>LR999966.1:68277939-68956440 GCA_905220375.1 Tachina fera
TCTACGCGAGGTAGCTTTTCGTCTGGACGCAGCGGGTCTAACGATCAACATTAGTAAGTCAAGGTTTTGTTGTAAGGAATTGAAATATCTTGGTTATATTGTGGTGGAAGGTAAGCTCAAACCCGATCCGGAAAAGGTACAGGCAATAGCGAATCTAAAGTAGCCGACGACTTCAAAGCAAGTACGAAGTTTTATGGGAACTACGGGCTGGTACCGGAGATTTATTTCCGATTACGCAACTATAACTGCACCTATTTGCGAGACCCTAAAGAAAAGCAAGGCGTTTAAATTTCCTGAAGAAGCCAAAACCGCTTTTGACCAACTAAAAGAAAGACTAACGGCGAGTCCAGTGCTAACGCACCCCGATTTTAACAAAACATTTTTTATCCAATGTGATGCATCGCATGTAGGAATCGGAGCCGTATTGTTCCAGGAAGACGATGAAGGCGGCGAACATCCCATAGCGTACTTTTCGAAAAAACTGTCGATAGCACAAAAGAACTACTCGGTGACAGAACGGGAGTGTATAGCGGTGGTGTCTGCGGTCAAAAGGTTTCGACCATATATAGAACTAATGCAATTTGTCGTTATAACGGACCATTCAAGCCTCAAGTGGCTCATGTCGCAGCGGGACTTGAACGGCAGACTGGCTAGGTGGATATATTTTCTGCAAACAGTGAATAGTTTATGTGTAAATTTGAAACTAAACTTAAACTGCTATACAGATTGAAAGGTAACCTGCTAGAAGAGCTTTTACAGCTGACTACAGATCTACTAAGATTTTCTGTGCAAAGTGATTAATTAAAGTATTCGTTGCATATTTCCGTTACACTGTCCCTGCATTGTGGTTTAATTTACACTCAATCTGAATTTCATTAAACTCTCAGTTCAACCAGAGTTTTCGATGCATCAAAAAGGGTCAGATAAGAATAGGGAAGGCCTTTGTAGGTATAGAATGGGGAAACGGCACGTAGATATACTAGCCAAAGATTATACAGACATCCTGCTAAAACGTTGGTTGAATGATAAGCACATTGATGGCTTTTTACATTGGGTTTTGCAAAATACGTTGAAAACATTAAAGATGCAGGACGTTCACATTTTTGGATCACAGTGGTATACTGCTATTAAGGACTGGTGCAACTGGCCTACAGAGGGAAGTACACACAGGATTAACCTCACAACTAGGCGAATAAATATTTTTGAAAAAAAGGCACATTCTGTTTCCTATTTGCGAGAACCAAAATTGGATGTTGGGGATAATTTCATGGCCTAAAATAATAGTCCTCGACTCATTGAGGCCTAGGTGTACTGACCATATTTTCCAAATTATAGAAAATTTTATTATAAATGAAGCAAGGAAGTACGGGATAGAAAATAGCTTTTTACATGTCCCTTTACAAAGGTTTTAACCAGATTGCACGCAGCAAGATAACATGATAGACTGTGGTATCTTTCTCCTGAAATTTGCGGAGAATGTAGCAAAAGGAATCAACAACGGGCAAGTACTAAGGGGAACAAAAATTAACGTCGAAGATAGCAGGATAAATAGATCAAACATTATGAAAGCTATGAGTAGGTGGACGAACAAGTTTTGTTATAAATTAATATTGTTTTTTTGAATATTGTAACCGTTTATCGCTTGTTTGACAATAATGACAGATTGTAGTTGATTTTTTAGCATATAACCACAGAGTTGATTTGTAAAAGTATTCACTTGTTGATGTGTGAAGTATTCGCTCGTTACGAACCTACTCGGGAGATAGTCGGTAGCTGTGACCGCTTGGCTTCATTTTAGCATTTTATTTTAGTTTTTTATTTGACGGACAAATTTGATTGGGAATAGCCGCACGAAAGGATGGAATAGAGTAAGTTTTTATGATTACTAATTATATCGTGTAAATCAACAAAATTTCATACTTGCCAGATAATAAAACCAGCCACAAATAAAAGCAAAAGAGAGAGTTTTATTATTATTCTACAAATTTCTAAAGTCAAGTTGCCGCCGCAACAAGTTTGCTACAGATAACAAAAACGGAAGTACCCAGGGAACATAGGGAGACTTTACAATTAGAATTATCAAGGTTAAAAGAAAGTTGGGAAGTAAATAGATATCTGAGAAGAATTATTAGAGTAGAAGAAAAAGGACTATGTATTGATTATTGGGCAAGGAGGAAAGGAGACGATTAGGAGGCTGTAAATTGATAAATGGTTATGGACATGCAGGCTTATGTAATCATTAAATATATGTATGTATGTCTCAGGAATTTTTATAACTTTGTATATACATATATAACTATATATATATATATATATATAGGTATACATTTATATGTCACATGAATTTTTGTAACTTTACATTTAGATAAGCATAAATACAACCCACAAGTTTTTAAATTATTTTGTATACTTAAGATTCAGAGAATAATGTATTACTAAGATTTATAAGTACTACCGCAAGCTGGGTGGTGCTTAGAAGCTGATGTTTATTTACACAAAAGTGAGGTTGGGAATATCGCGAGAGCTGTATCAAGTGAATAGTGAACTTATTCAGATTTTAGGACTTTTTCTGTTGGGCATCTGGGTCACGGACGGAGAGATGACTATCGAAAAACTAGAATCAGTTGACGGGTACGCAGAGATACATATATGGCTGGTGGAAGTTGCGTCTAAATTTGAATACATTTTACATCAAATTAACAGTCAACAAATAGCAGACTCCGTTAGTGAAATCCATCTTAATACACCGAAACTGCTGCCCAGTCCCTATAGAGAAATTATCATAAAGGAAATCAGCGAGATTGAGAACGGTATTCGTACACTTCTGCCGGGTCGCACGAAACGCGGGTTATTGAATATTGGAGGGAAAATGATGAAGTGGCTATATGGAACGTTAGATAATGATGACAGACAGCTGATAAATCAACATTTTGAGGTGGTTGATGCCAACGGACATCAAATGATAGAACAAACTAATCAACAGGTCCATATAAACGACAAGCTTAATTCATCTATTAACAAGATGGTGGAAGCAATCAATGAAAACAGGAGGACTCTGAACAGCTTGACTCAGATCAAGCAGGAATCAGAGGTTCAGCACTACGGCGATGTTGCGGTTTTCCAGCTATTTAAACTGATGGAAATGAAAAGCCAAGTGAAGACCGTACAGGAGTCTGTAGCATTGGCGAAAATGAAAATTTTTAATCCAGCAATTTTGACTATAGAAGAAATTCAGAAATATAGAATTAATATTGAAACCATACAAGAGATGCAGATGGGAGTGGCATTACACAGACAAAATACATTGATGTTCGTTATCAGGATACCTATCGAAACTATATCTTTAAAGAAATCCTTAATAATACCAATTCCAAATGACAGCCACTACCAAATAGATGCTGAAAGAGAATATGTGGTGCGTACTGCTAATAAGAGTTTTGCTTATAACGGTGAGAGGGATTTTAAAAGTTTGAGGCCATCGCAAAACTGTATTTTTAGAGGGAAGTGCAACCTGATCTTACATGAAACGGAAACACTAGAATTAATAGAGGAAGGTACGCTTATAGTAAGCAACGCAGATAAAACCCCAATGTCAACTAACTGCGATGACCGACGGTCAAACCTCTCAGGGAATTTCCTTTTTTCATTTTTCAATTGCAGCATAACAATCGGAGGACAAAGTTTCATTAGCCATGCCATAGATGTAACCCAGAAGTTTCTAATATTAGGAAACAATAGAAGTGTCACCACCGCAGTCAAACCCACCCTGGAGAAACTACACATAATGCAGATTAACAACATCAACACGATCAAGGCACTTAAATTTCAACAAAGCAATGTTTTTAATAACATTGCTTACTCCACGGTAGTAATTGTTACAATAGGCGTAATAATATTGATCGTGCTGTTGTTATACAGAAGACGCGTTCGTATAAAAGTCAAAATAAACAACAGATTCCCGCAACGTGGCCCAGAATTAAACAAAATCGTGGATACCCATCTGCAAGAACACCTTGGAACAGTCCCCACGCATACAAGTCCTCAGATCACAACCACGACATAAACAGCAACCACACAGGCAAAGACAACAGATATTTTAATAAAACTTAGGATAAGATCAACTAAATTTAAGAGTATAAAATATGTAAAAGCATTTGATCCAATTAGTATACTTGGAAAATATCTATAACTAGAAATTTTCTTCCGCCAAGGGATGTTGTGAATCAGAATTGATCAACTATCGTACCCGTACATTGCACAACTTTGTTAACGCAGTAGCAACCAGTTCATTCACTTGGTTGTTTGCTTAATTCTTTGCGTTGACAAATTGTGCAATAGTAATATTTCGTAATTGGTTCAAAAGCTTAATAACATTAAACATTTTAGCAAGTTAGCATAATAATAATAGCTGTTAAGCATAATATAACATTTAACAAGTTAGCATAATAATAATAGCTGTTAAGCATAATGTTGATGAAGTTTCGTATAAATAGTGCAGTATTTATTAAAGAAGGTTGGCTTGTATTTAGCAGTCAAAAGTTCCCACGGGAACCTCCAGGTTTAAAATTGTAAAGTAAAATAATAAGATACTAGTTTTTAGTTGGCACAACTGTTTAATGAATCCCTTTTAATATACAAAAGAAAAATCCGTTTATAAAATCAACACAACACGTTGATGATTTGCTTAATGGAGCTGAAAGCTACCAAGACCTAATTGATATTCGTGACCAGGCAACTGAAATTTTGAGTTCATCTGATTTCAATCTCACTAAATGGATTTCCAATCATCCAGACTTCATGAGCTCTTTACAAAATGAAAAACTTCTACAAAGCGATTCCGATTTTTCTAAGGCACTGGACATACATTGGATTCCGAAGAATGATACTGTCATGGATTTGAAGTTTATTTCAGTTTATTTAATTTTGTTTATATGTATTTTATTTAACGTAAATAATCGGATGCAATTCGAATTGGTTTGTTTATTTTACGTGCAAATTTGTTACGCATTCATTTTGAAATCGCTACCTACTTTGTACTTACTACCGCCGTTGCAATTCAACGACATTGAAGTTTGTTTTGTAAAACGTGTTGGGCTGCAACCGCGGTAAGTATATTTTAATTTTAGGACTATTAAACTGTCTAATTGTTAAACTTATTAGAAATAAAACGCCACCGCCACGCCACCGCACTGGCATTGAAAATCATAAGTTTATGGTGTTATTAATTCAAAGCTCAACACAAAGTTTACGACAGATACATTTAAGTTTCATTTGGATAATAATTATCAAGAATTGAAGGCTACGAAGAGAAACATATTATCAGTTTCTTCTCGATTATTCGATCCTCTCGGACTATTATGTCCATTATTAACAAAATCCAAAATATTATTACAAGAACTTTGGATTCAAAAACTTGACTGGGATGAATCAATTCCCATGAGACTAAAGTTGCGAAGTCTAAAGTTGCTCCACTCAAGACAAAATCTATTCCGAGACTTGAGTTGTGTGCTGCACATTTGTTGGCTAAGTTGTGGAATTGAATTAAGTTTATGATTAAATTTGAAATCGAAAGTGTTACTTTCTGGACGGATTCAGAAGTAACGCTACATTGGATTAAGACGCATCCATCCTCACTTGCCACTTTCGTTTCAAATCGTGTGGCGGAAGTACAAGAATGGTCAGAGCAAATTTCATGGTGCCATGTGCCAACTAAGCACAATCCAGCTGATATTGTATCACGAGGATGTGATGTTCATGAATTAAAAAATTCTATTTGGTTTGAAGGACCTTCATTTTTACTAAATGATAGTTCCCATTGGCCTGTTAACAAACACTTTGAGTTAACAGAGAATCAAAAATTATCAGAAACAAGAAAAACTCATGTGTTTCTTGCAGTAGAGGATCCTCAAAACTTTATTGGATCTGTTTGAAAAATATTCATCATACAAAAAATTGCTTCGAATAACTTCATACGTCTTTAGATTCGTTGATGGTTTAAAGAAACATAAAATAAATAAAAGTTCTATACCTACTGCCGTTGAATTAAAATGGTCATTCTATCGAGTTGTAGAAACAATCCAGAAATCTAAATTTTCTGAGGAGATATCTAAGTTACAGAAATCTCAGGTCTTACCATCAAATATACAAAGATTGACACCATTTATTCATACGTTTACTGAAGAGAAACGAACTTTTTCATTATTAAGGATAGGTGGGAGATTACTTAACGCAAAGTTGAAATATAATACTAAATTCCCAATTTTGTTACCGAAAAATAATAGCTTTGTCACACTTTATTTGCGAAACTTGCATTTCGAAAATTGTCATGCTGGCACAAAAGCCCTAATAGCTCTTTCGCGAGAAACTATCTGGCTTTTTAATGCGAAAGAAGAATGCAATCGAATAGTTCGTAATTGTGTACATTGCTTCCGCTATAATCCAAACCTAATGTCCCAAATAATGGGCAATTTACCCACTAATAGAGTGAGAGCTACTCGACCATTTTTAATTGTCGGCGTAGACTTCTGTGGTCCGGTCAATGTTTCATTGAGAATTCTTGGTCGACCACCATTAAAAATGTATATAGCGGTTTTTGTGTGTGTCACTTCTAAGGCGGTACATTTAGAATTAGTATCCGACTTGTCTACTGATTCGTTTCTTCTCTCTTTTAAAAGGTTTACTGCCAGGAGAGTTGTTCCGAAAGAAGTCCTGTGCGACAACGCGACGAACTTCGTCGGAGCCAGCAGGGTGCTGAAGGAACTGCAGCAAGCCGTAGGATTGTACGCAGCGTCGTCCGGGGTGAAGTTCACCTTCATACCACCTCGGGCGCCTCACTTCGGAGGGCTATGGGAAGCCGCCGTGAAGCAAGCGAAGTTCACGCACGAAGAGATGGGGACAATGCTTGCAGAAGTAGAGGCGGTGCTCAACAGTCAGCCCATTGTACCGCTGTCTCCACACCCCAACGACGGAGAAGCGCTAACTGATAATAGGAGAGGGTCTGCGTTCGCTGCCGCAAGAATCCGCAGGAGACGAGATCGTCAGAGATGTGAAGTTATGGAAGCGATAGCGTCTGCTTTGCGGTCTCAAGCAGACATTCTGGCAGGCTTGGTCTCGCGATTACATCCGAGGACTTCAAGGCAAAGCCAAGTGGCACCAAGATATGCCCAATCTATAAATAGGCCAAGTGGTAATAGTCCACGAGGACAATTCCCGCATTACCCGCCACAATCGCTTATATGCAGCTTCGAGAGTAAACAATTATTTTATAATGAAAATCAAATCAAAACCATTAGTACCACAAAACGATGTCAAGTAGCATCAATTTGCAATGGTGGAGATTGCGATAGCATTTCAGCGTGAGCGTCACCGAAGGCGCCGACGGCAAGGTCAGCGTGGCGGAGGTCAAAACAGGAAGCGGCGTCTATAAACGCCCAATCCATAAATTGGCTCCTCTGCCATATGCTTGAAGACTTCTAGTGCTTCAATGGGGCCGGAATGTTGCGCAATAATAATAATAATAATAATTAATATATAATAATAAAGAATGAATTCACATAATACTTAAAATTAACATATTCTAAACATATATAATAAATAACATGAAAACCCTAATAATAAATACATAATACATATGTACAAGTTAAGGCGACAGCATTATTTAAGTTTTTGTATTTTCACACGTTCATTGAACCTCCTCAAATATCAACGAAAAATAAACTGTTTTGCTGACATAGTCTGTCTGCAAGATTGTTGCAAAAAATTGTTTTTATTATAAATTTAAAATATCAAGTTACTTTGCACGCGCAAAGTAAAACTGTTGAATCGCATTTAAATAACTTTTGTTTTATTTTTTTTAATTACTGCTGAGTAACAAAAAATCATGTTTGCTGCTACTAGAAATAAATAAGAATACTTTTAAGACAGGTTAGACTTAAGTCACAGGTGGTGGAATAAAGAAGTTATTATGTGCTAAGCTATTATTTAATTAAATGAATAAAAAGACAAATTTTTAATCATAAAAAATAACTTATTATTTAATTAAATGAAGAAAAAGACAAATTCTTAATAATAAAAATATAACTTACATACATATATAATAACCTGCAATATTATATATAATACTAACTGTTAAGACTGGAATAACTATGTACATATATATAAGAAAATAACTGCTAAATAAATAATTGACTTCACTTGCAAAGTATTTCTTGAAGTGTTCGCTCGTTTTTTTAGCCACAAAATTTTTTTTCACCGTGCCCTAATTTCTTTAGTTTAAATTATAAAGTGTTTAATTTAAAAAGTTCGTTTAATTCCTAAAAACTATTAGGAAAAAAACAATTAACAAAATTTTGGGAACTTGAGGAAATTTCTCAAAATCGAGTGGTCTCAGAAGAAGATAAGCTATGTGAAGCTAGGTCTACTACTCTTAGGAATTCTGAAGGGAGGTACGTGGTGAACTTGCCCTTCAAATCCTCGTCTTCGTCATTTGGCCCAATTGGACATAGCCCTGAGCCAATTTACTAGAACCGAGAATTCGTTACTGCGAAAGCCGAATATTAACCTTTGGCACATATGGAAAAAATTGAAAATCCTACAGCTGGCCCGAGTTATTATTTGCCCCATCATGGTGTTTTCAAACCTGAAAGCACCACGATAAAACTGAGATTAGTACTCAATGCCTCAAGCGTCACTCCAAGTGGTAAAAGTCTAAATGACATATTACACGTGGGCCCAGTTCTTCAAAAAGACTTAGTGTTTTTGATACTGAAGTGGAGATTTTTCAGGTATGTCTTTAATGCAGATATCTCAAAAATGTACAGGCCGATTCTGGTTAATCCTGAACACACTCGCTTTCAACAAATTATTTATCGTAGTTCTCAGTACGAAAAGATACAAGATTATAAGCTAAAAACTGTAACATTTGGTGTGAATTGCGCTACTTATTTGGCTCTTAGAACTCTCTTACAATTAGCAGATGATGAAGAGCTGTATTATCCAGTAGGTTCTAAAATTCTGAGAGAATCAATGTATGTAGACGACGCGATTGTAGGTGCTCATAGTTTACCTGACATTTTAGAGGCCCGAAATATCGATTTTACAGTCCGCTGGGTTTGATTTGAGAAAATGGACCTCTAATAAGGAAATATTAGAAGGCTTGCCCGCCGAACACCTATTAAATGAGGAATGCTTCAGCTGATTACTTTTATTTTACGACAGAAAAAATTCCTACTAAATCTACATACATCGAAAGATAGGTACTTTTAGTGATTGCGAGTCTCTTTGATCCGTCAGGGTGGCTATCGCCTGTCATCATAACAGCAAAAATTTTAATGCAGCAAATTTGGCTCGATAAAATAAGCTGGGATGATATCAGTGAACTTTCGTTCCGAAGTTGGCAAGCATTTATCAATCGGTACAATGACATTACAGAAATCAAAGTGCCTAGATGGATTCAGTACACAACTAGTGCGTTTATAGAGTTTCATGGGTTCTGCGATTCGTCAGAGTGGGCGTATGCAGCAACGTTATATGTCAGAGTTCTGAAAGGTAATACAGTGTGTTATGTGAAATAAGTGTTATCGTTTCCCTACCCGTTCACATAAGTATTATCGCTTCCCCACGGTGAGACATAGATGTTACACTTTTCACGGTTGTATCTGAAGGGCACATAGACAGTAAATATTACAACTCTGGGGTAAGAACCACGCACCCTTTTGGGGTTAGCGTGCGTATAGATATTTTTCTGGGCATTCACTAATATACTCAGCTGGCGAAAAGAAGTTTGGATAAAAGCTAACATAGGTAACTAACGCAGGAGCAAAGCATACAAGGGAAAGGAAGTGAACTTAGTTGTCTTGAGCTGGTGAGGTAAGTGTAGTCATAGTTCCATGGAGGGATTAATGGAACGTAACTTTTTTCACACGCAGGGTTATTAAAAGGTGATAGAGGCAAACATCGTAGCTGTTAACATCATCACTTTTCAACAGGAGTACTACCCGCAACGCTTAAACGCCCGGTCGCCACGTGCTGTAGCGTGAGTCGGCCGGAGCCCGCTTATTGGAGAATTGTCGGCAGTCACAGCCAAGCTGGTGACAATTCGAACACGTAACGAAAGAATCGGGGCTAGACAACACCCAACAGTTCAGAACACGTGACGGGATCAGTGACGGAGTATAACCGTTAAGTATAACGGGGCCAAGGTAAGCGTCATATATAAATTGTAATGGCGGCCAGCGGCCATAGGTGCACGATCTATTAACAACGCGCCACACTTTATTTGCCCTTGACCGCACGTGGCTTGAAGAGTTTGTCCCAGGCAACAAATTTGACTCCTGCGTACACCCGTTAGCCGGCCCAATTGTCCATGCCAGTCTATCCGTATTTGGCCAATACTTGAGCCTCACTATTTATTCTATTTTTAATTGCACTATTTTAGACAATCGGCTTTTGTTATATTTGTGTTTCTAGGAGCGTAATTAAGCGTTTAATTAGTCTTTTCCGCTATATCTAACCTATATATATATATATATATATATATTTATATATATATATATATGTGTGTGTGTTGAGCATGATAAGAAAACATAGTTTGGATGAGGAGCATAATTAGGAAACATTACCATATTTTAAGAACCGTTTTCACTTTAATCACATATTGCACGTATACTTTAAAAACTTATTAATTTGAAAACCATTTTATAAATTTTTAGATTTTCATCTTAAACAACCTTACTATGTGTATTATTACTCCTTTGCTCTGTTATTTATCTTCGAAATGTTTAAAAGTGCATAAATTTCTGAACTTTATAAAATGTTTTGCTTTACCGCACTACCATATTTTACTTTTGGTTTGAGCGATTTTGCGATTTTTATCGTAATCAGTACCGGCGTTCAAATCAAGTAACTGTGCGACTTTGGAATTTATTGCCCATTTTAAATGTCAGCTATGTAATGTTTCTATTTTTCGCCCTAATGCAAGTTAACCGTAGAATGATCCTTGGAACATAAATGTTCCATAAGAAATTTGTTTTACTCTTTTGTTTTTTTGTCAGTGAAGATTTTATTTTAATATTTAACGACTTTGTAAATACGTCGTGAGTAATTGGCTTTTTGCATTATTTAGACAAATTTATTGCAAAGTTTTGTTGTAATTTTAAAACTTCATAATTCGATCCTATGGTACAAAAATGTTCCATATGAAAATACATATGAGACGCTCGCCCTCTGTGGCAGAGAGCTTGGAATTGGTACTACCGTTATAATTGTTTTTACTTTATTTCTAATTCAGTCAGCCTTAGCGCGAATTCATAAGAGTTGAATACAATAGCAAATACAAATCAAATACATAAAAACAAAAAAAGCCTTCTGTTTTTGCAAAATCATTATTTGATATAAAAAATGTATGCAAGTTAAGGTATAGCATAACATCCCTTAAAATCTTATTATTAAAAATTATTTATTTTCCCATAAAACTAAGCTACACGCGCAAGTTGTTTTATGCTGACATAGTGTTTATTTATTTTCTCACAAAACTAAGCTACACGCGCAAGTTATTTTCATAATTTTGAATTGTAACATTAAACCGTTGTTTTTAACTTTAGCAAGTGATTGCATTCCTGAACAAGAATGCAACGACAAAATTATGTTTCTTGCTTATTAAAAGATTAAGTTTTAGTTCAGTTGTAATTAGCAATAAGAATAAGCCGGATCATACACCAGCCTAAAAAGCGGGTCCCTGTGAAGGCTAAATAATAATAATAATGATAATAAAACTAATAATAAAATAAAAACAAAAATTTTTTTTTTATTTCCAAATGTTAAGGAAATATATTAACTGGGGGCTCAACCGGGATGCCAAACAAAATTTTTGAGTAAAACAAACAAGTATCCTTTCGGAAAAGGAGAAAAGAAAATAAAAAACCCTTGTGAAAAAAAACAAACAAGTATCCTTTCGGAAAAGGAGAAAAGAAAATAAAAAACCCTTGTGAAAAAAAACAAACGAGTATCCTTTCGGAAAAGGAGAAAAGAAAAAAAAACCTTTTTGTGAGAAAAAACAAACAAGTATCCTTTCGAAAAAGGAGAAAAGAAACTAAAAAACACTTGTGAAAAAAAACAAACGAGTATCCTTTCGGAAAAGGAGAAAAGAAAAAACCTTTTGTGAGAAAAACAAATAAAAAAACCTTCATGATAAATAAGTATCCTTTCAAAGAATAAGGAGAAAATAAATGTAAACTTTTGTTTAAAATTAAGCATCATTTCGTTAAAAAAGAAAAAGGACATTAAACTAGACTTTTTATAATTATTTTAACCAAAGAACGATTATACAATTAAATTAAACTTTCTGTGGCAGAGGATAAAAGAATACATCAACAACAGAAGGAAGCAATCAACAGCAGTAAAATATTGACTTGAAGAAATCAACAGCAACAGAACATTGGCCTGGAGAAATCAGCAACAGTCAACGATAGTTGTAAGTAATTTTAAGGAAAATATTGTAATAATATAATTATATAATAGATTTGATTGTTTAAAATTTATTGTTATTTGTGGTGTTTACATTAATTTAAAGTGAGTTGAAAAGAAATCAAAAATAAGTTTTTATATATAAATAAAAAAACACATAATTTCTGTGGCTATCTCCCAAGGAAAGACAATTGTGTAACTGTTCCCTTTTTCCTAATTATCGAATATTATTTAATCATGATTTTGTCGAGAACATTAATTCTGAAGAAAATTTTTTGGTTTTATTTCATTATCTGATTCAAACTGGATTCAGAAATTGATCATTTATCAGATTTGTTTAAGGGTTTGGGAACTGATCGTGAAAATAAAATGGTTAGTACAGATCAAGTAAGAATTATAATAGAAGCACATACAGCTCCATTAATCGCTAGGATAGAGGAACTGACTAGGAGATTGGACGCGATAACGGCTTGCAATACGGTAGGAGAATTTGAGGAAGAAAAAATTAACATTACTGTACGTTGTGACGAACCTTTGGACGTTATAAAATCTTTGCCAACTTTTGACGGCAAACATTCATACGTCAACTGGCGTGAAGCCGCTACAAATTCCATGAAAATATATGCAAAAGACAGCAAACGTTATTTTTCTGCTTTGACTATTTTGAGAAACAAAATTATTAATGAGGCCAACGACACCTTGACTAATCATGGCACAGTGCTTAATTTTGATGCAATTATCAGTCGTCTAGATTTTGCATATGCTGGCAAGCGTCCTTACACATAATCGAACAGGAACTCAGTGTGATACGTCAAGGATCACAGTCAATAATGACATACTACAATGAAGTTAATAAAAAACTGACCGACCTGACAAATAAAACTATAATGACTCACGGAACAAATTCAGAAATTACGAAAGAACTAAGCAATAGGAATAGACAATATGCACTTAGAGTTTTTATGACGGGATTAAATCCTCCTCTGGCGGACATCCTATTTTCAATTTCACCTAGTAGTTTGCCAGATGCACTAGCAAAAGCACAAGAATTAGAAGCAAATAAAGTTCGTGCTAATTTCGCTTTGCATTTTAATAAACCACAGATTAATCACATTAACAAAGGAAATAATACTCTACGTTTCCCTAATCGCAGTTACAGGGACTCACGTCCTAATGAAAATTATAATAGACAAAACCAGAACCAATGGAACTAGGAAGTTCAACATGCGATGTTGCTAGGCCAACATTTAATTTGAAACAGGATAAACCACAAAAGTATAACTACAACAATCACCAACAAAGACTTTCAACAACTACCAAAATCCAAGACCCGACAACAATTTTCAACACGGTCTTAAACGGCAATGGAATAATAGTGGCCAAGTGAGCCACCAGCCTCAACACAAATTTCAGCGAATTAAAAATTTGAACGAAAATGCTCTTTTAGGTCAAGAAATGGACTGCCCTACATTATCAAGGCGTCCACAACAGGAAGAAAATACAAAATTTTAATCGACAGCGGTGCAACAAGCTGTTACTGTAGTCCTGGAGCTCTAACAAACAGACAGGAATTAGTTATTAAGAAGAGGGTAAAAACCATTAATGGTTTTACCATCATTAAATATTTTTATGAAGCCAATATTTTTGGTTTTAATGAAAGATTTTACGAAATTGAAAATCTATAGGTTATAATTTTATGAAGAGGGCCAATATTGTTTTAAATTTTAAAGAAGGGAAACTAACTTGCGGTAAACACTGCGAGAAAATAATAAATATTGAGTCAGATGATTCAAGTGAAAGTACGGAAGAAAAAACCGAGCATTTAAAAGAAAATGTGTTAAATAAAATGACTAATGATCAAATATATAATTTTAATAATGAAAGTGAAGAATCTTTGAACATTTTAAGAAAAAATGTTACAAAAAATATTGAAAAAATTCATTCCAATATAAATATGAATTTACCGTTTAGGACGGACGGACGGACATCAGAGCAGAAATTCGAACAATTGCTGAAGCGCCAATATGGAGCAAGCAATACCCTTATCCACTTTCTGCAAATAATTTTGTAAATAATGAAATTAAGGGATTACTAGAGGACAAAATAATTTGCCCCAATAAGAGTCCTTATAACTCCCCATTATGGGTAGTTCCAAAAAAAGTAATAAACGAAGATGGTACGCAAAAATTGCGTATGGTTATAGATTATAAAAAATTGAATGAAAACACGGTATGCGATAAATATCCCATTCCGGATTGCAATGTAATACTGTCCAATATAGGAACAGCAAAATATTTTTCAACCATCGATTTGGAGTCCGGTTTCCACCAAATCCTCATGAAAGAAGAGGATGTTGAGAAAACTGCATTTTCCGTTAACAATGGAAAATACGAATTTATAAGATTACCCTTTGGCCTCAAAAACAATCCAAGTATTTTTCAACGGGCCATGGATGACATTTTGCGCGAGTTTATTGGAAAAATATGTCATGTTTATATAGACGATATAATTGTCTACTCAAAGACTCTAGAAGAACATTATAAACATTTGAGATTGATAATTAATAGACTAAGGGCCATTATTATGACTTAACGATAAAGTTTCGGATAGTTATTCCTAACTTTAGCAAAACTGAACTATAAAACGACCTTTAAAATTTTCCATTATTACCACTGTCCGATAAAATAAATAATAAAATGTTTGGTTGGTGGCAACATTTCTGTGGATATTGTGTATATTGTTTGCTAAAAATGATTAGTGGCAACTTGTTTTTGTTTATTTGTCAAATTACAAACATCATGAAAATATTTTTGTCAATTCTTTTGTTTTTTTATTATTCTTATGTGTTTTGTGTTGTATTGTTTTTGTTTTATGCCATATTTTGAACAAATATATTTGACTTTGTTTTATAAAGTAGAAAGTGTGGCAAGTGGCGAAAATGTGGCAAGTTCAAATGACTATACCTCGCAATAAAAGTTACAGGTAGGATGAGCTTGCCTTGGGCTTATCGCTCACTTTTTGTTAAAATGAAGTTGTAATAATGAAAAAATGTTTATCCATCCAATAACATCCTACATTTAGCTAACGACAAGTTATAATAATGGCCCTAAAGGAATCAAATATGAAAATTTCATTAGAAAAATCTAAGATTTATGCCAAAGAAGTAGAATTTCTTGGTTACGTGGTGGGTCACAATGTAATCAAAACTGATCCAAATAAATTAGAAACAATAAATAATTATCCTTTACCTAAAACCTTAAGGCAACTAAGGAGTTTTCTTGGAATGGTAGGATACTACCGAAAATTTATAAAAAATTACGCTCAAATAGCGAAACCACTGTCGAAATATCTAGCAGGAGAAAACGGTAAAGTGTCACAATACATGTCAAAAAGAATAGAAATAAAATTAGATGAACAGGGTATACTCACCTTTGATAGGTTAAAGAAATTATTGTCCGAACAAATTGAACTAACTCAGCCAGATTTCAATTAAAAATTCGTCCTTACTACCGATGCTTCTAATGATGCGGTAGGTGCTGTCCTTAGTCAGGATGGTAAGCCTATAACTTTTATATCAAAAACATTAAGTTCTACAGAAAAAAACTACGCAACGAATGAGAAAGAACTTTATGCTATTGTGTGGGCATTAAAGAATTTAAGAAATTATTTATATGGTAATTCAAATCTTGAAATTCATACAGATCATCAACCACTAACGTTTGCTGTTTCTACACGAAATCCTAATGCAAAAATTAAAAGATGGCGATCATTTATAGAGGAATTTTCACCAAAAATTATTTATAAACCAGGTGTTAATAATATTGTAGCAGATGCTCTTTCACGCCAATACTTAAACAACATATCAAATGAAGAATCTCTGCATAGTACTCAACATTTCACTGAAAGTAGTGACAATTTCAATATTCCAAAAATTTCAAAACCCTTAAATGAATTTAAGCAACAAATACTTTTAAGCAGAGCAAATTTTACAATTCATGAGATGATCATAACCTTCGGGAGAACAAGACATATAATAGAATATGACACGAGAGAAAATCTCAAAACAATTCTTTTAGAATTTATTAAACCGAACTTAGTTACCTGCATTCACTGCACACCAGAGGATCTCTACGATTTTAAAGAAACAGTGAGGAGAGTTTTCACAAACAGGTTTGTATATACCGAAATATTTCCACTAGACATCACAAACGTCGATGACCAACAAAACATTATTCAATGTACTCATTCTCGACCTCATAGAAGTTGTAAAGAGAATTGCAAACAAATATATAAGCAGTACTATTGGCCAAAGATGATAAAACACTTTAAGGAATATATTAGAAATTGTACGATTTGCAATCGAAATAAATATAATAGACATCCACAAAAAGTTCCAATTGGAGAGGCTCCAATTCCTAACAGGGAGGGGGAGTTCCTTAATATAGATGTTTTTTACGCTAAAGGTCTTAAATCCATAACATGCGTTAATGCTTATTCAAAAGTTTTAGTTATTAAAAATATTGAAGATAAGACTAACATTTGAGAAAAGGTTTTAGATGTCCTTCAGAATTTTCCTAATGCCAAAAATGCTCAATTTAAATCTTTAATGCAACGCTTAGGTATTGAACTTTATTATTGTACACCGCGGCATTGCACAACGAATGGTCAAGTCGAAAGAGTCAATTCTACTTTAATTGAAATAGCTAGATGTATCAAGGAGGAATTTAATCTTTTGGATGACACAGAAATTTTTTATAGAGCAGCTCAGCAATATAATAATACAATACATTCAGTTACACAAAACAAGCCTGTGGATATACTTTTTAATAGGGTAACACATAATTTAGTAGAAACACTAAAAAAGGCTCAGGATAAAATGATATCAAGAAATAACCCAAGTCAATTGAAAACTTATCAACCAGGCGATGTCATATATGAAAAAATTATAGGGCAAAGAAATAAACTATTGCCACGATCCAAAAAACAAAAAGTAAAAGAAGACTTGGGTAATAAAGTAAAAATTAAGTTTCGCGATAGGATAATACATAAAGATAATATTAGAACTTAAAGCATCTGAAATGAATTTTTTTTATTTTTATATTTTTTTATTTTTAGAAAATGAAGTTTTTGATAATACTTTTTACATTATTTGAGACTTACAAGACAGAAGTCCAGATACGATACGATACGAACTCACAATTAATTTCAATACTAGAAATCCCATAAAAAAAATTAACTGGTTCATAAGTCATTTCTGTTTTCATGGGTTCATACACTCTCTATGCGTGATTAGATGTTGCACATGCTTTGCAACTGCTCAACATCTGTGCATAGTTGACATTTTTGAACGAACTGCAACAAACAATTTTTAAGTCAGCAAGTAATTTTATTTAAGAAAATCTTGATAACAAAGAGACAATTTCTTTTAAATTATAGTAAGAAAAAGATTGGAAAGAAAATCGAAGCAGCCATTTCTTATAAAAACATATAACATATAACATAACATAAAAAATTGGCCCTAAAAAGAACACTACTAAAATGAAAAAAAAAATCTTTGAAATAATAAAAAACTACCAAGATTGTGAATTTCAAAGTAATTTTCGAATAAATCAATCTTCTTTTTTGTTAAAATTCTAAACATATAATTTAAATAGGAAAATACATGCATATACTTAATTTATTGTTCCACTGCAACTTATTGCATCTTAAAATTATTTACTGCGCCATTTGCAGAGACATGCGGCAGGTATGCCGCTTAAGCTGTCTTTACATGGTAATACAATGTATTACGACATGTCAAAAAATGGTGTAGATTATACAAAATCTTATTATGTAAACGCAAAATGTATCGAGCAGGAGAGAATAGGGATAGAAAATTTGACAAGCGGTCGTTAAATGTTTTGTTTTCTAAATCATTTTAGAAACTTAAGTATTCTCATCACACCAGAGGTGTATTTCAAAGTAAACATTGGCAGCACTAATGGTATTTATTGAAGGTGTTGATACTTTTACAAAAGCAACAAAATCAACTCAGTAAATTTTCATGTTGTTTTTGTAAATATTTTACGACTGCAACCATCAGCTACTTAAAAACACAAAATACATTGAAATTATAAAATGTTTTCTCCAATATTTAGTTTTATTAGTACATATCTATCTTTTTTTTTTTTCAATTTTCCAATTCTTGTTATTAACTTAACAGTTGAATATCTGTGCTTGAATTTTACTTATCGTATCAATGTAAACATGAAAAATACCTGCAACAGACTCTTGTTCTCTTTTTATTAAGCACGGATAGAATTTCATAATATTTTGCTTCTACAAAGTCGTAATACTTTGTATTACCATGTAAAGACAGCATTTATGCATTTTTGAAAGTTAGCTGCTCGTGATGCTGCAGACGTCCACTATAAATTCTTTTACGAACGTACCCACAATTACATTTCTCTGATGCTGAACAAAGTTACAATAGATGCGCATTAAAAATTAAAAAAGCTTAGAATAGAATTCTAAAATAATATAAATAATAATTAAAAAATCTAAAAAGGTAATGGAAAATGAATTCTAAAAGAACTTTTAAAAGAAATATAAAAAAAGAAAAAAACAAAATATCTTTAATACTAAAAGCGGGATGTTCCAAGTCAATAACTCGTGAAGTTTGTTCTCCGCTGTTAGAAGTTTTTGAAAAATCCAAGGAGGGAAATAGTTTTACCCGAGATTTTCCACGTGTTTACTGAGCAAACTTAAATTTTGATTTAAAATTCGTGAGGAGTCAACTAACGATACCAATGAAAAAGAATATGTAAGTTTACATGTAGTAAAATGTTCAATGTTCCATTTTATAAACTTTTTGATCTAAAGTGTTGAATTATCTACATATATTTTTTATCTAGATTGCGTCCAAAGAGTGAAGAAAATGTTGAGAGAGCTTATTACTTCTGAAACTCTTGATTTATTAAATTTCCCAAAATATATGCAAATGTTATTTGCTAAGTATTTCATTTATTGTACATTTATAAATTGTATTTCCTAAAAACCTTGTTTTTTGGAAGCTCTTACGAGGTCATCATCGATAAGTCTTTTAAATCAGACATTCGAGACGGTTTACAATTAGGAAAAAATCGACATAATTTATTAATTAACGTCCCTTTTCACAATATACTTATGATAAGTAACAACTATTGTTATGTGCATCCTAGCATCGACGATAACGTTGATATGAACGGCGGTAGACTTTACAAAAACCTAGTTGAAAAAAAGGTACTGACCGACGCAAAATTACACCTGTGGAAAGGAGCGAACCAAAAGAAAGAAAAAATTAAGTATGGATGAAATGAATAATGTACCGTGCCTACCTGGGAGTCAATGGTCCGAGTCAAACTACCTGGTAGAGAAACAAGGAAAATTTTTGGCCCGTGTAAAACGTGAATTTAGATAGTGGGGACGACAGGAGTGTGATGCCAGATCATATGAAACCTAAAAAATACAACCCGACCGAGCGAAGTAGGCTGCAGTGCGTGGACAATGAGGGAGGATCGTTCGGCCGATGAAATCGGGTGGTGCCATAATACGTACTCCCTCGGCTGCTGAGAGGAATAGGATTGCTGAGAACAAGAGGTTTGAAGAGGTGGGATTGGAAGTATCTGTGAAGGATAAACTTGGTCCTAGGCTTGTACTGCAGCGAGTTCACAAGCAAATTACGCCTGACGAATTTATGGAGGAGGTATATGAGATGAATCTCAAGGACATCATGACACGAGAAGTGTACAAAAAAGCTGTAAGGCTGGCTAGTGCACCGTGGGCCGATGGTGAAAGTGATGTAAATGTGTTGGAATGCACACAAGGGGTTGCTGACCACTTATGTGCAACTGGAGTCTACGTGAAGTGGTTCCGTTTTATTGTGCGGGCTCAGGATACGGTGGCCTCTTGTTATAGATGCCTTGGCTTTGACCACAGAGTCAAGGATTAACGTATGGCGGAGAGTGTGTGCAGGAGATGTGGAGTGACTGGCCACATAATTTCTCGGTGTCCGAATGACTTGAGGTGCCGCAATTGCGCATTCAAGGGTCTGCTTGCTGATCACAGGATGTTGTCTATGGTATGTCCCATATACGGGGCTATAATTGCAAGGGCGAATTCTAGACATTAATCATGGATCAGATGTTGTTAATTTTGCAACAAAATCTTCAGAGGGCGTATTCAGCGACGTGCGAGTTTGGCCAGGCCATGAAGCGAAGTGGGGCTTCTTTTGCACTTGTGCAAGAGCCCTATTTTGCAAATGGTTGTGTCAGGGGACTGCCGGCTACGATGAGAGTTTATGCCAACCTTCCAGGAAATGCTGCTGTTGTTGTTGACGACGCGACTGTCGACTGCACTGTTGTGAATCGTACGCGTGGGGGTGTTTGTGTGGCCGTGGAGGGTGAATTTGGGCGTCTACTTCTTGCGAGTGTCTATTGTCCACCTAGTGCTTTATTGGATCGTTATTTGGGATACACGGATGCAGTGTTACTACTTGCGAGTAACACTCCTGCAATCCTTGGCCTAGACGCGAATGCATGCTCTCGAATGTGGTTCAGTAAAATGCCGGAGCATGCTCCCAGGCATTCGAACTATATTCGAGGGGAAATGCTAAGTGAATGGCTGCTTACGGTGCGTGCTTCTGTGTTAAACGAGGCTAGTGAGTTGTACACATTTGATGGTCCAATGGGTGCTAGCGACATAGACGTTACGGTGGCGAACAATAGCGCTTTGACGCTGTTCGATTTTCGCTAGAGGGTGCGTGACAATGCGGGGGTAAGTGACCACAATCTCATTGAGATTGTCCTCTTTTACCATCGGCGTTCCGGTTTTGTTCCAACTCCACGCAAGTGGCGGGTGCGTGATGCCAATTGGGTTGCTTATACCGGTTTCTTTAGAGCGGTAGCCCTTGGCATGCCTTTGGATACCTTTGGTGCGCTGTCCGTTGATGAGAAGGTTGACCAGATTGATAGGTGGATGTGTTCGGTAAATGACACGTTGCTAGGTCGCTGTCGTAAGACTCGACCAGGCAGGATCAGGTGGTGGACTGGTGAGCTAGATGTGATGCGGAGATGCGTCAGGCGCCTCAGAAGAGTGTTTCAGAGGGCCAGGCGTTCAATCGCTGACGATCTTGCGACACGTAGGACTGAATATCTGCAGTCTTATAAGGACCGCATCGAGAGGGTGAAGGAGGATGAGTGGAGGGCGTTTGTGCGTGAAATAGGGACGACCCGTGGGGTGACGTGTATCGTATCTGCAGTGGCAGAAATCGGAGACTTGACGTGGAATCCCTTCAGGTTGGTGACACTATGTTCACTGCCTGGCGAGATTACATGAATGTTTTGCTGAGCTCTTTCTTTCCAGATGAGGACCGGGCTGATAGCCCTTCTCTCATTAGGGAGGAAGTCAACCGCCCAAATTTGCAAGGATCGGAGTTGGCTGCCGGTTTCTGCCAGACTAAGAGTAGGAAATCTCCGGAAGGAATCATCTGGAAGGCTATACCTGAATACTTGGAGGCAGTATACAAGAGGTGTCTGAGTGAGGGCTATTTCCCTAGGGCTTGGAAGCAGGCACGTATTGTGGTGCTCCTGAAGTCTCCTGATAGGGTTAGGAGTAATCCGCGCTCTTATCGGGGCATCAGTCTCCTACCAGCACTTGGAAAAGTGCTGGAGAGGATAATGGTGGAAAGACTGAAGGAGTGCGACAATGCTGCCTTATCTGAGTACCAAATTGGTTTTAGGGAGGGGAGATCCGTTGATGATGCGTGGCTGCATGTTAAGCGCTGCATGTGTTAGCGACTCGTCTGCTAGATATGTATTAGGCCTATTTGTCGATTTTAAGGGTGCATTTGACTACCTCTCGTGGGGTGTGGTTCTTGACAGGCTGCAAAGTGTTGGCTGTCAGGAGCTCTCTTTGTGGAGTAGCTACTTCAGCGGCAGGAAAGCTTGTATGGTAGGTGCTAGCGATGCTGTTTGGAGGGATGTTTCTAGGGGCTGCCCGCAGGGTTCTATTTGTGGTCCATTTATTTGGAACCTCATGATGGATACTCTGTTGCGGCAACTAGCTGCATCTTACAAACTGTGCGCATATGCTGATGACTTGCTGATTTTGATTGAAGGTCAGTCTCGTGCTGAACTGGAGATAAAAGGTCAGAAAGTAATGGGTATTGTGACTGAGTGGGGTAATCGTGTCGGGGTTGGGGTGGCCATGGATAAAACTGTGATGATGTTGCTCAAGGGCAGATTATCACATGGTCGTCCACCACTCATTCGATCTGGTGGTGTTAGCCTCAAATATGTGACCAAGGTCAAATATTTGGGAATAATAGTGGCTGAGAGGTTGAACTTTTTAGTTCATCCTGTCTATGTGAGGGACAAGCTGAATGCCGTTGTTGGTAGGGTTAAACGCATACTTAGGAGTGACTGGGGCTTGAGCAGGCGTGCCACTCGTACTATATATGGTGGACTATTTGTTGCCTGTGCAGCATATGGTTCGTCTGTATGGTATGAAGTGGCGATGACTGTTGCTGGTAGAAACAGGATATTGTCTTGTCAGAGGGTAGCCATGCTGGCTTGCATGCCAGTCTGTCGGACTGTATCAACGGATGCTCTTCAGGTCTTGCTAGGTGTGGCTCCACTTGACATGGAGGTGATACTTCGTGCTATCACCTTCAAGATAAAACGTGGGCTACAACTTCATGGGTATGACTGGCTTTCTGCTAGTAGTCTTGTAGGTAGGGAATCAATCGCGAGGGAATTGGATGCTCATCTAGTGTCCATTTGGAGGGAAAGGTGGGAGAACAGTGACAATGGTAGGGTAACGTATAATTTTATACCTGATCCGACCTTTGTGTGTGAGCGCCCAGAGTTTAGCTTCGGCTTGCATCTGGGGTTCATACTGACCGGGCACGGCTCCTTGAATGCCTTTTTGCATCAAAGAGACTTGTCTGATTCTCCTGCTTGTCGGTGCGGTGCGGGCGTTGAAGATTGGCGGCATGTTCTGATGTATTGTCCGTTGTATGACGATATCAGGGACTTGCCGGCCATGGGCGTTGTGTTGGATGGTGGCAGTTTTGATGTCAGTCGAATATTGACTGATGCAGTGGCATTTTCTGGATTGGGCAATTTTGCCCGTATGGCCTTCCGTCGGAGGCTCTCCGGTGTGTAGTCTGGTAGTACCTGTGTGGACGCGTGGTGTTGGTGTCGTTGCTGAGCCCTTCTGGCCATGATTGGTGTCTGGGGTTCTCTCTTGCGGCCATGGTTTTATGCAGGGGCTTCTTCTCAGTCTCATTGAGATTGGTTGGGTGCCTCAGCGTAGTATTGAGGCGTATTGTGGGCAACTCTTGGAAGAATTTTGCAACGTGTATGGACAATGATTTGGATTTTGGATTGAATGTATGCTGCCTGGTTGTATATTTTGTTGCTGTTTGCTGTGTTTGCTGTTTGTTTGCTGTTTGTTTGGTGTTTGCTGTGTTGCTGTGTAGCTGTTTGGCTGTGTTGCAGTGTTGCTGCGTTGTGGCAATTACATCGATTGCCTTGGTGTTTTGTGTTTGTTGTTTGGTAGTGTTTCTGCCGTTGTGTCACTCGTGAGGGTGGCACTGTGTTTTGTTTTGTGTTTTGTCCCTTGCTGGTGCTTATTGCACAATTACCATCCGTGAGGGTGATTGTTGATTGTTTTGTTGTTTTTGTTGTCTTACGGGCCACCAGTTCCCGGAACCGTTTGCGGTTTGCAACTGGTAGTAGCCTTGGCTGCGAAGTCTGACCAGAGTCTTTAATCTGGTACCACGGGGTCAGGAGCCCCAGAAACTTCAGTTTCTGCCTGACTTGGGTCGGCCCTTCGGGGAGATTCGTGGTGGTTGTGGTTGTGCCCGAATCGCGGGTAGAGCATATTTTGCTCGGTGTGGAGTTGTATTGCGACCGGGTGCCTAGGTCCATATCTAGGAAGTAATTTTAGATAGGCTCTGCTCCAAACCAAGGGGGGTTGATCATGTCCAAATACATGTCAGCTATTTGGTACCTATGCATTACAGCCAGTTATGTGTGGGGGCGTTGGTAGACGCACTGATTCTACCCAGTGCACAGTGGTCCCAATGACAGGTTTTTGAGGCAAAAAGTCAATTTTCAAAGTCAATCATTTGAAAAAAATAATAACGGAATTGTATATTTAACACTTTGAAACACTCAACTGTTAAATATTAGAGTCAGGTGGCAACCCTTGACGACATGCCGAGCTGCCAAAGTTGTCATGTTTTCTTTGTTACATTTTCTGACATTCAATCATAAACAAACAACAAAGGAATTTGGCTCACCAAACAAGCTCTGTGAAGATTATAATAATTTTGTAAAATGGAAAACACTTGTAAAGGTATGCAAATTAAAATGTTATTAAAAATTGAAACAAAAAAATATGTGGTAAATAATAGTTTGTATCAACATGTGTTGTATTTTTTGTGCAGTTTGTGTTGTCGTCCATAGGTTCTTTGGAGTAGAACTATGTTTATCGGAGAGTATCCGTGAAAAAATTTATGTGTGGGGAAAGGTAATAATATGTACTAAAAGTTTTTAGAAAAACGATCTGCCCCAATCTGCCGTTTTTTATAAAAATCTATTTCCAGATAATGTAAAACTTAAAAATTTGGATATTTTTAACTTTTGGTTGGAAAATGATAGAAAACCCAATAATGTTATCAACTGGATTTCTGCGAAATTTAATAGAAGTGTCAATGACAACTGTATGACGACAGTGAAAAATCAAATTAATAATTTCTGCGCACATGCTAAACAAAAGTGGGTTAAAAACCGGAGGACCACGAAGCGTTTTCTGGAAAATGAAAGAGTGTGGTTATCTCGTGAGACTGTGTTCAAACTATTAGAAAGGGATGGTGCAAAGAAAAAAGGCCGTCCTTATGTGGGTTATGGTGAGGGAAGTGAGCGACAAAAAAGAAAAATGGCTTCAGAAGTGTCGTCCGAACAGGGAAATGATGCCATGCTTTTGATTCATGCTGCTTCTATTTCTGCTAATTTAGCAAAAGAAAATGATTTAAATTTTATTTTAAAGAAAGCTGTCTCGTCTCCATTAGAAGCAACTAGAATGAGAAAAAAAATAACTTCTAACGAGAAAATGCCATTACCGCTCTCCCCTGAAGAAGCATTAAGCTTTTTGCTAGAGAATAGTTTAACAAAACAGCAATATACTAACATAAGACAGATGTGCAAGTCAAGAAACTGTGATATTTTCCCCAGTTACAATAGTATTCTAGAGAGCAAGTTGGCATGCAGACCCGATGGATTAACGGTAACGGATTCATCAGCATATATTCCTCTCGAAAGTTTAGTTGATCATACAGCAAAAAGAATTTTGTCATGCCAGGAAGAAGTTCTGCTGCAAATGGATGAAGTCAATGAAATAAATTTTGTTTTAAGTTACGGTTTTGACGGTTCCACAGGACAGAGTGCATTCAAACAAATATTTACCAGCAATTCCCCGGAAAGTTTAGATAACTCGCTCTTTGTAACGTCAGTTATACCATTAAAAATAGTCACATCAAGTAATGCAGTCGTTTGGAATAACCGTACTCCTCAATCAGTCCGTTTTTGCCGACCACTTAAAATTGAATTTATAAAGGAAACTAAAGAGCATATATTGAAAGAAAAAGCAAATCTTGATGTGGAAATATCAAATATTAAGCCTATGGAATATTATATGGTAAACAGTAGAAAGATCACTGTAAACTACGAGCTTATTATGAGTTTAATTGATGGAAAAGTGTTGAACGTACTAACGGGAACAAAGAGTACTCAGTCGTGTCCAATATGCGGTGGAAATCCGAAACAGTTTTTGTCGATAAAAGATTTAAGCTCATCGGTGTTTCAGCCAAAATCGAATACATTAAAATATGGTATAAGCCCATTACACGCCTGGATTCGATGCTTCGAATTTGTCCTTAATCTTTCATATAGACTTAATATTAAAAAATGGCAAATTCGGAGTGCTGAGGATAAACTTCTTATGCTAAAGAGAAAGAGTGAAATTCAAGAACAATTTTGGCAAAACATGGGCCTTCATGTCCATAAGCCAAAAACTAATGGGAGTGGCTCCACAAACGACGGCAATACGGCACGAAAAGCATTTTCTAATCCGGAACTATTTTCTTCTATAACCAACATTAATATCGACTTTTTAAAACATTTACATATAATTCTTATCACCATTAACTCTGAATTTGAAATAAGTGGCGACCACTTAAAAAAATTTTGCGGTGAGACTGCAGATATTTATTTTAAAAATTATGAATGGTACCCAATGTCAGCGACATTACATAAAATTTTAGCACATTCTTATCAAATATTGCAAGCGTCAATCGTACCTCTCGGATGTGCTGGTGAACATGCTTCTGAGGCGAGAAACAAATTTTATAAAAAAGACCGCATGGAGCACGCACGAAAGGATTCTAGGGAGCATAATATAATGGATGTTTTTAACAGGGCCCTGGATTCTTCTGACCCATTATTATCAAGTATATATCTGAAAAATCGTCTTTCAAAAAAGAGAAGTTTGCAGTTGCCAAGAGAAGTTATTTCTCTTCTTAAGATTCCTGAAATCCATGAGTATCAACTGCCAAGTACGTCAAATGCAGCTATAAATAAAGATATTTCATATTCTGAAGAGGACGAAGAGGAATCATTTTATTTTAATTTCGAATTAGAAGTTGATGAATCAGAAAAGTGTCAAGTAAGAATTTATTACAAAAGCCAGTTTTTTGTACGTATTAATTAAATTTTCTCTTTTTAGATTGATTCATGATACCTTTACAATCCAAACACCATTCTTTTTTAAGTAAATTTCTGAAATGTTTTAACGAATTATTTTGTGATTTTAAGTTAGTTGCTAAATATATGTTATATCAAACAGAATGATACAATTTTCGCTAAATTTCAAAGAGAGCTCTCACTGGAGGTGGGCGTGGCAGTAGGCGGATTGACTTGAAATGTTTACAAAAATTATTGGTGAGAATTATAGTGCGTTAATTGAAAATTAGACAATAATAAATTCCCCGTGATTTTCAACCGCAGTGTCACTATAATCAACCTACTGGAAATGGGCGTGGCACTGCTCGATTGACTTGAATTTTTTACTGAAAACTTAAAAACACGTTATAATCATCTGTACGAAATTTCAAAGATCTAGCTGGTTCCTGTGATTTATTGCCTCAAAAACCTGTCATTGGGACCACTGTGCAGTGTTAAGAGCACCGTCAAGTTAGGCCACACTAGCAGGTATTGACGCAAATCTTGAACACATTTGTCCCTATCTACTATCTAGCAAAACCACAGCCAAGGGAAATGTGCAGTGAAATTAAAAAAGTTATGAGACAAATGTAAATAAAAACAAAATATCGTATGCTGAATCTGTTAAAAGCAAATCAGAGTTGCCAGAAGTATCAAAAACAGTTCCTTTGATCATTAAGCCGAGAGAAAAACAAGATGTGGATAAAACCAAAAAAGAATTAAACAAAAGAGTAGACCCCGGCAACACAAAGAATAAATATAGGATGGGAAAAATGCAGGATATTTGATGGCACCGAATTATTACAATGTTTTAAATGTCAAGGATTCAATCATCGTGCTAGTGAATGTAGAAGTCAGGAAACATGTTTAAAATGCCATGCAAACCACAGATCAAAGGACTGTCAAATAAAAATTATAGAAAAATGTATAAATTGCATAAGAGCCAACAATAAATTACATATGGGAGTTGATGAGAACCACAATACAATGAGCTGAGAGTGTCCGGTATATCAGAATAAACTTAACTTGAAAAAGGCTTAACAGCATAACAACCACAGAAGTTGGATTGTATATACACAAATAGTCAAGGATTAACAAATAACTTTACACAACTTGAGATTATGGTTGAAGAAGAAAAACCTGAATTCGTAATTCTATCTGAAACGCATTTGACTGGAGATGTAGAGGAAGAAGAAATATCAATCGAGGGATATGGTTTAATTTCAGCAATTTCGGATTCGTCGAGAACGGGAGGTACTTCATTATATTTTAAGAAAGAATGGAACGTGGAATTAATATTGGAAATAGTAGACAACTTAAAATATTGGTTAAGCGCATTTAAAATGAGGAATGGGAAGAATAACCTTATAATAGCAGCAGTTTATCGATCACAAAGTTATAGTGAAGCAGAATTTTGTACAGTATTTGAAATTTTTATTGAAGAACTCAGCGTGTACAATAGCGAATTAATAGTTTCCGGGGACTTCAACATTTATTGGTCAACGAATAATCTTTACACGAAAAAATTAGAAAGTATTTTTAATGATAACGGCTTAAAACATATTGTCAAAGAATATACAAGAGTCACGCATATAAAACTCCTAAGAAATTTATAACAGTGAAATTAAAAACAATCGTACGTACCATTACCAAACAATAACAGTAACGAAATAGACTATGTAATAGAAATATATTTTGAATTAGAAAACAAAATTTATAAATTTGAAGAAAAAAACATCTTAAAGAATTAAAATTAAGTAATCACTGTGTTTTAAAAAAATAATTGCCAACTTATAAGTAACACAGATTTGAAAGTTCTATCATTAGACATAAACACTATTTTAATGAAAAATCCAAATAACATCACAAAAACCAAACTTGTAATAATGATTATGATGTATTAAATTTTAATAATTGTTCTATTAGAGTCAAAGATGATTATTTTTCAAACATATTGGAAACTGCTGAAGAAAAATATATATATATAAAAATACCAATATCATAAAAAATTTTACTCATCCCCCCAATCACAACCGGTTTCGGGAACTTGAATTTCCGTGGGGTAGGAGTAAACCAAAAAGAATCAAACGTCAAAGGGCTGTAGATTTCATTCCCTTACCACAAACTTTATCAAACGAACAAAACCTTCCATGCTATCTATCTAGTCGCAACATCAATTTCATTGAAAAAAGGGTCACAGATCCCACCACTGGCTTCCCATAACGTCTTCAAGTAGAAAGAGGCCTTGACTTCATTTCAAAGGATAGGCTAGAAGTTAAATAAATGAAAAGCGGAGACTTATTGATAAAAGTGCCTAACAATAAGACTGCAGAAAAATTCCTTAGAGCAAACTACATCGATTGTATACCAATTAAAATATCACTACATAAAACTTTAAATACAATACAAGGACGTATCTTTTCAACAAAGATAATAGAAATTTCCGAAGAAGATCTGCTGGATTCGCTCAAAGACCAAAAAGTAGTTGATATACGCAAAATTACCAGAAAAGAAAATAACAAAATTACTGCCACAGGGGCAGCAGCCAATCATTACATTTGACCTGATCTACCGCCCGGACATTTTGAAGCTGGGATGGGAAAGAGTCCCAGTTGAAGAATACATTCCCAACCCCATGAGGTGCATCAACTGCCAGAGGTTAGGACATACAAAAAAATGGTGCAAGAGTGTAGAACAATGTAGAGAATGCGGTTACTCAGAAAAACACGAAGCCTGTATCCGTAAGTACTGTGTAAATTGTAGATTAGAAACTCATACCTCATACGACATAGAATGCCCAACGTATTGGAGACACAAATCTGTAAACTACATAAGAATTTCTCGTAGATGCACCACGCGAGTTACATATACGACCCCTGACAAATTTGATAAATTTATAGAAATAATAAACAAAAAGTAATAAAATGTAAAATAAAACTTATTTCCTGTTTTGCAACATTTCACACACTTAGGGCCAATTTCACCAACTTATTTAAACATCAATTCATATTTAAAAGTCATTTTTCCATACAAAAATTAATGAAAATCGACATTTAAATATGAATTGATATTTAAATAGGGTTGGTGAAATTGGCCCTTAAAATAAGAAAAGCATTAATAAGCATTTATGTATTACCAATCATATTGTAGAATTGATGTTGTGAAATTAATGTTAAACGCTGAACAAGCAAATATGTACATAAGTTTAAGTCTAAATGTGATTCTTAAAAAATTTATAAAGTTAGTTGTGGAAAAGCCCAGGTTTGCGACAGTTTATTTTTCCTCGTCAAAAGAAAATTATAATTAAATTTTTTTTAAAAACTCTCTTGCTTATCCTCATTACAAAATTCGCGTGAAGAAAACTCGATTGTTCGAAAAATTAAAGCAAACCCGCGGTTAAGTGCACCAAAACTAGTAACAGAGGTTTTAACTGATTTCCAGAAAAAAGTATCAGCATCTACCATTCGAAGAACCATAAGGGCAAAAGGTTTCCATGGTCGAGTAGCAGGTCGCAAGCCATTGGTTAATTTACGCAACCGAAGAGCTCGGTTGAGTTTTGCCAGGGAGTACCTTCATAAGCCTGAAACTTGGTGGGATGATGTTATTTTTGCGGATGAGAGCAAATACAACGTATTTGGATTCGATGGACGTGTAATGGTGTGGCGGAAACCGAACGAGGAACTACAACCACAAAATTTAAGACCAACCGTAAAACATGGAAATGGACACGTTATGGTGTGGGGTTGTATGGTAGCAAAAGGGGTTGGAAACTTAGTGTTTATTGACGGAATTATGAATAAGGAATCATATTTGCATATTCTTCGCCAAAACTTAAAAGATAGTGCTGCTAAGATGGGTGTTTTGGAATCGTTTAAATTCTACCAGGATAACGACCCAAAGCACAAATCGCGTTTGATTCAAGAATGGCTTTGTTTACGCACGAGAATTTCGTGAGTGTAATCACTCCTTATTATTTGTCTTTTGCCTTCAAACCTATTAATCCTAATTAAATACATACATACATGCATACTTAATGCTGTAAGAGAAAGAAATAGGTTTAAAGGCATCGCTCATGAGCAAAACGATTGAGTTGACTTTTAACTAGCAAACCCAACAGTAGTGCGCGGCATTTTTTTGAAGTTTTTTAATATGTATAAATAAAGACAGAAACCTCCTCAAAAATACGTAAAAACCAAAGAAAGAAAAACTTCAAGAAATAATAAAGAAACTAAAGTGTAAAAAGCAAGTGACAGCCAAAAGTTGCCGACCACAACACCTGGATATTTATTTCTTGGGCGCATCCAACAGCCATCCTCCCCTGCCCCAAACAGGCTTCTTTATAATTGCCTCAAGGTACTCCATCCACCCGCTCAATCCCCAGACATGAACCCTATTGAGAATTTGTGGGATAAGTTGGACCGGCGCATCCGCAAATACACAATAACGTCAATATGTGAGCTGAAATCGAAGCTTCAAGAAGAATGGGACAGAATTCCAGTAGCGTATAAAGATAGCGTAGTCAAAAACTTGCCAAACCGTCTAGGCGAAGTTATTAAACAAAAAGGGGTTATCCTACAAAATATTAAATTTAAGTATTTAAGTTTTTTAAAATGTGCTATTTGGTAGTAGTAAATGAAAACCGAATATTATTGACTCGTAATATATTGTGTTACTTGAATTAATTAAATTTTTTTATCGAATTGTTATTGTTTTTTTTTTAATAAAAATGTGAAATCCAAAATTACTAAATAAGTTCTTAATTAATGCAAAAATAGTATAAAAATAAACAAATACGACTTAAAAAAATGTGCTTGAATATATGTCATGAACAAAACCGAATATTAATGGCACGAACTGTATATGTTATTCCCTAAGTATTTAAGACAGACATTTTTACGTCGTAGTATTTTTAATTCAAAATATGTTAAGAAAATAAATTTAATAAATAAATTCTTTTATTTTAAAGAATTAAGTTTCTTTAATTCGCGTGGAGACCCCCAGTTATCAAATGAAAATAAAATCTTCTAAATGCGAATTGCAATAAAATTTAAATAATTGTGCAAATATGGCTGTGATTTTTGTGTTTTGAATTGTTTAATTAACAGTGTAAGTCATTTTTTGGCACGCGGCCCGGTTTGAGAGTTATAGGCCAAAAAGTGAGCAAAATTTTGTTTCGAAAAGGTTAGTTAGTTAGTTAGAAATAAGTAAGTTAGACGAGTATACGTCGTAGTATTATTAATTTAAAATATTTTAAGAAAATAAATTTAATAAATGAGGACGCATCGCATCGCGTCGAGAAAAGATTTATTTTTTTTATGTTAAAAGAATAAGTTTCTTTATTTCGCGTGGACACCCCCAGTTATTAAATGAAAATAAAATGTTCTAAAAGCGAATTGCAATAAAATTTAAATAATTGTGCAAATATGGCTGTGATTTTTGTGTTTTGAATTAATTGTTTAATTTTAACAGTATAAGTAATTTTTTGGCACGCGGCCCGGTTTGGAAAAATCGAATGATGAGGAAATATAGTCTTTCTCACCCCCTATTAGACAGTATAAGTCATTTTTTGGCACGCATCCCGGTTTGGGAGTTATAGGCCAAAAAGTGAGCAAAATTTTGTTTCGAAAATGTTAGTTAGTTAGTTAGAAATAAGTAAGTTAGACGAGTATACGTCGCAGCATTTTTAATTCAAAATATGTTAAGAAAATAAATTTAATAAATAAATTCTTTATTTTAAAGGATTAAGTTTCTATAATTCGCGTGGAGACACCCAGTTATTAAATGAAAATAAAATTTTCTAAAGGTGAATTGTTTTACACACATTTCAATAAAATTTAAATAATTGTGCAAATATGGCTGTGATTTTTGTGTTTTGAATTGTTTAATTAACAGTATAAGTAATTTTTTTGGCACGCGGCCCGGTTTGGGAGTTATAGGTCGAAAGCTCAGTAAAAAGTTCGTTGAAAAGGTAAGGAGTTTGTTGAAAAGTAAAAAATGTATCAAAATTAGTACTATATTAACAACCAACTTTATGTTGTTACCATAGTATAAGTATCGTAATAAAACTTAAATTTTTGTCAGTCAGTCACAAAATAGATCATGATTATTTAATTTTCGGATTCATTGTCTTCAAGGTACAAGTGCTTGAAGATAAAACAATAAAAAAAAACAATTAGTACGGTTCCAATTCAAATGTTGGAATCGCTTAATACTAATAATAATAATTTTTTGGTGACCCCGACGCGATCAGACCTGTGGAGGTTGTTGGAGGATCAAAAATGACTAAAAAACAGAACATATATTCAGACAACGCTACCAATTTTATAGGAGCAAAAAACCAGTTGTCAGAACTTGCGGGAAGTATCTACTCCGACAAGGGAGAGGAATCAATCATCTCAACTGCCAGCTCAAACGGAATACATTTTTATTTTATCCCACCACGTGCGCCGCATTTTGGTGGACTATGGCAGTAAAATCGGCAAAACATCTTTTACTGCGAAATGTGGCAGTTGCATCATTGACCCAGCAGAGATCGAGGCAATACTCAACTCTTGCCCATTAACACCTATGTCAAGTGATCCTGATGATCTTGAAGCACTGACTCCTGGTCATCTTTTTGATGGGCGAAGCACTTGCATCGCAAGTAGATAGTGGCGCAACAACAGTCAACTCATCAAGACTATCACACTGGAAGCTGGTATCTCATTTCAAACAAGAGTTCAGGAAAAGATGGTCCACTCAATATTTGAATCAATTACAGCACAATTACATGTATGTATGTATGTATGTATAGATGGATAGGAGTGGATGTGTGTATGGATATGAGTGTGGAGTGAGGGAACAAATGCAATGTTTATGTGCAGCACCTAATCTCTTGATATTTTGTTTGTATTACGTTGCTGTTGTTGTTGATGATTTTGTTTTTTTAGTATAAATGTCGAATCGTGGAACATTTTAAACTTAGTCAGTCAAGTTGCATTCATCGATTTCATTGATCGTTCTTATTAAAGTGAAAAGAAGAAGTGCCAAATAAGAACCAAAGTGTAAATAAAGAACAAATTCTTCATTATACTAAATAAATAAATAAATACAACATACATATACATTAATCAGTGGATAAATATTTAAAAAAATGAGTTTCAAGTGCAGTATTTGTTCAAATGCATACTCACGTATGTTAAAGTTAAATAAATATTTACTGGTACATAGGCCCTGTACAAATTGCGGCCATGTATCTTTAACCACATTTGAGAACAAAGAACATGCTAAGATCCATGAGTGCCAAGATGAACAGCAAAATCCTCCATCCACATCAACAGCAGCATCTAAACGGAAGATTGCTGCAGATTTTAAAATGCCAAAAATTCAGCGGCTTGAGGAGGAACCCCTTGTAACATGTGAGACTTGTAATGTGGAAATAAATTCTAGCAAATGGTTCAACCACTGCGGAAAAGATTATCATAGGATTAATCTGAATAAATTTTTTGGAAACAAGATAATGTTGGTTAAAAGTGCTTTTAATTGTCGAATTCAATCCTACCGCTTCCCCAAAGGTGACAATGACTTAAATTTAGAAAATTATTTAAGAGATGGAAGCGTAATGTTTGAAAAATTGCTAAACTGTAGCTTAGCTGTACACTTTCTAGTAAAATTCAGTTTGGAATTAACAGCTCGCTATAAATTACCTGCGAATCCTAGAATGCCAGAGGACGATATGTTTCATATAACACAAATGGCTCGGTTGACAAGAGCGGATAATATAGGTGACATGTTAAGGACTCAGATAAAATCAATAAGAACAAAGATGTCTGAGTTCCAGGAACGAGATTCTGGATGGACTTTAATCCAAATCAAATGGATGGATTTGAAAGCATCACTAATTCCAGGATCTCTGCACGTTAAAACACCCGTGGAACTAGAACTTAAGAAAGCATGCATCAACATACAAAAAAATGATATATATTGTTTTAAACGGTGTGTGATAGCAGCTTTCTATACTGCGGAGAACATGCAACAATACATTTAATTCCCGAAGAAATAGTAGTTTATAAGATTTTTTATATACTATATTATCCAGCCGTTCAATATGACCATTTAAGCATAGATTATAAGAATAGTAATAATATTTTAATTGCTTTATTAAGAATTTACAAAAAAGAAAACTTTGATAGAATAAGAAACATATCCGCTACAAACATTACGCTGGAATGCGGTAGGAGTTTGAACTTTGAAGGCATGATGTTTCCAAACGATGTCATGGACATAAAAGTGTTTGAAAGGAAAAATCCTGACATTAGCATTAATGTTGTTGGCTATGACAACAACCTGAAAAGAGTGGTTGGGCCATTTTACATCACAAAATTGGAAAAAGAGGTCCACATTAGTTTAATATAATTGGAAAGCCCATGTGGTGAAAATTATCACTACATATTAATAAAAAATATTTCAAGGTATTTATTTATAATTTTTATTGCTATTATCATTACTATTATTATTATTATAATAACAACTGTTAATTACTTAATATGTTTCTCTTTCAGATTACTATCAGCACAAATTTCACACCATAATAGCATAAGCACCCTCATATGCAATTCGTGCCTATTCCACACAAATTCAGCTGAGATCATGGCAGTGCATAGAACAAAAGAGTGTGGCAAGCAAACGTGTTGTGAGAATGCCAGAAACTCACAAGGCGACGTTAAAATTCACCAACTTCCAAAACCAGATGGATGTTCCGTTCATAATCTATGCAGATTTTGAATGCATATTGGAAAATGTAAGTGATAATGAGCATTCGTTTACTAAGAAGCAAATACCATGTGCGTATTCATTTTACATTAAGTGTAGTTTTAGTGATAGTTTAGATAGGTTTAAAATTATTGTAAATAGGGATAAAAACGTAAATGTAGGTACACATTTTGTGAATACTATAATTATTGAATGTAGGGATGATATTTACAAAAAACATTTTGAAAATATTTTATCAATGACCCCCTTAACTCCTTTAGAAGAAGAACTTTTTGAAAGTGCTAGAGATTGCCATATTTGCGGTAAGGCCTTATGGAATGAATTAAAAGTAAACGATCACTGTCATTTTTCAGGTAAATATAGAGGGGCAGCACACAAATCGTGCAATTTAAATTATAAAGTGTCAAAGTTTATACCAATTTTATTTCACAACTTCTCCTCTTACGATTGCCATTTATTCGTAAAAGAATTATTAAATGTGAAAGGAAATACAAACGTAATATCTTTGACTAAGGAACGTTATATTTCTTTATCTCATACTATAGAGGTATATAGTTCCGAAGAAATTGACACTGGAAAGAAGCAGAAACATGTTGAGTTAAGGTTTCTAGATTCTTTCAGGTTTATGGCATCTAGTTTAGACACTTTAGCTAGAAACTTATCTGATAAAGATTTAAAAACAGTTCAAAGGTTTTTCCCACAACAAGATGACTTTAATCTCATGAATGAACATTTGGAAAAGAAAAGAAGCATATATTTATTATTATATATAAAAGAAAAAATTGGGGGAAAAAAGAAATAAAAAGAGAAATGTGAAAACTGTTGCGATTCCCAAGGGACCCTCCAACAGTAGATATAAAAATAATAAATTAATTAAAATAAAGATATAAAAGTACAAAAATTTGTTTACAAAAAGAGAGAATTATATATATATATCCGATTTTTCGTTTTGATTTCAGCGAACTTTTAGGATCTACCATGATGAGCGGAAATAATGAGAATGCAAACCGCAAGGGACCTCAGAGAGAGGAAGTAGAAGATGATCGTACCGGTGACAACCAACATGTTGGACAAAAACAGAAGAAGCAGCAAAACAGAGGGAGGACAAACCCTGGACGAAAACGTCATAATGATAAGCGTGCGCAAGACATGCGCGAACGCAAGGGTAATGAATACCAGGAGTACACCCAAAGGATAAAAGAAAAATGGCTTCCGGGCGTTGAGACGGCCGAGAAATTGGAAGCGAGACTCAAAGAAGTCGCTAATCCGAAAGCGCAGATGCTTTCTGTTACTACACGTGGCATAGGGGTAAATCTATTGACATCCGTATTTACAACCACCGCATATAAGAATTATATGCCCACGCCGAACATATACAGTTTAGTTTAGTGTTAGTCTAGCTGTTCTTGAGGCCAAGATGCAATCTCTGAAGACAGCGTATCCTATACCTCCACGCTATAGCGACAAAACGGCACCATTGAACAACTCACGTATGTTAAAGTTAAATAACCATTTACTGGTACATAGGCCCTGTACATATTGCGGCCATGTATCTTTAACCACATTTGAGAACAAAGAACATGCTAAGATCCATGAGTGCCAAGATGAACAGCAAAATCCTCCGTCCACATCAACAGCAGCAGGGAAACGGAAGATTGCTGCAGATTTTAAAATGCCAAAAATTCAGCGGCTTGAGGAGGAACCCCTTGTAACATGTGAGACTTGTAATGTGGAAATAAATTCTAGCAAATGGTTCAACCACTGCGGAAAAGATTATCATAGGATTAATCTGAATAAATTTTTTGGAAACAAGATAATGTTGGTTAAAAGTGCTTTTAATTGGCGAATTCAATCCTGCCGCTTCCCCAAAGATGACAATGACTTAAATTTAGAAAATTATTTAAGAGATGGAAGTGTAATGTTTGAAAAATTGCTAAACTGTAGCTTAGCTGTACACTTTCTAGTAAAATTCAGTTTGGAATTAACAGCTCGCTATAAATTACCTGCGAATCCTAGAATGCCAGAGGACGATATGTTTCATATAACACAAATGGTGCGGTTGACAAGAGACGTAATACCTTTGACTAAGGAACGTTATATTTCTTTATCTCATACTATAGAGGTATATAATTCCGAAGAAATTGACACTGGAAAGAAGCAGAAACATGTTGAGTTAAGGTTTCTAGATTCTTTCAGGTTTATGGCATCTAGTTTAGACACTTTAGCTGGAAACTTATCTGATAAAGATTTAAAAACAGTTAAAAGGTTTTTCCCACAACAAGATGACTTTAATCTCATGAATGAACATTTGGAAAAGAAAAGAAGCATATATTTATTATTATATATAAAAGAAAAAATTGGGGGAAAAAAGAAATAAAAAGAGAAATGTGAAAACTGTTGCGATTCCCAAGGGACCCTCCAACAGTAGATACATATAAAAATAATTGTCCAAAGTACTTTTGGACAATAAAAATATAAATAAGTAACTATTGAATTTGAATCAATATTTTTTAACGGAAAAGATAACCTTTAATGAATTCATCAATACTAATTGTAATATCGTAAATACAATTTGTCGCCATTTTATTGAATCGGTACATCTAGCCGAAGTCCCTTAAATTGTTAATCAAAAACTTAACTCACTTGTAATTTAGCTCCTGAGCAGTAAACTTGTAATAAAATTAAATTTGAAATTGAATATTCTAAAATTATCGTTTCCATTGGATATCCTAAAGAAGGTGAGTCTCTCGAATAATTGCTTGTTAAGAATAAAAGACACAATTTAACCCATATTGTTTTCTTTTATCTTTCCAACCCCTAATTGTAATTGCTCCTCTATTGAGCAATTATAATTAACAAACCTAATTATAGATTGGCCCCTATTATCTCTCCCCTAGTTTGCCATATCAATAAGCTGGTTTTTTTTAAAAGAAACACCAAACGTGTTCATGGTCCTTCCGAAGCCGCAAAAGAAAAGGGAACAAAAAACAAACTCTCATTGAGACAAGTATTCAACAAGCTAAAAAACAAAAGGAAATTCAACACACTCACTCCATCCATAAGTCAACACAATGAGGTAAATTAAAAAATCGAGTCATCAGTACCAAACGTATCATGAAACCGTGAAAGTGCCAGTTGTGTCAAAGAAAAAATTGCTTAAAAAATACATACATACATAGGCACATATGTATGTATGTAAGTGGTCAAAATACAGACGTACAAACGTAAAGGCAAAGTTTAATTTATGTATGCGTGTAACTTGCGATAAAAAACAAAAAAAAATAATTAACGGCCAAAAACAGTTTTAGAAATACATAAATACATATCTACATATGTACCGAAAACAACAATTATTTTACATACATATGTACATAAATACAAAAAAAAAGCCGTTTGTTTCACAGAGTGCATTTCCACAAAATCCATACCTACATACATACATACATGTGTATATACATATATATATAGAAGTATGTACACATAAAGAAACAAATAAAAGCATAAAAGAAATACATAAGGATAAATCTATTTGTGGAGATTTAACAGGTACATACGCACATACATACATACATACATACTTAATTTGAAGTTTTTATATATTGTCCAGAAATAATAAGTGAAAATTAAATACAGTAGAATTCATTTATAGCGACCTCGGTTATAACGACCATCCGTTTATAACGACGGATTTTCAAAGCAAGTTTGGTTCTTAATAGTTTGGACATGCGCAAGCATTCGCTTAGAACGACTCCGGTTTTAGCGACCATCTGCTTTTAACGACTAATTTGCACGTCTGCTTTGGAATGGGCATTCGGTTATAACGACGATGTAAGTTCTGTGTACTAATTTTTATTTTTTTCATTCCATTTTTTGTCGTCAGCCAATACTAAATAAAGAAACATATACTGCGGGGAATCACAGAATTTGTTTTCGACTATCCCAAACAGAGGTGCAAATGACAAAGAAGAAATATACAAACCAGTTTGAGTCGTAAAAGCTGATGGACGCATTAACATTCACTTTTTAATTACCAGCGGTGTTATAGAAATTTTTTATTTACATAAGAATCTGTAATCCAGCTCAACCAAACGCAGGTAAGGTTGCGTGCTGCACTTTTACTTGGATAAATACTGAGTAAATGTATGTATGTTTTTCCAGAATGGACGTTAAAAAACGTAAGGTGTTCTCCATAAAAGAAAAGGCAGAAATTTTGCTGAAGCTGGAAACTCGTTCTTCAAATGCAGCATTAGCGAAGGACTATTGCGTTTCGCATTCGACTATCAGTACGGTATGGAAAAACCGAGACGCAATTCGTAAGTGTTTTGAATCTGAGAATATGCAAAGAAAACGTATGCGTTCTGCTCAAAATTCTGATATAGAACAAGCTCTTTTGCAATGGTTCAAGACGCAAAGAAATAATAGGAGGAAATAGCGCAACTGCTTGGAATGGATTTTAATTGCACTGAAAGTTGGATCTACCGTTTTCGAGAGCGCCATAACATAGTTTTGGGAACAATTTCTGGTGAGGCTTGCAGTGTCGACAAAAATCAATGCAGCAACTGGCTAGTTTCTGTATGGCCTAAAATACGAGAGGGATATCAAGCAAAATGTGGATGAAGCAGGGCTCTTTTATAAGCTTCCACCCAACAAAACCCTTAAATTCAAAGGTGAGAAGTGCTGCGGTGGTAAACAATCAAAGGAAAGAATAACCCTGCTGGTTGGAGGTAATATGGATGGGTCCGAAAAAAAGAAAATGCTTGTCATTGGAAAATCCAAAATGCAGCGGTGTTTCAAGAATGTAAAATCGTTACCTGTGGATTATAAAGGAAATAAAAAGGCATGGATGACCTCAGAAATGTTTGAACGCATTTTGCGCGATTGGGACAGCAGTTTGAAAAAAGAGAAAAGAAAGATTTTACTGCTTGTAGATAATTGCCCAGCACACCCAAATGTTCAAAATTTGTCATCAATAAAATTAGTTTTCCTACCACCTAATACAACGTCCGTCTTACAGCCAATGGACCAAGGGGTAATTAGATGTTTGAAAAGCAATTATTGCAAACAACTTATGCTGAAAATTATTCGCGATGCAGACAATAACACACAAAGCACCACTACTTTGTTAGATGCAATTGACATGGTGGCCTCAGCTTGGCAAAGTGTAAAATCAACAACAATAGCTAACTCTTTCCGACATGCGGGACTACTTCCAGCCGAAAGTGTGTGCCCAGATGCAGATTTCGAAGACGAAGATGATATTCCGATTTCGTTGCTACAGGAAACATATAAAAATATGCAACAAGTAGCCGAATATATTGACTGGAATGAGTTCGTAAATGTCGATGACAACGTCGTGACATCAAAAGAGCCTTCATTGAGAGAAATAGTGGAGAACACAAAAGAAAATGATGAAACTCACAGCGATAATGAACCAGATGACGAAGATGAGCCAATCAAAATTCCAACTAGGACAGAAACCTTGAGTGCGGTGCACACATTAAAACAGTATTTACGATTTGGGGGTTCTGATATATCAGAGTTTATATAGTTCCGTTGAAATTATTGAAAGTAAATTATTAAAAGAAATTCTTGTAAATAGAAAACAAACCACAATTCTAAACTATTTCCAATCTCAATAAATATGAATATACATGATAAAAAAAAAACTTAAAAATATTGTGTACACTTATTTGGATACAACGACGTTCGGTTATAACGACGTATAATTTCGGTCCCTTGGCGGTCGCTATAAATGAATTCTACTGTACATACATATTAAAGTTACATACATATGTATGTAAAAATAATTATTTATTTGCATAATATATTTAAAGCTTAAAATTTCGCTTTAATTTTTTTAAGCTTTATATAAATAAAGCAAAACTAATAAATATCCCCTGATTGAGTTACATACTCTTAGTTCGAGAAATTCGGTTTGCTTATTTGTTTGAGTCTTCTCCCTGTGCAGACAGTGGTGAATTTGTAGATCAAACAAGAATATACTCTTCTGCAACTAAAATTTTTTCTTCAAGTTACACATACAGTCCACTACTAAAACACATTAAAAATAAAAAGAAGGTCAACGAACATATATGTATGTATATGTACCAACTTCTGTTTGATTGAAAGAAATACAACAGAGAAGGAAACTGCAGTACCAATAAAAAATCAAAACTTATAAACAATTTTTTTGGTTACTGCTAGTTATACCACATAACTATATTCGCATGCATATGTTAGATAGAGAAAATAAAATAAATAACAACTGACTAATACCCAATTTTAATGATTCTAATAAGTTTGAAAAAACACTCAAGATAATAAGTAAAACAAAGTTAAGAAAATCCAAATTCAACTAAAATTTAAACAGTCAACTTGCCGTTCCTGATTATTAAATAAGTTTATATACTTATTCACTGCGCTCATTCAGTGTTGCCGCAAAGTTGGTCATAACATTTGCCCTTCAATAAAAAAATAATTTTCCCACAATTGTACAAAATAAAGAAATGCACATCATAATATTATACATATATATGTATGTTTATCAATCATAATTTCTGAAGATAAGAAATTAAAATTTATAACAACTGAATTTTATTGCAGTTTCAATTACAAAGCAAAAACACAAATAAAACATAGAACTTGTTTATCAAAATAGAACATTTTCGGTTAAATAAAACTAAATTGATGGTAGTAACTAGAAAATATCAAAACTTACTGCTTAACCATTTAAAGAATGAAGTACACATATTGTCGCTTACTTAAATAATTTCACGCTTGCAAATCATAAAAATATTAAAAAACTATTTTACTAAAACCTGAATAGTCATATTAGGTAAAGCGTTAAGCTGTCTGTAATCTTGAGTATTAAAGTTAGAATACTATTAGTGCTAGTTCATATTCCCTAAATATTTTAAACATATCTAACAAGTTTATTAATTATACCCCTCTCATTCAATAACTTAAACAATTATAGCAAGTGTGCCTCGAGTACATCAGCTAATTGTTGTAGCAAATAACTCCATACCTTTCCCTTGATCAGCCTTCTGTATTTCAAACCAAATCGTGTATCTAGTGCTGCTCCAAAAGCCCCTTCCCAAACAAAGATACAGAACGAATTAACCTTGAAGCTATTTAATAATATATTATATAAAAAAAAAAAAATTCTTATCCCTAACAAACCCACATTTGCCTAATCGTTATATTTCCAAGCTTAATCCCAACCCATCTTATATCAATGTAGGGTGCCTACTCCTGTCGACCTTGTCCTCAATATACAGAATTGACGAATTAGAGAAATAGTATAGAAGAAGAGAAAGACAGAAATAAGTTGAGTTGAAGACAAAGGTAAGAATATAAGAAAAACTATTAGTTATAAAGTCGTGGAAAAGAAAGGACACAAAAGAATATAGAAGCGGCAACTACTAGTGAGAAATAACTAAGAAGAAATATAATGGCATTGGCTATTTTAAGAATTTAACTAAATTTAAATTAATCATAAATAAATGGACTAAATACTTGTTAAAATTAAATAAAATGAAATGGATAAATAAATAAACCAAATCTGTAAATAATAAAGGTTTTTAAATTAAATCCTACATCAATATGCCTTCAACATCCCGAAACTCAAGCTCGTAAGAGCATTTTGATTTTGATTACGATCAGCTAATCACATTATGCGAAAGGTTTGATGCTACCCCAATTGAAGAGCATACTGACACTATGCTTGAAGTCATGTTGAGAGACCTGGACTTAAGATGGGATAAGCTAAATTTATCCCACGAAGAAGTTATATTCTCCAGGGATTCGAGAATTACCACAGAAATAAAGACAGAGGCGAGAGAGAAATTTGAAGAATGTAGAACTAAGTATTATGACTGTTCCTCTCGAATACTCGACCTGGCAAGAATACTCCAACAGGAGAATCCAGGAATTCCGAGATTTCAATCCACCTCTCGTCACTTAACGTTCCAGCAATATCTCACTGGAACAGTTGCCCAAAACCATTCGAGTGACTGCATTAAGCTACCTCCTTGTGACACTGAGGTATTCAATGGCAGCTATGAACAATGGCCCTCATTTCGGGACATGTTCACAGCAGTGTACATAAATCACTCCAAGCTCACCCCGGTTACCAAATTGTACCACCTTCGTAATAAAACGAAAGGTGAGGCAGGAGCCATTGTAAAAAGATATACACTCTCTAACGACAATTTTGAACTCGCATGGAATGCGTTAAAAACTCGATACGAGAACAAACGAGTTCTCGTAGACAATCAAATTAAAATACTTTTTGATATCCCAGCTGCAAAAACTGAAGACAGGGAACCAATAAGAAAAATTCAATCGAATCAAGTGATTCGCTTGCTACTCTCAATACGCTAGGTGTCCAGGTAGAGAGCTGGGACCCGATTCTCATTCGGTTAATCTCAACAAAACTCCCAGACACAACTCTAGCTCTGTGGGAACAATCTCTTACATCTCCGCGTGACCTGCCAAAGTGGACACAGATGTCGCAATTTCTTGTTGACAGATATGAGGCAGTAGAACGTCTCACGAGCATACGAACCTCAAAAGACTGCTTTGCATTAACAAGAGACCTCCTAAAACTAATGTTCAGACATATACATCTCATGAAAATTTAAGCACGTCTTGCAAACTATGCAACGAAAATCACACTTTAAGAACATGCCCAAAGTTCAGAAATTTCAATGTACAACAAAGAGTTAATTTCGTATTTCAAAATAAAATTTGTAATAACTGCCTGGCTTCTCACTTAAAGGCGAATTGCAACAGTAAACATACGTGTCTTCAATGCAAAAAAACTCATCACACGCTGTTACATATGAAACAGAAACATCACAACTCAGCTCACAGTTCAAACAACTCATATAATAAGGAAAGTGCAAATGAGCAACAGAAATTGGCTAAGCAACCGATCTGAAATTGTGGAAAATAACACTTTAAATGAGCTTCCCCATTGTTCCACGCAGTGTCAAGCCAATTGTTTAATAAGTAGTGAAAATATATTACTACGCACTGCAATAACACAAATTGAGCATAGAGGTGAACTCTTTACTGTTAGAGCGTTAATTGACCCCGGTTCCCAGCGAACATTTCTAGCAGAAAGAGTTCGCAATCGTCTTCAACTCCCATATTGAAATTCGCACTTTGAAATTATTGGCATCCGTGGCCAAAAGCAATCGTCAAGCAAGGAATGCGAATTTGTTTTGTATGCAAAGAGATATAATTTGCGAGTTCCTATTAAAGCAATTGTGTTACCGAAAGTTACAAAACATCTTCCCGCTTACAATTTCGATATTCCCTATTCAAAGGAACTTTCGGAATTAGATCTCGCTGATCCAACTTTTAACAAAGCTTCTCAGATAGACGTAATTCTAGGAAATGACTATGAACATTTTCTAAATATCGATGGCATAAAGAAAAATGTTTGTGGTAACACGTCTGCGTACAACACAATTTTCGGTTGGGTTCTCAGCGGTCCAATAAAAATCCACACCGTTCAAACTTTCACAACATCAGTTGTAACATCGGAAAATACCGAACTCAACTGTATTTTAAAAAGTTTTTGGGAACAGGAAGAAATCCCTGTAAATCGCTCAAAATCGGATGAGGATGACTTCTGTGAGAGACTATACAATCAGACAACAACTCGCAATGAAAACGGTAGATACATCGTACGCCTACCATTCAAGGAAGAGTTTCCAGGAAAAGTATTCCTGGGATCTTCACGATTCATAGCACTAGCACAATACTCCAGAATGGAGAAAACCCTTTTAAAAAATCATGAGCTTCAAGCTCAATATAACTCTGTGTTGAATGAGTACATAACACTTGACCACATGGAGGAAACGCCATCAAATGAAATAAGTTCTCAAGATAAATACAGTTCATATTATTTGCCACATCATGCCGTTGTTCGCCCAGAACACAAAACGACGAAAGTGAGAGTAGTTTTTAATGCGACTAGAAAGTCAAAATCTCAATTTTCTCTCAATGATGTCCTGCACACAGGCCCTACACTACAAAACGAATTAATATCTATAATTCTAAATTGGAGAAAATACAAATTCGTTTTCAGTGGCGACATTCAAAAAATGTATCGCCAAATACTGGTGCACCCTGCTGATAGACTCTTTCAGCGAATTTTATTTCAACCACAGTCAAACGGTCCTATTCAAGACTTCGGTGTAAACTGTGCTCCTTATCTCGCGATTCGGACACTTTTACAACTACCTTCAGATTCCGAATACATGTTCCCGAAAGCAGCTTCAATTCTACGCGAAGAAACTTATGTCGATGACATACTTTCTGGAGGACACTCCATAGAAGAAGCCCTTTCGTCTCAGACTGAACTTATAAAGGTACTAAATTCAGCCGGTTTGCCATTAAAAAAGATTACTGCAAACGATTCGCAATTACTCACCCACTTGCCAAAGGAAGATCTTTATGATTTAGATTTCCTCCGCTTCCACGATACAAGCTCTACCAAAACTATTGGTATTAAGTGGAATGCTGTCACTGACTCCTTTACGTACAATTTTGCACCACTCGACAAATCCACAAAAATCACAAAACGCCAAATCCTTTCATCAGTCGCGAAAATTTTTGACCCCGCAGGATGGCTAGCACCCATTGTTATCCGCGCTAAAATACTTATGCAGCAGCTATGGTTAGAAGGGTTGGATTGGGATGACGAGATTTCATTAGACTCATTACAAACTTGGAATAATCTGGTGCAAGATCTCTCGCAAGCAGAGACAATTTCTATTTATCGTTGGTTGCAATACAAACCCACAGACACGATTAAAATTCATGGTTTCTCTGACGCTTCTAAAACAGCCTACTGCGCAACAATATACATTCGGTGTCAGAATAATAAGCACAACACATTTACCAATTTACTAGTAGCAAAAAGCAAAGTCGCACCTATACAGACAGTTTGCCTTCCACGCTTAGAGCTCAATGGCGCACTCCTACTAGCAAAACTCGTACAATATATCACTATGTCTTTGAATTTTAACATTAGTGAAATAAATCTGTGGACTGACTCCTCAATAGTGCTCGGATGGCTTTCAAAACCTCCTTCGTCATGGGAAACCTATGTAGCTAATCGAACTTCTCTAATTCATAGTTTAGTGACCAACGCAACATGGCGACATGTCCCCACTCATGATAACCCGGCAGACCTTGGGACTCGTGGATGCAGACCACAAGATCTCACGCATAATTCTCTCTGGTGGTATGGACCATCATGGTTGACCAAACCATCAACAGAATGGCCAAAAAGAAACCCGCTAAAATCCCAAAAAGTCGCTCTGGAATTGCAATCGTTTCATGTGGAAGTCAAAATGGAAGATGTTCTGAATAAATTTTCATCTTATACCAAAGCCCTACGTGTTATCTGTTACGTTTTCAGATTCTTTAAACGATCTATAAAAAAAATAAGAGCAGACACTCGCCTCACCACATCCGATAGTTTGACTCAACAAGAAATGAAATTTGTAAAATATCGACTGATTATTCTCGCTCAAAAAGTTTTTTATGAAGAGGAATACAATTGCTTAGAAAACTCACAAGTTATTCCAAATAAAAGTTCACTGGAAACTTTGAATCCATTTCTTGATCCAAACTCAATTCTAAGAGTAAATGGTAGACTAACGCAATCGTCCCTTCCCTATAACGAGCGTTATCCCATTATCTTACCAGGTAACTCCCGAATTTGCCAATTATACTTATCTCATTTGCATCAGTTTTTATATCATGCTGAGTGTAGCCAAATATGTCGCATGGCTCAAACTGAGTTTTTCATATTCAGGCTGGAGCCACGTGTCAAGAAAATAATACGGAGTTGCAAGACATGCATTATTTACAGACAGCAGCCGTGCACACAGATTACGGCTCCCTTACCACCAGCAAGGTGCAATTTTTCTCTTCCTTTTCAAATAACCGGAGTTGATTTTGCAGGTCCATTTGAAATAAAAACATCTACCTTAAGAAAAGCTCCCACTGTAAAAGGATATGTCAGCGTGTTTGTTTGTTTTAGCACTAAAGCAATACACCTAGAACTCTGCTCAGACTTATCCTCAGCTGCTTTCCAACCCGCATTTTCTCGTTTTGTTGGGAGGCGGGGGCTCCCCCAAAGGGTAGTATCCGATAATGGTAGAAATTTTTTAGGCGCCAGCAAAACACTCGAACAAGAGTTTACCACGTTTGTAAATAATGCATCTAAAGATATAGCTCAGAAATACCTTTCTCACGGGTTTGAATGGAAGTTCATTCCACCCCACGCTCCTGATATGGGCGGCTTATGGGAAGCCGCCGTAAAAAGTTTTAAGTTCCATTTGAAGCGAGCTGCCGGTGCGCAAAAATTCACATTCGAGGAATTTGTTACTATTTTAACTCGAATTGAAGGGACAGAACAGACAGAAACCACAAGCCAAAATAGAATTTTCTGCAGCACAACGATCCAACCAACAGCCATCAACGTCAACAGCTGATAAGTCTCAACCAACATTTGCTACACCAGATGCCAAAATAATTTTGCAAGCCATCCGTTCCTTGGCTCACGTTCTATGTGCCAACGAGAAACCTAACAATGATGCTTAAATTTGAGGCGGCGCCATGTGCAAAGTACTTTTGGACAATAAAAATATAAATAAGCAACTATTGAATTTGAATTAATATTTTTTAACGGAAAAGATAACCTTTAATGAATTTATCAACACTAATTGTAATATCGTAAATACAATTTGTCGCCATTTTATTGAATCGGTACATCTAGCCGAAGTCGTTTAAATTGCTAATCAAAAACTTAACTCACTTGTAATTTAGCTCCCGAGCAGTAAACTTGTAATAAAATTAAATTTGAAATTGAATATTCTAAAATTATCGTTTCCATTGGATATCCTAAAGAAGGTGAGTCTCTCGAATACTTGCTTGTTAAGAATAAAAGACACAATTTAACCCATATTGTTTTCTTTTATCTTTCCAACCCCTAATTGTAATTGCTCCTCTATTGAGCAATTATAATTAACAAACCTAATTATAGATTGGCCCCTATTATCTCTCCCCTAGTTTGCCATATCAATAAGCTGGTTTGTTTTAAAAGAAACACCAAACGTGTTCAATAATAAAATATTTTATTTATAAATCGTGAAATTTACAAGAGCAATGATAAAGGATTTATTAATTTCTTGAAATCACTGTGATTTGGTATGTCGTGATTTGCAGCACAGGCCCGATGGATATGTAAATAATATTAATTTCTCTTTTAATTTTAGACTTCACCAAAAACGTCAGTAGCAACACCTAGAGCAAAAAATGGAAATATTTCCGATGAAGATAATTTAATTAAAATAACATGTGAACACATGCAAGATCAAAATATGAACATCAATCCAAACAAGAATGATCCAGATGTTGCCGTTGCCAAAGCTTGGGCAACACAATTAAAAGAAATGAAACCTGAACATAACGAATTGCCGCGTAAACTAATTTCGGGTATTTTATATTAGGGATCTATTGAAAATTTAGATAATAATTCCCAAATTTTTTCCAATTCTCACCGAGCTCAACAGTTTCTATCGTATCTACTCCATCACCAGTGTAATTCACAAATGCTCCACTTCCCGTACGACTAACGTCGGAATGAGAGGAATCACTTCATGAATAGTTTTGTAACTTTAAATAGTAGAAATACAATAGCGGAATTACATTACATCTTATAGCTTTGGTAAATTTTGTTAAATTTAAAGAAAAACAACAACAACAATTTACTAAAGCTACAAGATGTAAAAGATCAACAAGGCCAACCGTGAATTCCGCTAATATATAATTTAGGAACGTATGTATACTAACGAATGATTTTTTTGCTATTATCTTTTTGGCAACACTAGTTTTGACAGCTTGCGCACGTTTTGTATCTTGTGTCACTGTCAAACATCTTCAGTTTGGTCTATAATTTAATCATGAATCGTCTTACAAACGAACAACGCTTGCAAATTATTGAATTTTATTACCAAAATGCGTGCTCTGTTAAGAGCACGCATCGAAGAATTTATCGAAGAATTGTGTTCAGCGACGAGGCTCATTTCTGGTTGAATGGATACGTGAACAAGCAAAACTGCCGTATTTGGAGTGAAGAGCAGCCAGAAGCATTGCAAGAGCTACCAATGCATCCATAAAAAACAACCGTTTGGTGCGGATTATGGGCTGGCGGCATCATTGGGCCGTATTCCTTCAAAGATGATGCGAATCACAACGTTACTGTGAATGGTGAGCGCTACCGTGCGATGATAACAAACTTTTTTTTGCCCAAAATGGAAGAGCTTGACTTGCATGACATGTGGTTTCAACAAGACGGTGCCACATGCCACACAGCACGCGAAACAATGGACCAATTGAGAGGCGAGTTCGGTGAACAGTTTATTTCACGCTTGGATCCAGTCAATTGGCCGCCCAGATCGTGCGATTTAACGCCTCTAGACTATTTTTTGTGGGGCTATGTTAAGGCTAATGTCTATAGCGACAAGCCCGCTTCGATTGACGCACTGGAAGCCAACATTGCCAACATTATTTGTGAGATACCGGCCGAAATGTTGGAAAGAGTATGCCAAAATTGGACTAAGCGGATGGACCATTTGAAGCGCAGCCGCGGCCAACATTTGCATGAAATAATCTTCAAACATTAAATTATATCGACCCAACTATCAATCCAAATAAATATTTCATGCATTTTTCTGAATTTTGTGTGTTTTCTTTTTTTTTAATTTCCGATAGTTCTTAAAAAATCACCCATTATATCCTCACAAAAACATAAATGTGAAAAAAGGCCAAGTTCCTTTTCAAAATTTCGGCAATCAAAAGTAGTGACATAAAAATGTTGACCAAGTTCTCGTTTAGCACAATACCTATCGCTACAATATGCTATGAATTATATAAACTGTGTCATATCATTTATATGCAATCTACTAACTTGGAAATATTTTTACCTTTCTAAAAGAATATGGATATTTGTTCACTTCTTTACATGGGCTTTCGAAGAGAGAGAGATTCGTATATAATACTTTTATATAAGTCTGGTAACAAATCTGATATTACAGTTATAGAGGTATTGCTAAATTAAGCGTGATCCCGAAACTGTTTGAAAAATTAATTGCTGATTTCCTCTGCTCTTTAATGTCACCTTAACAACATGGTTTTAGAAAGGGCTGCTCAACTGCGACTAATTATTCTCCATTTAAAATCTTTAGTCAATTCTGCCTTTACACTAAAGAAACAAACTGATGTTATTTATACGGATTTTAGCAAAGCATTTGATAAAGTCAACCATCATTTTCTTCTTGTTAAACTAGATCGTCGGAGCTTAAACTGATTAACAACCTGTTAGTCGTTTGAAACGACAAACAGCTGATTTGCTGCACACTAATATTCTTAGTCGAAAGAAAATAAATGCGAACGATAACGTAAGTATATCAGTATAAAATTGCTTCCCACTATATCATTTCTCTGACGTTTGTACGAACACAAATGTCAAAATCGGTCACTTGTTTGTTTGTTATCGTTTGTGTATAAAGCTTTTGCTAAAATATTAAAAAATTGGAAAAAAATCATAATGGAACATAAAACGTATGTCAAACAGACCGAAGCCGCAAAAACTTTAGCTGAAGCAACAAAAGCCCTCGTTGTTGCAGTGACACGAATGACAGATGCGATTGAAATACAGGCGAAAGCAGTGCAAAAAAATGCTGATACGCAAGCCAAAATATTGACATCTATTGACGCATTTAGGTAAGAGTTGGCTAACTACTTTTTAAATAAGTAATTTTTTGTTTCCAAGACAACATATTAACATATTTAATGTTTTAACTAAATATTTAAATACATAATATTTACATATGTATGTATATACGTACTTCAAGGACATTGGTTATTAATATTTTTATTTTAGCAACAAAAAATCAAGATATCACCAACTGCAAGCTCTCGTGGAATACATGGAAAAGCATCCAGATTTCGCTCGCGGTACCGCAGTCTATGGTAGTAGCAAAATTACAATGGAAGAACAGTGGATGCAACTGGTAAAAAAATTAAATTCATTGGGGCCTCCTGTACGTACCATTGCTGAGTGGAAAACGGTAATTGTTTGTGTTATAGATTTGTGCTTTGCTAGTTTTAATATGCATACATACACATGTACTAGGGTTGGGCTCAAAAAGAACGAACTAGTTCAATTGAACTATTCCCACAAGTGAACGATGTGAACTAGTTCAGACTAGTTTTTCATTTTTGGTCTTTGTTGTTATTTTAGTCTTTCTTGTTCTTTTGGTCTTTATTATTCTCTTGGTACTTTTTGATATCTTGGTCTTGTTCGTTTTTTGTTCGTTCGTTAATTTTTGGTCTTTATTTTGTTTTGTTTATCTTATTCTCTGTTCTTGACCAATGCACATGCAAAAGATTTCAAGTAAAATATTATAGTTTCTCGTTTGCATACTGTTAAAAAGATACAAATTTAGTGTGCCTATTAAATTTTTAGCACAATAATCAAAACAAACAAAAGAAAATGCATACTTAGTGAAATATAAAAGTGAGTTTTACAAAATTAATAGAAATAATTTGTAGTATTGAACTAAAAAACAGATTGTGAAAAAGAATATTAGAATTAAAAAAGTATTATAATATGTTTTAAACTAAAAACGGATTTCATTTTAAAAATTTCAAAAATATTAATTTTTACCTTTTACTTACTAAAAGCATACAACTAATAAGACTACAAAGCACAAATGAAAATACGTCTAAGCAAAGAAGAGGGAGGACAAACCCTGGACGAAAACGTCATAATGATTAACATTGACATTGATAGGAAATAATTTGTACCGACTTGAAAACTCCCAAGGAAAGATAATGGGTGTGTTCCATGCAAAGGACTTACGCTCATAAGCCCGGCTTGTGAGGCGATGGTGGGTCGAGCCCCACGGTTGTAAGAAAAGAGCAGCACATCTCCCAAAACCTTTTACTTCGCGGGCTCGGAAAAGTTCTTGGTTTGTTACGGGTTGGTTTAGTGGGATACATGTAGTTGCGACTCTGTATGTCAAGACACTGAGCTTTGGTCTGATCTGGCAACTACGTAGGAAGTGTTCTGTACACTTTTCTTGCGTGTAAGTATACTAAAAGTATACCTATGAAAAAAAGACCATTTAGAATTTGCTCGGACAGGCTACAACCATTTTGGTGATTAAGGAGTTCGAAGACTGGTGAGTGATATCTAGGGTGCAAGAACTTGTGTGCCAAGAAAGTAAGTGAGCCACATTTTACACCGAGAGTGAAATACGCTGGAGATTAAGCAGATTTTAATTTTATCAAAGTGTAAGCCATACAACATAGTAATTCTCGTAGATGAAGGAAAATATTTATTGTAAATCCTTTTATCTTAGCACACGAAGGCACCAGTTTCAGTGTTGATCCAGTCGGACAGGCCAATTCGCTCCCCACACGCAGAACCGGTTACGCACGTGGGTACACACGTAGTCGTTTATACACGTGGGCCAGTTATGCACGTTATCATTTACGCCCGTGGACCTGCACATTGTCAGGGTCACCCACGTGGGCTTGCTTCGCGGTTCATATTTAAGACACTCCAAGTTGAACGCCTTCACGTGGGTCACCATAGTGAGCAGAGAAAATCTTGGCACCCTCTTCGGCCGTATGGCCAACTGAGGTATCAGCTAGACCGACAACAGCTAGCCCGGCTCGAACAATAACCCCTACCAAGGAACTTCAAGAGGAACCTATCACTGGCGATTACCCCTTTTTTGTATTTATACATAGATTTCAGATTTAGATATTGTCTGTACAATAAGTATGGCGACACATATATAGCAAGTTCATAAAATGTAACCACTGTTTTTTTTATGTCGAAATCATTGATAATTTATGCCATAATTAATTTATAATTTGCTAATATAATATTTTTTTTTGCACCTCATAGGGAGAACACCGTCACACGTCATTACCATCTCATCTTAAGTTTTATTTCACGCATCACAAGGACGATTTTGAGCGCTCAACATCGGCTGACGAAATCACCCCTGCTTAAGTAAAAGTCGTGATCATCCATTTCGTTGGATCAGTCAATGTAAGTCATTTATTGCAATTATATTATCTGATGGTATTCTCTCTCAAGGCGGTCAAAATACGAAGCCAAAAATTTATATAATTTTATATATGAATTGATATTTTAACAATGTGAATTAAATGAATAATATTACAAGTAACGTAATGAATTGGTAGACACAGTTTGTTTCAATTGGAAGGATGCAGGAGGACTCACCTATAGTATAAGCAATCGTAAAACTCAAGAGTAGGGGTTATTGCAAGTTATCGAAGATAGTAAATGATGAAAGCAATAAAGTAAGTTTTAGTAAATTTTGTGTATTGTCCAGTAGTTCCAAGAACCCATCTAGCCGGGGTATTTAGTGGCCAATTATCAACACAGGCCTAGGGTATTTTCATACACTGGTATAAAAACCAATATCACCGGACAGTAACAATTTGAACTAACTATAAATATAATAAAATTATTTTCTTAGCACGAATGAATATTTTAATCCCATGACAACTTATTTATTATTTTCCCATTTCCTGAAAGCAAGGCAAAAATAAGAATAACATTAAATTCTTTGTCGGAAATAAAATTTTCCCGAACAGGAAATGTGTAGTGTATCACACTACTAGTTAGTAATGCCTGCACAATAAATGCAACAAAGAACTAATAAAGTATCAATAATATTACTTTCTTTGTATGCATGCAGAACTGCTTACAATTTATTGTTTGAGTGACACATTTCTGTTTGAGTGCAATTATAAATACAAAACACTATGATTGGTCAAACAGAAATGTGAATACAAACCTTCATAGTATTTAAAGAGAAAACAATAATATTTGTATGTTTAGAATAAGTTAGAAAGGTTAAGATTTATTTTCAAAATTAGTATATAAGGCAAAGAAAACCAAAATAAAATCAGACTTTAATTTGATTAACACAAATCGGCTCTTTAGCCTTGTTTCTTTTTAAAGTTTCACTTTCTTTTGGCAGTTCTTTTGAACGCCTCAGTTTTAGCTGGAACCCCCCCCCCCAGCTGTTTTAAAATAAAAAGGGGTTATAGGGACTCCCTTTATACAAAGACACTTTTACACAATTTCCAATCCAATCTTGGCTTATTACAAATGGAGGAAAAATGATGACTAATAATAGTTGCATCAAATAGAAAAAAGATATTCTCATAGAGAAAAAATGTAAATGCTTCCCTAGAGAAGGAGCAATCTGGTATAACTAGATAAAGTGACCAATATAAAACCAGTGGTTTCAGCGTGCTGCGATATCGAACTCCGAGCCCTCCAGTGCGTAAAAAATTAGAATTGTCACAGACTAAACAATAATTACTAATCCTTTGAGAAAATGTGCAATTCACCTCCGTAACATCCTTTTCACGACAGTGAGATTACAGACGGCTAAAGAGTGCTTCCTCCACAAGTCGCAGTAAACATAAGAACCTGCGCTACTTAGCGGAAATCCTGTAAGTTGTAGTCAACATTGGAACCTACACTACTTAATGGGAACTAAGCCTTACTTTTTGCCTGGTAATAAAGGGTTAAGGTTGGTGCATTCACAGGGTGAGACAAATCGTGCCTTAGTACGTCGGCGGTGGTCATTCGAAAAAGGACCACACGATCTTCCACTCAAGGATTATAAAATTAAAAAGAAAATATAATGAAATATAAAAATGTTTTTACAACACAATGCAAATAAGATTTTTTACTTAAATCTTAGAAAACAAGGAAATTAAAGGAGATAAATTGAAAATCAAAATAACCTTCTCGCTAAACAAAAAATTAATGAAAGAGCATATGAAAATTATTTTTGTTTTTGGTTTTGTTCCCTACTTAAATCACGAGCTAAAATTGAGAAAAAAAGAAAAAAATTATTATTAAAAGCTTATCAAATATATTTTTCCATTTCATTTTAGAAACAATTTGCTAGATATTTTTCACAATTTCCAAGCATCGCCGATGTTCAGGTAGATACCTTTAAAGGAAAAATTATAGATTCATTTCCCTTTTTTGTGCTCTAATCGTGCTAGAAGTCTTGTGCTCGTATAAAATTCTCTGAATTAAAATATTGTAATAATTTTAAATTGAACATTAAGTCCTGTTCATTTCTTGCTTTATAATTTTTAATATTTCCTGAGTGAATATCTTTTTTTTGCAAGTTACGGAAGGTGCCAAGGAAGGTATCTTTAGGTCTTTTTAGAATGGAAGCATTACAAAAGCAAGTCCTTGAAATGACCGGGGCTCTCAATGCAACTCTTGCTAAGATTAAAGAGATGGAGCAGGGTCCCACTCCACCGGAAGCTGGCCCCCTACCACCTCCAGCTCCACGAACCGAATATGAGCTAAGAGAAATATCTGAACTATCTGACCGAGTGAAAGAGTTGCAGCCTTTTGATGGCAACCTAACTCATTATGTGTCATGGATCCACAGCGTGGAATCAATTTTGCGTGACTATGAGATAGTCCGAAACAAGCCCATATACAGGGCAATATTACAGAACATTCGACAAAAGATAAGGGGAGGTGCTGACACGGCACTGGTATCTTATAACGTATTTGAGCCGGATTGGCTCAAAATGAAGGACTGCCTCTCACTTCATTACGCGGACAAAAGGGATATAAGTACCCTTGAACACCAATTGACACAGAAAAATTCTAGGATTGACGAGTTTTATGCAACGGTAAATCGCCAATTCTCATTCATCATAAATAAGATAAGGACTGAGAGTTATTCTAAAGAAACCGTGGATGCTCTTATAGAAACGTATCGTAATAGGGCATTGGACGTTTTTGTTCGTGGCTTAAACGGAGAGCTTTCAAGGTTATTAATTGTGCAAAAACCCAAGACACTACCAGAGGCATATGATATGTGCTTGAAAATGCAAAACCTGAGTTTGAGAAGCACTAATTTACATCTGGTTAATCGGAATCAGATAACTGTCCCAATGAACACAATGCCGCGTTTCGAATACAGACCACAATTGCCAGCAAGACCATATAATAAGTTTCAATGAGGGAAGTTTAGACCATGGAACAATTCTTCTCCACCGCAATCATTGCCGAAAAGGCCTCTAGGACCAAAACCGGCGGGGAAAATGGAGGTAGATAGTTCCATGCAATCCAGGGCAGTTAATTATATGAATAGGCCTTCAGGATTTAAAATGGGTTCCAGGTCAGATAATTTTAGGAATCCGTTTAAACGGCAAAAGTTTTTTAATACTTTTATGCAACACCACCTTCTTACTTCTGACACCTTGACAAATCTCGAATGTGCAGGGTATGATGGCGAAGAACCACAAGAGAGTGACGGAACCATTCCTGAGATAAATTTTATGGCAGGGGCCTCCCTTCCAGTGTCCCATACATAAAAATAATAACCAAAACTAGGGTGCCCTTAAAGTTTCTCATAGACACTGGCGCGAATAAGAATTTTGTAGCTTACCATTTATGCTCTATGGGCACTCAACTAAGTCAACCGGTTCCCATAAAAACAGCTGGAGGAACATTAGAAATAAGTCAGAAAATACAGGGAAGATTTTTCGAATCCATAGGAATTAAAGATAATATAACATTTTACATGCTTCCTGGGTTAAAAACTTTTGGCGGCATCATAGGCGACGACATAAAATAATAACCTGGCGCTTAATGCGGATGTAGTTCTGCCTCTCAATGAAAAATTTTCTCGGGAGATAAATTTTATATCACAAAACCTTCCAGAAAAGGTGGCTCATAAGCTAAGAAACTTAATTGATAGATACGATGAACTATTTGGTCCACTCGAGGCAGATCAAATGGTCACTACCTCTTTACGAGCCGATCTACACTAAAAGTTATCCTTACCCAGCAAATATGCGCCCCATTGTGGATGAACAAATTTTAGAATTATTAGCTCAGAACATAATAAGACCCTCAAGAAGGCCTTATAATTCTCCAATATGGGTGGTACCTAAAAACCGAAGCCGAATGGAGAAAAACAGTACAGAATGGTGATTGACTTTAAAAGATTAAATACGATAACTATTTGCGACGACTACCCTATACCGGACATCAATCCGACATTGGCCAGCTTAGGCAAAGCCAAATATTTTACGACGTTGGATCTGACTTTGGGATTCCATCAAATTCCAATGAAAGAGTCCGACATACATAAAACTACATTTTCTACCCTTTGAAAAATGCGCCGTCTATTTTCAAGAGAATGATTGACGACGTATTAAAAGAGCATATTGGGAAGATATGCTATGTGTATATAGACGACATACAGTTGCCCAATAAAGTCTACATACAGCACCATAAATTCGATTTTATTGAAATCTACTAAAGTTGTAACACATTTTTTTTATGTTAAGTTATATCATTTAGACACGTTTAAAAATAAAATTTAAAACAACCACATTTGTACATATTTAGTGTGCCAAAATGAAGGTACTTATAATTTGGTACCCAAAAAAGTGTACATACAACAACAGCACATCACTAGAAGTAGAAAGAAAACACATCTCAAAGTAACGGTATTTCGTTTCTTTACTTGTTTTGTGACTAAGATTATAGGAAAACTAAATAATTTAGCAATTAAAGTGAGTTTGTAGTTTTTCGCCCTAAAATGTCGCAGAATTTACAAAAACGCAAAGAAATTTCTCAGGAAATTAGAAAACTAGTTGTTAAGTTGAGAAATGAAAAAAAATCATACGGAGAAATAGCGAATATAGTTGGATTTAGCCGTTCTACAGTTTAGTGATGAGTCTAAATTTAATATATTTGGATACGATGGTAAGCAAAGAGTATGGAGAAAACCTAACACGGCGATGGCAATCCAAAATTTATTACCAACTGTGAAGCACGGGGGAGGATCTGTTATGGTTTGGGGGTGTATATCCGCTGCTGGAGTAGGAAATCTGGTATTCATTGATACTACAATGGATCGTCATGTTTATCTGAATTTGCTAAAATCCAATTTGAAGACTTCCGCTACCAAAATGGGTCTTACGGGCAAATGGATCTTCCAGCAGGACAACGATCCAAAACATACATCTCACATTGTAAAAGAGTGGCTTCTTTACAACGTCCCCAAACAATTGCACTCTCCTCCCCAATCACCGGATATGAATCCAATTGAAAACTTATGGGATGAATTGGACAGACGTGTGCGAAAAAATAAAATATCCAACAAGGAAGACCTAAAGAATGCTTTAATCGACGAATGGAATAAAATTAGTGCAGATACAACTGAAAAATTGGTTTCTTCAATGCCGAGACGAATACAAGCATTATTAGATGCTAAAGGTGGCCCAACGAAATATTAGTTTGAAGTTATTTCTGTAAATAGTTTGCAAACCAACGTGTGATGGAAACTGTATGTAGACTTTTTTGTGATATGTTTTGAGACTGAATTACGTTTTTTGTTAATAACTTTATCTTAAGCCCAAAAAAGATGAATTTTTTGTTTTATTTTCATTTTTGTGTTAAGAATAAAAATATTTGTTTAATTAAAATTAACTAAATCTGTTTTAAATAAAAAAAAATCGAGTTATCCGTGTTGTATGTAGACTTTATTGGGCAACTGTAATTGTCTATGGTCGTGATGTTGATGACCATTTAAAGAATGTAGAAATCGTATTTGAGAAACTATTAGAATCTCGCCTCAAGGTAAATCTGGAGAAAACCCATTTCCTCCAAACGGAAGTATCCTTTTTAGGGTATATTAGTATATAGGAATTACTTGTTCTGCCAGAAAGCAATTAAAATAGATAACGATAGATAACGTTAGATAACTGTAAACTACAACCAGGAGCGCTTTAAGCAATAAAGGTTTGTGTCTTCGCTAAATACTGGTATAAGAGTTGTCATATAATGGCGAAAAACGGTAAAAGGAGTGTGTATTTGCTAAATAGTGGTGTGAGCGTTGCCAGTCAGACGGAAAAAAGGGGTAAAACGATAGTGAATTGGATAAATGGAGTATATTTACGTCATATGGCAGCGCTGTAAAGAGGTAAAATGTGTGTGAGTTGGCTAAGTCTTGATCAATGTGGCTGAGCTTACCCCAAAAGTAATTAAGTTTATCTTAATGGGTTTTGGGGTGAGCAGTAGTGTACAAGATAAGTTTAGGTGTCCGTAGTGGAGAAATAATAACGGTTTGTGATGTGAGTTGGCTAAGTATTGATCAATGAGTCTTGGCTTAACCAAAAGCAAAATAAGTTTATCTTAATGGGAGTTGGATGAGCAGTAGTGGAGAAAATAATAACGGTTTATGAGTTGGTTAAGTCTTGATCAATGAGGCTTGGTTTATGGTGGTGAACACTAACGGTCTTTCCCACGATATCAGCAGAATTCAATCGAACGATTTTGGTGACATCGTAGGACAGGCCGTAAATGAAGTTGGGATTTGTATTTAATGTCTAAAAGTATGTACCCATAAATTTTAGTTGAACTTGAATATGTATTTTGTGTTGTTATAGAGCGAACCGCAGCACAAAAAATATTAGAATTTGTTTTCGTATTATTTTCGAATGTTTTGAGAATGGTAACGGCTAACAATAGTTTGTTTTGTATGCAGGCAGGAAAGATTGAAAAGAAACTATTTGATGATTTAGGGAAAATATGTACATACATATGTATGTTTATGTGTATGTATGTATGTATGTATGTTAGTTAGTAAAGGCACATGTAATGTGTTCGTATAAAATTTTTCATTGATATTTTTAGTTGATATTTTTGTTTAATAATTTGCATATGTTAATTCTATTATTTATTATATATTTAGTTTTGTTAGACGTTTTAGTGCGGAAATGCATAAAAATTAGACGAATTACTAGATTTGTTAATGCATGTGCGAATAGAAAATATGTTAATAAGGGTTGGGATTTTATAAGTAAACGATCGTGAGTGGAATAGGAAAGGGTTTAAAATGTAGTGAATTTGGTCAGCGTTACACGTGTATGTATGTATGTAATTGTATGTATATAGGTATGTATGTATGTACATATGTATGGATGGATAGGAGTGGATGTGTGTATGGATATGAGTGTGGAGTGAGGGAACAAATACAATGTTTATGTGCATTGGCTTATCTCTTGATATTTTGTTTGTATTAGATTGTTGTTGCTGCTGTTGTTGATGATTTTGTTTTTAGTATAAATGTCGAATCGTGGAACATTTTAAACTTAGTCAGTCAAGTTGCATTAATCGATTTCATTGATCGTTCTTATTAAAGTGAAAAGAAGAAGTGCCAAAGAAGAACCAAAGTGTAAATAAAGAACAAATTCTTCATTATACTAAATAAATAAATAAATAAATAAATATAACATACATATACATTAATCAGTGGAAAAATATTTAAAAAAAATGAGTTTCAAGTGCAGTATTTGTTCAAATGCATACTCACGTATGCTAAAGTTAAATAACCATTTACTGGTACATAGGCCCTGTACATATTGCGGCCATGTATCTTTAACCACATTTGAGAACAAAGAACATGCTAAGATCCATGAGTGCCAAGATGAACAGCAAAATCCTCCGTCCACATCAACAGCAGCAGCGAAACGGAAGATTGCTGCAGATTTTAAAATGCCAAAAAAAAAATCCGGGGGTTTGAGGAGGAACCCCTTGTAAGATGTGAGACTTGTAATGTGGAAATAAATTCTAACAAATGGTTCAACCACTGCGGAAAAGATTATCATAGGATTAATCTGAATAAATTTTTTGGAAACAAGATAATGTTGGTTAAAAGTGCTTTTAATTGGCGAATTCAATCCTACCGCTTCCCCAAAGGTGACAATGACTTAAATTTAGAAAATTATTTAAGAGATGGAAGCGTAATGTTTGAAAAATTGCTAAACTGTAGCTTAGTTGTACACTTTCTAGTAAAATTCAGTTTGGAATTAGCAGCTCGCTATAAATTACCTGCGAATCCTAGAATAACAGAGGACGATATGTTTCATATAACACAAATGGTTCGGTTGACAAGAGCGGATAATATAGGTGACATGTTAAGGACTCAGATAGAATCAATAAGAACAAAGATGTCTGAGTTCCAGGAACGAGATTCTGGATGGACTTTAATCCAAATCAAATGGATGCATTTGAAAGCATCACCAATTCCAGGATCTCTGCACGTTAAAACACCCGTGGAACTAGAACTTAACCCTTTGACGACCATAGGCAAATATGCTTGCCCGGGGTTCCTTAGATTATATATTTGTCCAGGTAACAGATACAGCAAATTTGTCAAAGACTGTTTTATAGAAGAGGATTGGGGCAACAAGAATGTGGTTAAGTACGATTCCCCATCGGGCTCCACTTGTTCCCTACGAGGCTCCAAATTTGGCCAAAAAAAGTATTTATGACGAGGGCTGCCAAGGGGTGAAAATAGGGCGCAAGGGGATAAGAGTCAATTATGTTTTGGATTCAACCTTAATCTATCAAAAAATATAATGGATAAGTTTGCGTAAATTCCAAGCTGTCTACAACTAATCAAATTGTGTTTGGCAATTATGTTTGCCTATGGGTTGAAACGAAAATAAACGTTTCTAAAAAACTTTACAATTATAACCTCTAACTTCGAACTTTTGAGCGCTTTTTTTTACTAATGTTAAACACTGAAACAGAATGCCTGTGTTTAGTATTTTGCATTCATAATTTGAAACGAAAAAGGGGAATCACCAAATTGCAATACATACATATGAACACATGTAAGTATTTTGACAGTCTTTATTTGAAATTTGAAACGCGTGCACTATTTGCATTAGTTTGTATAGAAAAGTGAAAGAAAACAGTAAACAAGTTTAAAATGAGTGGAGCAGCCCGAGATCGTTTCTTTTTCCTTCGACCAGAGCAAATCGAACAACTTTTACTTTGCGATTTTAGTGATGACGACGAAGAAGCTGTTACAACCTTGGACACAGAAGATGTTTTATTTCTTGAAAATGACGCTTTGGGAATGCAAGATGATGAGCCCATAGAAGTTATCATTGAGGGTAGTATGCACGTTGACCATAACCCAGCTGGCGCAGTAGATGAGCTAATTACATCGAATTTAAATGTTGTACAAGCGCCAATAATACCAACGTTATTCATACCACCCGAAAAGATCTTCCGCTTTAGACAGACTCTTGCTTATAAGAATCCCGTTTTTACCGGATTTAAAGAGGATTGCGCATACAAACATTCCCAAATTTTAAAGCCCGTTGTGCATACGCATGAAGAAATCCCTTCAGTGTACGGTGTGTTCAACAGCGTTTGTAATTTTGAAGGTAAGTTTTTATCAATCGTAAATTTTCTGCTACTTTGAGACAATATTGACTTGCTGTTATTATACATACATATATCTTAGAGCTGTGCTTAATGATAGTGGAGCAGTCCAACCTATATGCTTTACAAAAAGGGCGTGTATTTACTTTGACCGTGGCTGAATTTAAGGCTTATATGGGTATTATCATACGTATGAGCTTAGTGAAACTCCCCTCAATACGTCTGTACTGGTCTACTGATCCAACGTTTCACCAAGCTCAGATCGCGGGTGTCATGCCACGGCTCCGATTTGAGGAAATTACAGCTAATCTTCACTTTTGCGACAACAATAAAGCTGACGTTAGTGACCGTGGGCATAAAATTCGGCCAATTTTAGATCATATTAACAAGGCTATGCCGGATGCGTATACTTATTCAAAAAAGCTGTCAATCGATGAACATATGGTAAAGTTTAAGGGACATAATGCTATGAAACAGTACTTGAAGGACAAACCTATTTCGTGGGGATTCAAACTTTGGTGTTTATGTGAGGCAGAAACCGGGTACTTATATAATATTGACATTTACACCGGAAAAAAACCATTTGTTGAGCACGGTCTTGGCGAGGCTGTTGTTTTGCAGTTATGCGAGCCACTGGCAAAAAAAGGGGTTGAAGTTTACTTCGACAATTTTTTTACAAGCCTGAACTTAATGCACATTCTCCAGCAAAATGATATAATGGCTTGCGGAACAATTCGATGTAATAGAAAGCACATACCGAAGAATTTTCCAGCGGATAAATATATGAAAAGAGGGGATATAAGTTACTTCATGTCGGATAGCATTTCCGTAGTCAAATGGATGGATAATCGTGGTGTCTACCTCGCCTCAAATTTTATTGACCCAACAGCGGTATTCAAGGTCAAGCGACGTGTAGCTGGACAAGCTGGTAAAATAGATATTGATTGCCCCCTGATTATACAGCACTATAACAAAGGAATGGGAGGTGTCGATCTAATGGATCAAAAAAAAGTATATTATGAGTACGATCGTAGAAGTAAATGGCGTTTTTATTTACGTTTGTTCTTCGACCTTTTCGAGTTATGTGTTCACAATAGCAATATAATATATAAAAAACTCATATTGGCCAACAGTTCCTCAATCAATTTGACCTCCATTGAATTTCGGGCAGCTTTAGCCAAAGAGTTGATAAGTAGCTTTAATTCAAGGAAGCGTGCCTTTTCAGCCGCAACCAAATGCGGAACCCATTTTATAAGCAAACCTAAATCGCTCCATAAAATGGAAAAACGTGAAGGTTGGAAACGGTGTTCTCATTGTGCTTCCAATAATAAGTATAGTCGCACAAATGTTTTTTGCGTTCAATGTAATGTGTTCCTTTGCTTCACTACGTCCCGTGATTGCTTTGGAATCTATCACGAACAATAATAATTATAATAAATTTTTGTGATCTCTTGTATTTTTCTTTACGTTTTAAATAAAAACTGATTTTTAAATGGTTTCTGCAATTAAATAATTTGGGATGAAAAATTTCGTTTCAACCCATAGGCAACTATATTTGCCAAGCAAAATGGGGGACTTAGAGGGTTCCAAGGAGGGCAAATTTTTTTTTTTTAACTACTTTTAGACCATAGATCGCGAAAATATAACACAAAAGTAAATCGCTTCAGCCAAAAATGTTTGGTCGTCAAAGGGTTAAGAAAGCATGCATCAACATACAAAACAATGATATATATTGTTTTAAACGGTGTGTGATAGCAGCTTTCTATACTGCGGAGAACATGCACCTACCGTCAACCTATGGAATAAGAAAGATATCCGCTGGAATGCGGTAGGAGTTTGAACTTTGAAGGCATGATGTTTCCAAACGATTTCAAGGACATAACAGTGTTTGAAAAAAAAATCCTGACATTAGCATTAATGTTTTTGGCTATGACAACAACCTGAAAAGAGTGGTTGGGCCATTTTACATCACAAAATTGGAAAAAGAGGTCCACATTAATTTAATATAATTGGAAAGCCCATGTGGTGAAAATTATCACTACATATTAATAAAAAATATTTCAAGGTATTTATTTATAATTTTTATTTCTACTATCATTACTATTATTATATTACTTAATATGTTTCAATTTCAGATTACTATCAGCACAAATTTCACACCATAATAGCATAAGCACCCTCATATGCAATTCGTGCCTATTCCACACAAATTCAGCTGAGGTCATGGCAGTGCATAGAACAAAAGAGTGTGGCAAGCAAATGTGTTGTGAGAATGCCAGAAACTCACAAGGCGACGTTAAAATTCAATAACTTCCAAAACCAGATGGATGTTCCGTTCATAATCTATGCAGATTTTGAATGCATATTGGAAAATGTAAGTGATAATGAGCATTCGTTTACTAAGAAGCGCATACCATGTGCGTATTCATTTTACATTAAGTGTAGTTTTAGTGATAGTTTAGATAGGTTTAAAATTATTGTAAATAGGGATAAAAACGTAAATGTAGGTACACATTTTGTGAATACTATAATTATTGAATGTAGGGATGATATTTACAAAATACATCTTGAAAATATTTTATCAATGACCCCCTTAACTCCTTTAGAAGAAGAACTTTTTGAAAGTGCTAGAGATTGCCATATTTGCGGTAAGGCCTTATGGAATGAATTAAAAGTAAAAGATCACTGTCATTTTTTAGGTAAATATAGAGGGGCAGCACACAAATCGTGCAATTTAAATTATAAAGTGTCAAAGTTTATACCAATTTTATTTCACAACTTCTCCTCTTACGATTGCCATTTATTCGTAAAAGAATTATTAAATGTGAAAGGAAATACAAACGTAATACCTTTGACTAAGGAACGTTATATTTCTTTATCTCATACTATAGAGGTATATAGTTCCGAAGAAATTGACACTGGAAAGAAGCAGAAACATGTTGAGTTAAGGTTTCTAGATTCTTTCAGGTTTATGGCATCTAGTTTACACACTTTAGCTGGAAACTTATCTGATAAAGATTTAAAAACAGTTCAAAGGTTTTTCCCACAACAAGATGACTTTAATCTCATGAATGAACATTTGGAAAAGAAAAGAAGCATATATTTATTATTATATATAAAAGAAAAAATTGGGGGGAAAAAATAAATAAAAAGAGAAATGTGAAAACTGTTGCGATTCCCAAGGGACCCTCCAACAGTAGATATAAAAATAATAAATTAATTAAAATAAAGATATAAAAGTACAAAAATTTGTTTACAAAAAGAGAGATTTATATATATATATATATCCGATTTTTCGTTTTGATTTCAGGCGAACTTTTAGGATCTACCATGATGAGCGGAAGTAATAAGAATGCAAACCGCAAGGGACCTCAGAGAGAGGAAGTAGAAGATGATCGTACCGGTGACAACCAACATTTTGGACAAAAACGGAAGAAGCAGCCAAACAGAGGGAGGAGAAACCCGGGACGAAAACGTCATAATGATAAGCGTGCGCAAGACATGCGCGAACGCAAGGGTAATGAATACCAGGAGGAGTACACCCAAAGGATAAAAGAAAAATGGCTTCCGGGCGTTGAGACCGCCGAGAAATTGGAAGCGAGACTCAAAGAAGTCGCTAATCCGAAAGCGCAGATGCTTTCTGTTACTACACGTGGCATAGGGGTAAATCTATTGACATCCGTATTTACAACCACCGCATATAAGAATGATATACCCACGCCGAACATATACAGTTTGTATCGTGTTAGTCTAGCTGTCCTTGAGGCCAAGATGCAATCTCTGAAGACAGCGTATCCTATACCTCCACGCTATAGCGACAAAACGGCACCATTGAACAACTCACGTATGTTAAAGTTAAATAACCATTTACTGGTACATAGGCCCTGTACATATTGCGGCCATGTATCTTTAACCACATTTGAGAACAAAGAACATGCTAAGATCCATGAGTGCCAAGATGAACAGCAAAATCCTCCATCCACATCAACAGCAGCAGCGAAACGGAAGATTGCTGCAGATTTTAAAATGCCAAAAATTCAGCGGCTTGAGGAGGAACCCCTTGTAACATGTGAGACTTGTAATGTGGAAATAAATTCTAGCAAATGGTTCAACCACTGCGGAAAAGATTATCATAGGATTAATCTGAATAAATTTTTTGGAAACAAGATAATGTTGGTTAAAAGTGCTTTTAATTGTCGAATTCAATCCTACCGCTTCCCCAAAGATGACAATGACTTAAATTTAGAAAATTATTTAAGAGATGGAAGCGTAATGTTTGAAAAATTGCTAAACTGTAGCTTAGCTGTACACTTTCTAGTAAAATTCAGTTTGGAATTAACAGCTCGCTATAAATTACCTGCGAATCCTAGAATGCCAGAGGACGATATGTTTCATATAACACAAATGGTTCGGTTGACAAGAGCGGATAATATAGGTGACATGTTAAGGACTCAGATAGAATCAATAAGAACAAAGATGTCTGAGTTCCAGGAACGAGATTCTGGAGGGACTTTAATCCAAATCAAATGGATGGATTTGAAAGCATCACCAATTCCAGGATCTCTGCACGTTAAAACACCCGTGGAACTAGAACTTAAGAAAGCATGCATCAACATACAAAACAATGATATATATTGTTTTAAACGGTGTGTGATAGCAGCTTTCTATACTGCGGAGAACATGCAACTACCGTCAACCTATAGAATAAGAAACATATCCGCTACAAACATTACGCTGGAATGCGGTAGGAGTTTGAACTTTGAAGGCATGATGTTTCCAAACGATGTCATGGACATAAAAGTGTTTGAAAGGAAAAATCCTGACATTAACATTAATGTTTTTGGCTATGACAACAACCTGAAAAGAGTGGTTGGGCCATTTTACATCACAAAATTGGAAAAAGAGGTCCACATTAATTTAATATAATTGGAAAGCCCATGTGGTGAAAATTATCACTACATATTAATAAAAAATATTTCAAGGTATTTATTTATAATTTTTATTTCTATTATCATTACTATTATTATTATTATAATTACAACTGTTAATTACTTAATATGTTTCAATTTCAGATTACTATCAGCACAAATTTCACACCATAATAGCATAAGCACCCTCATATGCAATTCGTGCCTATTCCACACAAATTCAGCTGAGATCATGGCAGTGCATAGAACAAAAGAGTGTGGCAAGCAAATGTGTTGTGAGAATGCCAGAAAGTCACAAGGCGAAGTTAAAATTCAATAACTTCCAAAACCAGATGGATGTTCCGTTCATAATCTATGCAGATTTTGAATGCATATTGGAAAATGTAAGTGATAATGAGCATTCGTTTACTAAGAAGCAAATACCATGTGCGTATTCATTTTACATTAAGTGTAGTTTTAATGATAGTTTAGATAGGTTTAAAATTTTTGTAAATAGGGATAAAAACGTAAATGTAGGTGCACATTTTGTGAATACTATAATTATTGAATGTAGGGATGATATTTACAAAAAACATTTTGAAAATATTTTATCAATGACCCCCTTAACTACTTTAGAAGAAGAACTTTTTGAAAGTGCTAGAGATTGCCATATTTGCGGTAAGGCCTTATGGAATGAATTAAAAGTAAAAGATCACTCATTTTTCAGGTAAATATAGAGGGGCAGCATACAAATCGTGCAATTTAAATTATAAAGTGTCAAAGTTTATACCAATTTTATTTCACAACTTCTCGTCTTGCGATTGCCATTTATTCGTAAAAGAATTATTAAATGTGAAAGGAAATACAAACGTAATACCTTTGACTAAGGAACGTTATATTTCTTTATCTCATACTATAGAGGTATATAGTTCCGAAGAAATTGACACTGGAAAGAATCAGAAACATGTTGAGTTAAGGTTTCTAGATTCTTTCAGGTTTATGGTATCTAGTATAGACACTTTAGCTGGAAACTTATCTGATATAGATTTAAAAAACAGTTAAAAGGTTTTTCCCACAACAAGATGACTTTAATCTCATGAATGAACATTTGGAAAAGAAAAGAAGCATATATTTATTATTATATATAAAAGAAAAAATTGGGGGGAAAAAAGAAATAAAAAGAGAAATGTGAAAACTGTTGCGATTCCCAAGGGACTCTCCAACAGTAGATATAAAAATAATAAATTAATTAAAATAAAGATATAAAAGTACAAAAATTTGTTTACAAAAAGAGAGAATTATATATACATATATATACAGTAAAATCTCGGAAAAGTTAAGTCTCGAAAAAGTTAATCTCGCGGAAAAGTTAATCGAGCGGCTGTCTTCACGTGCCGCTCTAAAAAGTTAATTTTTAATTAACTTTTTAGAGCGTGCATAAAAAAAACGAAAAATTCTGAGTAAAGAGAAATATTTTCAGTTACGGTACTTCACGAATACATACATACGTATTGCACATTTGTTTTATGTAAAAATGCAATTCTTGTCTCACAATATTTTTAGCCTTTGTTGTGAAAAGCACAAAAATTATTTAAAGTGCGTAGTAAAGTGTGTGAATAAAATGTCAACAAAAAATAAAAAGCAGCAAAGACTGACTGTTCTACAAAAATCAGAAATTTTGAAAAAGATTGTCCAAGGTGTTAGTGGTAAAAGATTGGCATTAGATTATGGAGTAACATAAGCAGCTATCTCAAAAATTAAAAAAAAGAAAAATGAAATATTGGAAGCTTTGAGTAACTCATATGAACAGGTACCAAGGAAAACTCTACATAAAGCAGAATATGTTGAGTTGGATAAAAGTGTTTATGAATGGTTTTTAAAACAAAGAGACCGTAATTGTGCAGTAACTGGACCATTGATAAAAGCAAGAGCTAGAGTCGATTTCCAAAAGCTTTATCCAAATAAACAATTTAATGCGAGTGATGGGTGGCTAGCAAATTTTAAGAAAAGGCACGGTATTCGCTTTCTTAAAGTGTGTGGTGAAATTCTATCTAGCGATACCGCAGGAATAACACCTTTTATTGATAATTTACGGGCAAAATGTGCCCAAATGAAGATCACTGAATCACAAATATACAACGCTGACGAGTCTGGACTTTTCTACCGTTTATTACCCGATAAAACTTTCGTCGCAGCTACGGAAAAAACCGCACCAGGGAGGAAAATAGCCAAGGAGAGAATAACATTTTTGTTGTGCGCAAATGCGGATGGTTCGCACAAATTGACTCCGTTGGTGATAGGAAAAGCAGCTAATCCATGTTGTTTTAAGGGATTTGAAAACCCATTGGAGTACGTTAGTTCACAAAAGGCATGGATGAATGCAAAACTTTTTTATAACTGGTTTCATAACTCATTTGTCAAACAGGTAAATTCAGCAATTCGTTAAATACATGTGCATTTCTATAACAGCTAATAACTTTAAAATTTTACAGGTCCGCAAATTTTCTCATGAAAATAATTTGCCACCAAAGGCTTTGTTGCTCATAGACAACTGCACGGCTAGTGATGGCACGATTAATCATATGATTAGTATTAATCGGTTAATTTCTTTCAATTAACGATTTAATTGTATCGAAAATTTGGTTTCAATTAATCGAAAGATTAACCGATTAATCTGAAAATAACCGAAATTTTTATAGGTTTTTTTTTAAAAGTATGAATCTGTCTAAAGCAATATATATAACAAATCAAAAAAGATTTTTTTTTATCGGTATGCAGCCATCGCTTTGATAAGTATGGTAGTCAGTGTTCCCGCAGAAGAATTATCGAAAGTAGCAAAACGGTAACACTGATGGTAGTGTTTACTTGCAAATAGTATCGGCTCATCCCTACGTACAACACGTGCACATTTTGTTCGTGATCAATTAGTGCATTTTGGCAACCAAAAATTTCTTTAATTTAATAATTAGTTGAATCATGGCTCCAACAAAGAGTGAGGTATGGAAACATTTCTCAAAGGAGAGCAATTCAACAGTCAAATGTGGCTTGTGTGGCAAACTGTTGAAGTGCTCAAGCAATACGTCAAATATGTTTCAGCATTTACATCTGAAACATCCAAAGGACGCCGAAAATCTCAAGGTATGATTGAAAGTTTCCAGCAGTTCATTAGTTTAATTTGTGTTAAATGTTTATTAGGCACAGTTCAAAAACGGTGATGAAGGTGAAAATAGAAACACCGAAAAAGCAACTACCAGTCAGCAAACAAGATCAGGCATCGCAGAATCACCCAGTACCAGCAATAATATTACATCAAGTTTGAGGCAGCCAGTTCTAAAGACCTGTTTATCAAATGTGCAAAGTTATGCATCAGGTGGTAGCAAACATCAAAAATTGACACAATCAATAATGGAAATGATTGTCACTGATAATTTGCCTTTTTCACATGTCGAAGGTAAGTTTAAGGCCGGGCACACACCGGAGCCAACAAAACGTTTTTTATGTCGTAACGAATATAAATACATACATTGCTTCTTATGGAGCACACACACCAAGCCCGACAAACAAAAAAACATAATGTATGTTGGCAGTGAATATAGTCGAAAGTCAAGCTTTGCTTATGGAGCGCACAGACCGAATCAAACAAACAAAACAGCATACAGCAAAGCCCAACAAACGTTTTCATTTTGTCGAATACTGTTGGCTGCAACAATGTTTGGCTGCGACAAAAATATTATTTTTTCATTTTTTCTTCAATATCAAAAATATGTTTTCTTGATGGACCAACAAAAAACGTTTCGTTGGCTCCGGTGCGTGCCCGGCTCAAAGTGACCTGGTAACGATTGATTGATTATTATTCTTCATCAAAATTTATTGCAGGTAAAGGGTTCAGAAAATTTATGAAAATAATTTGTCCACTCTATGCAGTACCATGTAGAAATACTGTCGAAGCATATATGGAAAAAACTTATGAAACTGAAGCTAAAAATTTCAAAACGAAGCTGTCAGAAATTCCGAATATGTGTTTGACTACGGATATATGGACCGACACTGAAATGAACAGCATGCTCGGTGTGACAGTACATGGTTTGTTTGGAAGCAATCAATTTTCTGGAACAATTGGTGTCTTTAAATTAACCGAAGCCCATACAGCTGTACACATTTCGGAAATATTGGAAGAGTCTTTACTCGAATTTTCAATTAATAAAGAAAACGTAATGGCAATAGTAACAGACAATGGCGCTAATATCGTTAAAGCTATTCATGATGCATTTGGGAAAAGGCGTCATATTCCGTGTTTTGCACACACGTTGAATTTAGTTTGTGAAAATGCTTTAAATACGCCTGAAGTTGCTGATGTGATTTCTAAATGCAAAGCAATAGTAACTTGGTTTAAACGAAGTGTTAAAGCCAATGATGATCTGCGAAGATTGCAATCTCGTGCTGGCATTCCTCAAGGTAAAATGTTAAAACCTATTATGGACGTAAAAACTAGGTGGAACTCCACATATTACATGCTAGACCGATTTCTTAAATTAATATCTTACATAAGCCAAATTTTGTTGAATTATTACGACGCACCACCCATGATCACAACAAAAAACAAAGAGGAAATTGAAGAATTAGTACAATTGTTAAGACCCTTGGAGGCCATGACATCACAAATCAGTGGAGAAAAATATGCCACATTAAGTCATATAATCCCACTTACTCATTGTGGGCGGCTACAAATACATAAAATGCATTGTGTATGCCCCGTAGCTAATAAAGTGAAGGAAACCATTTTAGCTCAATTTAACCGTCGTTTTGGGGAAATCGAGCATTCATTTCTAGTAGCAGCTTCAACTTTATTAGACCCCAGATTTAAAAAAATCCACTTCCAAGATCCACTAGCTGTATCAAAAGTTATGAGACACCTGCGAAAGGAAATGGATGAAATTCCTACAGAAGACAGCATAGGGAGTAGCAGTGAAGCTTCCTCTACTGGTGAACTCGAATTTGATTTGTGGGCGCCTCACAAAAATTTAGCTCATAAACGGAGAAGAAAGGACGATGAATCCACTCAAGATGAACTTAGCTTTTATCTCAATGCTCCGGTCTTGGAGTTGAAAAGAAACGTTCCGGACGCTTGGGAAGAAATGAAGTCAGTGTATCCTAAGCTATATATTATTGCTCAAAAATATTGCTTTTTGGTAGGAACATCTGTTCCAGCCGAACGTTTATTTTCAAAAGCTGGTGCAACCGCAACGGAAAAAAGAAATAGATTGACTACTAAGCGTTTATCAAAATTACTTTTTTTAAATTCACTATTTAATAATACTCAGTAACCATTTCTTATATTTTTTTTGTTATATTACATAAAATATACATCATACATTATATCATATTACATGAAACCGAATTAATTTTTGTGTTACTTTTTATATAATTTTATTAATAAAAAACAATTTCTTAAAATATATAGAAAAAAACTATTAATAAATTTCATTGCATTACTTAGACTTAAAAAAAATTAAACAAATTCTATTAACCGAAAAATTCGATTAATCGGTTAATTACTAGCAATTAATTGCAATTATTATTTTACCCTTTCAATTAATCATTTGATTAATTAATCGGTTAATAAAAAAAAATGCCATCCTTATGCACGGCACACAAGCTTATTGATTTACTGAAAACTGAGGACGGCAATATTATAGCAATGCTTTTTCCGCCCAACGTCACACCTGTTTTACAGCCAATGGATCAAAATCCAATAAGATTGGTCAAATTGGGTTATAGAAATAAACTTTTATGCAACATGCTTGCAGAGGAAAACATTTCAATTGACCGTATGTTGAAGTTACATACAATTCGACAAGCAATATTGATGCTTAAGGCAGCTTGGGATGAATAGTTGCCAAGTGTTCTCAGCAACTCATGGAATAAAATAAACAAGTGGGATGATGATGAATATCAAGACGAAGACAACATTCCACTGTCTGCGCTTATTGCACTGAACAGCGAATACAACAATTCAATTAACGAAGTTCAAGTTTTACTTTCGAAGGTGGCCGATAATGTGGAGATCAACAGAGGATGTAGAATGCGAATTGTCTTCTGATAGCTCTGACTCAGATATCGAGCAAAGTAGCCCACAAAAGGAAGTTAGTTATAATTTAGCACTCCAAAGCATAAATAATTTAATAAAATACTTCCAAAATGATGTAAAAGAGGTGGAAGACTTGATTCTCAAACGCACTAAATTAGTAGCAGCCTACCACAACAAAAGCAAGAAACAAACAACTTTAAAAAGTTATTTCACAACACCTAATACATAACTGAAATTTTTTAATTAATCATAAGTATGTACATTAGGGCGTCTCGAAAAAAAAAAGTTCGCCGTACACCACAGAATATAAAGTATTGTTGCAAGGCAGTTTTGAAAAAAAAATTTTTAATTTTTTTTGCCGAAAGTAGGGGTCGCCAAACCACATTTTTCGTTATATCTTCGACATTTATAGTCCTATCTCAAAGTGTGATATATCGATGTTTTCGTCTTGAGGAGGCCAATATTTTGATTTAATAGTCATTAACCTCAAATATCTCATTCTAGTATTTACCTACCAGATCTCAGTTTCTACCACCCTAATGTACCACCCTATTGTCAGAAAATTAAAGCCCGCAAAAAATCATTAAACTTTTGTTAAAGAAGTTTTTCGATAGTTCCAACAGAAGTGTTAAAAAATGCAATTTATGTTTTTTGCCGAATGTAGGGGTTACCTTTTTGAGTATTTTTGTCAGATTTTCTGTATTTACTGTCGGATCTCACAGTGCGATATATCGATGTTTTTGTCTCGAGGAGGCCAATGGTCATCTTTAATATTCATTGACCTCAATATAACCGTTCTAATAGTTAAGGCTGTTCTTATGAAATATTTCCATAATTCCGGTAGATCTATAAGGAAAAAATTCATGTTTTTTGTCGAGCCTAGGAAATGTGATTTTAAATTGATTTGAAATTGATTTTAAATTTTTCGTACAAAATTTTATACCCGGCAATCCATCTTTCGGTTAGACGTTAACGGGAGATTAAGTAAATTCGAGTTAGTTTAAATCCTCTAATAATGGAAGTAGTACCGTTATTACTCTCATAGTTTATTTATTTTTGTATTATCCATGAAATATCTGTTGGAATTATCAATATTTAATCGTGTCGTGTCAAGAATTAATTTAAATAAACTAAAAAATGTCTTTTACTATCAGTGAATTAAACAACACTAAATTACCAACTAAGGGTGATGTTATTAATTTCTTTTTACATCTTCGGCATAACGCTGGTAGAATTCGAAAGCTGGGTGCTTTTAAACAAGAAGTTTTGAGAGGTATCATCATTTTGTGGCAGCGCGCAGGCATTCCAGTAATGTCGGTAAGTGGTGTTCGTAAAAGTTTGGATAAGCTTCTGAATGATTACTACAAAATGGTAAAATATAAATTCGAATACAATGTAAATGAGTGGAATAGATTGTTCTTAATTTCGCGTTGTAAGTGCGGTATTGAAAGAAATATTGCATGCAATTGCACAGCCTCTGATAAAATTCCAGACCACGCAAAAGAGTTTTTCATCGATCAGTGCGGTCCACGATTGTTGACTATAGATTATGTTGCTGATATGATGTCGACGAGTAGCAACGGTGAAGAAATGTCGAAGACTGTTGAATCATCTTATGGGTTGCGTGACGAATTTGTCAGCGTTGGGTATAATGTAGACAGTGAAGAAGAGCAGGAGTTTGAGGAAAATGTTAACGATGTATCACAGACTTTAAAAAAATTTGTAGTGGCTGACATTTCATTGCATAATTTTAGTTCAGCTTTGGATCGCAGCGACACATCAGTTCGATACGGTGCCTTACTTGCGACCATGTTAATTAAAGATTTAAAGTTGTCGATTACCGCAAAAGGAAATGAAGAGTTATCACAAGAAACTGCCGAAAGCATATGCCAGTTTTTTGATGGACTTGTCATCGACAAAAACAAAATATTTAGGGAACGTGTAAAATTCCGTAAGCAAGCAACAGTCGCAGCAAAATGTAACGATTTAATAACGTGCATTTCTTTCGATGGTAAAAAAGAGCCTACTTTGAAAAGAATAACGGAGGCAAATGTGACTCGGAATGTTGTTGTCAATGAAGAGCATATCACTATATTGAAAGAGCCACACTCCAAATTCATTGGCTATGCTACGCCCACTGACAGCACCGCTATGGAAATACAAAAAAGTATAGTAGATTTCTTAAGGAATGGAAACTTCAGTACGGATAACTTAGTAGCTATTAGCTGCGATGGAACTCCTACCAACACTGGTTACAAAAATGGAATCATTCCAAGAATGGAACGCCAGTTACAGAGGCCGTTGCAATGGTTCGTGTGCCTATTCCACTTCAATGAACTACCATTCAGTGCTTTATTGAGATCATTGCTTGGCAAACAGAAAGGACCTGGACTCTGGCCAGGAAGTATTGGAGAAGGAATTCAGAATTGTACGCAGTATTCTGTAAGTTTCGCATACTTTTCTTCAATGAAATTTTAATCATGCCATTAACAATTCGGATCTCTATTGTTTACTCCATTCTGTTAGGTCAATAAAAATTTCGAGCGAATTGAAATGGGAGAAATGCCAGCAAACATAGAAGGATGGAGTATTCGAGGCGATCAGTCGTACTTGTATCGTATGGTTCGAACTGTCCATACCGGAGAATGCGATGACAGATTAGCCAGCGAGAAACCCGGAGCTATTAGCACAGCGCGCTGGTTGACAACTGCCTCTAGAATTCTCCGGTTTTATGTAACGTGCGCTAAACCCCCAGTTATATTGAAAAAACTGGCTGAGTTTGTTATGAAAGTTTACGCGCCATTTTGGTTTCTTGTGAAAAGCCAACCACTTGCAATTCACGGAAGTCGCCACGTTTTTAAATATATATCTTGGATTCGTCAACTGCCACAAGATGTTCAACAGATACTTCGTCCGTCGATAGAAAATAACGCGTACTTTTTCCACCCCGAGAATGTATTGTTATCGATGATAACGGACCAAGATCCGCTAGTACGTTCAGACGGCTATAACAAGATTTTGTCTGCGCGAAATGAAGCAGCAGTAGGCATTCGTCAAATGTACGGTGCACAAGTTAAAAATTTCATAGACTTCGAAAGTGACTCATATTACCATATGATCAATTGGACCAAATTTGAATTGACTGAGCCGCCGTGCTTGCAGTTCTATATGCAAGACCAGCTGGAAGCATTACAGTTTTCAAAAGAAATAATCGAGATACCAGGTAGCACAAGAAAAACAACTTTGTTTGATAGTTTTGTTGACTAACCTTAATTAATTTCACAGAATATCCGTGCCATTCTCAAAACACCGAGCGTTTTGTTCATGTAGTACATGAGTCTGCCATGGCTGTTACCGATGAGCAACGCCTAGGCCACATTTTTTCCAAGCTCGAAAGCCGTGAAAAATATAGCCAACTTGGGTCATTTCAAAATATGATTAAATAAAATTGTTTTAATATACACAGATCTTTGAATTTTTATTGTATTGGTACAGATATTATGGTAAGTTCGAAAAGAGTGTATCACAATTTAAAAAAGAAGATACTAGGCAAAAACATCGATATATAATACTATAAAATCCGACTGTGAATACCGAATATATGATAACTGTTTAAAAAGTCAACCCCTACATTCGGCAAAAAACATAAATTATATTTTTTTAACACTTCTGTTGGAACTATCGAAAAACTTCTTTAACAAAAGTTTAATGATTTTTTGCGGGCTTTAATTTTCTGCTATTAGGGTGGTACATTAGGGTGGTAGAAAATGAGATCTGGTGGGTAAATACTAGAACGGGATACAAACTACCATTGACTATTAAAGCAAAACATTGGTCTCTTTGAGACAAAAACATCGATATATCACACTTTGAGATCCGACTGTAAATGCCGAAGATATAACGAAAAATATATTTTGGCGACCCCTACTTTCGGCAAAAAAAATTAAAAAAAATTTTTTTGAAAATGTCTTACAACATTACTTCGTATTCGGTGGTGTACGGCGAACTTTTTTTTTCTTGCCTATATGGCGAGACGCTCTAATGTACATACATATGTATAATATTAAAAATAAATGAAATAAAAATATTATTTACAGAAATATATGCTTTAAGCTTTATTTCGATAAATTTAAAAAACCTTCGGAAAAGTTAATAATTCGAAAAAGTTAATTACCCTTGGGACATTTTGATTAACTTTTCCGAGATTTTACTGTATATATATATATATATATATATATATATATATATATATATATATATATATATATATATATATATGTGGGATGCCGACTGAATACCGCTGCATTAGCAGCACCTACATGACGCTCGAAAGTATAAAAGCCAAACACACACACAAACAAGAGAAACAGACAATTAAAAAGAGCAACGAACAGTTGAAAAGTAGACGTTGAGTTGGTGCTCGTGAGGAATTAAACAATCAATAAATAATATGAATTAAACAATTAAATAAATAATATGAATTAAACAATAAATATATAATATGAATTAAACAATTAATATATAATTGTTGCATGTTTTATTAAAAGAGGTAATCAAACCCACATATATATGTATATATATATACATATATGTATATTAACACATACAATGCATAAAATAATAAAATAAATATCTTATTAAACTTGCTAACATCAACACGAATATAAAAAATACAAAAATGAATTCAGCGCTAAACATTCTAAGGGTCAGGTTGCATCGGCGATTCTCAACGATAGATAGAGTAAGGTAGATATTAAGAAAATAAAAATAGTAAAGTTAGTTGTTAAGTGGTCGTCTTGTTTAATAAAAGCTTAATGCTCCAAAACATAATAAAAAAAATATAAAATAAAAAAATCTTTTTTTTAATTAATTAAAAAGGACAAAAAGATTAACTTGTATACATATCTACAGTATACATATATAAAAGTTAATACCCTTATTATAGTTAATAAACTTGTTATAGTTAACACCCTTATTATCTGTGCAAACATTCTTAATAAATAAGTATGACCTAGAAATGAGTATATTGAACCCTGTTGTGAAATTATATTGCAATGAACAAATAAATGTCTGCGCGTGTTGTAATATGATCCGTATTTAAAATGCTTAATAAAATCAAATCGTGTAAAACAGAAGTGTAAGCATTTTCCCACAGTAATTTTAAGGAATTATAATTAATCAAAATTATTAAAAAATAAAATTAATTCGAATCTGGAGTTCGAAGTGAAAACAACGGAAAACGGATTTTTGGTTTTATTAAAAAACGGTTGTGTGAGTAAACAAGCTGTCAGGCCACAGAAGTGGCCTGTAATTTTTTTAAATCAAGGTGTCGTCCTTGATTAACTTACATATATATATATATATGTAGGGTATCCATCTCAGGCGAATTGACTGGCAGACACACACATACAACATAGGGAAGAGAAGCGGATAACGAAAGAACACAAACTGCACAGAGGTAAGACAGAAGTGATTGAGTAGTTGATTGGTGAAGTTCAATACACGGGAGAAGATAAAGAAGTTGTGAAGTAAAGTCAGAAGCAAAGAAGGTTATTGTTAAACTAAAATTACATGACCAAAAATTTGTGAACTAATTAAAGTGAACTTAATTTTAATGCACTGCGCAACTTTATATTTAATTGAATTACCTTAAGCTAATAAAACCAATTGTTAAGTAAATATAGACAAATTAAATGGACTCTTGAAATAATTGTTAAATAAATATGTATGAACAAACTAAAAAAGATTTCTGTTTTATTGGAGAATGTTTTTCTACATATATGTATATATATTTTTTTAAATTCGGGAAATAAATATTATTTAAAAAAAGATTAAATTGCGAAGAAGGAAGTTGTGGATAGTGATTATTTATGTGAATAAATAAAATTTAAAACGTACTCGTAAATTCATTTAATGTCCAAAAATAATCCGTTTATCCTTATCCTAAGAACTTTAATCTTTTTAAATCAAAAAGCCTTTCTACTATTCCTGAGAACATTAGGCTAGATTTGGATATGCCTTTGGATAACGAAGTTCAAAGCATAGAAATGACTCAGACGACACTCAACAGCAATGACATTTTTAATTCGCTTCGAATTCCGGACGCGATCAAGGACTTGCCAAAATTCGATGGCAACCCAAGATTGCTCTAAGAAATTCATAAGTAATGTGGAGAAAATACTTCTTCAGATAAGGGGAGTGAACAACACCCTCCCCCAGGGACAAATTCTTCTTAGGGCTATCAGAAACAAAATAGACGGTCAGTCCTGAACATGTATGGAACGAATCTGAGGAAATTTAATATCACACTACTCAGCCAAGCGCACTGAAACTACTCTCATTAGGGATTTACACTCATTAAAACAATATGGTAAGCCAATAGAAAAATTCTATGCGAAATAATGGAAATTCTATCAGCTTTCGCAAATAAAATTTATCTATTCACGAGTCCGATGTAAATGTGGTTAACGCAAAAAAAAAAAGAACCTATGGGTTTCATGATCAGGGACCAGAGACCAGAATCATTGCCTATAGCGTTGGAGTACTGCATTAGGGAACAGAATATTCACTATGTAAGATCAAATGTAATAAAACCAAGGAATCCTCAATGGAGTCAAAACATACCATATGCAAAATATTCACAAAGTTATTCAAATATAAGGCCAAAACAGGAAAATTATTATTATGCTACTTCGAACTTAGGTAATTATAACCACCACCTTACCTTTTTCCTCAACAACCAAAAACGTCACGTGAAAGCTTTTCAAATATTGACTTTAATCAACGATTTGATCATTTATCTCGAAGGCAATCACAACCACTACCAGAAACCATGGGTTTTCAAAATTCGAAAGGGGTACAGGTAAATTTAAAAGAGAACCAAGTGCACAATATAGCAGAATATCAAGGCGAAACGACGTCAGTAACATTAACGAATTTAAGAACTTCTCATATCATAAATTCTATTTATTTCTTTTATTTTTATTTTTTAAATATTTGTAATTTTCTTCTTTCGGTATGATACAATATTTGCCGCGTAATTTTGCAAAACTTACGAAGCTTTTTAAGAAAGATTTCCTAACCCTAACTTAATTGATTTTTGTATTTTTTTAACTTATTTCACCGAGGTTTATATCACCAAAAGTACTTCCCGTTTCATAATGCGGCGAATGTTTTATTTGATCTACCTGATTGTACACGTTTTTACCGTTTTTGTATTTAAATACACATACATATAGTGAGAAATTAATATTAAAGTAATATTAAAAAAAGTTAAGTGATATAGGTATGTACACAAAAAAATATAAGTGCTAATATTATCTAAGCTTGCATAGGTAACTTTTTTTTTACACGAATGTAAAAAGACTTGGGTTTTATTAACTATGCAGTTAGGTAATTTGTACATGACACAATTTACCTAAAATCCTTGTTAATATAACTATTACAATTAGGTATCTTCTCCGAAATAATTTTTATTGAATTAATTTCTATTTTATTGTCAAAAGAAAATTTTTGAGCAAAAAGGTATGGTATTTTAGGAAATATAACATGAATTTTTTCTGGTGTATGTATGTATATATTCTCCTTCTGGCAAGGCTGAAAGTAACGCAGTGCAGTGCTGCCATAAACAATATTATGAAATGATCCCGTCTGGCAGCATTATGCATAGTTGCATATGTTCGTACCAACGCTAGAGTCATTCATCTTTTAATGATCACCATTTTGGCATTCTATAAATTTAACGTAAATTATAAATAAAATAAAATATAAATTAAACTCAACATAGAAAAATTCTTATTGCTGTTTACAAATTCAGGTGTGGGGTACAAACACGCTAGCCATTTGGAAAAAATAATGCAATTGTGAGTGTTTAACCATTTGGAAATGGACACACGTCCCACACGCCAGGAAATTCTGGAAGTACTCACCAGAAAGGGAGTACACTTTCCGCAGTCAGCTAGCATCGGCCAGCAGAGGACAAGTGTTTTGTTTGAAATTAGTGTGGCCTCCGGCACGGGTGCAGGCGCTGAGGCAGAGAATACAAATGCATTGCTAGACATCAGGAATGGTGCGTTTGTAATGCAATCTGCTGCTACTAAATATACTGCGGTTAAACCTGCTTTCACTGGGTCTATTAATGAGGCAACTGTTGCCACGAAAACTGCTATAATGACAACTGCTCCCACGAAGATTGCTGCCACGAAAACTGTAGATATGACAAGTAACAAGGAGACGCATGCTGCCTCATGTCATTTGCCTGACGTTAAATCAGATGAGCCGGAGTTGTGTGGCGCCACTGAATCGATGCATTATATGGTTTTTGAAAGTTATGCAGACAAGGCTGCTGAACGGATGATGTATGGCACTGATGTTTCTACTGCCACTTCCGTCAATTTTGGAAATTCAACTCCAGATTTTGATACTGCCTCGCCTCATTCTTCAGCTGTTGCTGAAGCTACTGATACATTGGAGGCTGAATTAAAAACCCTTAGGTAGGCCCAACAATTTTTCAAGGCTGCGTCAACATATCGATCTTACCGAGATCGATTCTGTTATTCCGCCGTTCAGTGGCGAGAGTCCCTATGACGTCTGTAAGTGGTTCAGTCAATTCGAGGAATACACAGGAATTTTTGGCTATGGGGAAAAGGAATAATGCCTCGGACTGCGACGTCGGCAGGCAGGGGCAGCGAAAAGCTGTTTTCAATTTGGGTCCCGTTGGATATTCCGAATTAAAGGCTAAGCTTATTAAATTATTTAAGCGTACTGAAGTGCACGCGGCAGGAAGTGTATCGCCAACTCCAGGCGCTTAAACTTTTACCCAATGAATCTGCATTGGCTTATGTAATCATGCCAAATCTAAGTAGCCACTTCAAAATTAAGCATTCGCTTCAACTCCGATCCTTACAACGCCAAACAGTGGCAAGTGTGAACCCAGAACAAATAGGTGATGCATTGGTGCAACCCTCAACGAGCTCACAGGCCAACCTGCAACAACAAACTATATCGAAATTTATGCGTACACCACCTCCCATTCGGAAGGTGGAGCCTATAGATAATTTGGTAATGAAAATGGTGGCCAAGCGGCATCATGATTTGCTTATAGTGGAGGAGCCGGCATTTAGGAAGTTGATATCCGAAGTGTCTAATTGCCCAGGGTACCAATTACCCACGAGGAAAACATTATCTTAAAATTTGCTTCCAAGTGATTATATGGAAATTTTGGAACGGTCACATCAGATTTACGATCATCTATGGCAGTAAGCCTCACAACAGATGCTTGGAACTCCAAGAACCACGCGAGCTATGTAGCGGTAACAGCGCATTATATATATGAAAACACCCGCATGAAGACATATCTGAAAGCATGCAACGAATTTCCTGAAAGACGCACAGCGGAAAATCTTTGCACTTTCTTAAAAAGCATTATGGTTGACTTTGAAATTACCAACAAAGTGACAGCAGTAGTCAGCGACAATGCAGCAAATATAACCGCAGCAGTTCGTCAAGGCCAGTGGAGAAGTGTAGGATGTTTTACTGATTCCCTTAAATTGGTAATTCACACAGCATTAGTGGAAGTTGAAGGTACATTAGGTAAGGTAAGGAGAGTTTTGGGGTATTTCAAAAGAAGCTGTATGAGACTCGAAATCAGCTGGGAGTGCCACCAGAGCTCAAACCCAAACAAGATGTAGGAACATGATGGAATTCTACTTACCTTATGCTGGAGCGAATATTAGCTATAAAGGATGCTGTCATTACAACACACTCCTTAAAACGTCCTAATTTGCTGGTCTTATTACAGGAATGGGATTTTATAAATGAAGTTGTACCAATTTTAAAACCATTTTATGAGGTAACTGTGCAAATTCCTAACGAAAATAATGTTACTCTTTCGAAAGTAACATTGTTGACACACATCAACATAATTATTAAGTTTATACATTTTTCATTTTTTTTTGCACAAATTACTAAAGTTATTAATTAAAATAAAAATTATTTTTTAAGTTCAATGAACACAAATATTGATAAATATTTACGTTTTATGATTTTGTAAAACAACTAAAGTATCATATTGCAATTTTCACAACTGCGTCAGCATGAGTAAATTCTTGTTTTTTTATTATTTTAAGTTTCTAAAATAACAGATGTCAGTTTATTTTGGTTTGTGCAACACGATTTGACTCACCATAAACGTCAAGGTGGGCGTTTAAAAAATTCTTGTCGTGTTAGCAAAATAAGTGCGCCAAAAAAATAATATATCAAAAAAGTGTAATAAAATATTAAAAAATTAAATCCTCAAAAAATAAAAGGTAAGGAAACTTTAATTTTAAGATGTTCTTGTTTTGATTGCTTAAACTTTTAGCATCAAAATGACAACACGGCTACAGTTTAGCCAATTGGTAGCATGGAGCAGTTTCCAGACTTGGTCACGGCCACTCCAAAGTTTGGTAGCAGTAAGTCTGTCATGCAGTACACATGATGGCAAGTAAGAACTGGAAGCGAGTGGAAGAAGGTATACATTCTTAAAAGGTTTATTTCATACATATGTTCATATGTCAATGTCCAACCCCAACTACCCAGTACACACACAGAGGAAGATAATGGCTCGTGTAAAACATGAATTTAGGTAGTGGGGATGCCTGAACTATGCTGCCAAAACAACAGATCCAAAAAATACATCTCGGCCGAGTGAAGTAGGCTGCAGTGCGTGTACAATGGCGTAGGAGTGCGATGGCTGCCTTTTTAGTATCCGGCAATTTGGAAGTTCCTTTTGGATTCAAGCCGGGTAAAAAAAGATTTGGCAAAAAAAAAAAATAACATAAATAATAGTAATAAGTAGTAATAAGTAGCAATAGTCACACCAGCTATCCACCACAATTTCAGCAAACGTCAAATTTCACCATTTCACCCAATAGACAGGTTAACCATCCACCACAATAGCAGCAATGTTAAAATTTCATCATTTCAACCCATCGAACATCACCAGCATCAACAGGTAAAGCAAACATACTTTCAACAGCAGATAAATCAGCCATCCACCACCAAAAGAACATTGAGATCAACACCAACAGAAGGTAACCCACTCATGCCAGCTGTTTATACACGGTCACACTGTTCTTTTTTTTGTTTTCCTTTGTCTTTTGCCTTTACTTATTTTGCTCCGAGCAAGAGAAACAGTGTATTGTGAGCAGCCGTGCATTCAAGTGGTGCAACAGAGTTAAATAACAAAATATTATTTTGTGAATGTCTTCTAAAACAAAAAAAAAATTGTGTACTTGATATGCACATACATACATACCGTGTGTAAATTCTAATTGATTTCGCCACACAAAATATACTTTGATATAAACTACCATCATATATCCTAAGATATTTCTTCCCAGAAAACACCAACGAGTGAACAAACCAGTACGGCTAAAGTCCCAGAAACAACTACTATAGTTCCAGAAACAACCACCTCCCGGTAAGTCATACATTTTCCAATACTCACATATATCCAGCCCCCGTGTGCCCTGCACACCAGCTATTGCAATATTCCAGACAGCCATCCATTCAACAGCAGATAAATCAGCCAGACCCCATACCAACAGAGGTTCTGTAATGAGATTCAGCAAGATGTAACACACCCCACTACCATCAACCGATTAATAGCCGGGATATACTGTAAGTTACAGATGTAGGGATTGAGAATAATTTTTTGTTTTTTCGTTTTTGTTTAATACCTAACCAAATCACAAACCGACAATTAGTTTTGTTTTTGTAAATTTAGGCTGCTTGCGGGCAGTCAGTCCATAGGAGACGTTAAGTGATAGGGGACTTGGCACAGGACATGGGCCCAACTAAAACCCCAGCCACGCGACCAATGCTCCCCACTTCCGTCTTATGGATTACATTTTTAGAACTTCAATAGCCCGGCCTCACGGACTATAATTTTGACCAAATTATTTCAACTTTGCTTCAAAATTACAAATAAAAACCTCAATTCAATTAGCGGAAATAGTACAACCCCATAAGTTAGACCCGGAGTTCAAATTAGAGTGAAACAGTAGACCGGTTCCATAATAAATTTCATTTTTCACATCGCTACACATGTATTTGGTTCGAGATTATTTCATATCATGAACCTGTCTGAATTGAGTTATGTTGAATCAAAAGCTATTCTCCAGTAAAACGCAACAATGAACGGCTAGTGTTATAAGTCCCCAAATAAACCAAACCGCTTAATTGTTTATTTTAAAAAAGGAAACCTGGTAATTGTTGATTCTGGTAAAAGAAAAATCTTATAAGAACGGTTAAATGTAATTTTACTTATGAGCGAGTGAATAGTAACAATTAAAAAGGCGCCTTTCACACTGATTAATTTAAAAAGTAGAAGAAGAATAAAACCTTTATGGAAACAAAAAATAGATATAAAAATAATATAAAATACAATTTAGACTTATCTTTAAATTAACTATAATTTCAAATAAACTGTAGGAGCTCGTTCAGGAGGGTAAGGACGACAGTCTAGTTATTACAATAAATAGACCATAAGAATTAAATAAAAAAAAAAGAAATCATGCAATGAAAAATTTTAATTTAATTTAATTTAAAAACTGAAATAAATATTGAAAAGCTCATAAATAAACAAAACATGTATCAGTAATAAGACGATGACGTAAGGTAAGGTATAAAAGGGATAGCTACCATCTCTGGTGTCAGCTGCCATGGAATAGCGGAGGGGCATCGTAGCCTTTTCCATCTAGCCGCTACGGTCGTGTGCAAAGTGCAGTCACGTGCACTTGCACAAATAGAATTTTGTACTTTTTTTTGCTTAAAAACCCGTGAATCCACTTAATAATTATTAATAATAATACAAAAGTTAGTGAATACTATTAATACTGTTTACTTGCACTCAATTAGCTGACAAACAAAAATTGTTAATAAAAAGATATCATATTACACACTGAATTAACTGAAAATATTGTCACTTTAATCTGATTGGTCAATTTAACGTAAATTTTTTTTAAGCATATTTGTTGACTCAACAATTAATTGTTAATAATTGTAGTATAAATATTCCAATAAAAATTATGTTTGTATCGTGCTTGAAAGTAAAAAATCTCTAATCTTCAAGTTCCAAGGGCTTGAAGACAAATGAAAACAGAGAAAATTAGTACAGTTCAAATTTATGTGTTTGAATTGATTCATACTAATAAAACATTACAAATATTTTCATTCTAAACAATGAAAATGGATTACAATTATCGCTATCCAATTTTTAGAAAGAGTTGTTGAAAGAAGTCTTCCAAAAAAACTTTTTTTCATCTCATTAAAGTTCCATGATAGGCCATTGTTAGGGAAAAATTATGTACTGGGAAAATGTTCTGCTATTTATTCTGCACAAAAATGGTTATGTAAAATTTTTCGGAAAAAACAACGCATTTGAAAGTTATGGGGCCAAAAGTGTTTACAGTTTTAGTTTTTTTTTTTCATGAAAAGTGCAACGCTCATTGCCGGTTTACACGTTATCCGTGCACTTTTAACGCACATGTAATTTTTTATGGCCAGTCTACCAGAAACTGCAGGTGGATCGAATAAAACAAAAACTTTCGGCATCCCATAAATTTTTTGGGTGGTATAATGTAAGTATATAGTTATATGGAACACACGTTCCTAAATAACATGTAATCTTTTTATATATATATTCATTTTCTTTTGTAAACGAATCTGCCTAATAAGCAGATTAGTCTCAACTAAACATTTTCACTTTTTTTATGATTGTTTTGTTTCTTAAGAAAAGCTATAATCCAAGTACATACTTGAGGAACAGCTGTGTCTCGCATGCGGATTCAACGTGCACACGAATACATTCATACAAACGCCTACATAAATGCAACTTATTGTGGTCATTTAAATAACGACAATACCTAAGCGTGTGAATCTGCACCATTGGCAAAATTATACGCGAGTGAATCCGCATGATGGACAAAATTGTATTTTTTATATTTTCATGTTAAATTGTATTAATACTAGAACAAAATGATGTAAGATTTTAGTCAATAAAGAGACACTACTTACACAACATCTGGTTTTCTTGACTCAAACGTAACTATATACCTTTTCTTTTCTCTCTTATGTTAAGATAGGTTAAGCATTGTTCTCATAGTTAGTATATAAGCCAATACAATTTTGTATTTAAGACAATGAATAAATATCTTTCTTGGGAGCTCCTCGCTGAGCTCTAACTATAAAAGGAATAATTTATTTCATTCAATAAAAGCATTCATCTGCTTTCTAGGCATACAGCTGCCTTATTCAATTAGAGCCAGTGGCGTTAATTAGCGACTGCACAATCGGGGAGGTAGAACATTTATAAAACTTTTCCATGGCGATCCCGCTATGATTAATATACCATTACATAGCGATCCTGCCCAACCATTACAGAATGATATCATAATTAATGTAGGAGTACTGAAACACATGTACAATCATGTATACGAGTTACGTCAGCGACAGCTTCGACTTCACCCAAAATAAATGTTGACTGGCAAAAATAATAAGCGGTCAATCGTCCAACTAAAATTGTGCAATTGACACACTTATACAAATTCAGCATATTTTTTATTAACAAAAAACACTGCTAATAACATGAATATAAAAAGTAATTCAATACCTCTTTAGTTTTCAGCAATATGAACCAAAACAAGAATAATAAAATAGATTAAGCATTTTTTATTTTATAAAAACAAAGTATAGAATAACACACATTGTTGGGTCAAAACATTATAAAGTATTTGCTTATTTAATTGTCATGTAAAATTTAATTATAAAACATATACATATAAAACTAGATGTACAAAGTTATATACATGCTTCATAAATACATAAGCATACAAAGTAGTGTAACCATAATCATTTCAGTTAGAGTATTTAAAACAACAAAATTTACTATCAATGTCGAAATTATAAAATCACCAACTGTATTTTCTTGAGTTAAATAGTTCCTTTAAACTTCTAATTATACATACCTACATTCTTATATTGTCTCATATGTATACACACATATAAAAGCACTCAGTCTGTAAATATGTACAAACTTAACGGGACTGCATTCTTTGCATTCCAAGCAAGTTAGTTTTAAGCAAAAGAATTTCAAAATAAAATTTAGTCTTGCAAAGTCAGTGAAGCAAAAACTTGTACGACTCAATAAATTAAAGTCTCTTCTATTTTTGATATTTTATTCAACATAAAAAATGGCGACCGTGACAGGACAATTGAAAAACTTTTGTTTCTTAATGTGTAAAAGCAGATCTTACTTTTACTTTGGAAAAATGTTATCTGAAAAATAAATAAAAAATAAATACCTAAATAAAAATTTTGTAAAAGTGGAAAAGTGCATAATAAACATTTGTAGAGAACTAAACCTATAATTGTGCAACGTAATTACAAAATTGAATTAAGACTTTAATTTTATTATTAACAATAAATAAATTTAAACAAAAAAAAAACTTTAAACATAAAAACCAAAAGGTGTGATTGTATTTCGTTACAATACGACATAAACGTAAAAGAAAAAACTATGCGTGGACATTAATAAAACAAACAAAATTCAGTGAAAAGAAAAATTTCATCAATCATCATTATCGTCATCGTTAGCGTCATCATCATCAACATCATCGTCTTCGTCGCTATTGCCAGCCACCTTCTTCTGCTAAACTACCAACAGAAGTTTCGTCGTAATCATCATTATTTTCAACATCATCATTTTCGGGCAATTGCTAGCCGCCGTCCTCTGCTGCAGTCTACAGATATTCATACACATGTACTCACATAAGTATTTCAACATCCCTCAGCGACATCAATTCTCTTTGAAGGCAAGTCTCTTGAGTTTACATCCATACACACGTTCTTGACAACTTGCATACATGTTCATTCTCATGAACATACACAAGTAAGTTAAACAATCTTATTCTCTTAATATCACCCAAAGTTTCTATATACAAACACCTTTGTTTGTGTACGACATTTAAAGCCGAATGGCCACACATCAAACTGAGTGCTTCAAACAGGGATTTTTGTGATTGTGTTAGTGAAAAAAACTCACACGGATTGTTTGACGAAAAATCAAAATGATTTAGATTTTTGCTGCCTGCGCGGCAGAGGTTTGAAGTGAGTTTGATGTGTGTGCGCGTAATTGCTTCATACATCAGTTTAAAATAGTTTTCGCAGTGACAACATCGTAGAGTTTAGAAACGGAGGTTGCAAAAAATGGATGAAAGAAATTTCATTTTAGAATTAATTGAAGTTTACCGTAGTTTGCCCGCGTTATGGCAAGTGAAATCAAAAACTTACAGCAACAAAGAAGAAAAAAATGCACAGTACGAAATTTTATTAAATAAATATAAAGAAAAATATCCCAATGCGGGAAAAAAGATGTTGCACAAAAAATTAACTCCCTACGAACTGCTTATAGAAGGGAGTTAAAACGAATGGAAAAATTAGAAAAAAGTGGTGCTGGAGCAGTAGAGGAATCTGAACCAAATTTGTATTATTTTGACGCAATAGATTTTCTTCGCGACAATGAGCTGCCGTGTGCATCACAAGGAAGCATAGATGATACAAATGAAGCAATGGTAAGTGGATTTCATTTATAATTTTATTTAAGTTTTGTTTTAAGTTTATGGATTATTTAGTTTGGTGTTTACAAACTTTTTTTGCCATGATACTGATAATTTACATACATATGTATAGAAAAATTTGTAAGCAATCACACGTACTTGGTCAAAACAAGTTTTGTTTGATAAAATGAAATATGTACTTCCCGTCGGCAAAAATTACAATGAAATGTTTCCCGTCGCCAACAAAATAACACGTCCCATCTCCGCCAAAATAATTTTTATATATGCAGTTTGACTGTTTGAAGAAAGCTGTGTTGCTGTGAGAGTTCAAACAAATTCACTAACACATGGACACAGTTTGAAGCACTCAGTTTGATGTGTGGCCATTCGGCTTAAGACGACAACTAGTGTTGGTCTGACGGGAAATTATTAGTCAGTGCTGGAACTTGAAATCAGTAGTTGGTACTTTTTTCAACACTTAGTACCTCTTGTTTATTAACAAATATTACAGCACTGAATTTAAATCTCCTTGTATTAAATTAAATATAATTAATTTTAAATACAATTTTATTAACACAAAAGGAACAATAATGAATACCGACAAAGTCGATAAAACTGATACTGGAGCAACCTCAGTTGCATCGTTAAAAGCTCAACGAACAAGTATGAAACGTAACATCACTCAAATGAAAGGGAAAATAGACAAAGATGGCGCATCTTCTGATTTTACAATTTTAGAATGTCGATTACATATTCTCGAATCATATTTCAAACAAATAAGCCACATTCAGACCCAAATAGAAAAATTGGATGAAAGTGATATGGCTCGATCGGATATTGAAGAACTTTTTATTTCAGTCAAAGCTCCATTGGTAAGCCTTCTAAATAAAAAACGTAGTCCTAGTGATGCTGATCAAAGCATTTTAAATGCCACTCAATCATATTTACCGCACCAAAATCGTTTACCTCAATTAAAATTGCCAAAATTTGATGGAAAGTATGCAGAGTTTTCGCGATTCATAAGTACGTTCAAAACGTTAGTACATCATGAGCCTAATATTTCCGTCGCTGATAAATTCAACTATTTACTAAATTGTTTATCTGGTCAAGCATTGGCAGTAATTGAACCTTTTCAAGTAATTGACTCAAATTATCAAAGGGCTTTCGATCATCTAATTGAACGATATGATAACAAATCGTTAATGTTCATCGACAATATAAATTCGTTGTTTTCGATACCAGCTGTTACAAAACCAAACGCTGCAGCATTGCGTTCAGTTCTTGACAATGTTTCTGCCCTCCGCAGCTCGTTACTTTCATTGGGGTCTGAGCTCGATGTCATGAATGCTATCATTATTCATATTGTTTTGTCAAAAATTGATAGTGATTCCAAAAAGGTGTACGATGAAAAACAAGATTTTCAGTCTTTGCCTTCATGGGATCAGTTCTACTCAATCCTAAGTCTTCGCTGTCAGTTTCTAGAAAGCCGTGCTGCAGAAACGGATTCATTTTCATCTCGTGATAATAAATCCAAACAAACCCCTAAACGACCAGGGCTATCATTCGTTGTTTCCAGCACATTTTGTGAATATTGCAAAAGTAAAGAACATTTAACTGGAAGCTGTTCTAGTTACTTGTTACTACCCATATCTCGTCGTTTCGACTTTGTGAAGAGTTCAAAGCTGTGTATAAATTGTCTCAGAAAATTTCATGTAGTGTCTAAGTGTCCATCAAAATCCCGCTGCCGCACCTGTCAAATATCACATCATACTACGCTACATAATCCAATGAGTCAAGTGATGAGTAATGTCAATGTTCCATACCAATCACAATCACCTTCGAATTCCTCGCTTCAACAACTTAAATCTCCAAACTCATCGTTTCAGCAACCGTGTCCATTATCGTTTCAACCATCGTCTTCGTCATCGTTTCAATCACCGTCGTCTACAATGGCTAATCCAGCCTCAAATCACCTCACACAATTCTCTTCATTTTTAACACGGAACCGTCGCATAAATTTACTTCCCACCGCAGTGGTTTTTGTCAAGGATTGCGTTGGTAGTCTACAACCGCTTCGAGCCCTGTTAGATTCGTGTTCGGAAGTGAATCTTATCACGCAAGAAGCCGTCCGTCGCCTTAATCTGAAAAAACATAAATCTCCTCAAGAACTTTCTGGTATTTCGGAGATTCGAACACAATTGAATTATATGGTTACTGCCACGATTAAATCTCGCTTTTCGGAATTTGAATATAGTACAATGTTTTCGGTTGCAAATTCAATTTCATCTCAACATCCAGTTGAACAATTTGATGCATCCAGCTGGAACATACCCAATGGTATTGAACTCGCAGACCCGCACTTTTACTCACCTCAGCGTATTGACATGCTAATAGGTTCCGAAATTTTCTTCAATTTACTTGTAGATGGAAAGGCATCTCTAGGCATTGGGTTACCGTATATTATAAACACATATCTTGGTTGGGTCGTTGGTGGCAGCGTGAATTGCCAACCTTCACATCGATCACTTTCGTGTAATGTTATAACAAAATCTGAAAACCTGGACTCATTACTAAAGGCATTTTGGGAAATTGAGGAAGTCAATCCACGGGCACATACTCTCACCGAAGAAGAGCAACAGTGCGAACAGCATTTTGTTGAAATACAGTTTTTGATATAAATGGAAAGGTTCAGGTACGTCTACCATTCAAATCTTCAATTAATCAGCTTGGCAGGTCAATTGAAATCGCTCGCCGTCGATTTTTATACTTGGAAAAACGTCTGTCCAAAGACGAAAACTTAAGACAGTTATATTCCGATTTCATGAACGAGTACGTCCGATTGGGTCACATGTCACCCGTAAGTTTCAATTGCTTAAACTATCCTCACTATGTAATTCCTCACCATCCTATCTTACGCCCTCAAAGCACGACAACTAAGCTTCGAGTAGTCTTTGATGCCTCTTGTTGCACCTCGTCAAACATTTCATTGAACGAAACTTTAATGGTTGGTCCTACGATTCAACAGGATCTTATGATTACAATTTTATCGTTTCGACTCAACAAGTTTGCTTTATCCGCTGATATCTGCAAAATGTATAGACAGTTTTTAGTCGATAAAAAAGATCGTAACTTTCAATTAATTTTATGGAGAAATAAGCCCAGCAATACGATCAGCTTATATCAGTTAAACACCGTAACGTACGGAACATCAGCCGCTCCTTTTCTCGCTATACGAAGCCTATTTTTTATCGCCGATTTTTACAAGGAAGAATTTCCCATTGGTTCTGACACCCTCAAACAGGATTTATATGTCGATGATTTGCTCACTGGTGCAGATGACTTTTCCAAACTTCTTGAAAAAAGACACCAAATTATAAAAATTTTAGAAAAGGCTGGTCTTCAACTATCAAAATGGAATTCAAATTGCCAAAATATTGCTTCGTGTACTGACGAAAAGCAACTAAAAATAAATGAAGAATACATCACTAAGGCTCTTGGAATGTCTTGGAAGCCCAAAAGTGACGTTTTCTGTTTTCGTTTTGATATTCCAGCTATTGAAGTTCCAACAAAAAGATTAGTGTTGTCAGCTGTGGCGAAAATATATGATATTCTCGGCCTACTAAGTCCAATTGTAATATCTTGCAAGATTTTAATCCAAGAAATGTGGAAGCAAAAATTGGATTGGGATACACCGTTGAACGCACGATTGTTAAACCGATGGCAACAAATTGAGCACGATTTTCGACATATAAATAAAATTGAAATTCCAAGATTTGTTGGCATTTCGCCAAATTCAACATTTGAAATCCACGGTTTTGCAGACGCCTCTCAATTGGCATATGGATGTTGTATTTACGTACGCGTAACTCATGAAAGTGAATATAAATCAACTTTATTGATAGCAAAGTCGAAAGTCGCTCCAGTACTTCAACAATCGTTGCCACGTCTAGAGCTTTGCGCCGCCTTGTTGCTTAGTCGAACGTGGGAGAAGATCAAAAATAAATTTGATCATCTCACCCACCGTGTTGTCTTCTGGTCAGACTCAAAAATTGTGCTAACTTGACTCACCAATCACTCATCGTCTTACGTGTGCTTCGTTGCAAATCGAGTATCAATAATACAGAATTTAACTCACAATATTCCTTGGATGCATGTGCCTTCTAAACAAAACCCAGCCGATGTCGTATCAAGAGGCTGCTTTGCCAATGAATTAAACAACACAATTTGGTTCACAGGTCCGAAGTATCTCGCAGAACAAGAAATTAATTGGCCCAAAGGTTATATCGGAAGCATCGAAACTCCCCAACTAGAAATGAGAAAATCTTCTTTCAAAACTACTATCGTTGTTAACACAATTGTTGATTCTTTACTTTTTCGCCATTCTTCATATCTTCGAATTCTTCGAATCATCGCCTATATTCATCGTGTCTTTGACAAACGTAACCGAACTCCTTTCATAACATCTGATGAGTTACAATCAGCATTTTTGAGAATTGTACACAGTATTCAACAATCAACATTTAAGGAACAAATCGAACTTCTCAATAAAGGAGAAAGCCTCAAACCCAGCTTTCAAAAACTCGCACCATTTTTAGAGAAAATTCAGTGCTGTAATACAACTTTAATCATCGTTCGTGTGGGCGGCCGGCTAGCAAATGCACCGTTATCGTATGATACAAGGTTTCCTGTTCTTTTACCAAAGGACCACAATTTCACTAAAATGTTCATCGAGTATCTTCATCGCAAACATTTACATGCTGGCCCAAAAGCACTGCTTGGAATTCTCCGCCAACAAGTCTGGGTAATCAACGCTAGAGAGCTGGTCAGAAAGGTTGTCCGAAATTGCGTCCATTGCTTCAAGTACAACCCTCGTCTATTACAACAACTCATGGGTGATCTTCCTGCAGATCGATTAAAGGCTCAACGTGCTTTCCTCGTCTCAGGTCTCGACTTTTGTGGACCGTTTTATACCTCTTACCGCATTAAAGGCAAACCTCCTTACAAAACATATGTAGCTATATTCGTATGCTTTACCTCCAAGGCTATACATGTTGAAGTAGTATCAGATCTTTCGACTAATACCTTTCTTTTATGTTTGAAACGCTTTATAGGTCGTCGTGGTATCCCTCAAAGGATCTATTGCGATAACGCAACAAATTTTGTTAGCGCCAACAATAGACTACAAGAATTCAAACAACATTTTCTTCATGAAGCTAATGTCAAAGAGATAGTCAACTATAGCACAACCACAGGGTTCAACTTCTCGTTCATCCCTCCTCGTTCTCCCCACTTTGGTGGCCTGTGGGAATCCGCTGTTAAATCCACAAAAACACTTCTCGTCAAAAATATGTGTCATGCCAACTTAACTTATGAAGAATTACAAACAACTCTCATCGAAGTTGAAGCCATACTAAATTCTCGGCCATTAGTAGCTAGATCGGACGATCCAAATGATGGAGAAGCCTTAACTCCTGCTCATATGTTGATTGGGTCCTCCATGCTGTCGTTGCCAGATGAAAATTTAAGCAACCATACTAATGTGAAATATCTCAAACGTTGGCAAATGGTAACCTACCTTAAACAACAGTTTTGGCGACAGTGGGTTCGTGATTATGTGCTAAATCTTCAACAAAGATGCAAATGTGAAGGAAGGCGCACTTGTAATTATTCATGAAGACAACCTTCCACCTCAGCATTGGCTGCTTGCCCGTGTTCTCAAAGTAATACCAGGTCGTGATGGAAGGGTGAGAGTAGTTGATCTAAGAACAGCAAAGGGAGTTCTCCGAAGATCCATCCACAAAATTGCACCACTACCAAACGAGGTTGATTGAAAGGACCTTTCAATGGGGGCAGTATGTTGGGTCAAAACATTATAAAGTATTTGCTTATTTAATTGTCATGTAAAATTTAATTATAAAACATATACATATAAAACTAGATGTACAAAGTTATATACATGCTTCATAAATACATAAGCATACAAAGTAGTGTAACCATAATCATTTCAGTTAGAGTATTTAAAACAACAAAATTTACTATCAATGTCGAAATTATAAAATCACCAACTGTATTTTCTTGAGTTAAATAGTTCCTTTAAACTTCTAATTATACATACCTACATACTTATATTGTCTCATATGTATACACACATATAAAAGCACTCAGTCTGTAAATATGTACAAACTTAACGGGACTGCATTCTTTGCATTCCAAGCAAGTTAGTTTTAAGCAAAAGAATTTCAAAATAAAATTTAGTCTTGCAAAGTCAGTGAAGCAAAAACTTGTACGACTCAATAAATTAAAGTCTCTTCTATTTTTGATATTTTATTCAACACACATAACAATTATTTTTGTAAAACATTGATCAGTTGAAAAAAAGAATTCAATAAATAAAGTTAAGAAAAAAAACTCAAAACAAAAGTTTTGGTTTTTTTAAGACAATACATTTCATTGTACAGTACAATACGCATATAAGAAACTCGTTTATAAGAAAAACTCGGCTATAAGAAACACTTTTCCAGACACCATGTACATTTCCATATAACTACGTGCTAAATAATCCTTATATAAGAAACTCGCTTATAAGAAAAACTCTGCTATAAGAAACAAATTTTTATGAAAAATTATATTCCTTCCATAGAAAATTGTACGTGTATAAGAAAGTATTCTCACAATGAAATTTTTTTTTCATTGTGAGAATACTTTACGATATTTTACGATTTGCATATGTGAACACTGGTCCAAATGTCAAATGAAGCCGTTGATTTTTGTGAAATCAGCCGGCTTCGTTGTTTTTATTTATTTTATGTAAAATGTCGTCGAACAAAAGAAATTTTTTGTCAATTAAAACCAAAATTAAAATATTAGATTCTTACAAATGTGGAAAAACCCGAAAAGATATTTGTAAGGAGTTTAAAATAGCGGAAAGCACTTTGTCGAAAATGATAAAAAAACTCAGAGGTACTTATGGCCAGCAAATATTCGGGGAAAAATTTAAATATTAAAAAGAACAGAAAATCGCAACATGAAATTCTAAATAAAACTATGTCCAAATGGTTTGCGCAAATGGATGAAAAAAATACAATTATTACTGGACCAATAATTCTCGAAAAAGCAGAACAATTTGCAATTCAGTTGGGCATTGATTTTAAACCGAATTCGGGATGGTTACATCGCTGGAAAAGGCAGGAAAATATTAGGTTCAGAAACGTTCATGGAGAGGCTAGTTCCGCCGACGTTGAAGCTGCCGCACTTTTCAAAGAAAACGTCCTTCCAGATAAGTTAGCTGAATATGAGCTTGACGACATCTATAATGCCGATGAGTCTGGCTTAATGTACAAGTCTATTTCTAATAAAACATATGCACCAGCTAATGCAAAAATTCGCGGACAAAAAGTTCCAAAAAATCGCTTAACATTGCTTTTTATCTGTAATGCTACTGGTTCCGACAAGCATCTTTTTTCAATTGGAAAATCAAAAAATCCACGATGTTTTCGTGGGAAGCAAATTCCTGTGGCCTACAAATTTAATACCAAAGCCTGGATGACCAGCATTATATGGTGCGAGATAATAAGGGAGCTGGATGAAATCTTTGCAAAGAAGAATAAAAAAATTTTGTTGCTGATTGATAATGCATCTTGTCATAAATTAAACTTTACCCCAGGAAACATTGAAGTATTGTTCTTGCCACCTAACACCACAAGCCTTATTCAGCCATTGGACCAGGGTAAAATGCTTTTAGTTTCAGTTATATTAAGTCCACAAGCTAATTTGTAATTGTTTTCTTTTAACAGGCATCATCCATTCGTTTAAAGCGCAGTATAGGAAGTGTTTAACTCGCAAGCAAGTACTAGCGATTGAAAGTGGTCATATGGATACTTTTTTGAAAAAGTTTAGCATTTTAGATGCTTTGTATATTGTGAAACGGTCTTGGTGGCTTGTAACACCACAAACCATAAGAAATTGCTTCCGAAAATCGGGAATTTCGAAGGAAATGGTATCCGAAGAAGTATGTCAAGATGAATCAGATGAATGTGATGAGGAGTACTTTTGTAATGATTTTGATGGCGAAGAGAACGACTGCTTCGGAGAAATTAATGAAGAAGAACTAATTAATGAAATCCTCTGTGAGGAGGTTGAAGAGGTAGAAAATGAACAAGAAGCCCCGAAAAACCAAAAAGAGAGGATGTTATTAAAGCCTTCTTCATTCTCAAAGAGTATTTAGACGTTGACGAAGGCCACGATTCTATTTGTAAATTAGAAGATATTCTCTTCAGAACTCGTGAAAAGGACCTCGACCAAAAGAAAATTCAAGACTATTTTCAGTGCTAATAGTAGTAGTATTCGTATTTACTTCTAACTGATTTCTCAGCAAATGTTATTTTTAAACTATGGATTAATATTTTTTTTACCAAATTTATTAATTATTTACCAAATGTGATTTGAAGTGAAGTGCAATCACCTGTTTTGTTTTTGTTATGTTTTAATGTATAGATTTGTACAATGTATATTTGTTGGACAAATAAACGATATGTCGTACAAAGTAATGTGTATTAATTTTGTTTCAAATACATATATATCTGCATACTCCATGGGAAATTTTTTAAATTTTGTTTCTGACGCATATAAGAAAATATCTTTCCTATATGCGTGTTCTCTTTATAAGAAAGCTCGCATATAAGAAACAAAATCTGTACATTTTCAGACTTTCTTATATGCGTATTGTACTGTATTTAACTCACGCACAGACAAACACACACATACCCACAATGGACTAAAAAAAGACTCAACAGACAGAGAGAATGAAACCACTATGGGTATGTGTTCAAACTAAGGAAATGTTGCGCAAACCATACTCAGCTATTATCCGGAATTCCCCCGGAAGATGTAGAGTTCGATGTAAAGTTCGAGTAGCAGATGTAAAAACACCCTCATAGATTAGCTCCACTACTACTCCACGATAATGAATCGCCAGCTAACGAGGTTATCCAACTCCATTTAATCGAGCAACAGCAGCGCATCCAATTCCATTCACCCACTACCGCCTAACGAAGCAGATAGTCCACCCACCCGTCAAAAGATCTAAGACTATCAACAACTCAATTCTACTTATGATGATCATAACACTACTTCTCATTCCAGTTGCCATAAGCAGATTTCATTCTGACCCAGGATTATATTTTGAAACTTATAACACCCTTTTTTTGGTCGGGGGTTAAAAATTAAAATTAATAAAGTAGTATATGAACAAGTTCTTACAATATGTACAGATGTATACATATGTTATTAATGTAGGAAGACAAACGAAGCAAGAAGCAGCTGACGAGAAGACGCGCTCAGAAAAGGACGTGTGCAGAGGCCGTTTGCCGAATATTTTAATGGAAGCTCTAATACATATACATTTATTATAATTTATTTTATTTTTCAAAAAATTTTAACAAATAAAACTCTACAATTGAAAAAAAAAATTAAATATAAAAAGTATAGAAGAGAAATCCAAGATTGAAAAGAAAATACAAAAAAATAAAAGACGTTAGTGTTTAAAATTCTTAAAAAAAGAGAAGCTATGTGTGTTCGGAGTATTTTTTTTATAATAATTTGAACGAATGTACATACATAGTTAAAAGTAAATTTGAGCATCGAGATTAAAGTAAAGGAAAAAACACAGAACTGTGAGTGCCAAAATCTTAGGGTTGGTAAAAGAAAATAAAGAAAAAAAATTACACATCATATTTCAAACTACAAACCTTGTATTGCCAATAATAGAAAATGTGGAAAGCAGGAAGATAAATTAAATCCTATCCCTAAGGTGGAGGAACCTCTGCATACTTACTCATACCATATAGATCACCTAGGAGCCTTAGAATCCACATCTAAGCACTATAAGCTTATATATTTGCCGTAACAGATGCCTTTACAAAATTCTGTTGGTTATATCCTATGAAATCTATAACATACCCAAGAAGTCATAACAAGATTGGAAAATCAAAGTGTTTTTTTCTTGGTGCAAATAATTTCCGACCGAGGAGCTGCATTTTCATCAGAAGACTTCAAGGAATATTGTCAAGGCGTAAATATTAAACACCACCTGATAGCAACGGGTTTGCCGAGAGCGAATGGACTAGAGGAGAGATTGAACTCCATTGTTCTGTTAAAGTTAAGCGTAACTGACCCAACGAAGTGGCATAAGTATGTTGGAAAGGTGCAACAGTCCATTAATTCGACATACTAAAGGAGTATCAACACAACACCATTTAATATCCTCGTTGGCGTTAAAATGCGCACAGCTGAGCAATTCGAGATCCATAGTTTAATCGAGGAAGAGATGGTATCCATGTTCAATGAAGAAAGAGAAGGAATCAGGAGAAATGCTAAAAAAACAGATGGTTAGCATCCAGGACGAAAATCGCAAATGCTATATATATGTATAATATGTCGCTGTATAAATACCCAAGCATGGAAAGCTATTGGAGTAAAACTGCATTTGAGCCAATACGAAGCACGATGTCATGCAGACAATTCGAAAATATCAAACGGTATTTGTCTTTTGCTGACGAAGAAAAACATGTTAAGAGAGGAGCAGACGGTTATGACCCTTTATATCGTGTTCGACACATTTCTGAACTATTTAACAAACAGTTTAATTCTGTACCAAAAAAAGGACGCCTTTGTGTCGACGAGCAAATATGTGCAACAAAAATTAATCACCATTTGCGGCAGTATATGTCAAACAAACCGCATAAGTGGGGATTCAAATTCTTTGTTTTGTGCGATACCTTCGGATATTCGTACAGGTTTGAAATTTTTTATGGAGCTGGCGCGAACTCACTTTGTCAGGTGCACCAGATCTTGGTCCAACATCAAACGTGGTTGTTCGTCTCACCGAAACAGTACCTGAATACCAAAACCATATTGTTTATTTTGACAATTTTTACACCCCGCTACCTCTTCTTATCTATCTACGTGCAAAAGGAATTTTTAGTTTGGGCACTATTCGTTCTAACCGGATTCCAAATTCAAAGGTGCCCAATGAAAAAGACGAAGAATTTAAAAAATTCAACAGAGGATACGCAGTTGAGTTTGTTGGCACTGCATATGGTGTGGAAATATCAACTGTGTTATGGAAAGACAACCGAGCAGTTCGTTTTGCATCGACATATTTTGGGATTTTGCCGTTTTTAAAGAATAGCCCTTCATAACTTCCACGCAAAATAGCTCGGTATGATCGAAAACAAAAAGAATCGGCCTGATTACGGTTGTCGAAGACGTAGTCGAATGTCGATTTTTTTTGGAAAATGGTACTACAGTTGTCGAAAATGCACAATCTGTTACAATTTTCGTAAAACGTTGGTTTTATCCGCTAACATGCCGTAAACTAATTTGAAATTTAACACATTTTCTGACATTTATATATTCGACAATAAATAAAAATAACAAAATTCTATAAAAAAATTCTTTAGTTATTTTAACCATTGGGTAAAATTTAGGCATTTTACATAAAATATTTTATCTGATGTCGGCCGCTGGCATAAAGTTTATGACGCCGTTACTTGTTTTGTGTCAGCTGTCGCCGTAAAAATTATCAAGCAGGCTTCATTTTCTGAATATATCCACATATGTTTACAAAGATGAGCTGTAAAATGTAAGCATTTGTTTTTTGTGAGTAAATTCATTTTATTAATTATTTATATATTCCAGGAATAAAATAACCACGCAACGTCAATTGGCAAAAATGGTGCAATTATTGGACGCAAATCCAAATCTTGCGCGAGCGTACTACAGCGGCCTGCAAAAGGAAAACACTAAGGAGGAATGGGCGAAAATTGCCAATGAATTAAATTCCATTGGGCCTCCCATTTGCCAAGGGACAGAGTAGATGAAGGTGTGGGCAGATATCAAATGTAATTTGAAGAAGAAGCTGCTGCACAACAAGCCAGGATGCCGTGCAACGGGAGGAGGGCCACACAAGCAATTTACACTGACACCAGCGGAGCAAGCAGGCTCAAGTTTGTTGCAGCTAGACTCCATAGTAAATTCGGAGGGAGTCGAATTTGGAGTCGCAAATACTCCACTTGAGTCCAGCGATTGTCGTATGGACACGACAGTAGAAAAGGGGAATAGTGAGTAATATATATATATATATATATATATATATATATATATATATATATATATATATATAATATATATACATATATATATATATATATATATTTATATATATATATATATATAAATATATATACATATATATATATACATATATATACACACACATATACATGCAAGCAAATGAAATGAAAGAAGTGAAGGCATTGATGGCAGGCTTACAAAAACAGTTTAATAACAATACAAGGAGGCTTAATTATTTAGAAAACAAGCGGAGTAATAAGAAATTAATATTGTATATTAATTAAATTAATATACATACACATACACATATATATATATACATACATATATATATCACATCGCGTTTTCTGTGTTTTTTTTTAGGATCTGAGAAAATCCATTACGTCACTTATTTGTTCTTCGTTGTTTGTAAATCAAGAAATCTTAAATATGTCTCAAGATTACGAACGTTTGTTTGCAGCTGCTCAAGCTCGTGCCACAGTGGGAGTTAGACTCGGTCAATCGCCATTAAGTCCGTTTGGTGTACATAACAGATCCCAAACGTACACCAAGACTACTCAGCTGTTCCTAACAGGCTTCGAAGCTCGGAATAATCAAGAATCCGGATGGGTCTCTGCAAAGGGTTTGGTGGCCATCGCGCAGCACATATTCATGAACCACGAGACCTATAAAACCATGAACCGAAGTGAAGACTTCACTGTTTTATGGATCATTGACAGCCATGTGGTCGATACCACCACAAACCATATTTTCTGAAGATGTTATTATTGCTGCTAGGAAGAAAATCATCAGCATGCTCCGGTCAACTCCCCTCCCTGTGGCCGATATTAAGCTAGCTTTAAGTAACTGGTTGAATATAATGAAAAATTCGGATTCGGCATTACGTCATATGACGTTAGCCCATTGGTTTCCGTACCAATTTTCTGCCAATCTTCCTGATGCCATTATTGAGAATATTAATAATAGATGCTCGAATACCATTTGTAACAATGGTGAGGTCACGTTCACTATTCCTTCTACCAACAATGTTCTAATGGTAACAACACGAGCTCAGTCAGGAAACAGGAATAAAGATAAAATTCAGAAAACGAATAATCAAATGATTCACGAAAAGCCCAAAGTTTTTGAAACTATCGGGTTTGATTGCGTAAAGAAATGGGTATGGCTTAGAATGGATACTAACGGAAAAATACCTATTATTTCTTTTAAAAGATACAAACAAAAAATAGGAAATATTATTGCTAATGGAAACATTGATTTAGATCAATTTTTTCCAATTCTTGAAAGAGAGGCAATAATTAGAAATTTAAACAAAATTCAAATTAATCTAAATGATCTTTTATTTAGCCTCGTAACTATAGAACAATTCAAACAAAAAGCAAATCAGCATATAAATAAATTACAAATAGCGCTCACACCCAGAATAAGCATCGTATCAGATAGGGAAGAACAAAAATTTTTATTGAAAAAATTTCATGTTTCATTTCATTTCAAAATGTTCAAACCAATATTGTTGGATTTATGCGATAAGTTAAATGTTGAAGTTGATCAGAGTGCATTTGACAATATCAAAAATTTGAATGATTTCCCTAATCTGTGGACCAAGATTGAAAAGGACAAGCCTTTGATAAATGCAGATATATTAAATAGATGGTATAAGTCTTGTAATGATGGTTCAAATTTAAAAGATTTAAAAGTTTCAGAATTGAATATTTTAATTTCTCAAAGTCAATCACCCTCTTCTGGTTGTGATGCTAATACTGTAAAGAAATTGTTGAAGTTAATACATGAAAAACTTTCTATTCAATCAGTGGTAGGTGTTACAAATATTAAAGCAATTATAGAAGATAGCCCAGAAGAAGGTTTAGACACAGGTGCTACTGAAGTTCAGTATTTTAATGCTTTACCATTGGTAACAAATAAAACAGCGGCAAAAGTAATCATAACTTTAATTAAAAAAAGAAAAGGAATCAACAAGGAAAATTCTGGGAAAACTATGGAATTTACATTAAAGGATACCCATTTAAATAATTGCTCCATAAGTGTTTATTTTCCAACAAAGGATGATAAAGTGGTCAATTCGTTAACAATAAAATTTTCAAGATTAATAAGAGCATGGGGAAAACAATATGCTGAGTTTGCATATAATTCATCAATTAAAGACAATAAAATTGACATGGAAAAGTTGACAAAATTCTTAACTCCTATAGGATTGAATGCAGGTGCCACTGGTATTATAGAAAAATATATATATATAGTCCAACAGTTTTAAAGAATATATTAACATTTTGTCTTCCTAAATTTAAAGAAGAATCTTTCCATGAATTTGACAAAACAAGCCAATTATGCTATATGGCCTTAAGCATGCTGATTGATTCAATATCAGCAAAACAAAAGAACTTAGATCCACATGAATCCATAAAGACAACTCAATTCTTCCCAACTAATTTAATGAGAGCTAAAGCTAATGGTTTCAAAGAAACTGATATTCTGAGTGATGAATTCAAATCTATTATTGAAGTCATGACACGTAAAGTGGTATCTGTTGGTGGTATGAGCAAACAAGTAGGCGCCACATATGAGATAATATTGAAGAGTGCTGGATTGTTAAAAAAGACGGACATAAACCCTGATGATATTAGCGAATCTGTAGTGGGAGACATGATGAAGGCCATTGCAGCAGGCAAGAGAATGAACAAAGAATGAAAATGAAATGAAATTAAAATTTATTTTAAAATAATCAAAAATAATAATTTTTAAATTTTTATATTTTATCATACTGACAAATAAATTAAAGTTATTTAACAATTATAATATTTATAAATTTATAATATTTGTAAATAAATTTGTAATAGTTGTAAACAGACAAGTAAATAAATGAGTTGAAACAACTTAACACTACAAGACCATACGTTAGAAAACAATCTAATCATAGAACAGGTACATGATCAACTACTATTACTAGCAAGAACAATTAATGCCGCAAAAAACAACGAATATTTAACTGAATCCTTAAATTTAGATGATGTAAAGGAAATTGTAGAACATGAATTAAGATCAGCACCTTTAATAAATATTTTAGAATACGCAGACATACACATAGCTAGGACATCAGACTTGTGGCGCCCTGTCAATTTATCCAACTCTGTGAACTTACCTTTTATTTACAACTAAAATATAAAAGATGGCAGCTTATCTTTTTCATTCTTTTTACTTACGATCGCAATTCTAATTTTGTCTGTCGGCTGCTCAAAACGCGTCAAATAAAAATTTGCAATTAACATTTATAAAATAAATTAAATTACAATTAATAATTAAATAAAATAAAAACTGAATTTGCAATATAGAAATAGTTAAATATAACTTGTGATTTATTTTGTTTAAGATTGGTGTAAAAGTTAAAACGCACCAAAGACTTATTTATAGCCATCTATAAATATCCTATATTAAATAATGAATGCAAACTCTTTAAAATCACACCCATAAGCTTTAAGCACGGAAAAATACAAACAGACGACCAAATTGCCCAATGTCGAAAAGACTATGTCAGGGTAAATCACTGCAAGAACTTTCTAGGAAAAAATATTTGCAGGACAAACAACGAAACGGACACATGTATACTTCCACTTCTCAACAATAGAAATAGTAAATGCATAGTTATTCAAAAATATAACCAGAACTTACTTAAAATTGACGAAGGATCCATATTATTGGATGGCACTCATCAAGTTGACAATACCACAACAACGGGTATAACATTAGTAACGTATACTGATGAAGTTAGGATAGACAATAATACCTATAGGAATATAAACGACAGACTTATAGAAGCGATTCATAAAAAACATCATGAGGATTTTGAGATCATGAAAATATTGATGTCGAACCGTAATAATGCATTTAATAATATTGACTCACTAAAAAAATTAATAATACCATATGAAGAACATCCTATACGTTAAATTTTTTATACATTAATTTTCATAATAATTATATTCAGTACAATTTATATTGGACTCAAAATATTCAAATATGTACTAATATATAAAAGAAAACATAAAGAACAAAATTTTAGAATTTACTATAATCAACAAGTTGAAGGAATTAGCAGAGATCGGGACGCTCTCGTTTAACCCAGGGGAGAGTTAACGACGCTCATGCATAGTTAATGACGCCCACGCACAGTTGACACACATGCATGGACATGTTTATATTATAAGATAACACAGAAAAACAAAATAACACTTTTTTTTTGTTGCATAAAGTTTTTCTACTGTTGTTTACTAATATGGGTGCGCTGATTTCAAATCTACCCTCAGATTTTTTGCAGCAGCTCTAGTTAGTGAGATACAGGTACCGTCTTAAATTTACATAAATAGTCGATAGTTTCTATCAATAGAGGTGTAACTTAACTAGTTCCTCTATAAATTTCAGTATGTCTTCCTCAAGAAGGACGTGTTTAAATAATCCTGATTGTTTTTGTGTTATTTGTGGAGAATATATGTTCCAAAAATTTCGTTTAAATGTGTCGGACTTTGTGAAAAAGGCATACTTGGACTACTTTGGGTTTCCGTTGCCGTCAAACGCTAAGCCTTGGATGCCAAGTTTGGTATGTAAAACATGTGTTGAATCTTTGCGACTGTGGGCAAACAAAAAAAGACCCACTTTTAAGTACAAAGCTCCTATGATTTGGCGTGAACCATCCAACCATCATGACGACTGTTATTTCTGTGTAACGAAAATCATAGGAATAAACCACAAAAATTGCTCTAAGTGGATATATCCAAACTTAAAATCTGCCATAAGACCAGTCTTGAGTATTAGTGACACATCAGCACCACAGCACCCATGTACATCTTCGCGAAATTCAGACCAGTGCAGCGGACAAACCGAAAACGACGACAGTGGTAGCGACAGTGATTTTGATTGCTACGGTAGTCCCCGACTACTAAATCAAGATGATCTAAATGACTGGATCAGGGACCTTGGACTTTCTAAAACGGCATCAGAAATTTTAGCTTCCCGATTGAAAGAAAGAAATTTGTTGACCAGAGGAACGAAGATATCGTACTACCGTAACAGGGAAAAGGATTTACTTCATTTCTTTACTCAAAAAGATAATTTTGTGTTTTGTACTGATATTCCGGGCCTAATTAATGCAATGGGATTAAAAGAGTATAATAAAAATCAGTGGCGGTTGTTCATTGATTCGTCAAAACGAAGTTTGAAATGTGTACTTTTACATAATGGTAACAAACTTGGTTCCTTACCTATTGCTCATTCTACAAAGGTTAAAGAAGAATATCCTACAATATCTTTAGTTCTCGACAAAATCAAGTACAAGGAACATAACTGGGTTCTATGTGTTGATTTGAAAATGGTAAATTTTCTCCTGGGCCAACAAAGTGGCTACACAAAATACCCCTGTTTCCTATGCTTATGGAACAGCCGAGCTAAGGCTGAGCACTGGACAAAAAGAGACTGGCCTTCTAGGGAGGCTTTAATTCCCGGTAAGCAAAATGTAATTAATGTTCCACTAGTATCCAGAGACCGAATTATATTGCCTCCTTTGCATATAAAACTGGGGTTGATAAAACAGTTCGTAAAAGCTCTTAACAAAGATGGCGAATGTTTCAAATACATTGTGAAAGTGTTTCCAAAATTGAGTAGTGAGAAAATCAAAGGTGGTATTTTCGATGGCCCACAAATCAGGAAGTTGATAGATGATAAAATTTTCATCAACCATATGACAGCTGTCGAGAAATGTGCATGGGAAGAGTTTGTTTGGGTAGTGAGGAATTTTTTGGGCAATAGGAAATGTGACGGCTACATTCAGCACGTTGAACAGTTGCTGATACACTTCCAGCAGCTTGGATGCAACATGAGTATTAAGCTTCACTACCTTCACAGCCATCTAGACTATTTTCCTGAAAATCTCGGTGACCTAAGCGAGGAACAAGGAGAGCGCTTTCACCAGGATATTCGTACTATGGAGGAGAGGTATCAGGGGCACTGGAATGAACATATGATGGCTGATTATTGTTGGAGCATTCAAAATAGTACGCATATAACATCTCACTCTAGAAAATCCAAAAAAAGGAAATTTTATTCAGAATAAATATATTTAATAAATTTTTTAAACTTAAACTATGTGCATTTTCAATGAAAAATCCTGTCACATCATAACTCCAAAACTAGAGCTGCTACATGAAAACGGCATATATTTTTGAAATCAGCGTGGAAAAACTATTCAGATTCATGTAAAAAATGTCATGCAACAGACATGCTGTTTTCCAGTGTAATAAATAAGTAACTTTCCATAGATGATAAGAATTACAAAATATACAAACAATTAAATTAAGAATGTAAACAAGATCATAAAATATCCCTAAATGCAAAGATCATAACAAATATATTAAATAAGTAAATATTCTATAGGTCATAAGTATCATAAAAATATTGTAAATAATCAAGGTCAGAGAAAGTACGAAATCAAACATAATGGTTTGAGTTCGTCTTAGAACAAAGAAGTTAGAATAAGATAAGAATGATAGTATTTAAGATACAAAATTGTAAGATAAAAAACGAAGCACAAAGAAATTACAAGATATGTTTTATTAGTAAGAAACAAAGAAACAGACATGTATTTTTAGTATATAAGACTGACATTTCAAAATTGTAAGTTTAGTTTATTATTAGCATAAGTACTAAGAATAACTCACCCGAGTTAAGAAAAATAAATAAATTTTTTTTAATTCAAAAAAGTAGTAAAATTTTAATTCGCGCTAATCGATTCTGCATCTGAGGCAACTTTCATTTCACGAAAACTCCAAAACCGTCTAGGCCTTAGCACGCGATCTTCCCAAGCTCAAATACATGGCTTAAGTGACTCATTAACTGCTAGCTCAGCGCAGACATGCCGCATTAAAATAGGCTCTCCTATCGATCCATCGTTTGAATTGTTTGCAGAGGCATTAGTCATAAACAGGCTGACAGGTCAGCTTGCATATTATCCCCCCATCATCGCCGGCATACAGCAGTTTTTCACATTTACAGTTAGCCGATACTTGCCGCAGCGGTGGGTCTCGGTAGAGATGTCTACCCAAAAATAATTCAATATGGACTGCACTGAGATAGACAACAGTATTTAGTTGCGCAGAAAACTGTTTTCGGATGGATAATTACCGGCAAGGTAACCGCAAATCCGTGTAAAAGGGCAATTTTATCATTTTATAACACCGTCGCGTTGTACAGTCAACTCCGACGTTTCTGGGAGCTAGAAGATCTACCGAAAAAATCAAAATCATCACCAGAGGACAAATACTGCGAAAATTTGTACACCTCGACTACTTTCCGCAATCAAGATGGTCGATACGTTGTATCAATTTCATCCCTTTAAACAAGCACGTTTTTAACGCGGACATCGAAAAGATGTTCAGCGAATTTTACATCGAAATTCTCCAACTTAATTCATTCAAGACCACGAGTTAAAAACAGTCACATTCGGCGTGAACTGTGCCCCTGTGCTACCTAGCAATCAGGACGTTGCTGGAACTCGCCAAGGAGAACGAAACCGCTCACCCTAACGTTGCCGAAGTCCTACGGAACTATATGTATGTGGACGATGTCTTTTCTGCGCTGAAATGTCTTTTTCGGCGCTGAAATCACGCGATGAACTCATAAAAGTTCTTGCAACAGCAGGCTTTTCGCTTCGCAAATGGACGGCAAACAATGAAATGTTACTATAAGGGCTACCGTCGACACACTTGCTGGATGAAGAGTTTCTAAAATTGTCAGACTCGAGCATAACGAATACCTTAGGCCTCCTATGGAACGCTGGAGGCGATTACTTTTATTTTAAACTTAAAACTACACCCAATCGCAATTTCACTACAAAGAGGTGCGTGCTATCTGAAATAGCAAGATTATTCGACCCAGCAGGTTGTCTGTCACCCAAACTCATCGTAGCGAAAATTATTATGCAGCAAATCTTTAAAGATGGTACTGACTGGGACGAAGATTTGAACCCCCGACGATGCAAAGGTGGAATGAATTCCTTGACGACTACATAAACATCGAACAAATTAAAATTCCCATTCATTGAAACACATGGTTTTTGTGACACGTCGGAGAAAGCGTATGCATTGTACCGTATAGACACGGTCGGCATTTAAGGTTGAGCAGTGTACCAACTGTCACGCAGAACCCTAAGATAATTGAACACGTCTGAGTGAAGTTGGTAGTGGTTGCGGCAAATGGCCGCCAACGTAAATTGAAAGATGAATAGGATATTGGCTATTTTTGCCGAGCTATAGTTCTTTTCAATTTGTGACCTGGGACTAGAAGCATCGGAGCGGATCAAACAAGGTAAGAAAAATTAAAATCCATAAGCATCACATGAATCAGGAGTGAATAAAAACTCCGGTGGTTAACTTGTGCAAGGAGTGCCACAAAAGAAAATAATATATTTAATAAAAAGGAAAATAAGTGCACATAAGAGGAAAATTATAACTCATAGTAAAATCGGAAAAATTTATTTATAATTAGCATGGGATTCGAATTTCTTATTTATGTCTATTTTTTTACGCGACAGGAGTTCGGATGATTGTGGATGGATTTCATTGTGCGAGGCCTGTAACCAAGTAAGTTGGCGTAGAAGTTGGTTTGAAAAAGATAAATTGGTCAGAAACATTTGGCACCAAAACGTACCAGCCAGCGGCCGATACCTGCGCCGAGCACTTTTGTCGGCGGCCTCTGAAAGTCGGCAGGCAGCCGGCCTAGTCAACAACAGAATAGCTAAAACGAGTGAAAAAGAAGGGTTAAAAGTGCCAGTGAGAGAATAAATGTAGGATGAGTTACGTCCATCACTGTAACAAATATACATATACCATGTAAACGCGTACGAGCTAACGGACTGGCACATTCCTCACATTCTTACCTACAACAATAAAACTCTAACATTCCATCCAACAGCAACAATGAAACGACCATTTCCAACAGCGACAAAAGTAGCGAACAGGACTGTTAACGTGAACAAATACCAAAAAGAGAGACAGAGTACTGAGGACGAGCAACCGAGACAGAAGTGCTAAATAGTAGAGCTTAATATTTTAATCGTGTCTTAAATAAGTCAATATTTAAAACTATCGATAAACCTAAAGTGTATAAAACATGTATAAATAAACCATTAAGTGACTAAGTCAAAATGTTTAAAACTTATCTTATATAATAACATAATATGTACATGCAAATGAATTGATATTTATGATTTAACTTTTATACTTACTTGAATAAACCTTAAAATAAATGAATTACTAACTAAAATATTACTTTATATACCTACTGTTATAAATGAATACGGAAATTAATAAAATAAAACTTACTATTGGATAACCAAATCCTACATAAATAAGATTCAAAGATACTCGAAGTTGAACCAGAACGAAAACAGTAAGTTTTGAAGTGCTCACACAGCCCCAAGCTATATGAGTGGCATCTTCAAAACATTCAAGGCAGTGACTGAGTTTTTGTGTTTGTTTGTGTATCGCCGGCTGTAGGCAACAGCAGACAAGCAACCACTCTGTTAATCGCAACGAGAATAATAAATTATACCGGTCCAGAGGGTTGCTGCATGGCACACACACGTTTACGAGCAAAATAATTTTATTACACTTAGAGATAGAAAATAAAGAGGAATTAAAGAAGTTCCAGTGTGATTTAGGGTCAAAATTCTACAGAAAGAAAAGTTCGCTAGGGGGTTGTACTTCTAAATTAATATTTTTAATCCGCAAAAATAAAACTAGAAATCTAAACAAATTAGAACAAGGAAAACAAAATTTAAAAAGGTACCTGTGCAAAAAAATTTAAAATACAAGTTTTTCTTCTAAATTAATATTTTTTTATTTCACAAAAAGAAAATTTGAAACCTAAACAAATTTGAGCAAAGAGGACAGGTCATGTTCACCAAATTTTTAATTATTTTATTGGGCATATTATACCTTTGTTTCTTATTTGTAGGGGAAATTAGGGTGTACGAAATATTGGCAATTCTTTTTAATTACATTAAGAGACAATTTCTTTCATTTACTAAAAAAAGATGAGATGGGTTCTAATATCAATGTTAATATTTGTTGTTTTTATTAAATTATATGAAACATCTATAAATTATAATAATAGTCCATTTTTATGAATGTTTTTACCTAAAACAATAGGAGATTATATCTATCCTCCTTTATTAAATTCTTTTTATGATTATTTCTTTTATTTTATATTATATTTCTTATTTCAGATCTTAATTAATTACTTAATGACGATTTTGTATCCTCTGCGGCTGTTTTTAAGAGAAGAAAATCTAGTTTATTAAAATAATTGCTTGTTGATTTATTAGTATTCCATAATTCGTATTAACAAATATATATTTTTTAAATAAAAACAAGAAAAAACCAACATATGACAAATAAATGGCGCCCAACGTGGGGCACGATCGAGTGGGGTGTATATGATATTTTGTTACGACTAGCCGAATAGGATGAAGGGAATTGGAGAATAAAATTGTTAGTAAGATATTGTTTTCGTAGGCATGAACCGAATAGGGGTGATGATAGAGGTTTGTTTAATGGGGTAGGAAGGGGAAGAGTAGTCTTGAAATAGGGTAGTTTACCCACTCATTTGCACTCGGACACCCTATCCTAGTTTGTGTGTTCAGGTCATGGTAGTCTTATCAGTTCACAATTGAGCATGATAATTGCACCAATTTCTTATTAATGGGTAAATTAGGGGGGAAAGGCAGGGTAAGTCCAGAATTTTGACAGGTAATTAGTCAAAGTCTGCTGCGACACTGTACAGATTTTTTGTTAGGTTGATCTCCAATTGGTAGAGAGCTTGCGGAAACCGCTTCATCGGGCAGAACGGCGTAACGTAACGCTAACCCACTCAACACTCATCCAGATCAGTTATAAAACAGTGTAGTACAATTAACATCTGTTGAAAACAACTTAATATTAGAACAATAAACTTAATTCATTGCTCGGAAATATCGAAGTAAATATTCGAAAGATAATTTTAAGAACTAGCAGTAATGAAAACAGAAATAACAGTGGAAAATGTTTATTAAAATTTAAATATTTAAGAGAGACTCTATAAAAAGTTTACTAATCTAAATTTTTGCATAATTTCAAAAATTTTCTTTGGGATTACGAATCGATAGATTCTATTAAAGGTTAATTTTAGAGACACAATTTTTGGTAAGGCAATTCAAATAAAAAAATAAACAAAATTTTTTTAAATTTTGTTATACAGAGGTATATGAACAAATTTTTTTTACAGAAAGTTGATTTTAGGAACACTTCCAAATTAACGTGGAGTAATTTAATTTAGAAAGACATTTTTTGTAAAAACGGGTAAAGAAATAAAGAATTTGTTTCCTTTTCGGGGGTTTATATTTGTAGGCGAGAAAGGAGTAAGTGGATTTTGGGGGCAGTCAGCAAAAAACTGAAAAGCTCTTGTTAAAGAACACATTTTTATTCCAATAAGTCGTAAGTACACATCGTGTCACGAAGAGGTATTTGCTATTTTAAATTTTTTTTTTGGACGAATGAGGGACCACAGAACACGAACGGTCAGAACAATTTAAAGGTGAAAGGATGGTAGGGACACGCGCCAATAATCGAGCAGAGAACTCTGCCCCGACAACTACGGATACTTCGGCAGCAACTGCTCATGTCGTAACTGCTACAGTAGCAGCGGCGAACAATACCTTGAATACCACCACCACCGGTTTGGCAGGGCTGGGGCATACGACGGTAGTACCGATCCTTCAAGGGACTAGAGAGACAGCAAGCGCACCCAGTGCACATGACGACCTAGAATCGAGTCATGAAAGAAACTTTTCAGTGGTAACACCACCATACAGCAATATTAGTACGAGGGGTTAGGGAAGCTTTCCGGAATATAAATGTCTCGCTAAGGGCAAGCGACAGACAGGTACAATTACCGGCGGCTCGGCCCGAGCCAGCGCTAACACAGACGTACCTAAAGAACTTTGAAGACTGACTGCTGAAGCTTCTTCCAAATATGATCCAATTAAGTGTGAATAATCAGCTACAACAAAATCAGCAGAGAAATTTTGCATCACCCGCACATAATAACTTTGAACTACCGGACATTTCACAACCACCACCACCAACTCGCCGCAGTGGAAGCGCGCGAAGGCAGCCCGTACAGGTCAGGCCGAACTACAACCCGGCATACGAAGGAAACGACTATGCTTCGATGCAGAACGTCAGCAGTCGAAACTACCACGCGAGAGAGTCAGCAAGTAACTCCAGCCCAGCAAATGGCAATAACACTAACGCAGATTTTGGTATTCGTGTCGGAAGTCCAGGGTTAGGTCAGTTTCAAGAGGCTCGGAGCCAACAATCTAGTAGCACTCAAACGCGTATCGACAAGTGGGTCATTAGTTTCGACGGAACATCGAAGGCCACAAGTATAGAAGACTTCGTGTTTAGAGTTGAAATACTCCAGGCAGACTACGGTTGTGAGTGGCGAGACGTAATTAGATCATTTCATCATTTATTGAGCGGAGCGGCACGAGAATGGTTTTGGGACTACCGGAGGTTCAATAATGTGGAGAGATGGAGAGACCTCAAGGCAGCTTTAATTAATCAATTTCATAGATACGACAGTGACTTTGATATTCAACGAACAATTCTGGACAGGCGTCAGCTAAGCGGGGAATCGTTCGACGACTTTTATAATTCAGTCCTGAAGCTGAGAAATCAGTTGAGAAGCCCGATAGGAGAGAGACCTAGCCAACATAATGCGGGGAAATTTGAAGACGCAAATGGCGCAACTGTTGTTTTCAATTCCCTTTAGTAATTTATCGCAATTCGCAAGAGAGTGCCGTCGAGCCGAAAACGTAATCAACAGCCAGCGGCAATATAGCAATAGGCTCCCGCAGAGGGCGCTACATGAAATTGATTTTGCGTTGGGGGAGGAAGGAGTACCTGAAGTTGAGGCCATAGAAACGGCAAAAAAGCTAAAATGCTGGAATTGCCGAGAAGAGGGACACACATTTGTAGAATGCGTGGAGGAAAGACGAAGGCTTTTCTGTTACAAGTGTGGCCGGGAAGATACGGTGACACCTCGCTGTCCTAATTGTCAGGGAAACCTAAACCCGAACGTGCCTCGCGGAGGGATGGAGCACGTTCCAGCAATCAGCATCCCCGGAGACAACAGTAAATGTGAAAAATGAAGCAACGAAAAACCTACCAAACTTGAAAGCACCTGAAATAACAGACATGCAGCCAATTAAGATTCTGAAACCTGTAGTACAAGCTGACGACATAAAACAAACAACTCGAGACTACCGAACAGTTAAACCTTTTGAAACCCGTGTCCAAGAATATGAAACAGCCCGGAAGAGAATATTTGAACCACCTAGAAGAATAATTAAAGCGCGTGAAAGATACCAAGACAGAAAAGAAACCCGATACGAGATAGCAGAAGCCAATATATATGAAGGAACGGATACTCGAATTTACACCACAATAAAAATAAACGGTCAGGAGATTCAAGGCCTACTCGACAGCGGAGCCACAGTAACATGCCTAGGGAAAAATTGCTTACAATTTATATCAAACGCAAAAATAATACTGCACCCGTTCCAATCCAGAATAAAAACAGAAGATGGGAAGGCCAATCCCATTATAGGACGAGTTAGAGCTAACATTGAGTTCAATCAAACTATAAAGGAAGTAGATTTTTTTTTTGGTACCGACCCTGAAGCAGCCACTATACTTGGGAATCGATTTCATGAGAAAATACAGTTTACTACAATTTGAAATTAACGGATTGTCATCGCAAGGCACCAAGATAAATGTGTCAAATGAATGTGTCACTATATGGGGCCAGTTGAGTGAGAGAGAATTGATATCGATATTTATGATTCTTGGTGCGAGCTCTAGTGTTTACGAAGTAGAAATGATCAAAGCTATATTTGTAGCAGTTTCGACCATATCCAAAACTACCCATACCACTGACTGGATCAATAGAAGGTGGGAGTCATTAACACAGGAAGTGCAAGAGTTAGTAAATTCTCAAGCCATAGAAGAAAATGTATTTACCTCGTTCGAAAGAATTTTTCAACAGCCAGTTATTGACTCTAGATTGAAAGCTGGGGGACTAATATATAATTATCAGGTAGCCAAGTCCAATGGTCTGGACATAATTGCGAGGATAATAGAACAAGCCAAGGCTCCTCATATGGCCAGTTTAAAAGCGTTATGTAATATGACGCTGCGTTATAAAAATATTTCGTATTCAACGCTATCTAACACCTTTGGAATAGGTCAGCTCAGGAACGTGCTATCGATGGCCGCTTCAGTAATAAACAATCCGTACTGCACCTTGACTGGCCCCGTTATAACGGTGGCCCTGTATGCTGACCTGGCTTACTTAGCTACGTATTTGATGTACAATCCGGTTAGTCAAGGCAGATCTGGTAGAACCACATTTATTTCTCCAGCCACGAAGTCATTGAAATATAGTGAGAATTATCTCCAAGCTTACGCTAAAGCTATCAATAGTATACAGGTTGGTCAAGCCGGCCATGATGCGGCACTGTCATCGATCCTCAAAACTTACGGAATGATTTCGATTGAAGAACGGGACGATAGTTATATCATTGTAAGCCTGGATGAATTTAATCAAGGATTTAATGCTGGACAGGGGGCACCGGTCGTTCAAGATGCAAACATACCACCATGAATATGAATGGATATTGTAATAATTATAACGAGTTGTTAATGCTTATTAAGAAACATTCTCCAAAAATCCTTGCAATCCAAGAAACTCACATTCATGATCCATCTCATATTCCCATCCCAGTAAATTATAAACTTCACACATTTAACGCCTCGACGACTCGATACGGCGGAGTGGGTATTCTTATCCACAGCTCCGTGGAGCATAAAGTAATATCCCTGTTAAAAGACTTTGATACATTATGTCTAGAAGTCAAATCTGGTATAACATTTAGAATTGTATGTGCATATATTTCACCACAAACCAAACTAACCGACTCAAATTTGGACAACGTTTTGGGTAATTTAGACTCCTCCACAATAGTTTTAGGTGACTTCAATGCCTGGCACAGGACTTGGGGTTCTCCAACCAACAACGCAAGGGGAAAAATAGTAGAAAACTATCTGGCTAACTCGTCTTTCATCCTACTGAATGACGGCTCTCCTCCTCATCTCAGTACTCATGGAAGCATGACTCATGTTGATTTGTCATTTGGTTCACCTCATATTGCTCTTAGAACCTATTGGAAAATTGAAGATAGCCTATTTGGAAGTGACCACTTTCCAATTTTAATATCCATCAGTTTTCAAAATTCCATCTCTTCTAGAATTTCTTTGAAACCCAGATTCAATACACAGAAATCTGACTGGGAAAAATTTCGAGTCATGTGCTCTAAGCTTAGCACTGAACAACCTTTTTCCAGGAACGTCAACAAAGAGGCCGCAAATATTCGAAAAATAATAATAGGAGCTGCGAACAGTGCAATTCCACAGAGCTTTCCAAAATTCAACCACAGAAATGTTCCTTGGTGGTCAAAAAAACTTCAAACTCTAAAGCAAGAAAAAAACACTGCATGGAATTATTTCAAACGCAACATTAACGGGGAGAATCTTATGAAATTCAAAAGGCTCAATGCATTGCTTAAAAGGGAAATTAAAATCGCTAAGAGAAATTCAATCGAAGAATTAACCTCCTCTATAAATCCAACTACCACCACCGAACGAATTTGGACGAACATAAATAATTTCACTGGGTACAAATCTAAATGCAATATTCATAGCCTAGAGGTTGATCAGGATTCTGCTTTACTTACGACCAACAGAAGGGAAATCGCCAACATACTTTGCAAATTTTGGTCCGACAACTCAAAGGACATCAACTTTGCAATAGAATTTCAAAGACACAAACGTAAACATTTCCCTACATCGTATAAAATTTCACCTCATGCTGCATTGATCGAAAAAGATTTACTTCCTACAGAATTGATAACAGTTCTCAAAAGCCTGAAAGGTAAAACTGCAGGGTTAGATAGAATCTCCTACCCTATGCTAAAACAAATGCCAAATGACGTTCAGAGTAGACTTCTTAATTTTTTTAATACCATATTTAAGACCACAATTCCACAACAATATAAAAGAAGTGTTGTAGTTCCCATCCCCAAGCCCAAATTAGATAGAACCGTAGCAAACTTCTATCGCCCAATATCCCTCAACCCATGTCTATCTAAACTTCTGGATAAAAGCATAGCAAATAGGCTATGGTGGATTGTACGGGCACGCAAGCTCCTTGATAGTCGACAGTTTGGATTTATGAAGGGTAAATCCACAATTGATCCTCTACTTTACGTAGATCATCAGATTGCCAATTGCCTTTCAAAAAAAAACATCTCTCTATTTTATCCCTCTTCAAAGGCTTTGAAAAAGCCTTTGAAAGAATTGGTTCTCATGCTATTCTAGATCAACTTTATATTTGGAACGTTGGTCCGAAGATTATAAATTATGTGAAAAACTTTATGTCAAATAGAAAAATTATAACAAGAGTTGGTGAACACTACTCCGACTGTCAGCCACAAGAAAATGGGATTCCCCAAGGGTCACCCCTTTCAGTAATTTTATTTTTAATAGGATACACTAAAATTTGTTCCATTATATGGCTACATAAAAATATACTTTGTCGCCTACGCTGACGATTTCAACCTGATAATTAGATCTGATCGTAGAAAAAACCCTACTATTGACCTTGAGGAATTATTTAAACAAATCCATGACTGGTGCATTTACTCTGGCGCTAAGCTTTCTATCAGAAAATGCAAAAGTATTCACATTTGTAGGAAAAAATCTTGTAAACATACAATTGTGTGTAACAACCTCCCAATTGAAGAAGTTAACCACATGAAAGTTCTGCGATTGAACATAAAAAGCCAATATAGATGGAATACCCATATAGATTTGCTATCGTCTTCCTTAACGAAACAACTAAATGTTATAAAATGTTTGTCTAGCACAAAGCTAAACTGCAATACCCTTACGCTTGTGTCCGTTATAAAAGCAATTTTATTATCCAAAATCAATTATTCCCTACCCTTAGAAAACTAAAGACAAAAATAAATGCAGCCATAAGAACAGCATTGGGTGCTTTTCGCACTACTCCAGTAACAAATATGCTATTTGAAAGCAATATATACCCACTAGAAACTCAACGGGATATTATAACATCTAGACTCTTAAAATGTTTTCTAAACAATCTCGACACACCTTTATTCCCACTCATTCGGAAATGCTTAAAATCTAGAAAAACCCCAAAAATCCCCTCGGTGATACAAAGAATCACAAAAACCTGTACAGACCTCCAACTAAACCAACTCAACAAAATTAAATATTACCAAAGAGACACCAAACCACATTGGCACTTCAATAGTAAGACAAATAACATTTCCCTTCACAATCTTACCAAAACAAACACAGACCATTCCATATTTAAAAAAATGTTTCTCGAAATACAATCAAAATACAAACACTACCGCTTCATTTACACAGACGCTTCAAAAATTAATGAACAAGTTAGGTACAGTGTCACTGAAAACATAAAAATACTACTAACTAAAGCTCTTCCACAATACACATAAATTTTTACTGCTGAAATAATTGCAATAATGGAAGCAATTAACATCACCAACGACAGTAAAGGTTTATACGCAATATGCACCGACTCACTATATTCTCTCAAATCAATTTCCAACCTTTCTAATAACAATGTTTATGCCAGAACCATACGAAACATTTTAATTGACAGATATCCAAATATAATACTTATGTGGACGCCAGGACATTGTGGAATAAAAGGCAACGAATTTGCCGACAAGGTTGCTAAGGAGGGAACAAACAGACCACTTTTAACTTCGGCTATTTTTAACAAAACAGACATCAAAAAATTTTTAAAAAATCACATGCTGGAGAACGCTAAATTATTTACAAAAACGTCAAACTGGTATCAAACTTCAAATACAAAACAAACTTGTATCAACAATTTCCCAAAAAATAAAAACAAATTTAAAAGACTAGACTTAGTAAAAATTGAAAGACTCCGCCTAGGGCACTCTAAGCTCTCCCATGGTCATATACTCAAATTGCCTGTACCAAAAATATGCGACTGTAATATAAAATCTAGGGATATAATAATGCACATTTTTTTAACATGCTCGAAATTTAAGAAAAAACGCGACCTGATTTTCCAACACAACCCAAATCCCATCTCCTTATTTTCAAATCCCAGTAAAAACAATTTTTCCCAAATAATAACCTTTTTAACTGAAATTAATATTTATCACTTAATATAAATAAAAAAAATAAAAAAAATAAAAAAAAATAAAAAAAAAATAAAAAAAAATACGTAAAGTAAAAATAAAAAATAAATGAAAAGAAAAGTTGAGCCTAAGACCTATTAGTCATGGCCTATTATAATGCATTAGTTTATAATTTGGAATTATCTCTCTAATGTTTTTAATAAATAAATAAATAAATAAGAAGGGTTAAAAGTGCCAGTGAGAGAATAAATAAGATTCAAAGATACTCGAAGTTGAACCAGTACCCATGTTCTGTAACTCTCGTCACGAGAAAGTTTTCACTTGGAACATGTTAATTGAAAAAAATGCCATAAATTGAAACAAACAGCTGTTTTTCTCACTAACCTGTGTCTGTAACTTTTTTGGCGAGTAAAAGCTGTCACGTAAGGAAATTACTCGACAGCTTGCAGAAAAAGTGTGTCTGTAAAATTTTAGTACGATAACTTCTTACTTCAAACTGTCAAACAAACTCACTAAAAAAAGGACGCGAAAAAACCAAACTTTGCAATAAAAATTTAATAAAATCAGAAATAAATTATAGTTAGGCTCAAGTTAGGCTTATCTAGGATTGTAAAAAAGTATCTTCCGATTGTGGCAATCTCAGTTCCTAGCGAAAGTGTTTTCTCCAAAGCTAGCCAAATACTTACAGATAGGAGAAATCTTTTAAATTCTTGCAATGTGGATACAATTTTATTTCTGGATTTTAACGATGAAATGTAGAAATGTTAAGAAAAAAACATTTTGAGAAATTAATGCACCAGGAGGTACAAAGTACGTTAAAAATATTATCGTACGAAAACTTGTGTTCAAAATTCTTAATTTTTTATTTTTTGTTATAAATTAATTTATACCGCATCTGATCAAGAAGAGATTATTAACTCGAAATTACAAAATTCCCAGTAAAAACCGTTTGTCGTTATACATAAAGTGAATTTGAAAATCCATTAGAAAATATATTTAAGTGTAGTTCAAGTGAGTTGTCTAAAAAATGTTTATAGAAATCAATCAATAGTTTGAGTCTTTTTCATATATTTTTTTCTAGATAACTCGGTTGTTTGCATTGTTGAAACTGCACGTTAACTTTTTTTTAATTTTAATACAGTCTTAAATCTTTTTTTCAACGAGAGAGTATAAACTCAATACACAAACAAATTTAAATAAACCAATTAATTAATTACCGTGGATAAAATTTCGGAAAAAAAGTTAATCTTTATAAATTTCGAGTTTATACACCCTTGTGGATCAGTGCGGTACGTATGAATAATTTTTGTTTTTTATATATACACAATGTGTATTATACATAATGTATATTATACATAATGCAATATTATTATAGATATTGCAGGTTAATATGCCATAATAAATATTACTTTTCAACCTTAAATGTGTGTTTTTCCTTTTAAATTCAAAAATCAGTTAAAGTATTGAGTAGTATTAAGTACCCAATTGGAAAAGTACCAAGTAGTACTAAGTATTTAAAAGTAGCCGCTTTTTACAACACTACAGGTCATACCTTTGGCAAGGTGTCCTTAAACAATATAGGTATCTCTAACTCTGCAATGTGTGAGCTGTGTAATGTATACGAATCTGCAAATCATATCATCTTTACTTGCCCAAGATTTAAAAACTTTCGTTCCAAATATGAAAAATATATTTTTTTAAATATTTTAAAATAAAAATACAGTGAAGTGAAATTGATTATTGAAGGGTTTATCAGCTCTATATGCTTTGACGTTCTTCTGTTTACACAGCCTTTACACAGGTCTGTTCGTAAATGCATCAATGCGCTGCAAATGGAAATTTAAATGTACTAAACTGGTTCACTGAAGTAGATAACGCACAAATAAATGTAAAATATTGTGTACAAACATGAGTACTACTAAAACCGATTGTCAGCGAACTTTTATTGCATTTTAAATAAAAGTTTGCACGTATGTTGCAGACCAGTGATGCATTTACGAACACACCCGAATCCTTACGCGTATAACGAATCATTACCAGAAACTTTTATTTTGTGTTCGTAATGTGACAGCATAAAAATTATATTAGTGTCCCAATTTGAGTGTGGGTAGCTGTATAATTGATGTTTATGCATGTAGCAAACGCGAAGAAGAACTAAGCCGACAATAAAATTTCTGTCTGTCTACTAATTTCCAATATACGTGTATATAAATGCTACAGGCAAGTTCAAAAGAGAATTGACAAAAATGTCTGCCCATCAATATGCAGAAATCGCAAGTTAACCAGGTCGGCCGAGATTGTAATGATCTGAGGTATGGCAACGCCTGTAATGCACTCATATTGTTTTAACAATTGATGGATTTCCCTTTTTTTATCTAGATACTTATTACTTTTGTGTTCTGACAGAGATAACACCGTTTTCTTGTAAACTAAATCTTAACGGCCTGGCCGACAATGTCGACAGAAAACGTTCGATCAGCAACTGGTAATGAAGACAACAATAAAATAAGAAAATTTGTTTTCAATATACTTAATTATACAGAACGCTTACCATCGACATCGTTGGACAGGCTGCAAATAAATAAAAGATAATAAACTCTAACAAAATAAACATTAACCTCCGCTTCAAAAGTCATACATTTTCGGGGCAATTGTTGCAATTAGAGGAGACCATAACGCATAAAAATATATACAAATTTTGTGGTTTTTTTGACTGTTACATAATTTCAAAAGGTTCAATTTTGCATGAATAATATAGAACAGGGTGGATAAAAAATTGTTCAATTCACAAGCTTGGATAGTTGTTAACACACTATTATATATACATAAGTCAATAATAAATTCCAATTTGAGGCTGATACGGAATTCTTACGGAAATTATTAAAGAAGTCTTTATTTAGTAGTATGGAATTCCAAAAGCAAAGTACACGCAATTTTTGAAATTTTTTGTCTATTACAGGGATGTCATAACTATAAGTGGAGACTTTTCTCATTGAAATTAAAAAAAAATTAATGTTTATAAAATAAATGTAAATTTCTAAATGTGAAATTCCGTAAGAACTTCGTACCGGGATATAATTTAAACATTTTCGGTAAAAAAGTAATTTGACCTTTTTTTGCAAGCTTATTGATTTTATGTTCTTCGTTTTTGGTAACTTTTGCCGATTTTGAATCGTTTTTTTTTCAATTTTATTGAAAAATTATTCATCCTTATTACCGTTGTCAACATCGACGTCACGTCCATGCAATACCAAAATATTGGGCATTTGTCTACTCCTTCTCGAGAACAATTTCGTGCTAGTGATAGTTTAATTCTGCTCTCTAAGGGCTAGTAAATTAGTAAAAATTTAAACTAAAATTTAGTTGAACTAAACTCAAATTTATCGGCCCTGTTCTGTAAACCGAATCCGAGTAAATTTCTCGTTTTCCAAAAATTAATAATATTCCTGCAGACGTGTTTAAAATCATAAATAAGCCTGATACTATGTTCACAATTTTGTGCGATATGCTCTCAAACTACATATAAAAGTATTGGCATGAAATATTGCGAATTTATTTAAATTCGCAATATTTCATGCCGTTCTTGTTCCGAAAAACACGTAAAATCTATCAGGGAGCATGTTTTCCATGCAAAATTAATCTGGCATCATTTTAGTTTCAGCTGCGAAACAACATGAGCAGTACTTTTTTTGCACGGAATTTTAACAATCTTGCATACACGCCTTTTCCACACGCAAAGTTTAATTTGCTGGGAGAAAGACAGGAAAAGACTGTACTACTAACTCTGTCTTCCACACAGCTGAATTAAGACTTTGCAAATTAAACTTTCCGTTTGAAAGCAATAAAAGCTAGAAATGTATAAAAAAAACGCGAGATGGGTTACATTTAGTACATGTCAAATTTTTCACGCGAAACAATCAATGGTCAGCGATGCCAACTATTTATAACCCAAACGCGCTATTACTCTTCTCAAAATGCGCTATAACGCGCTAAGTTGCAGCACTGTCAATTAGAGATGATCGAAACTGTGATTTTTTAATAATGTTGCTCCTTGTGAATGTGATTTCTAAATCGCTGTTCTTTTAAACTGTGACTGTGATCACAGTTTGGCAGTATTTTGTTTGTAGCAGTTCTGTTATTTTGAGAAAATCTAATAAGAAGAGCAGCAGTGAAATTAAACAGTGACTGTGATCACGGTTTAACTGATTTCAGCTCTTCTGCTTTAAAAGTCTTTATTAGTATTGGTCTTTTGATAAATACTAATAAGAAGAGCGACAACAACAAACAATTAGCAATTAACCCCGTCCAAATATTGAGAATTGTCGTATAAGACGCAGAGAGACAATAAAATTGTACATATGAAATATGTTCATAGTTGCCAGAAAAGACGATTTGACACGATTTGTCGATTTTTTCTTGACAAAAGCTAAAGGTATAAAAAATTAATGTGGTACCTTTATTTACTGTAAAGTAAGCATACAAGAACAATCACAGTTTGTAGGAAAGAACCATATTTTCAAAACCTGTTCCTTGATCAATTCAGTCACAGTGGTGATTAGTGATTTTTCCTCCGCGCTAAATTAAATTTGAATAGAATTCGATGTATGTATTAGTAAATACCATTGTTTTTTTTAGTAGCTCTTTTCAGATTTTGCAATATTGCTTCTACGAAATTATATCCTAAATAACTCAAATCTTTTAATACAGAACGAGAATTGCCTTCCAAATAATCGAAATCCTTAGTTTATTTTTTAATTTTATTTGTCAAACTTTGTAACAAATTAAAGGTATAAATTATCAAATAGTTTTGCGATTCAAATGGTTTTTGTACTTCTGCTAGAATAGATGCTTAATAAGTTGTGTATATGCATAAATTTTTCGGGTCATTATTACGAGTACAAATGTATGTATGTATGCATTTTTAGTTGTGAAATTTCAAATATTTGCCATTTACAGTATTAAAATGAGTTTTTAATTGTAACCAAGGAATTTTATTTGCAACAGCTAAATCATTAACCAATTTAAAAAAATTTTATTATAGTTTTGGATACTAGAAAAGTGTTAAATTTATAAAAAAAATAAAAATAATTGAACTGAAATGATGTTATTGACTTTATTCCCAACGCGTTAATTTAGCGCTTTTTGTGATGAAGCGCGTTAAAACGAAAAAAAGCGCGTTGGGCATAGTTAAAACGCGCTAAATTGGCATCACTGCCAATGGCACTGACAATTTTTCACAACTTCGAATAGAGTACCACCAGCCTATACACGATAATTTTCTTTCAGATATGATATTTGACAATCTACATATCGAGCCCTTTTTTCGATTTTAACGTAAGCGACATATTACCGAAAATAGATTTTTTTTTATTGAATTTAATATATAGTTTATAACTATCAAAATGGCAAAATTGTTGATAAGTTTTAATATACAGGCGACAATTTGCGTACAAAAACAAATTTGAATAGTTAAAAAAAAACCTCCTGAAAATTTTAATTTTTGTCAGTTACGATAAAATCGAAAATAACGTCCTTGCCCACGATGTCGACAAGAAATTATCTGGCCAGGGCGTAAGGCTCGATATATAATAAAAAAAATTTAAAAATATCTAAAATAAATATTTCTATTGTCGGAGTTAGTTTTCTAAAATCGTGCGATTTCAAATTGATCGTTTTAAACTCAACAGGAGTAAATCAGCGAACCCAGCGTTTAAAAACTGCCCATTTGTGTATTTTGCTTCTGCTCATACTACTGCTTCTGAAAATTCAAGTGTATTTGTGGAATTTAACACAATAAACGAATAGTTACACAAAACGAAGAGCTTCAGCTTTCGACATGTTCGAAAAGTTTTCTGTTTGTCAGCGCGCTGTTTTAAATAAATTCTGAAGTTGCCGTAGTAGATATGCTGTGTGTTTTTTCTTTTCTTTTGATTTTGCAGTTTCAATTGCATATTTAATTGCTTGCTGGAAGAATTGTTGTCGTTGTTGTTGTTGTCTTACTATTATATTTGTACACTCATACACACACAAAACACACATTCAAACACATACACCCAAACATTTCTGCTTCGTTAACTTCGTATTTATTTAAAGCAGCCATCACCAGTGTTGTCAGATATGGCGATATCTCGCCAAACGCGGCGACAAAAATTTGTTTTTGGCGATGAAAATTTTGAAATGGCGATTGGCGATTTACTTGGCGACATTTGTACTCCTTGGCGATATTTTTGGCTATATCCTTACGATTCCAATAAAATAGAATAATGTTAAGAATTTGAAATTTTTTAAAGGAATTTTTCCTAAAACAAAATATTTCGTGCAAAAAATTCAAATTTTCTGACTCTTTGTCTCAAACAAAATTTTCTGAAATTTAATTTGGACGACAAATCCTCATTTGCTGTTTATGAAGCAAAGTGGGGAAAACTTTCTTTGATAAATTAGAACCAACTTTTTAATAATGAAGTACCAAAAACCCTGCACGAGTTCTCGCCTAGAGTGTATGAACGAACACGACGGTGCTGCTGGTACTTACCACTTCAAAGATATGATTTGTGTACTTAACTACACATTTAAGTATTTGTTAACCTTTATGTCAACAGCAGAAATGCTTTACGCACGTCCACAGCAGCACACCTGGGTATGTACATACGTTTTGTATGGGGAATGGACGTCGTTAGCATAAAAATGCTAATTACGTATCTACCTGGTTTGTTGGAATTTCTGAATTATTTTTTTAGTTTGTTAGAAATGGACAAAAGGCTAAAAAATTTTATGATAACCAATTTCATCCTCACAGTCATTGTTTGTTGAAAAAAGTGGTTGCATAGGTAGACGACATACGTATATGTTAACACAAAAAAAGTTTATTTCCCTTATTATTAAATTTCAACGAATTAACCAAAATGCTGACACTAGCGCAGACGGTTAAACAGGTCAACAACTTATGAAAGTTGCAAAACAGTAAACAGCGCGTGTCATTACGATTACCATGCAATTTTCCAATATCTTATTTTATGTTTCGTTTGAACTAAAAACTAGAATTAAGTTCAGTTGTAAATTTATACCTTTGCAATTAAGTTCTAATTATGTGCTTTTAAATAAAATAAAATTAAGTGAAAATAAAAAAAATGTTTTTTTTATAAAACTAAACTAAAAATACATTAACTGGCGGCCAACTCTCCGGGATAATCCGAGCATAACGTACCCCATAGGCTACATCAAAACGGATATTCCCAACAAACGCACCCCATAGGCTGCAGAGAAGAAAGGACAACCCTAAACAAACCCAGCAGGCTTTAAAATAGGAGAATCCTGAAGAAACTCACCCCACAAACCCAGGCATCTGCAAAATAAGGACGTTCTGCTTGGAGAACTTGGTGTAGAGAGAGGTTACCCAAGTATTGCTACAAAGAAAAGGAAGACACAACCCCCTAACAGCTCCAAAATGATGCTTGCTGTAACAATGTAAGAATAGTTTTAAGATATTTTCTCAACTTAAATATTTAAAATTTATACAAAATTAAACAGAAAAAATTCAAGCAAATCTTAATAGTGAATTTAACCTACATAGTGTTTTTAAAAGTGTTAATTAAAAAAAAAAAATTTTAAAGAAAATTTAATTGAAAGCATATTGACAAAGAATTTAAGAAAATAGTAATTTTTTTTGTGGATAGAATAATAATAAAATTAGAACCAGTAATCCGATTCCTACGGGACCCTCTAGTAGAAATAAGTCAGAAAAAGTGAAAAAATTAAACAATATTTTAATACACATACTCATAGTAAAATTAAACAAAAAAGGGAATTAATTAATAAAATAAATAATCAGACTATTGAATCAATTCGTTAATAGAAAAACAAAAGAATTAGAAAGAAAGAATTAAAGAACTCAAATTTAAGCATATACATATAAATATTTTTTTTTTTAAGTTACAGGACATTCTAATATAGGCAAAAATATTAAAAAATCATTTGAGGAATTTTTTATTTCTGACCATAGTGACCACATAGACTTTTTTATTATTTTTCAAAATGTCTAACCCAAACAATCTAATCAGGCCTTCAATTTTAAATGCACCCAATCCACCAAATCCACCGGAAGCACGTCGTGAAGATAACCATATTGACAATTTAGAAGAGACAATCGCTAGAATTTGCGCACAACAATGACAAATAGCAATAAGAAACTTTATAGATCCTAATTCGGACATTACAGGCGAAGACCAAATAATAGAAGACAGGTATAGGAACAACTTGACTGACTCGGACAAAGTGCCTGATGTTGTTAATTGTCTAAGGGAATTCTCTGGCAGTTATACGGAATTCAGCTCTTGGAAAAAGAGTGTTGATAGAATTCTTAAGCTATACGACTCGGCCAAAGGAACCCCAAAATATTTCGCAATTTTGAATACAATTAGGAACAAAATTACAGGTAGTGCGGACGCCGCACTTGAATCATATAATACTCCCTTAAATTGGGACAGTATCTCGAAATGTCTAGCGTTACATTACGCAGATAAGAGATTTGACAACGCTAGAGTATCAAATGAGTACTCTAGTACAGGGTAATAGTACCATACAGGAGTACTATCAAAGGGTATACTCACACCTTTCCCTTATAATGAATAAGCTGTCGTACATGGACATAGGTAGAGAAGCACTTGACATTCTAGCACAAACATATAGAGATAAGGCATTGGATGCCTTCACCAGAGGTTTAAGGGGCAATTTATCCCTTCACTTAGGAATGAAAGAACCAAAAGATCTTCCGCAAGCACTCCATTTGTGCTTGAAAATGGAAAACCAATTCGCAAGGTCACATTTTGCAAACCTACACCACCAGACTAATAAAAACAACACTAACAAGCCTTTACTACCCCCACCACCAAATAGGCCACAATATCAAGACAAATCTAGGAAAACTTTTTACCCCCAATTGGCTTTTATGCCGCAACCTTCATTTAATTACCATCAGCACAGGTCAGTAAATCCAACAGGATATCATAATAACTTTAACCAAAGGCAACCACAAGGGTATCCAAACCCGATGTTCATGCCTCCGAGACCAACTGCTCCGAAGCCTTTCCCACGTCCCGAGCCCATGGAAGTGGATTCTTCAATTAGGACAAGAGCTGTCAATTATATGAACAGACCTGCTCAGAATAACCAAATGTTTGGAAAAAGACCACCTATACAATCTGAACAATTGCGAAACCCTCCTAAGCTGCAAAGAAATTTTCATCTAGAGACCGAGGAAAGCGAAAATACTAACGACGAATACTACAGGGATCAAGCACTAAACTACGAAGAGGAGGAGAAACTCCCAACATTGGACGAGTACTTACAAAATAAACCAGAAACATCTGAAAACGTAAACCAATTCGAAACCCAGGACTTCGCTGACATTCATTTTTTAGGCTAATGAATTCGTCTCTACCTTACTTCGAGTGTAGGACGAATGATGGAAAAATTTTAAACTTTCTTATTGACACCGGCTCAAACAAGAATTACGTACAACCCTGTTTAGTTTGAAATCCCTTACCAAACCAAAATTCCTTTTTCGCAAGTTCGGTTGGCGGAAATAACAAAGTCACTCATCATACTTTCATAAACGTATTTGGAAAACACGCCGATAAAATAAAATTCTTTTTGTTGCCAAGTCTGAAATCCTTTCACGGTATTTTAGGAAACGATAGCCTAAAGGAGCTTTCAGCAATTATCTACTCAGCAGAAAACTACATGCTAATAAACGGAACACTTAAAATTCGAATAAAACAAAAAGTATCACAATCAGTAAACAACATTAATATTAGGACACACCACTTGACGGAACAACAGAGGAACAAACTAGAAAACGTTATCGACAACCATAAATCATTATTTAGTGAACCAGACGAGAATTTGACATACACCACAGCCGTAGTTGCAGACATTCAGACAAAAATAAATGAACCTATTTATTCCCGATATTACCCTTATACAATGCACCTAAAGGAAGAAGTCGAAAGACAAATTGAAGACTTGCTAAGACAAGGCATCATTCGCCCTTCTAGGTCACCCTACAACTCGCCAATTTGGGTTGTGCCCAAAAAGGCTGATGCATCTGGCAAGAAAAAATTCAGAATTGTAATTGACTACCGAAAGTTAAATGAGCAAACAATACCGGACAAATATCCAATTCCTGAGATCAATGACGTTTTACCCCAGCTTGGACAAAATAAATTCTTCTCCGTAATAGATCTCAAAAGCGGATTCCATCAAATACCGCCCAGGGAAGCCGACAGGAAGAAAACAGCCTTCTCAGACAACAATGGTAAATATGAATTTACTAGACTACCATTTGGGCTGAGAAATGCTCCTTCTATATTCCAGCGGACATTAGACGATATATTGAGGGAATATATTGGAAAAATTTGTTTCGTCTACATGGACGATATCATAATTTTTTCTAAGAACGAAGAAGAACATTATAAGAACTTAGACACAATTTGAATTTTTGGGATTCATTATCTCAGACAAGGGCATAAAAACTAACCCAAGAAAAGTCGAAGCAATTCTGAATTTTCCAACACCAAAAACGCTGAAAGATCTTAGATCCTTCTTAGGACTTTCAAACTACTATAGGCGCTTTATCAGGGACTACGCTAAAATTGCTAAGCCCCTGACAATGCTTCTAAGAGGGGAGGCAGGACGTTCGTCCAAACATACTTCAAAAAAAAATAGAAATAAGGCTCAACCAAGAGGCAATGGATGCACTTAAAATTTTAAAAACCACATTGACATCCGATGATGTGATGTTGGTGTACCCAGATTTCAAAAAGGAATTTGTTTTAACAACAGACGCCTCAAACTACGCTTTGGGAGCGGTACTATCGCAGGACAATAGACCAATAGGATTTTTATCAAGAACACTTAGTAAAACCGAGGAAAATTACGCTACAAATGAAAAAGAGCTTCTCGCCATCATATGGGCACTGAAATCACTTACAAACTATCTCTACGGTTCTACAAAATTAAAAATTTACACAGACCACCTTCCCCTGACCTACGCCTTAAACAACAAAAATTCAAACTTAAAACTAAAACGGTGGAAAGCATTCCTTGAAGATTTCAATTATGAATTGAAATACAAGCCTGGCTGTACTAACGTAGTGGCCGATGCTTTATCCAGACCATCTAATGACAACCCACAAATAAATACCCTGACTGCAACTCAGCATAGCGATGACAGTTCATCACAAAACCTGATACAATTTACGGACGCCCCAATAAATGCATTTAAAAACCAAATTTTTATTTCTAACGAAGGAGATCAGGCATCTCATAATTTTGAAATAGTATTTCCAACATACCACAGACACATTATAAACGAACCCAATATTACTACAGAATCTCTTACACACATTCTAAGGAAATTCTTAAACCCTTCCGTTACTAACTGCATAAAAACTTCCGACGGGATCTTGGGGAAATTGCAAGAAATTTACAGAGAAAACTTTGCACAATATAGAGTTAAGTATTCCCGAAATATAGTGACAGATTTGAAAAGCAAAGAGGAACAAGAGAGCGAAATAATAAATGAGCATAACAGAGCTCATAGGAATAGTGCAGAAAACAAAACCCAGCTCCTCACAAAATTCTACTTTCCACAAATGCATTCAAAGATTAAAAAAATCACTAGTCTTTGCAAAATCTGCAAGGAAAATAAATACGACAGACATCCTAACAAGACTACAATTCAGGAAACACCGATTCCACAATACCCTGGACAGATCGTACATATAGACATATTCATCACGGAAAAGAAATCCATACTGACTGCTATAGAAAAATTTTCTAAATTAACCCAGGTTAAAATATTAAGATCTCGAGCCACTGAAGACATCAAAGAGCCACTTAGAGAGATACTACTCTCTTTTGCGTTGTCTAAAAGCAGAAAATCCTCATAGTACATTTTCAGAAATTTTACATATGGCAGTTTTTGAATATAATAATTCCATACATTCTACCATTAAAAAGAAACCTTTTGAAGCATTTTTTCTAGGTAGAGTCACCACCGATCCTCAAGAATTGGAAAAGATTAGATTGGACGTAATTAAAAGGCTCACAGAGAAACAAGTAGAAGACATTAGTTATCACAACAAGAAAAAAACTAACCCGAAGACTTACGAACCCGGACAGACAATTTTTGTAAAAGAAAACAGGAGATTAGGCTCTAAACTTAGGAAGACATATAGGAAAGAAATTATTAAAGAAGACAAAAACACAACAGTTATAACAGAATCAGGAAAAACAATACACAAAAATAATATCAAGAACTAAATCAATTCTAAATTTTTTAGACTTTTTTTCTCACTAGTCTCGGCCGACGTTAAAATTTTTGACTACTCTAACTCACAAATAGTAACCCTGAACTCCGGACTGGCGAAATTACAAACAGGAACTTTTAAACTAATTCATATCATTGAAATAGACGGATACCAGGAACTCATAGACAATCTTAAAGAAACCCTTCAGAAAGATATTGGTCCTTCTCATTTTCTCCACCCCTTACTGAATCACGAACTGACAGAACTTCAAGCTTACTTAGACCGACTAAAACCAAAGACAAAAAGATCTTTAAATTTTATTGGTTCTGCGTGGAAATGGATTGCGGGAAACCCTGACCATGATGATCTAGAGATCCTAACACAAAAAACCAACAGAGCTTTGAGAAATAACAATAAACAAGTAGTGATTAACAAATTGACAATAGAAAAAATCAAGGAATTGACACATGTGACAAACAGCCTATTAGAAAGCTTTAGAAAAAATAATAGTAATTCCACAAAAGAACAATCCACAACACTATTGAAATACAAACTAAATAACATAAAGGAAGAAATAATTAATATCCAACATGCCATGCATTGGGCGAAAGTAGGTGTAGTAAATTCTTTTATTCTTACATCAAATGAAATAAATATTGTAAAAGAGGTTATTAATGAAGATTTCATACCATTTGTAAATTTAGAGCAAGCTTTTGAATTTGCAGAAATAAAAATTGCATCTGACCATAATTCAATTGTTTATATATTAAGCATCCCAATGACACACTTAAATGCATGTAATAAAATTTTTGTAAGACCTATGAAATTCGGAAAATACATAAACAAAATAATGTATAAAAAAATTCTTTTATGTGACAATGTAATGTATGGTATGAGAAATGATTGCAAGATTTATAATAATATTACTGTATGCAACAGAAATAATTTGGACATCCTGGAAACCGATGCTTGCTTATCAGACCTGATCAAAAGCAAACCTGCAAATTGCAGCTTGATAGACAATCGAGGCACCCCCACTGTGGAAGAAATATCACCTGGAACGATCCTTTTAAACCAATTTACTGGCACAATTCTTATTAACAACGAACCACAGAATCTTAATGGGACTTATGTGATACAATTCTCCAATGCATCTGTATCTGTGATTGGTAAAATTTACAACTTCTTTGAAAGAACACAAGTACAACCCCTACCTGCCATTTTACAACCCAGACACTTGCACCAAAATATAGAGGAAACTTTGTCCCTAGAAATGGTAAAGGAAATAAGGACAAACAACACAGAAGCAATCGATTTGATAGATATCAAACACACAAAAGGCCTAGCCGTAAATTTTGGATTCTGTATAATTACGCTATCTTCTATAGTTCCACTATTAGTCAAGATGAAACCATGCAAGAGGAAAAGCAAATCAATAATCACTCCAGCAATTATCAACACAGTTCCATCAATACACACATCAATGCCAGAACTATCAGAAAAGAGGAAGCCAGAACAGAACGGCATAACTAGAATATCAGATATCCCGTACTTCTGACCGAACGAGGACGCTCGGTGTTAAGAGGGGAGGTGTTAACACAAAAAAAGTTTATTTCCCTTATTGTTAAATTTCAACGAATTAACCAAAATGCTGACACTAGCGCAGACGGTTAAACAGGTCAACAACTTATGAAAGTTGCAAAACAGTAAACAGCGCGTGTCATTACGATTACCATGCAATTTTCCAATATCTTATTTTATGTTTCGTTTGAACTAAAAACTAGAATTAAGTTCAGTTGTAAATTTATACCTTTGCAATTAAGTTCTAATTATGTGCTTTTAAATAAAATAAAATTAAGTGAAAATAAAAAAAATATTTTTTTTTTTATAAAACTAAACTAAAAATACATTAACTTATATAATATATATATAATATAGGCAGGTAGAAACATTTATTGTTGCGGAAATTTCATTCTTTGCAGTATCGTCAGAAAATTTTGTTTACATTTGTGATTCGAAGTGAAAAGACGTTTCTGTTTATTTTGTGGAAATAAAAAAATATTAAAAGTGAAATGGCTGATGGTGAATGGTTTACTCCGCGACAACTAAGCGCACTTTCGTACGAAGAACAACAAGCATATATTCGGCAAGCGCTTGAAGAGAGCCAAGAAGAAACAAGTGACCACGATTCAATAGTTGGTGACGAGGCTTTAGGTGATATTGGTGGAGATGACTCAGACGTTGAAGAACCCATGTTACCAGAATATGACCCAGAGGGCGACAGTGATTCTGATGAAGATCTTGAAGATGCACCAATTGAAACTGGCGAAGTTTTTACTGCCAGAGATGGTAATGTTTGGTCCTCGATACAACCACAACCTGTAAGATTCCGTACGCACAACATTCTAAGCAGTGCAGAATTTGGACCAGTACGGGCAACGCAGGGTTTGACCATTGCAGAAACGTTCCAATTGATAATGTCAAACGAAATATGCGACATAATTATTCGTGAATCAAATCGAAAGGAAAGGCAATTTTATGATATTGACAACGCAAAACATCCAACAAGAGAACCGAGATCATGGATTCCCATAACAAAAAGTGAATTTGATGCATATTTGGGCCTACTTTTGCTAAGTGGCGTTACACATTCTGGTTACGTGCATACGAAAGATTTGTGGAAAACTACTTCACATCCACTATATCGTGCCGCAATGAGTGTACGACGATTTTGGGAAATAAGCCGCTTCATACGTTTTGATAATGGAAACACACGCCAGAAACGAAAACAAACTGACAAAGCAGTAGCAATATCGGACGTTTTTTTGATGCTTAACAGCTGCCTTCGTAGATATTACGTGGCTGGAGCCAACGTATTGGCTCCAATAACATAACAGTTGTATGCTTATCGTGGTGGAACTGGCTTCACGCAATACATACCATCAAAACCTGCCAAATATGGAATAAAAGTGTGGTGGGTGTGCGACTCCATTTATTCCTATCCATTGCAGGTACAATGAATATTGTTGAAAATTGTTGAAAATCTAAATAACTAAATTGAATATAATTTTTCAATGCAGGGACAAATCTATACAGGAATGGCACCGTCTGGTGAACGTAAAAGAAACGTTGGCGAAAGAGTAGTAAAGGATTTATGTGTCAACCTTTTTGCAGGAAGTGGAAGAAATATTGTATGTAACAACTTTTTCACTAGCTACAACTTGGCAAAAACTTTGATGTTAGACAACAATTTATCTATATTGGGTACTTGCATAGGGTCGTATATTTATGCTTGTAGAAGTATAATGGTATAAAAGAACAATGGAGTGTAAGAAAACAGATCGAACAAGATCTGTAGTGCGACAATCATACATTTTGTCGCTTGCAATAACTTATTTTTAACGATAGTACGCAGCTGATAAATTATTGTTGCTTAAATAACGATACAGCAGACATTAACCAATTTAATTTTTTATACAAGCAATTACAATATTAAAACTAACAAAATATGGCACTGCAAAGAGGCTGGTGGCTGCACAATTAATAACTGCTATATAAATACAGTACATAAAGATTTAGTCAAAACTGAAAATGGCACAATAAATGGTTATGGATGTGAGAGTGAAGGGTTAGGTTGTGACACTTATTGCTTCCATAGACTATCATGTACTTGGTACAAGTGGTATTTGTACAATGTTGGAAAGTTATACAGTGTGTACTATAAACAGTACACAACATGGGAGGTAGTGTTAGATATATCCATAAATGATACCAGCAAAAAATACACATTAAATGCAAATAATCCAAGCATAAACTTAGAATTGTATGACACCAATATACCTTTATATGTAACTAATGCACAAATGTCTTTGAAGCATTTAGAAAATGGATTAGTAAAAATAGATGACTATCACTTTTCTACAAAAGTATCTCAACTAAATAATCACAAAGGAATAAATGAAAACTTTGCTGAATTGAAAACAATAATCTATCACCCCCAACTAAGAATACGAATAACCCAATACGTAAATAACTGCGATATTTGTAACAAAGAGAAATATGATAGGCACCCAATCAAACAAGAATATAAAATAACTGAAACTCCTGAGAAACCTGGAGAAATCGTGCACGTAGATGTTTTTTATAGCTTACAGAAAACATTATTTTTAACGTTTATAGACAGTCTCGAAATTTGCCCAAGCAATTAAAATTAGAAATAGATCCTGGATAGAATTTAAACTGGCCCTAACACAGTATTTGTCAACAGTAGGAAGTATAAAGAAATTGGTTGTGGATAATGAACTGGGCTTTAAGGCTCTGCCTCTATTGAACTTTCTTAGAGAACAAGAAATTGAAATACATTATACCTCAAATAATAATCATACATCTAACTCAGATGTAGAGAGGCTACACAACACTAAAACATGATCCTAATAGAGATACAGAAAATACGGAAGAAAAAATATATAAAATAATTATGTTTTATAACAATACAATCCATTCAAGCACGGGAAGAAAACCAATTAGTTTTAGAAATGGAAACATAGGCCCAAACGAATATCAAATAATTAGAGAACTTATAACAAAGAATAAAGAAAAAACTATTAATAAACTCAACAAAACACGTGAAAATGTAGAAATTCAGACAGGCCCTGTTTATTTGAAGGATGAAAGAGGAGGTAAAAACCACTCAAAATTTCGAAAAACAACCGTCACCGAGTTAGACAACGAACACGTTATAACAGATCAAAGACATAAATATTACAAATCACATATTAAAAGAAATAAAAATTTTCAGAATTTAAATAACCTAATACCCCAAAATACTTAACATATCACTTTTTCAGATGGTTTTTCTTATATTGCTTTGTGCATCACTGCTACTCGACACAGGAGCACAATACTTAGAAGTCGAAGACTTGACAAACAACCACGGTTATATACCAATTAAGCTGAAGGACACGGAAATGATCGAAAACTACTTAAGAGTAATACATATTATTAACACTACTCAATGCTTTGAAACAGTAAATATTTTACAAGACAATATACATAAACTTTCAGACACATATACAAATGTTACTCCTCTACTAGACAGTATTAACAAAAGCATGGACATATGTAGGACAAAAATTAAAAACCTGATTCCTAATTTTAGACAAAAACGAGGACTGATAAACGTAATAGGGAAAGGACTTAAATATGTGGCAGGGACAATGGATAGTGATGACGAAAAGGAGATTATGGACAAAATTCAAACTTTAGAAAAAAGTAAGACTGAAACAATGACTGCCCTGAACGAAATGAATTATCTAGGGAGTTCTATAGAACACAAAATATTAAACATCACAAATCATATTAACAAACAACAGAAAACTATTCAAAAATATACAAATAAGTTTAAAGCAGAAATCCAAAACAAAATCCTCAATTTAGAAGACGAAACAAATTTTCTCGAAAATATTTTTCAGATTAATAATATATATATATATATAGATATCAACTTATTAATAGACCACGTAAATGAAATTGGACATGTTATCTTTAACTCAAAACTAGGAATAATTCCATCAGACATATTGACAACTGAAGAATTCAATTTTATGAATCAAACAGAATCTTACTTACACACAAAAGTAGCCGTTGCATATAAAGAAAACTTAGTGGTTTTGACATTGAGCATCCCAAAATTTCTAAACGAAACATTCACTGAAGTTGTATTTGAGCCATTACCAAACATCCAAAATAAAACTGTAGTATTAAACAAAAATACTGTCCTGGTATATAAAAATGAAATATATGAGTCGAACACTTTAGAATATAAGAAATTGACAAAAATAAATGATAACTGCTTAACACATATTGTGAAGAATTTGGAACCTAATTGTATGTAATATGACTACAATGAAAAGTCAAGAAGAAAAGGAAATTTATCCAGGCTTACTTGTATTTAAGAATTACCATGATAAGATTGTTACCAATTGCGGAAAAGCACAAATATTTGAAAATTTAAAAACATTTTTGATAAAATAAGAAAATTGCTTTGTTGAAACTAATTTGAAAATCTATGAAAATTATAAAATAAATATAAAGGAAATGTTTATCATAAACAAACTAGCATTGAAAATTAAAGAAAGTAACATGTCACTCCCCAATCTAAATTTTAATGAAATACACTTTAACGACACAATAAAAACTGTAAAACATAATATTTTTAGAAATAATATAATAAACACTGGAAGTAATATAGGAATTTTAATTATCTTTATTTGTACTATTACTATAATTTGTATAAAAAACAATAACAGAACTTATGTAGTTTCTTCGTCGGAGCCTCAGGCTAACGGTGGGGGAGTTACGATATCCACTACACCATCACACAAAATATTAATATAAACATGCATGTATGCATACATACATACATGTACACTTTAGTTTTTAACACTTTTACTACATCTAATACATAAAAATATATGAATTTAAATAAACTAAGTTCTTTTGTTGTTTTCCACTTAATCTTGGACAACGTCTTTTTATAATATATTTTCTGTACTTGAAGTTCATAAGAGGCATTGAACTCATTAATTTTGGTATTAAGAATTCTATCGAATTTCATTTGTTTATGAAATACAGTCGAACTTCCATAACTCGAACTTCTCTTACTCGAATTTTCTCTAACTCGAACTAATTTGGTTGGCAGTAGCGTTAAAAGAACAAATCACATACAATTTTCCTTCCGTAACTCGAACTTCCATAAGTCGAAGTTCTCCATAACTCGAACAAAAAACATACACATGAACTCTATAACTCGAAGAATTTTGCTTGTTCAAATGGTTTTTTGTTTTTGTTTTAGTTACGGTTTGTTTGTTTTACTCTCTTTTGTTGCTTGAGCTGGTTTGTATATTTTACATGCTAGTTTTGTTTATTTTTTCGGGGAATTACAAATTTGTTTCTTTTTGTTTGCGTATCAGTTCTATGCATAATTCGGGCTAGATGATAAATGTTGAAATCGATTTTTTATTATTATGGCAACTAAACGTGTTTTAAAATGCTTATCAATTGAAGAAAAATATAAACTTATAAAAGACGTCGAAGATGGATTAAAGAAAAAGGTAGCAGCTGATAAATATGGTATCCCGGCAAGCACGGTCTCAACAATTTTTAAAAATAAGGAATCAATTATCAACTCCTTTGAATCTGGATTTCGTTTATGTAGTAAAAGAGTTAGGACTCCAAAATCCAAAAATGTCGACAAAGCAGTTCTCGATTGGTTTTCAGCAACTAGAAGCCAAAACATGCCTATATCTGGTGCAATATTAAAGGAAAAGGCAATTGAGTTTGCAAAGCGGTTTGGAGATAATAACTTTACAGCAAGCACAGGTTGGCTTGATAAATGGAAGCAGAGGTATTGATCAAAATGATTAATTGATGAAAAGTTGATTTAACATGTACAATGTACATGTGTGAATAATTTTTGCTTTTTTAATTTTAGACATGATGTGGGTTATAAAAAAGCTTGTGGCGAAAGCAATGACGTTAGTGAAGTGGACTGCGAAAAGTGGAAAAAAGATATTTTGCCGAATTTACTACAGAAGTACAGCGAAAGGGATGTTTTTAATGCTGATGAAACAGGATTGTTTTATAAATGTTTGCCAGATAAAACATTAACTTTTAAAAACCAAAAATGCCACGGTGGCAAAAATAGCAAGCAGCGTGTTACTTTAATGTTGGCAGCAAATATGGATGGTTCTGAAAAACTTCAAATTCTACTTATTGGCAAAAGTGCCAGGCCTCGCTGCTTTCGTAATGTAAAATGGTTACCAGTAACGTATAAAGCTAATTCTAAGGCATGGATGACTGGACAGCTATTTGAAGAATGGGTTCTAAAATTAGATAAACTCTTTCAAAGTGCCGGTCGAAAAATACTATTGTTTGTTGATAACTGTCCAGCTCATCCAAAAGACGTACAAAGTAAACTGAACTCCATTCAATTGGCATTTTTTCCTCCGAATATGACGTCTAAATTACAACCTCTTGACCAGGGTGTAATACAAAACTTCAAAGTTTTCTATCGTAGCAGAATTGTAAAAGAAGCCCTTAAGTGCATAGAGCTAAACAAAAAACACGATATCACACTTTTGGATTGCATAAATCATGTAACAAAAGCTTGGAATATTGATGTCAATAAGCAAACAATAGCGAACTGCTTTAAAAATGCTGGATTTGGTCAGTATTCTGAATGGGAAGAAGAAGATGACATGCCTTTAATTTTTTTAAGTAGTATTGATGAATATCAAAATGAAATTGAAGCTGATTACGAAGCTTGGTTAAAAGCAAACAAAATATCTTCCAATGCTACTCTTAAGGATTATATTGAGGTAGATAATGAGCTCTGCACAACTGGCTTTCCTACAGATGATGATATTGTTGAGCAAAATTGCCATGAATCAGAGGATCAAATCCTAAGCGGAACGGAGAGTGATGTCGAGAGTTCAGTAGAAGAAATTACTCAAAAGCCAACAAAAAGTGATGTAGAAAGTTCTTTCCGAACATTAAATAATTATTTACAGACAAATGACGCAACAACTGATGAGCACAATAAAGCTTTAAGCACATTGGAGTTATTTTTTCTTGAAAATAACAAAAAAAAAAGTAAAATTTCAGCCACTTATTTCCAAATATTTTACTTAACTGTAATTTTTTAACTATATGAGTACATATGCTTGTTCTTTTATATTTTTAAGTATGTAGTTTTCCATTAGAGGCTATTTTAAATAAAAATACATCATACAAAAACCTTTTATTCTATTTTGACAAAAAATTCTGTAACTCGAAGTCTCCGTAAGTCGAAGTTTTTTTTGGGATAATGGTGATTCGAGTTATGGAAGTTCGACTGTAGTTGAAATTGCATTTCTTATTTTAATACTTTCCATTGACAATATTTGTAACCAAAATAAATTCTTAAGAATTTTAAGTGCATTTCCCTTTTGCTTTCTATGTGTTTTTACGATCGAAATTCTCAAGAGACGTTGGACTTATTAATTTTAAGTAATGAGAATTCTATGGAATCTTGATTGTATTTTTATTATTTGCTTTAATAATTTTTTGTAATTTAAAATGCAGTTCTATCAATTTCTCATTATTGATTTTGTATTTAATATTAAGAACTTTTGTAAACGAAGTCAGTCATATTCTTTGATTCAATAAAGTAAGAATTGTTTTTTGGTTAACAAAATTAAACCAATGATTTAATTATTAAGATTAGTTTATTTCTCTAATTAGCTAATCCGAAAATTAACTTAATCTCACATAATTGAGTTTGATGTTTTTGAGTGGTAGTTTAAACTTCTTGTTATGTGTAGTATTACCATACTGAGGAACAAAATAGTGGCAACATTTTCTGTGCAAAAGTCATATATGTTATCAACCCATTTTGATTTTTTGTGGGAAGAAGAAGAAACTGTAATATTTTATTATTTACAAGTAAAATATTGCGCGTGTTAAAGGAAGTATATATACACTACTTTTCATTAGAATAAGGCCACTACTCTTGCATACATTTTTAAACCTTATGCTTCTTTTTCATTATAAAAAGTAAAACAAATATTGTTGTAGTAAACGAAGGAATGCTTTAGCTATACAATAAAAAGAGAATACAATTTTTTTGAGAAAACCGTTATATATTTTTTTCCACATTTTAATTGATACTGAAAAAACGACTGCTTTAAAATGTTTCATTAGAATAAGGCCAGTTGCATTTTTACATGAGAGAAGTGAGGTTCTCCAGCTAAATACCGCAAAACTTTTTGAGGAGCTATTTGCAAGTTTTTTAAGAAATAATGGGTAGAAAGCCATCTTTGTCAACACTGGAAAGAGCTAAAATAGAGGTTTATAAGGAAGAAGGCTATTCTAGTCGCGCAATAGCTGCAAAAATTGGTAGAAGCAAAACGGTTGTTAATAATTTTCTCCAAAATAAGGATAGCTATGGAGAAAACATGAAAGGTCGCACCTACCGTGCAACATCACTACGGGAGCGACGTTTAATACTAAGAAAAGCTTCCAATTCAGCTGCTTCTGTGAGCAAGATACGCTCTCAAATTGGTGTAAAAGCAAGCTTGACAACGGTTTGGCGAGTTATTAAAACATGTACGCACTTGCAAAGAAAAAAACTGCAAAAAAAGCCACCATTAAACAATCAACGCAAGGAAAAGAGGTTAGAGTTCGGACGTGCCAAAATGACATGGAGTAGCGAGTGGAGAACCGTAGTATTTTCTGATGAAAAGAAATTTAATTTAGATGGCCCCGACGGTTACAATTACTACTTCCATGATTTAAGGAAAGAACAACGGTTTCTGGCAAAACATCATTCCCGCGAAGGTGGAGTAATGGTTTGGGGTGCCGTGTCTTACTACGGGACATCCGAAATCGTTTTTCAGAGCGCTAAAATGACAGCAGAATCGTACAAATGTATTTTGGAATCAGCATTTCCACATTTCAACGAACTGTTTGGACCGATATCCTGGACTTACCAGCATGACAACGCTCCCATACACACCGCCAGAATAGTGAAATCCTGGATTCAGGCACAAAATGTCAGCGTTATGCAGTGGCCACCATATTCACCAGACCTTAATATTGTCGAAAACGTCTGGGGCTGGATGACTAGAAAAGTATATGAAAATGGAAGGCAGTTTGACGATAAAAATTCATTAGTAGAAGCTATCAAGCAAGCCTGGAGCGAAATTTCGTTAGACTATCTTAAGTCGTTATATGATTCCCTTCCAAATAGGATATTTGAGGTAATTTCCAACAAGGGAGGATGCACAAAGTATTAACGCACACACTTTTTCATATTATATTAAAATAAAAATAAAAAAAAATGTTTAAGTTGTACTTTCCGTTATTGACCCATGTGGCCTTATTCTAATGAAACACAAAAATAAAGAATTTTAGTTTATTTATTTTTAAAAACATGAAATAAAAAGTTACTGTTATTTTCTCAAATCTTCATTAAGTGTTTTTCATTTTAGTAGAGCATGCTCTTTAACACACAACAACAAAAATAAATTAACAACATACAATTTTAACAAAAGAGACACAAATGTTCGTTAAAAATCCTGGCCTTATTCTAATGAAAAGCAGTGTATAATATAAAATATATATATATTTATTTAAGTGTTTTTAAATTATTTTACCTTATAATTTTTACAAAAATGTATATGTTTCACAAGTGCTTGTTGTCAATACTAAAGTAAGATTAAACCACCACGATTGGCCGCTTAAACTAGCAAGTAAACCCGTATAATCGCCTACCCAAAAATTGCAAATGAAGATTAGGGTTAATTTAATCTCTAATCTTGAACTCAAAAAGTCGCCCTTATAGGTTTGCTGGTTTAAACGCATTTTAAACCAAAAATAAAGATTAAATTGCACAGAGTTATTAACTCAGAGCTCAAAAAAAATTCATGAGCCTGGCAATAACAGTCAGTTGTTTTTGACAACGGGTATAGAATGAAGTCCCAATTTTTTAATATTGTATTGACGTGAATTCGATGTTGACAACAGGAATAAGGGTGATTATTTCGATTTGTCGCACTTTGCTGGTGTTCCGCTTTTATGTAAATTTGATTGCATTCTAGCTTATGATTTAATTATTTTGTTTTGGAAAATTCAAAGAATTTTCCGGGTATTGACTTTTGTTTATAGAATTTTGGTGATTTTAAAATATTTTCAAGTTTTTTACTTCTGAATTTGTTTTTGGCATTTTTTATAATCCCTAAATTTTTAATTTTTTGTGGATTTGAATAGATTTATTGTAATGGCTTTTCACCAATTTCGATTATAATAATTTTTGCAGGCACTATTTCTGCATTATAAGAGATTATTTTTTCGAGAATTTATCGTTTTTAATGATTTCATTATTTAGATATTTCATTATTTTTACAACTATTGTAGATTGTGAATTGAACAAATAAATAATTATGTATTATAATTTATCTCACTTTTTTTTCATTATAATTTTTCTTCACAATAAAGCAAACTTCAGGTCTCAAGCATTATGGTGTTTTCTTTTCTGAAAATATGGGCGCAATTTTTTACTCATTCAAGTTCTATATGAAGTCAAAATGTATCATGTAAATAACATTTACAACTTTTTAAATGAAAACATTTAATAGATTTTCAACTTAAAAAAGAGAGAAAATAAATGTTGCACTTTTTTTTAGAAAAGAAAGCGTCACTGCATTGATTTTGCGGTCACCTGAAGTTGGTTTATTGGGAACATTTTTAAAATAGTGAGAAGTTATTTAAAAAAAAATTATTTAAATAATAATAATTAAACTATTTAAATTTCTTTTTTATAAAATATAAACAAATCAAAAACAAATTACTTACACTATATTTATGTATGTGTGTTGCTATTTTACATCATCTGCTGGTAAATTATCATTATTGTTGCTGCTAGTGCTTGTGCGTGGCTATGTGGCAGTTGTGCTTGAACTCGTATTTAAATTTGCACTTCCACCACTTCCAACGGTGCTTCCTAATAAATTAAGTAGTTTTTGTCGTGTCTTTTTATCACTTACACATACACACTGTATGAGATTCATTAATTGCTTATTCGAATATTGCGCTATTTCTAGATTCTTTTGTTCCACTATCCATTCTTCCAACTGTTCGGCGGAGAAGTAATAGGCTTTGATGAATATATCTACATATGAACGATACTCGGTGAATTTCTTATTCGAAATCAATTCCAGTATGGACATAAAATTTGTAAAGTCAAGCTGCATTAGAGCCCTCCCTCCAGCAGAACATTTTTTAACATTCGAGAACCTGTTGATTAAAAGAGAAACATTTGAATAATTTATTTAATACATATATTTATTATTGGGCCTTATTACGGTTCTCGAATTTTTCTATTCGACTTCGAAAGTTTGTAGCAGATTAAAGAAACTGTTTTTATCGCCCATGTTCTGAAAAACGCATATTGGCGTTTTCGATCGGAAAACGCTAAGCAGGTGTTCTGAAAAACGCACATCGCTTAAAACTAAATTTTTTCGATTTCAAAACGCCAAAGAGGTGTTCTGGCAAACAAAAACGCCAGAAATTTGGCGTTTTCAAACCGCTTGTACATACTGAAGCGATCTGGCTTATTTTATTAATCCTGCACTTTAAACATTAAAGGAAATGATGTACAATTTAAATTTAATATGTTTTGTTTTTATTTCAGCTAAAGATTGTAACATTTTTTCACTTTTTTCATTAAAAATATGCAATTTAAAAAGTTTCTTTGATTTTGTCAATTGCCTGTCGCAATTGTTCACTTATGAACTGGCGTTTTATGCCAACAGCTGATCCAATTGATCTTCGAAAAAATGTAATTTTAGTGGTGTTAATTTTAAAATACCTTATTTGGTTATTTCTTTCTTAACTTTTGATATTAATATTTGGAATTTATTAAGTGCACATATTTATATTAAAATCGTAAAACGCTAGCAAATCGCTTCGTTTTCAGAACATGCTGAAAAGCGTTTTGCGTTTTCACAACCGCAAGCGATTTGAAAACGCTGCGTTTTTCAGAACATGGACGTATGTTTCTTTAATCTAGTACAGCAAGTTGAAGTCGAATCTACAAATTCGAGAATCGTAATAAGGCCCATTATCTTATTTCAGTCTAATTAAAACATTTTACAGGGTTAGGCGATTGAAGTGTTACCAACTTCGGGTTATCAGTACTGGTAACCAATGCTGCCAGCTATGTCAAATTCATACCAATGAAAGCTGTTTATATTGCTTACAAGCTGCAACAAGCATTCGCATCTTAGTTTTATAGAAAAAAAATTATTCGAAATGGAATTCAAACGTCACAGGAATAGGTTCGGAAAGTAAAGGTTATTAGGTTAGGTTAGGTTAATCTGGGTGGTCAAAGACCTCGCATAGACCGGGATTGATCCTTGGCGTTACCAGCAGATGAGAAGAGAACCTGTAAGTATGACCGCCTAGTTCGTGGTGCCTGTATCGATTGACTCTAACACAGAGTTTTATTAAACCTTAGAAGTCTACAGTGTTCCACTCTCGATACAAGTTCAAGACTCCGAAAAGTGTTAGCACCAAGACAGTTACATATATCTAGTGAGGCTTAGAGCCGGACATAGGCATAATAGATGTTCTATTCTTTGAATTATCATTTGTTACTGACATTTCCTGCAGGTACCATCAAGTATTTGTCCTATTTTTACAGCATACGAAGCCGTCCATCAGTGTCCAGTTATTATCCCCACTAGAAGTTTACAGTTCATTCTAGTTAATGATAAAATGAATTTAGTCGACTTGGAATCATAGCAGCTTCACATGATTTTAGAAGTTTTGCAAGTTTTCGTCACAACACCAACATTTCTCCGCTTTTTCCCTCATCTTAGAGTCTATGATCCCTTTAAGGTGTTGAATTGGTTTTCGGGGACATATACCGTTTCCTCAGCCGGTAATTGAATTCCCCTTTTGGCCAGTGTATCGGCCTTTTAATTTCTTTCAATCCCCATGTGTCCGCAGACCCAAAATATATATACTTGTCTACCAGCACATATCATATTTAGGGTATTCCTACTCATGATCACAACCGACGAGGAGTATTGCAGCCTGCTGAAATTGCGTTAAAAGCTGCTACACTGTCTATATACATATTCACACGCGCATTCATAGTTTATGGGGTGAAGGCTAACTCTCCTGCCCATTTTGGCTGCATAGATTTGCGCCTGGAAGATACTACAGTAACCAGGAAGTTTATACGCTTCCTCTATACCGAGCTCCGGACAGTAAACCACAGCTCCTACCCCTCCATCCATATTTGAACCTTCAGTGAAAAAGTTGAAACTATAGTGATCTGTGGTTTGACAAAAAATTTCATTACTGGAATGATGCAGTCCTAGCTAAACTCCATGTCTTCCAGCAATTTACCGTGACCAAATGATCTGTACAACATTTGTGCTGTTGTCCTGAGCCGGATAAGGGATTTGCATGGCGCATTTATTGGTTTAAGGTTCAATATAACGTCTAAAGTTGCAGTAGGTGTGCTTTTTAAAGTTCAAGTGATGCAGAGCTCTGCTAGTCTCTGATTACTTTCTAACATTTTCAGGTATTCCTTTGTCTCAGTCGCGAGTAGAATTTGTCCAGCTACCGCTGTGTAGGTCCAATATGTAAGATTAGGCGAAAGACCCCATGTCTTGCCCAGCATCCTTGTACATGCGTATAGAGCGATGGTGACCTTTTTAACTCTATCTTCTATATGTTGGGTTCTCACGTCAGCTTACTATCCCAAATAACCCTCAGGTACTTTGTAGTATGTGTTTTGTTGTTTTCTATTCTTTGGCTTTCCTATTAGTAAAAAGCACAAGTTCAGTTTTTTTCAGGGTTTAAGTTCAGACCTACCCACGTTGCCCATCTCTGAATATTCATTAAAGAGGACTCCATGATGGAATTCATTGTGTCGAGGCAAGGAAAGTGAAGGCTCGACTTCAACGAAATCCACGCCATAGTTGTAATCAAATGCCCAAAGAACTGAAAGTATCCAAGGGAATCATAGGACCCATTCCGTTTATTCCAAAATAAACTCAAGGTTACAAATTCCAAAAGGGACAAGATTTTACACCATAGCAAAGAATGTTAGACCCGAAAGGGCAGGAACGTGGTGAATTTTCAAAAATTGTGTTCTCTGATGAAAAAACTTTCCCTATTGAGCAGTTCCTAAACTCTCAAATTGGTCGTGTTTACTCAGGTTAGGTTAGCAGAGGTCGATGATACAGCACACCTCCACTCGGAGACCCAGTTGGTTCCATTGTGATTTCCTTAACTCACATGTATACGATGAAGAGACCCAATTATTTGACATTAAGCAACTAAATTCCCACGATGAAGCCCCTGATTTCCTCTAGTTTACTCTTAACGATATCACTAATGCTCCAATGGAAACGTCTGCTCAGTTATCTAATCCTATGGAGTTGAAGGTTCGGGAAATTTCAGATGATATGTTCAATGCTTTCTGGTTCCTCCTCATTCTTGCATATCGTACAGAAATATGGAATGCCAGTTTCCTAAATGCTGGTCCTTGCTCTGACCGAGCAGTGATCAGTCAACGCGCATATCAAGACTCGCATCCCCTTCCTATTTATTTCCAATAGCAGTTTGGATGTTCCTGAATAAACGAACGCACTCACGAAAATATGAGTCTGCGAACGGCCACCCGAAGTAATTCTCCATCTAAACTAATAGTATGTTACGCTGTGACCTTTTGATGGACGCTGTCCAATCGTTTTCATCGAGCATGGTGTCAAAGTTGGAGTAATTCGGTCACTCATGTTTCACACATCATCCACACAATGGTTTTCGAGTTCGCCAGATGCAACCCGATGGACTATTCTATCTAGACTATTTTGGAGAGCAAGGTGAGCACTAAAAGAATAACAGTATGAAAGCTCTGAAGAAAGCCATTGGTCCAAAATATCGCAAGATCATAATCGTGCAACATGCAACTTATTATTTAACCGTTTGAAGGCCAAAGGTTAGGCTAGGCTAGTAGGATACTGCAAGGAAGATGAAAGTTAAGGGTCCAGCCCACTTGGGGTCCAATACAATGATCCCTTTGTGCTACCATATTAGTTAGTATATAGAAATAAAGGGAGAATAAAGATGAAAGAGGTGGTTGTAGGTGATAGTTAGTAGAGAGGAGAGGAGAGCGGGTCGGGAAAAGGGTCGCGTGTGTACACACGCCATAACAGGGGATCAATGGCCATACCAGCCGCTGCTCCTAACATAAATAGTAATTTTTTTTAGTTTTATTTCCGATAACTGGGATAGGCTACTAAAAGATAATCTGCCAAGGAAGAGCTTCCAGAGCGGTACATAAGCAGAGGAGATGCCAAATATTTTTCAACTCTTCATCATTACAACAGGAGCAGTAATCATTGCAAGGGAGAACCATACGTTTGACATGGGCTCCGAAAGTGCAGTGGCCGGTCAGTGTGGCCAAGAGATTCCTCAAGTGCTTCCTAGTAAATGAGGTTTTTAGTTCTGTTGGGTTCAGGCGAAGCCAAAGGGTTCTCGCCTGAATTAATTCCATGTCCATGTAACCAATTCAATATGATGCATGACATATGCGCGAACTTATCGGGGGCTTAGCAACATTCTTGGACAAGGAAAGATGTGGAGTACACACCTGTGAGGGACTTAATTGCAAACTGGCTGCCAGTTATGATATGGATGTCTCTTGTTGATATCCGATAAAATATTAGCCAGTGTGTTGCTCTCTTAATGGCTGATATATCTGCCTGTAATATTCTACATTCGTTCGGGAGTCTGAAAGACATTTCAATTCTGAATTCTGGAATATATACGCCCACTTTAACTCCCCCCACCCTCTTCGTTCTGGTTTAGATCCGTCCATGAAGTAATGTAGGTCTACTCTGTAATTCGAAACGAAGGAAAATTTTTTTTCGCAAATTCAAAAGCATATCAATTCATTTCCAATTACAGAGTAGACCTCCTGTGGGGCTCCATCCAGCGGGTGAAACTCTTCTTTCAATGAAATACGAAATTTTCTAGATTGATGTAGGATTTGGGAGTGCCGTAGTCAATGAGATCAGGTATGGTGTTTAGTGTATTTAGAATGCTATCATTTCCCCATGATTTATAGTTCCATGCGACCGGAGATTCACACATATACAAAACATTTTGTTATCTATTTTCACTTATTGTTTGTTTTTAAGTTATTATCAATCTTTAAGTTGTTTAGAAGTAAATATTTTAAAACATGAGTATTAATGTAGCGATACAAGTTTTATTATTTATTATTATTGGCTACGGAGGCTTATTTTACTTACATATATTGAATGGGCCAATAAATTGATAAATAAACAAAACTAATTTCAAAATTGTTGAAAAGTTAGTATGATAAAGTAAAGGTAATTAATTTGAACTTTAATGAAATTTATTTATTTGACATATTGTCAGAAGTGTAAATACTACAATAATTGAAATTTATTTGCTGGTGGTTTTGCATGTCTATATACGTATTTCATTGGGGCTTGAACCAAATCATCAGTAGACTTCAACCACAAATTTTGAACAGTCACAATCCTCTTACTTTATGCACAGACTTTCAAAAACTATATTTATTTTATGAATTCTCATATAGTTTTTGAAAGTCTGTGCATAAAGTAAGAGGTTTGTGACTGTTCAAAATTTGTGGTTGAAGTCTACTGATGATTTGCTTCAAGCCCCAATGAAATACGTATATAGACATGCTAAACCACCAGCAAATAAATTTCAATTACTGTGATAATAAATTTGTTTTCTTTAAATTCTACTTGAGGAAAACTGATTGTGTGTATTTTATAAGATAAGCTGTTTTATTTTTTTAGTAAGTATTTTAACACGCGTTTGACGTTTGGATACAAAAGAAATACGCGAAAACAGCCATACATTGCGCAAACCACATACAAAGAGAAACTCAGGAGAAGAATTCAATCAAATTCATTCCGTTGAAATAAAATCATTAAAATCTTATATATAAATACGGCACACATATTTTTGTCGTACACTTTTAAGTGTTTAATCCTCAACCAATATTGGTGAAATATATATTTTTTAAAAGGTATTTTTGTGTAGATATGCACAATATAAATAGTTTTTTTTTAAATTGTTAGCATAAAAGTGATAAAAAATCTATTTAAATTTGCTTGAACAAAAAACTAATTTATGTTTTGTTTTTGTTTAATACATGCAAACACAAAATGCAAACATGTTTATGATAAATAAAGACAAGTGGTCTAATATAGACCACTGGGCGATCCTAGTTAATTTAATTAAACTACAGTTTTGTTTTTAATCTTAAATAAATAGAATATCTCAAAGTTAATCATAGGAAATGCATAAAATTATTAAAGTTAACTACATTCCAATGCAAATATTAAGCTAAGTCTAGACGATATGTTGAATCATCATATTTATGGTGAAAAATTTGTTACCAGTGCCAACATATCGTGTAGACGCAAATTTTTTTTCAATATACGTATTCTGAACTACATATGAAGGGCATTTGTTAAAGTTGCCAACAAACGTTTGTTCAAGATTTTAGCATATCGTGTAGACACTTCATGTGTCTACATGTCTGAATCAAACAGTTATTTTATTTATTTATTTAAAAGTATTTTGTAAATAAATTTACAAAAAATACACTAAAAAATGGTGTGGGCTACTGGGCCATGACACCATATATGATTGGTTCAAATTTCTTTAAATACATTTGCCGATTTAAGAAGTTTTTTTAATTTTTTAATTGAGTTTTTGTTATTGCAGTTAAGGATGTCTTCAAGCGGTTCAGATGTGGAACTTTTAGGGCAGATTTTTAAAATGTGATTAATACTGAGGGTTTCTGAGCAAGTTAAGCATTCCCTGGGCGATGTTCCTTCGTAGTAATGTTGTGTACTGAATTTCTTGTTCTGGCTAATATGATGCAGTCTTATCTTGATAGGTGTTTATGGTAGGGAGGGCGCGACGTACTGATGTTATGAGATCTTAAAAAGCTAGTTGATTTGCTCCACTGCTCTTCGTGTTCCGCCTGTTGAATATTTTGATGGAAGTTAGTTATGACTGGTATTAGTGGTGCTACCTCTGTTATTAGCGGGTATTTTAGAGCGTCTTTCGCAGCTGCATCTGCAGTTTCATTGCCATCGATTCCGGCATGACCTGGTATTCAGAGGATGATGATCTCGTGCAATAGAACGGATTGTCCCAGAACTAAACTTTTGTTTCTTCCATTTGCCTTTAATGCCTTTACAGCGCTAAGACTGTCAGTGCAGATTAGAGTTTTTCCCGGTTTTTTAGAAGCATGTGAAACGGCATATCTAATGGCTGCTAATTCAGCTGAGAAGATACCAGCGGCGTTGGGGAGCATGGATTGCTTAATGATTTCAAAGCTGTTGCTTTCTTGTTCTACAACAGCGTATGCGGTGTTTCCATTTGAAAAGGAGCCGTCAGTAAATATTGTAAAGCTTGCATTGAGCTTGTTTTTCTCTTCAAGATAGAGTTGCTGGAATACCAGAGGGTCAATTCCACTTTTATGAATGGAGTTGAGTGAGGTGTTGACTGTAAGTTTAGTATGCGTTTTGTTATTTTCAGTTGCAATGCTTGACCGAGGTGGAAGTGGTAAGTTGATTTTCTTCGCGTAGTTTATGATGTTTTTTATACTACAAGGATGAGGTAATTCATCTTGATACAAAAATGTCCAAAACCTGTCATGTAGGCAATGGTTACTATTTGTTAATCCTTTCGCTAGAAGCTTGATAGATTGTCTTTTTAGGATACTGGATCGTGTCAATGCAATTCGCTTTTCTGAATTTCTCAGCAGCTTTGAGATTGTTAGCTTTTAACAGAAGATCACCTGATCTCAATTCTACTACATCTGTATATTCCTTAGAGATAAAGTTTAATCCTCTTTCTATCTGGAAAACATTATAAGCTGATAGAGGTTTGGGTGTCAATTCTTTATTTGCACTGGTTGTTACAACAAGATACCGTGGGATATGATCATCGCATTGCCTATTTCGGGCAGGGGCACGAACTCGTCGTTCACGAAAACGTTTATTCTTATTTGATAGTTCTTCACTGGAGCCTAGTTCCATGAACCTGTTGTGGTTCAGGGATTTCGGACCGTTCATTGTCGGGCGATCCACCCTTGATTAAGTATTAAATCAAAAACACTCCACCAATTAAAAAGTAATACACCTTTTCAAAGACAAAGTGTAGAATTTAACAGCACGTTTTTTGTTGAGTAAGACAAACTAATGTAAAGATTAAACCGTTATACTATATACGCAAAACGAGAGAACACAACTTTACACGGCGATTGCCTAAGCAAGAATGAATCAAACAGTTTTTCCTTATAAATTAATTGGTTACGTTTTTTTGCGCTTGTGTGGCACATGGCACACAGATGGAAACCCGACCATAGTTGCATTAAGGTACGAGCACTGGTAAAAAAACTTTATTAAGATTTTATTTTTCCAATTACATGTCCATACATATGTAATTGAAATTGATTTTTTTTGATAGCAATTGTAATTAATGTATGTAATTGTAATTGATTTTTCCCACCATAATTACTTTTAAATATAATTTCTTTTTTATTAATTTCGCTTTTTTCAAAGCGAATTAAGGAGAATTTTTTACCTCATATGAATATGGACTGATTAAAGTCATAAAATGAGTTTCCGGCGGTAAATATTGCAGGTATTTTTCAAATATTCTCAGTTTTATTTAAACTTACCCTTCCACTAAGAGATGTGTGGCTACATGAGCTATGGACTGCCAAACAGGATCAAATGGAATGGTGATTTCCTTAGCAATCTCCTCCAAACGCATTGCAAAGTTTTGTATATTCTATAAAAACGTTATAGAAAAAAATATTAAAAAGCATATTTCAATACAATATTGCTCTTCTTACCCGATTCATTATATCAATGTATGAATTGTGATTACAACTAACGTGATTAACATCCCATTTAACTTTAGCTATCATGGCCAGAATGGATGATAGATCGAAAATTCTGGAAGTGACACAAGTATAAACGGGACGTGCTATATCATTCATAAATTCAATATATCCAAAATAAGAACTAAGCAGAGATCTTTCTTGTACAGGCAACAAGTGATTTAAATAGTTGTGTAAAATGTGGAATTGCTGCGTCATACAGTGGCCACTTTCAACTGCTACAATACGATGGAATAGACCATATAAAGTGTCGGGACTTGCGAGTTCATTGTTAATCTGCAAAAAATAATTTATTTTTTTGTGTGTAAAGTAGGCAGATAAATTTTATAAATTTTATAATTTCTTACTAGTGAAGAAAAATTCAAAGGCCAGATTTTTATGTTGGGCAAAATATTTTGCTTGACATTTTCTAATTTTTGTTCCAACTTGGCAGAATAGAAATTATCCATTTGTATCGGCTGAAATATGTGTAAGTCAAGTTTATTTATTTATTTTTTGTTGTAGTGTACATATATCATGACTTACTGCGTCTTTGGCAAAAATTTCATGAACTGCATATGCATAAAAGTCCAATAATTCCAGCATACTGGATATAATTTTCGGGGATATGCAATGCAATAGTTTGCACATCTGCAAATAACGTCCAATACAACGAAATACATTCACTGTTGTGCTATTAACTATCAACTGCTGAGTTGTTGAGGAGGACTCATCAAAATCCTTACTCTGCAAGCTCTTGTGCTCCTCATCACTTTCTTCTTCACTGAAATAACATGAAGCCTCATCGACTATACCTGAAAGGATATCTTCTTCCAGCATGGCCACATCCAGACCGCCGTCAAAAGGAGAACTTTTCTCACTGAAACGTAAAAAGTAACCATAGGAACCATAAATGGAACTACCACCGTCTTGCGAGTGTACAGAAACTAGTTCATCACAGTTATTGTTGCTAATAGGAGAGTTATTGGCTGACGTTGTTGACCTTGTTATCAACAAGGCAATAGGAGGAGATTTATGACGTCTTAAGGTATGACGTATAGAACGGAATTCCTGCAGCATAATTTAATATTTTTTTTTTTAATTTAAATCTTATTGATCATGCAACTCAATTCCACTGTGTACTTACCGGTAGTTGCAATATATTTGCAAAAGATTCCACCACCGTCCACGATTCATTATCCAAAAATAGACAAATTTCTTCCAAACACGAACTATGATAAAGTTGAAAGAATTCTTCACTTTGCAGTTGCATGATTTCTATCAGTTTTTCCGAATGCTCTCCGCAAAACTCCACACCCACCTTCTTGAGTCTTTGTATTATAGACAAGACTTGTATGAAATGATCATACTTTAATATTTTTAGCTTGGAACTTTGTAAAAATATACAGATTTTCGTTAAAATATCATTCCATATGCGCGACTGGCCCTTTTTCAATTTCTCTTGTATATAAGTATCTGGAGATTCGGGCATATCTAGTGGATAAAGCTTATAGTTCTGATGCCATATAACAATTTGATAATAGGATGCTAATATGGTCCAAAAGGTTTTGCACAAGCTAATCAAACAGGGAATGTATTTTTCGCACTCAACTTGTTCACACAAATGTTCATATAACATTTTCATATTCTCATCCAGATTGGGATCACTATAGCCACGCAGTACTGAATTGACTGACGAATGTATGGCGGATATAAAATTGATATGTAGCTGTAAAATATGAAATAAATTAATAATTTTATTATTTTTATAATATGAAATTAATTCACAAAATCTCTTACCTGATCCATGGCTATTAAAGATTTGTTCAGTAGTTTATAGGCTTCTTGCAATTTGGAATATTTGCGCATATCAAAATTTAAAATCATCTATAAAAAAAAGTGAATTAGTTTAATATATTTCTTGGTTCGTGGTAAGAATTATTAGGGGCACTTTCATTACCTCATTTAATACTGTGTCCAGCTGAAATTCGGTTAGTAAAAGCGTCTCTTGCAGTTTCTTATTTAAGGATTGCACACAATTGTATTGCATAAATTCCGTGGCTGAATCTTTGCACGTGAGTAAGAGGGAAATGGCTCCAGAATAATTACATTCGCTTAAAAGTTTTTGAACCTCAACATCAGTAGATTTCTAAAAGAATATGTATGTATAGGTTTTAAATTTAGATTAGATCGGAAAAAATAATAAATTAATTAATGTGTAACGTGTATCGGTGTTTTTAAAATTTAGGTCAGATTACACTTGTGGATTACACTTGTGCTCTTATAGCATGTTGTGTCTGCCTCTTAAGAGAAGGGATGGGGGAGTGCCTAATAAAGAATCCAAAAAAAAACTATTAAACCTTAGTCAGGTTAAGAATCTAGTTTTATTAAAATGTTTTCTTAAGGTTTTCCAAAATTACTCAGTAAGGTATTCCATATCTGGTATAGTTCGCAAATAGATTTGTTCTCTATTTGTTTGAATGCTGGACACTGGCACAGGTACTGTTCGAGTGTTTCACTATATTCCTGAAAGAGTTAGGGCCTCTCTACATTAAGGTAGGTTAGGTAGGGGTGGCACCCAGAAAAGCCGGACTCACTTAGACCGTTTTGGTCCATTGTGATACCACGAAGACCTTGCTTGTGCGGAGTTCCCACCGTCGAACCAACCAGAGCTAAATTTAAAGCTATTAATACGTTGCAGTTCAACAATAGTAACGAAAGTTCCTTGAACTCAAGACCGCTCATTGTGGCCATTCTCTTTTTTGCAAGTCTGTGACAGTGAAAGGAAATGTTCTACAATTTCCTCTTCATCGACATCCTGGCAGCTGAATCAAAAATTATGTGCGCGACCTTTAAACTTTGTGCATGAATACCTATGAGACAGTGTCCGGTTAGCTCGAACACTAGAATCGAGATTTGTTTCCTATTCTTCAAAATTAAAGAAGCCGTATTTTTCCTATTTAGATGAGTCCATAACTTTCTATTTGTTTCATCCTCTGTCTTGCGCCTAAGTCTGAGTTTGCAAGAGAGTAGTTGTAAGCCCACACATTCCAAATCCGGTGGAACCTGTCAGGTTTCCCCAATTCTAGCGAGCTCATCAGGACTAGAGTTCCCCTGAAAGCTTCTATACCCATCCAGGATCCAGATGATCCTAATATCAAACTGCTCTGCCATTTCATTTAGAGATTACCGGCAGTCGAGGGCTGTTGTTTTTCTTAGAAGCGGGGATTAGAGGATCATAATAGCTGCTCGACTATCAGTGCATATGTTAATAAAAGTCGTTGAAGTTACATTCACTTACAACCAATCCGCAACTTCTTTTATACCAAGGATCTCTGCCTGGAAGACACTGCAGTGATCCGTAAGACGATTTGCAATACGAAGACCTAAAGCCCCTGAAAAGACTCCACAACCAACACATAAGGTAACGATATGTAGTGTCCGTATGGAACACTTCGTGTGCGAGTCGCACTTTACTGAATTTATGTATATACATATGTATACGAGTAGTTATGGTTTAGTTTATTATATACGAGTTGTTATGGTGAATCAGTATAATAAAACATGATGTGTCTTATGAAGAAAATGTTTGTGGAAACTTTTAACCCTCTACTTTTCCCCCCGCATGAATCTTATCATACGTTTCGAAAAAAGGTAACAAAAAAGTTCCTCTAAACGGAAATATAACCATAACGTTCTGCTATAATTAAAGTTAAACAGATTCTTGAGCTTATTTATGCTAGGAACACAACTGGGACGAACGACCAGTTTTTCACATTTGAAAATTAACACAACACAACACAACCGTCGAACGAAATTCGTCGTTCGCGACGAACCCTGAGATAGATTTATTTCTATTTTGTACGTCGACAAGCGACGAAAAAACGAATTTCTCTCTCTTTCTCTGCCTTTGCACACACAACAACCAACTTTATCTTATATCTTTATTTATATAAGAGAGGAGTTCGATGAGCAAATTCGTCGTTGTTGTGCTTCATACGACGAATATTTATTAACCTTTATGTCGATATATATCGCCTGAAAAGATATGTATTGATGAAGTTGCCTCCTGAGGTTAGGTTAGGTTAGCAAGGGTGGACCCAATTGGGTCCACTGTGATTCCCTTCTGTTGCCCATAAAAAATAATATTCACCCTCCTATTTGCAACCAGAAGTGACCCTATTATCCATCACTAAGCCACCGAATTCCCATAATAAAGCCCCTGATGTTCTCTAGTTTACACTTCCCGACTTCAGTAATGCTTTCATGGAAACGTCTACTCAGCCATCTAAGCATATGTCGTTGCAGCTTCGGGCAATGACAGATAATATGTTCAATGGTTTCTGTTTGCTCTTCATCCCCGCACATCCTACAAAAATCTAGAGTGCCAGTCTCCCAAATGCTGCTTCTTGCTCTGACCGAGCAGTGACCAGCCAACACGCCTATCATGATTCGCATCGCCTTCCTATTGATGTCCAGTAGTAGTTTAGATCTTCCTGAGTCTAGTTTTCGCCTAAAACCCCTCGAGACTACAATCCTCCCTACTTCGACATGAATTGTTGGTCCTGCTTTCTACCGAATTATTGAGTTCCTTATAGTAATGACCTATCGGTATTTTCACCAATCTATACGACATTCCCTGATCTGACGCCAACTCTATTCTTGCCAGCTCATCGGCAATTTAATTTCCCTCAACACTGCTGTGGCCAAGAACCCAACATAGTCTGACACTATACTTATCCATAAGCAAGTTGAGGGATTTTCTACAGTCACTAACAAGTTTCGATTTGACATTGTGTCCCTTCAAAGTTTTTAGCGCTGGCTGGCTGTCGACGTAGAAGGTTACCTTCTCACCTTCAACTGCATTCCTGGCCACCAGCTCCGTGGCTCTAAGGATCGCCTAGATCTCTCCCTGGAAAACACTACATTCATTCGGCAGTCTGAAAGAACTGCGAATGTTCGTTTCCAAGATATAGACACCAGCCCCTGTGCCTTTGTCCATTTTTGATCCGTCTTTAAAGACTGCACTACCCTCATACAGCGAATCAGATTTGACCCAATATTCCCTATCTGGAATTAATTTCATCGACCTCAAGTCTGTGAAGTCAGGGTTTACGGATCCCTGATCACTAAAACTAATCTCATTTAAGAATGATGTGTGACCTGTTATTTCTTGTCCTCACCAAACCTGCTTCATCAAGTCTTAAGGAGAATTTTAGTCTTCGTTACCGCCACAAAGTCCTCTTTATGAAGTAGCTAAGTTACATCCAAGGCAGCCTGAGGTGTACTCCTTGAGCACCTGTGATGCCCAGCGAGGCACACCTGAACCTTAGCCAGTAATCTCCTGTGACTTTCCTTCCTCAATGCCTCCCACCATACCAGACAACCATAGAAAATAACCGGCCTGACAACCGATGTGCAAGTCCAGTTTACTACCTTCGGTTTCAGATCCCAGTTCCTTCCTATGGAGTTCCTGCATGCGTAGTGGGCATTGAGCCCTGTCTTTAGCGTGTTTATTTTCCAAGAAAGCTTCCTATCTAGGAAAACACCCAGGTATTTAGCCCCCTCTGCTAGTCTCAGCTCCACTTCTCCCATCCTGGGTAGTATAAAGCTTTCTACTTTGTATCTCCTAGTAAAGAGGACTAGCTCGGTTTTCTCTGGGTTGACCCCTAGCCCTTTACTGCTGGCCAAGGAGGATAGATCAACCAACGCCGACTGAATGATTTCACTGATAGTGGGAAAAACTTTCCATTTACCAACAAAACCACGTCATCCGCATATGCAACTATCTTCCGTCCGCTCCTGTCAAAACGCTTAAGAATTGCGTTCATTGCCAACAACCTCAATAGAGGTGACAAAACTCCTGCCTGTGATGTACCTCTTGTCACTAATCTCCTCAGGTTTCATCTTCCCATACTCGAGTTAATGATTCTGTTCTTAAGCATGACAATTATTCACTCCACTAGAAAGTTTTGAGCCCTAAGAGTCTCCAGCAACTCCCTATGCGTCCTGAGGAAACTTTTTGGAAAATTTTTAAAAAATTTTAAAAAATTGTTTAATTTTTTTTGCAATTTTTTTTCCAAAAATGTCTTTAGGACGAATATTCATCCATATGTTCTTTTAATTGATATAAAAATGAATGAATAGTAGAGAACTGGGAAAAATTGCGGTTTTTAAGTTCTTTTAAACAAGTTTTCCATTTTAATTACTGTTTAAACAAGAGCTAACCTAAAAAAAATGGTTAGCACCGTTGGATTCAGCGTACTCGAATTAGGTTTACCCACCAGGTCCCCCTCTTGTTACATTTTTGAACTAGCACAGTGTTATTTGTTTTTTTTATAAAATATTTTCTTTGTATAATTCTTAACTTTATTGAAAACTTACCAATTTTTTTATTGCTCTCAAAGTACTTAACAGTTCCTTCAATATTTCACGTTTGCGATATGAAGCCAAAATCTCCAGGCTTGTGGTGGTTAAATTTTGTTTGGCATACTTTAAATACGAACGAGCTTTGCGGCAGGTCCAAAGCGATTCTTCCAATTCTTTTTGGGTTTCATTTATGGCCGCGAATTCCGCATTACAGGCACTGCGTTGTTCTAAAATGTTTTGTAAGACCTGCTTTGACAAGACTTTATGCTGAGTGCGAAGTTGCAACATCGTCATTTCAATTAAGTCATAATCCACACCATTGCTTAAAACTTTCTGTATAAATAAATAGAGAAAAGTATAAAAGTTATAAGAACGTAATATAAATATTTTTATAACAAGCCTGAAGCGCTAATTGTATCAATATTTCATAAAAAAAGATTTTATTTCAGAATTAAAATACTGTAACGTGAAATAAGTCGCAAATAAAATAATTCCCAATCAAAATTAAATAAGTCTCAATCAGAAAAAATTAAACAACTTCCAACAATTGGGACTTATGTATATATATATCATTAAAAACAAAATAGTTCCCAATGAAATAAATCACAAAAAAAATTAAATAAATCTGAGTGAATAGAGTCGCAATAAAAATTAAATAGCCTTTAATGTCATAACTTACAGTCAGTCTGCAATTGAGTTTCTCACAGATTTGTATACTACATCTTTTCTTGGTTCCAGAATGTCAAAAAGCCTTTGATAGCCTTGCGCAGCATTCACGTATCATATTAAATTGGTTACGTGTACATGGGACTAATTCAGGCAACTAATTCAGGCAGATGACCTGGCAAAGAAGGGGGACCCCACTCAGAATAGTCCATATAGATAATCTCTGTGGGCTCCCACACTCATCGTGCTGGAGACGCAACGTCAAAGCCTGTCTTGAATCAGCTCAAGACAGATGGCTCAATAGCGATAAACCTTCAGGGTAATTATGAATAAAATTCCGCGTGAAATTTCTCCCTTTTCCAATTAGAATTTTTTGTTTTCCCTGTAACTTGCTATAAGTTGGAATTGTTCCCCGGAGGATTTTCGTCTGCACTTCCTTGGCAGATTATCCTTCAATAGTCTATTCGAGTTATCATAAATGACACTCGAAAATCTGAGCCTTTATATTAGAAGCAGCGGTTTGTATGGATCGAAATACATACATACTTTGAAGGAAAAAAATTATTCAGCCTACCCGAGAATAAGTTATGCAGTTAATATTTAAAGGCAGCACCATTATTGGAAACATCATAGAGAAGAAAATCCTTAAGACCGGCCAAAGTATGCAACGACGTTGTGGGAAATACCGTAGAAAAGAATCTCCCTAAGCCCGGATTATATTTAATAGGCAGTGCCATTATTGGAAATAGTATAGAAGGCAAAATCGCTTAGCCCTACCGAAGGCTTGGTATGCATAAGATTCACAGCGTTACTTGTGTTCCAAGCAACTAAGAGCAAATATGTATTTCTTTAGGACGACCAGAGACAAGTTATATACGCCAATAATCAGGTGTGCCACAGAAAAAAATTTGTACGAAAGTGAAAATGAAAACGTTTATCCCTTCTTTAGATAAAGTAAAACTCAAAAAGTTTACGTTTTAAATTCAAACCAATCATTAATAAAATTCAACGAGAAATTTCTATCTTTTCCAATGAGATTTTTATTTTGTTTTCCCTATTGCTCGCTATTATTTGAAATTGTTCCCCGGGAAAAATTTCAAGCGTAATTTTATTCTTGATTACCCTCTTAGTAAAGTGAAATTGTTAATTTGAGAGATGTTACATGGTTTGTTAGCAAATTCAATTTTTTTTTGAAGATTACAAAATCAGCAAGAAAAATATGTGAAAATGGAAAAAATAATGTTATTTTGAGGGCAATTATGAATAGAATTCCGCGAGAAAATTTTCCCGATGAACAAGTAATAGGGAAAACAAAAAATTCTTATGTTAAATTGAGAAATTCCACGCGGAATTTTATTCATAATTGAACTAAAATCAGGGGGGGGCATATTGAAACTTAAAAATTTTTTAAGAATAAAATTTAGTTTCAAATAAGACCATGTAGAAGAATTCAATTCCGTTCGGAAATGGAATTTAATCTACCCCATTTTTGTAGCAGATTGTGTCTAAAAAAGAAAACATAAATATGGAAATTTTTAATTATTATTTTTCGAATTTCATTTGTTTCTATATTTGATTTATTTGAACGGGCCCAAATGAATGAATAAAAAATGAATGCCCAAATTTAAGTCTTTTGTAAATTAGAGATGGTAAATTTGTTCTTTCATTACAAAAATACATTTCAGCAAATAAATCTACATCAACTGACACGACACACAGTGAACCAACACAGAAGAACGCTGATGATGAAGGTTTAGTGGCCTTCGAAAACGGCTGGCTGTTCCGTTCAACTATGTGTTGTCAGAATATTTACAACTAACTTTGATGTTATTTGTTCATTAATAATTATAACATATAATTTGGCTTAAAAAAGCGATACGAACTTTAGCCCGTTCAAATAAATCATAAATATGGAAAGTTGTCAGATATGTCCAGACTTTTTAGGGCACTAGTATGCTGGGGTATTCAGCGTCCATGGCTTGAAATCTTGAGTTGAGTTTGATTCCGTTTAAGAGCGGAATTGAACTCTGTGACATGGCCTTTAATATCGAAAACAAACGCTTTGCTTTTTTTTTGAGATTTATGAAAACGTATGCAAGCTGAAGAAGCAAAACAAAAACGTTACGAATTGAAAAATGTGAAAATTTTCACTTTCGTATAAGTTCTGTGGCACACCCGAATATTGAAATAGAGCAACAACAAAATTTAAATGAAATTCAGGGTAATCATGAATAAAAATTCCCCGGGAAATTTCTCCCTTTCCCAATTATAATTTTTTTTTGTTTTCCCTATTACTTGCTTTTGTTTCAAATTATTCCGCGGGAAAAAAATTAAACAAATACCAAACAAAAATTAAATAACTACTATTGGAAAAATTAAAAAATTTCTTAAAATTATATGCATAAAGATTAAATAAATAAATAATAATAAGGGCCATTATTACAACTTGCCAATAGCTAAAGTTAAGGTGTTATCGGACATTACCATGAGTACACTTTAATCTAAAAGTGGCTAATAAGCTAAAGTGAACCCGATTTGAACTTTAATTTTTAACGTAAAGCTTATGAATTTGAAGTTGCCATATTTTCTGGTCTATGAAAGAAAAAATAATAATTTTAATTTAGATTTCCAAATTAAAAAATAAAAATGGAAAGCAACCCACGATTGTTTTATATTAACGAGTTAGAAAATATGTTTGAAGAAAGTCAGCCTCTAAGTAGATCATCAAAAAAATATCACGAGCAAGTGGACTATCTTGAATATTACGATGAAAGTGATAGCCAGTTTGCCGATATCGAAAGAAAACTCATGCGAAAGAAAGCTAGTCACTCACATTCGAATCCATTTTGGTTTGCCTATGTCACTCACTTTCGTTCGCATGCACTTACGTAGAATAACACTGTACAACAGCCAAAATAGCCTTTAGATAAAAGTATGCGGACTATATGGATTTCGATGCGTTAAATTCAAATCTGCTTTCAGTTTTTCTCTATCACGTAGAGATTTTTTTATGGGCGTGGCTAATTTTGCCCCCTAAATTAGTCGGCCATACTAATATATTTTACTATAACTCGAAACCCGCTATTTCGATTTTAATAAATAATAAACCAAAAGACGCGCCACAAAATTTTGTTAAAAAAAATTAATAATCATTTTTTACCTATCTTTTATGGTTTCGGAGTTATTCAGAATTTAAAAAAGAAAAAAGTTTTTTTTATGCAAAAATCGCGTAATTTTTTTACATGAAAATTGCAATAAAAAACTCAGAAACTCAATAGTTTTATATTTCTTAAAACCACATATCCTAGGAATAAAACAAGCTATAAAACGTGAAAATCCAGCAATAAATCTTGATTTTATTCGCAATTTAAAGCAGGTACCTAAAAATGGAAAAATGTGTGTAAAGCATTAAATGCTGATCCAATGTTTTTTATTTCAGCTGCTAATAATTTCTCAATAACTCCGAGTATTCAGAAATTATTGGCGAAATAAATAATTTTGGTTTAATATTAATTTTTTTTAGCTCTCAAAATATAATGAAAAACTTTTAGTCGCAAATATTTTTCACTTTATGTATTATTATGTATGCTGTCAATAAACTAAGCTAGACCGCGCTAAGTATGTAAATTCAGTTTCAAGAAAAAGTGCTAGCTTGAACTACAACACTTAACTATTTGAAATAAAACACCATTTTTGTAAGAAAAATATTTGTACTTTAAAAACGTTTTAAAATTAAAAAGTGTCTTGTTATTTACTAATTGACATTTTTATTCCTATTCATATCTTCAATTAAGTTTCTCGTCGAATGGACCAACAAAAATCTGCAAGCATTACTTCTAATGATTTTCCATTGTAACGCTTTTCTATATATATCATGTCTTGATGAAACCATTCACCATGTTCATCTGATACGGCACCAAGATTTTCGGGGAAAAAATCCAAGTGCGAGTTTAAAAAATGAATTTTAAGCGACATATGGCATTTTAGAGCCTCATAGGCAGAAAGCAGTTCTTGAATGATTTCATGGTAGTTTTCACTTTTTTTATTTCCCAAAAAATTGTTACACACATTCACAAAAGCCGTCCATGCTCTTTCTTCCACGCCGTTCAACTTCGTCTTAAAGACTGCGTCCTTCATAAGCTCTCGTATTTGTGGACCAACGAAAATTCCTTCTTTTATTTTTGCATCACTGATTCGAGGAAATTTGCTCTTAAGATATAGAAAGCCATCACCATCCTTGTTCATTGCTTTAACAAAGTTTTTTATTAGGCCTAGCTTTATATGAAGAGGTGGTAAGATAATTTTTTCCTTCTGAACTAGAGGTTCTTCTGAAACATTTTTTTCTCCTGGAATAAAATTTACTCTCTTTGGCCAACTTTTAACTTTATAGTGATTTTCTTTTGAGCGACTATCCCATTCACATAAAAAGCAACAGAATTTGGTATATCGACATTGCAATCCATTTAACATTGCTACAACTTTCAAATCAGCACAAATGCTCCATGAGTACTGTGTGTATTTAATTTTGTTAAGTAACACTTTCATATTATAATAGTTTTCTTTCATGTTTCTTGAATACGCTAGTGGGACTGATGGATATTTGTTGCCATTGTGAAGCAAAACTGCTTTCAAACTCGTCTTTGATGAATCAATAAAAAGTCGCCATTCTTCAGATTTATCACTGAACGAAAGTTCTCGCAGAAGACCATCAGCATTATTACAAAATATTAAATCCCTGTCTTTGCTGAAGTATTTCAAATATTCTTCTTCTCTGTTTCGAAAGTATGTGACTTTCACGTCTTTATCTACCAGATTCCATTGCTTCAATCTGGATGCAAGAAGTTCTGCCTTTGTTTTTGAAAGTCCTAAATCACGAACTAAGTCATTCAGGTCGCACTGCTTCGGAAAATAACGTTTGCTCGTTGGACTTGTAAATGTTGAACTTGCAGAAGCAGCCATCGTGGCGTAACTGGATTCAGTACTTGCAGACTTAACATCTTCTTCCTCGTATGTAGGGGACATTGGAAGTACATCATTACTTCTTAGAGGAACTGGTCGTTTGGCGGATGAAATATTGGGATATATGACTTTATTTTTGTTCTTTCTGGAAAACCCACGTGTTGTAGTCATACAAAAGTAGCAATCATTTGTATGGTTTTTTGGTTCGTTCCAAATCATTGGTGTCGAAAATGGCATAGACTTGCGATTTCCTTTGATCAAACCTCTTAAAGCCCTTGAACAGCTATTACAACATATTTTTGGTAGCCAATATTTATCTCTTTCATCGATAGGAAACCCAAAGCATAGCTTATAGGCGTTCTTAACCTGGGAAGTTATTGTCTGGCGTTGCGATTTTAAAGTTAAATCACCACATACATAACAGAATGAATCAGCAGAATTTTTACAAAGCCTTGGCATTTTGAAACCTGCAACAATTTGATACAAAACTATTACTTCGCATCATAAATACAACATTTTGAATTAGTAATAATAATACTTACCAAAAAATAGATGAAGAAATTATCACTTTTTAAATTCAGCTTGTGCTAAAATTTTTAGCTATTTTTTTTTTATTTTGTTGCGGTTGAAAATTTACTTTTCGGTTTCACAAACAGTTATTGTATGGCAACTGATGAGTGAACATACTTATGTATACCCAAAATTCTTTATTTTATATTTTCTTTTAGTTCTGTTACCTGCCCGCAATGCCCTTTCAGTAGCATTACCAGATGTAAATGTGACTGCATTTAATGCATTACACACATTTTTCCATTTTTAGGTACCTGCTTTGAATTGCGAATAAAATCAAGATTTATTGCTGGATTTTCACGTTTTATAGCTTGTTTTATTCCTAGGATATGTGGTTTTAAGAAAAATGTAAAAAATATAAAACTATTGAGTTTCTGATTTTTTTATTGCAATTTTCATGTAAAAAAATTACGCGATTTTTGCATAAAAAAAAACTTTTTTCTTTTTTAAATTCTGAATATCTCCGAAACCATAAAAGATAGGTAAAAAATGATTATTAATTTTTTTTAACAAAATTTTGTGGCGCGTCTTTTGGTTTATTATTTATTAAAATCGAAATAGCGGGTTTCGAGTTATAGTAAAATATATTAGTATGGCCGACTAATTTAGGGGGCAAAATTAGCCACGCCCATAAAAAAAATCTCTACGTGATAGAGAAAAACTGAAAGCAGATTTGAATTTAACGCATCGAAATCCATATAGTCCGCGTAATTTTATCTAAAGGACAGCTTAAAAATGTTATTTTGTTGTACAGTGTAATTATAGAAGCTTACGTATTGTGAAATTTAGGTAGTGTCAAATCACAAATTTAGGTATTTTGCAGCGATTTTTTTTAAAAGTAGATAAAATACTACTTAATTGTTCGTAAATAAATGCAACACTGCCTAATATTGATCAGCTGTTAATAAAGCAAAATATTAATTTTGTATTTTGTGCATTTCTTGGAGTGCTCCGACGACGTTGATGTCAATGAAGTTTGTATAAATCGTGGAGAACTGCGAGACAGCCACAATGTTTTGGAGCTGCCAACGAGTCAGTAAGTTTAAACATTTACATACATAAATAAGAATACATATCGCACCGGTTCCTTTAAAGAGCATCAACTGAAAATTTTTAGATTTTGCTTTACTATTTGTTAATATACTATTTGTAACTATAGCTACAGGGTGTTTTTTTTAGAGGTATAGAACTTCGAATTGAAATAAAACACAAGAAAATCGTTTTAATGTCCATCAATTTGGCTTTATTGGAAGGATAATTTTATGCCATTAATGTTTAAATATGATTTCGGGCATGTGGCCGCCGCGGCTGGCTCGAATAAAGCCAATTCTACAGGTCCAATTTTCAACCACTTTTTCGAGCATATGGGGCCGTATGTTGGCAATAACGCCACGAATGTTGGCTTCCAAGTCCCCTAACGTTTCTGGTTTGTTGGCGTAGACGAGCGACTTCACATATCCCCAAAGAAAATAATCCAATAGTGTCAAATCACACGATCTTGGTGGCCAATTGACAGGTCCATTCCGCGAAATTATGCGCTCATCGAATGTTTCCTTCAATAAATCGATTGTGACGTGCGCTGTGTGGCATGTAGCGCCGTCTTGTTGGAACCACAAATCATCCACATTCATGCCATCAATTCGGGAACAAAATAGTCGGTTATCATGGCTCTATACCGGTCTCCGGTGGCGAATCGATTCATTCGGGTCCTCTTCAACACTTTGCTCTACAGCGGCAATTGTTTCTTCGGTGCGCACTGTTCGACGTCTCTGCGGATGCGTATTGTCACATAGAGTAAACGTAGTGCGAAAACGATCCATGGTTAACCGAATTAATTGCTCTGATGGACGATTATGTCGACCATAAAATGGACGGAGCTAACGGTAAACTTCGCGAACTGAAACATTATTTTTCGAAATAAATTTGCACGATTTGCAAGCGTTGTTCTTTTGTCAACCTGTTCATGATGAAATGGCAAACCAAACTAAATATTAATCACTTGACAGCTGAAAAAATGGCCGCCAGTTAAAAAAGTGATGCCAACTTAAAGTTCTATACCTCAATAAAAAACACCCAATATATATAACTATATATAACTATTTGTTAATATATACATATATTTTTTCACAAATATTTCTTGATTCAGATACTTTTGCACGAAATTATTGTCACTCGAACACAAAATAACTAGTGCCTGATATATATAATTCGTGTTACCTTAATACATTTTCTTCCAGGCTTTATTCCGTATCACATCAGACTAAATTATTAGTAGCGCTAAGATTTTACGCAAGTGGAAGTTTCTTAATTACAGTGGGTGATTTTTGTGGTGTTAGCGTCTCTACAGCAGGTCGTATAGTTAAGGAAACATCATTCGCATTAGCTGGTTTATCGAAAAAATATATTCAATTCCCTTCCGATGCAAAAGGAATGCAGCAAACAGCGGCTGCATTCTTTCTAATTGCAAAGTTTCCAAATGTTATTGGCGCCATTGATTGCACCCAAATCCGCATTCAGTCGCCAGGAGGAAACACCGGGGAAATTTTCCGTAAAAGAAAGGGACATTTTTCCCTCAATGTTCAAGCAGTGTGCAATTCTAAGCTTATGTTCTTAGATTTGGTTGCTAGGTGGCCTGGTTCAGCACACGACAGCAATAGGGATAACAAAAATTAAAAATTTTGAAAACCCCGGAATACCTATATCTAGAAAAGATGTGATATCTTCTAAACGGCTAGACCGTTTTTCTTCAAACTAAGAACACTCTAGATCAAGTCACCTTTCAAACAGAAAAAACTAAATCAAAATCGGTCCAGCCGCTTGGCCTGTGAGTGGACTCGCACAGACACACAGATCCCTAGACACACACTACAAACTTATAATTCATAATAGGAATAGGGAGAAATTTCTCGCGGAATTTTATTCATGATGCTCCTGGATATACATTTGATAAATATTTGTATTCATAAGCGGTCGTTATCAATTTTATAACTTATTTGTATTTTACCGCAAACACCACCACTTTATAAAGCTTTTTTTTCAAGCCAAGGCCTTAAACTTGTACACGTAAAATAATTAAATTTATTATTATAGCTAGATGTTATGTATTTTTTAGTATTGACACTACTTATTATACAGGGTGGCCCGAAGTGGTGTAAATTCCTTATAATTTTTTATTTAAGACATATTTTTTTAATTTTTTGTTTTTTAAATACAGTAAATTTATAGGGAATATTTTTAGATTAGTTGTTAAAAATGATATCCCGCAAGTGGAGGCCATTTTCTGCTTCGCACAAATGATCTCTTTTCAACACATTTTCCATGACCTTTCGCAAAACTTCCGGTGTTATGTTGTTAATTTCGTCTGGAATATTGGTTTTTAATTCCTCAATAGTCCTAGGCTTATTAACATAAACTTTCCCTTTTAAATAACTCCAAAGGAAACAGTCTGGAGCGGTTAAATCCGGGGAACGCGGAGGCCAATTAAAATTGCTTCTACGCGAATTTATTCTTTCCCCAAAGATGTCGCGTAAAATAGCCATTGTGGCCCTCGGAGTGTGCGCTGTGGCTCCATCCTGTTGGAACCATATTTGCGGATGGTATTCCACGGCTGGCCTTACAAAATTTTCCAACATGGCCCGATATCGATCACCATTGATGGAAATGGCGACATCTCTTTCATTTTCCAAAAAATATGGACCAATGATCCTTTCTGAAGAAACACCGCACCAAACAGTACACTTAACTGGGTGTAATTGTCGTTGATGAAGTACTCTCGGGTTTTCCTTAGCCCATATCCTAAAGTTTTGCTTGTTAACAAACCCATTTAATTGGAAATGGGCTTCGTCACTCATAAATAAGTTATGAATAATGGAAATGGAAAGAGCACATTTGTGCGAAGCAGAAAATGGCCACCACTTGCGGGATACAATTTTTAATAACTAATCTAAAAATATTCCCTATAAATTTACTGTATTTAAAAAACAAAAACTTAAAAAAATTTGTCTTAAATAAAAAGTTATAAGGAATTCACACCACTTCGGTCTTTCTGGGCCACCCTGTATAGTCTTTTGATGGAAACTCTGATTTTATTGTCTTATTTTTTTCCTAAAATATAATTGATTTGAACTTTTTAATTTTTTGTATAAAAACTGATTTCATTAAAAAATACCATTTTTATATACGGATTTAACACTGGTGTCAGAAGTGACTATCAGATCATACAACAATGGAGCAAAACCAAGTGAATGAAATCATTGGCTGAGGCAATTCGGAGTGCCGTATCACAAGCTACACAGAGCGCTGCAGCACAATCACCACATTCTTCAATGACACTGGCGCGGCAGCAAAAAAAATAATAGCTGTAAATATAAACGATGAAAAAGCAGATATGGAACTAGATACAGGACCGCCATGTAGTGTTATGAGCAAACAAAAATTTAACACTTTAAAAAAAAGATTTCCCTTAAAAATTCCGACCGTCAGTTCGCAAGTTGCACAGGACAAAGATTGAATTGTATCGGAAGAGCATTAGTAAATGTAAGTTTTGGAAACACTAAACGTAAATTGAACATGTACATAGTAGAGGACAATGTAGAAACATTGTGTGGTCGCGAATGGATCGCACATTTTGCACGTGAAATTAATTTTATTGAATTATTCGAAACAAAAACTGAAACAAGTCCATTTCATAATGATTTTTTTACACCAACAAAGCAAAATATTAATAGAATTTCAACTCAGACCCCGAAATTAACGACAGAACAACAATCTCGTCTGCAACAAATTCTATTGCAATATGATAGTGTATTTGGTAAGGTGGCTGGGACCTATAAGGGGCCTGCTATAAAAGTACACCTGAAACCCAATGCAAAACCAATTTTCGCTAGACCTAGGGAGATACCGATTGCACTAAGAGAGACTTACGCGAGAGAAATAGATGCGAAGATTGCAGCTGGTTTTTATGAAAAAGTAGAAGTGTCTGAATGGGCTTCAACTACGCACGTCGTGACTAAAAAGAATGGCGGCATAAGAATAACGGGTAATTACAAACAAACTGTTAACCCCCAAATGATGATTGATGAACATCCTATTCCCAAAGCAGAGGATATTTTTAACAAAATGAAAGGAGCAACTGTGTTTGCACATTTAGACGTTACGGACGCTTACAGTCATTTGGTTGTTGATAAAGAATTTGCACACGTGTTGACACTTAATACTCCAACGCATGGTTTAATACGGCCAACACGAGCGGTATACGGCGCCGCGAACATACCGGCTATCTGGCAACGCACTATGGAAACACTCTTACAGGATACCCCTAATGTAGTGATTTTTTTTTGATGACATTCTCATATTTGCTAGTGATATAGACGAGCTTTTCAGAATACTAGAAACCACACTTAAAAAATTTAATAATCTGGGTTTCAAATTAAATAGACAAAAATGCGTTTTTGTTACTACGTCGGTTGAGTTTCTGGGACACGAAATAGAAGGCCATGGCATACATAAATCCACTAAGCATATTGATGCAATTTTACACAGCAATAAACCGGCTTCTATAGAAGATCTTCAGTTGTTTTTAGGCAAAGCTGCCTACTACTCAAACTTTATACCAAATTTGTCAACTCTGGAGCGGCCATTGCGAGATATACTTAAGACAGGAAAATTCGGTTGGTCTCAGGAGGCAGAGCAATCGTACTACAAGATCAAACAAATTCTGACTTCACCTCAAGTATTAATTCCATATGACCCTAATCTACCATTGATACTAGCAACAGACGCCAGCAAAACGGGCCTTGGGGCCGTACTTTCACATCGGTTATCCAACCACCAGGAACGACCGATAGCGTATGCAAGCCGTACGATGACCATGACTGAACAACGCTATCCGCAGATAGATAAGGAAGCATTAGCAATTGTGTGGGCGGTCCAAAAAATTTTCAAGTATCTATATGCACGGCAATGGACGCTCATAGCAGACCACAAACCATTGGCTCAAGATACTTCAACCTGACAAATCACTTCCTGGATTGTGTATATCGCGAATGGCAAATTATGCAGATTTCTTATCTAATTTTAACTTTGAGGTCATTCACAAAACTTCTAAAGCAAATGCGAATGCTGATTACCTTTCAAGAACGACATACAAAACAGCAGGCAAGGGTACTGCCCAAAGGATAAGTGAAGAATATGACGAGTTCGATCATATCATAATCAAGCAAATTGGGCAACTTCCTATAACTGCAATACGTATAAGCCAGGAAACTAAAACAGATGACTATCTTGGAAAAATTTTTCAACTTCTATTAAGTGGAAAATGCTTAACTGGATATGGTTATAAATCGCCAGAAGCTAACTATAAATTATCACATGAACACCGTATAGTTATTCCTCCAAAGTATCAGAAGCAGGTATTAGAGGAACTGCATGGTTCTCATTTGGGCGTAGTAGAGATTAAAGGTATAGCCCGTTCGTTTGTGTATTGGCCAGGTTTGGATAAAGATATAGAGAGCATTGCAAGAGAGTGTGATCAATGTGCAAAAAATGCTAACAAACCACCAAAACTTAGGACTCATCACTGAGAGTACCCAAAATCGCCTTGGGAGCGCATACACATTGATTATGCCGGGCCAATTGAGGGCATGATGATTCTGATTATTACTGACGCATATTCTAAGTGGTTAGAGGTGAAGACCACTAAGTCTGTTACTGCTGGTGCGACCATTGCGCTTTTGGACGAAGTTTTTGCAACCTATAGTGTTCCGCTAATGATAGTGTCTGATAATGGAACAAATTTCACATCAGTGGAGTTTAACAATTTCTTAAAGAACGTTGGTGTAAAATACCATAAATATACGGCCCCATATCACCCCGCCACAAATGGACAGGCTGAACGTAACGTGCAGACTGTGAAAAATGCGCTTAAGGCAATGTGCACAACCAAGGAAACGCTTCGATCAAATCTAAATGAGTTTTTAAGGCAATACAGGAATGCGCCACATTACACGACGGGACAATCACCTGCACAACTGTTTTTAGGACGTCAACTGCGAACACGTTTAGATCTGTTAAGGCCAGAGGAAGTTGACAGTAAAGTTTCGTCCCATCAATATTTAATTTCGCGTAATGAGAAACCTCGGCAGTTTGAAGACAAACAGACAGTTTACTTTTTGTCGGGAAATCCTCGAATAGACAAATGGCTTAAAGGAAAAATCAAAAAACGGCTGGGAGATATTCATTATGAAATTATGTTCAACGGTAAGTTATACAAACGGCACGTAGACCAGATTCGAAAGATGGGTTCGGATGAACAGAAGTGTACAACGGGTTCTGTTGTAAATAAATCGTCATCTGGTAGCATAGTATGTCGACAGACAAGGCCTTTCAAGAACGTGTTTCAGAGCACGTCAAGACAAGAAATTTCACCAACTAACAATGAGGAATGTAACATAACTAACGAATCGAAATCATCAGAAAATAATAGTGAGATATTTGGAACCCCACGAACTTCAACTGGTTTTAAAGGTTTTTCGGAAACAACACGAACATCACATACTGGAAGTCAAAGTTTTGCAGCATCTGCACCGAATGAAACAATTTCTGGAAATCAAGGTTTGGCAGCATCCACACCGAATGCAACAATCGTGGAACAGAAGTGTGATTTGAGACGGTCGTCAAGAATTCGGAAACCAAGGGTTTTGTTCTCCGCATGAAGGAGAAGAATTGTTATGTATTTTTTAGTATTGACACTACTTATTATATAGTCTTTTGATGGAAACTCTGATTTTATTGTCTTATTTTTTCCTAAAATATAATTGATTTGAACTTTTTAATTTTTTGTATAAAAACTGATTTCAATAAAAAATACCATTTTTATATACGGATTTAACACTAGATTTATTCAAATTCAAATATTACGCCCAAAAACAGAAACAAATCAAGTTTAGGGGCACCTCCCAGAAATTTAAAAAAAAATAAGTATCCTATCCTGTAGAAAATTAAAAAATAAAACGAAAAAATTAAATAAAAATATTGACGGCGAGGCGTAGTTTCCGAGTTATGGACCTCTGAAATTCTAGTATAATATTGTGATTATATGGTGTTTTCCAACGAATATGACCAATTGGTATCCCAAAAATTTAAAAAAAATACCGTATCTTATAGAAAATTGAAAAAATGAGAAGAAAAAATTTAACAAAAAAATTGTCGGCGAGGATTAGTTTCCGAGTTATGGGTCTCTGAAATTGTAATACAATATTATAATTTAATATATAATTTTTTTTAAGAAATTTATTATTCGACATATTGTCATAATTATATTTTAGTTTGAAATTTATTTGCTGGTGGTTCAGCTTGGTCATGAGTAGACTTCAACTACAAGTTTTGAACAGTCACAAACCTCTTACTTTATGCACAGACTTTCAAAAACTATATGAGAATTCATAAAATAATAATATTTTTGAAAATCACAAAGACAAAATAACCTTAGTAGGCAATGAAATACGTATATAGACCAAGCTGAACCACCAGCAAATAAATTTCAAATTTAATATATAATTATTGTTTCCCGATATGGCGCAGCCTAATAAATATTTTCTGCCTTGCAAAGTTTTTATGCCTAATAACGTTTTCCTGCATTGCAGGACTTCGGCCGGGCTTGTTTTCCGAGACAGTGCGGCCTAATAAAGATTTTCTGGCTAACAAAGTTTTCTTGCTTAATAACATTTTCCTGAATTGACGGCCTTCGGCCGGTTGTAAGAATTTTCTCCACCATGGTAAAGTAAAGTAAGTAAAGATTTTTTGTGTTTGCAAAGTTTTCCTGATTAAGCGTTTTCCTGCATGGCCGACAAAGGGTCTATTTTTACCGTTTAATGAAAAGTATTCTCAAAAGCTTTAAGATGATACCAATATTGGTCATATTCGTCAGAAAACACCGTATAATCACGATATTGTACTAGAATTTCAGAGGCCCATAACTCGGAAACTAAGCATCGCCGCCAATTTGTTCTTCTTATTTTTCAATTTTCTATAGAATTCGATACTTTTTTTTAATTTCTGGGAGGTTCCCTAAACTTAATTTAAGCCCAATCAAAAAAATTTTGTTTTTAAAAATTTTAGCATCACGAACACAACCGCTAACTTCGGGAAACATCTAATCCCAATGAAATCGGTGTTTTAGAATTAGATTTATGGGTATGTAGGTAGGCTGCTTGTTGAAATTGATGACCAGCACAATGTCATTAATTAATCATAGTTCTTAAAAACATTCGTATGTAAAACAGGTTTTATCAAGATAAACTATTCTACATATGGATATGTACGTAAATATGTACGTATAAATATCGACGTCACACACATTTGCAGCAACCTACTTTCCCCTCTAACTTTCCAACTATTCGTAACTTTTTAAGAAATGCACACAGAATTAAAAAAAACTTACCTCAAGTTCATACATCTGTGCATTGCTTGTCGGGTCAAAATATATTTCTTCTATACCCTCCAATATTTCTTGATCAGATTTTTGTGCTTCCTCTTTATTGCCATCTGTTTCATCTTTTTTATCAGTGGATTTCTTTGAAGATTCTATTTTGTTTGGCTCTGCTGCGGTAACTGTTTGTATAAAGTAGTCTGAAAATCCCATTGCTGGTATTTTAAGTTGTCGATTGGTCTTTGCAGAAATAGACGAAAAATGTACAATTATTTATGAATCGAAACAAAAAAAAAATATAAATTATTTACTTGTTTGTGTAACAAATCCATAAATTTTGTTTTAAACTCGTCCATTTTTGCCCTCGAGTTTTGCATTTTTTTTTATTTTGTCTGCCTTCGGAGAAAAGAAGTTGACGGACAAGTTGAGATGACAAAAAAATAATGATAACAAATTTGTTTATGTATACTTAGGGATGGTAATTTGTTAAAATTCAACATCCATATGGTCTCTGCCATGTTTCCACGAACATTTGAATCACTTGCTTCGTTCTCTGACCCTGCGTTTAGACGTGAAAGTACTGGCATGTACGTTCTATGTATTATCAACGAAAATTTCGCAAAAATGTCCGACTGTCTTGCTACTTGCATAATTACTTTTTAGTGCAGAACTGTCCCTAGCATTAAAGTTTGAAGGGATCCATATATAATTGAAGCTTATTAGTATTGTTTCAATATTTATATTTATGAAATTTTTCTCTACATCAAATCTTCTAAATTTGTGTATGTGATTTTAGCATGATTACATACTGCTTATATTGCCGCTGATTGTTTTTAACATACTTTTACTTATATAAATTTGTTTGGCTGGGGAGCCGATTCTCTGTGAGCACGTGCTTATGATTTATTATTTTAATTCTTATTTTATATTTGAATTTTAGTAAAAAATATATATACCCAGCTATTTTTTTTGCAAAATTCGAATTCTCTACCGTATAATATTACGCTAACTTTTTATGAACATGAACCTACATCCATAATATAACAATCGTGGATGAGTTGTGGTTCCAACAAGACGGGGCTACATGCCACACAGCGCACGTCACAATCGATTTATTGAAGGAAACATTCGATGAGCGCATAATTTCGCGGAATGGACCTGTCAATTGGCCACCAAGATCGTGTGATTTGACACTTTTGGATTATTTTTTTTGGGGATATGTGAAGTCGCTCGTCTACGCCAACAAACCAGAAACGTTAGGGGACTTGGAAGCCAACATTCGTGGCGTTATTGCCAACATACGGCCCCATATGCTCGAAAAAGTGGTTGAAAATTGGACCTGTAGAATTGGCTTTATTCGAGCCAGCCGCGGCAGCCACATGCCCGAAATCATATTTAAACATTAATGGCATAAAATTATCCTTCCAATAAAGACAAATTGATAGACATTAAAACGATTTTCTTGTGTTTTATTTCAATTCGAAGTTCTATACCTCTAAAAAAACACCCTTTATATACCCAGCTATTTTTTTTTCAAAATTTGAGTTCTCTACCGTATAATATTACGCTAACTTTTATGAACGTGGCCCTACCTCCATAATATAACAATCGGTGCTTTCGGATTTTTCCAGTTCGTAACTCACCCCTTAACTTAAATTCTTAATTTCGAGTTTAAAGTGTTTGTCCATGCTCCTCGATTGAAACTTCCACGATTTTAGATTTTTCTTGGTGATTTCTGACTTAGATTTATTTGTGTATCGAATTTAAGTTCTCTAGTGCAAACTCTAGCTTTAAATATTATTGGTGTTAACCACCTAACCTTCTTCACTTTTTTAAGCTCAAGATTTTGTTATGAGCAGTACTTAATTATCATCGTCCACTTTTTCAAGGTTTCTCACTTTGACTTACTTGCGTATCAAATTTAAGCTCTTATCATTCGTGTTAAGTTTTGTTGGGAACGGATAATAATAAATATATAAATTATACATTTATATGAATGTGCTAGGCCGAAGTACATAAAATATTGGGTGTTTTTTATTGAGGTATAGAACTTTAAGTTGGCATCACTTTTTTAACTGGCGGCCATTTTGTCAGCTGTCAAGTGATTAATATTTAGTTTGGTTTGCCATTTCATCACAAAGTAGACCAGAGTTGTAATAACTGACGTATGAAAAAAGCTAAAATCATTTGTGGTGCAGTCACTGCGAGAAAGGGACAACTGTAGTATATTTGTTATTAAGATGTTAACAAAATAATCAAAACAAACAAGAGAAAATATGTACTTTGTGAAACGAACACGTGTACATACATACATACATACATACACATTTACAAAATTAAATTAAAGAATATGTTGAATTGAATTAAAAAAATAGAATGTGAAATAGATTAATGGTATTAAAAAGTGATTTAAATTTGTTTACAAATGATTACTGATTTAACTTTAAGCATTTTCATTGAACAATTTTAATTTTTACCTTTTGTTTACAAAAATCACACAGCAAATGAGATCACAAAGCATAAACTGAAAATACATTTGAACAAGTAAACGAAGTACACAATTTTACAAAATTAAATGAAAGAATTTGTTGTGTTGAATCAAAAAACAAAGTGCCAAATAGCTTATTACTATTAAAAAAGCAATTAAAAAATGTTTTAAAATGATTGCATATCTTATTTGAAGCATTTTCATTTAAAAATATAAATTTTTACCATTTATTTGCAAAAATCGCAAAGCGAATGAGGTTACAAAGCGTAAAATGAAATTAAGCTAAAAAATGCAACCACGAAAGAAGGTTAAAGAATGCGCAGTGACTCCGAGAACGAGACCTCTGAAAACACAAATTATCTTCCGTCTCGTGACATCTCTGTATATCCTCTGTGATTTCATCATGAACAGGTTGACAAAAGAACAACGCTTGCAAATCGTGCAAATTTATTTCGAAAATATTGGTTCAGTTCGCGAAGTTTACCGCAAGCTCCGTCCATTTTATGGTCGACATAATCGTCCATCAGAGCAATTAATTCGGTTAACCATGGATCGTTTTCGCACTACGTTTACTCTATGTGATAATACGCATCCGCAGAGACGTCGAACAGTGCGCACCGAAGAAACAATTGCCGCTGTAGAGCAAAGTGTTGAAGAGGACCCGAATGAATCGATTCGCCACCGGAGACCGGTATAGAGCCATGATAACCGACTATTTTGTTCCCGAATTGGATGGCATGAATGTGGATGAGTTGTGGTTCCAACAAGACGGCGCTACATGCCACACAGCGCACGTCACAATCGATTTATTGAAGGAAACATTCGATGAGCGCATAGCTTCGCGGAATGGACCTGTCAATTGGCCACCAAGATCGTGTGATTTGACACCATTGGATTATTTTCTTTGGGGATATGTGAAGTCGCTCGTCTACGCCAACAAACCAGAAACGTTAGGGGACTTGGAAGCCAACATTCGTGGCGTTATTGCCAACATACGGCCCCATATGCTCGAAAAAGTGGTTGAAAATTGGACCTGTAGAATTGGCTTTATTCGAGCCAGCCGCGGCGGCCACATGCCCGAAATCATATTTAAACATTAATGGCATAAAATTATCCTTCCAATAAATCCAAATTGATGGACATTAAAACGATTTTCTTGTGTTTTATTTCAATTCGAAGTTCTATACCTCTAAAAAAACACCCTGTAGTAGGCTTAAATTTTATGGGCATGTTAACGCCCAGTATTTTAAACGTAAGTTTATAACCTTGTATTATTGTAACATGTATGCAAAATTTTAATAAAATCGCTTAGTTAAACGCCCAAGATGTTTTTAATTCTTTGATTTATAGGCGTAGCCCCACCGCTGGTCACAATTTCCGAGTTTTTAAAGTTGTCTAGCAAGTTGCTCACCTAGATCTGCCTGTTTATCAAATTTCAGCTCACTTTCACAAATTTTAATTTTGTATACATATATACCGCCCCGCCCACTTTTTTAAACTCAAGATTTTCTTTGGTCAGTGTTTATATTTTCTGCTTAGTTAAGTTGCTGATCCAAAGAAGATGAAATAGGAAGCTTTAATTGTATGGGCGTGTTAACGCCCACTTTTTTAACGAACATTTATAACTTTGTATTATTGCAACATGTATGCCCAATTTCAATACAATTGCAGGAGTAAAACGCCTTAGATTTGATTGTTTTAATTCTGAGGTTTATGGGCGCAGCCCATTGGTTAAAATTTTCGGGGTTTCAAATTTTTTTCTAGGTGGTTACCCACCTACAAAGTCATTCAGTATGTCTTAAAATATGTACTTTTTGCACCACCATATCTCAGAAAGCTTTTGTTGTAAAACTTTCAAACTTTGCATATGAGCTGAGATGAATTGTAGTAACAAATTAAATTTTAGAATTTTACGATGGCGTGGAACAAAGTTATCAGAGGGATAAAAACACGACGATTGAAAAATATATTTTACTTACATCTCTAAAATTTAAAAGTAATACAATTTAAATAAAAATCTTATAATAAACTTAATGATTATTACTCCTTAATCGGTTTCATCTTGCAAAAATTTAATTATTTCCAGTTTTTTTGCAATTTTAATTCGGATTTCTTTTATTTTAAGTTTTTTTTATTTTGTTGGCAAAAATTGATCCAGCACAAATTTTCAGACTCAGTCAAAATACTGTTAATTGATACTCCTTTTTTCAAATGTACATATGTGTAAACTTACGTATTGCGGTCACATCCAGTAAAAATTACCTAAACTTTTCGGTAAGCGGAGACACCTATTATTGTCCAATTTTGTCAACACATTGCAGAGTATTCGCTTTTGCTCCACATAAATCAATATATCAGGCATGTTCTGAAATCACAGTGATTTCAAATCACTAACGATTTTGAAATCACGCAAGTGATTTTTGGGTGTTTTGAAAATCACGAGATTTTTAGTTTTTAGTAATGATTTTCATTGTGCTATATAACGAGCAAAAAGCTTTTATTGTGCTGCCTCAGTATTTAGTACTTATTTTTGCCATTTGCACGATTGTATATTAAATATTAACCAATCGAATTTTATAATTATAATTATTATTGAACAAATTATATCAAGTTTTGTTCTGAATGATTAATTTAATTGACTTTAAAACTTTGTTGATCTGGCAACCGTAAATGCCTTTTTGATAAACAATATCAGCTGAGTACTGAAAAGGAAAAGTAGATGACGAAAAATAATAGAGTCCACAAAAAATATAGCATTTTTATATATTTGTAAATTTTAGTGTTCTTTTGTGTAAAATAATTAATTTGATTACAAAAACAAATAAAAAACAAATGATATTGTGTGTATATAAATGATTTATTACGGAATTCAAAGTAAAATGCTTCAAAAACCATCAAGTGATTTGATATCGTCAGGCAGTTGGTTGACCGGTTTCAAATCACGAGATCTCGAACATTTTTGTGAGCAGAACACCTTTTCAGTGATTTCAAATCACTTTAGTATAAAGAGATTTACAGAACATGCCTGTATAATTGATATTATCCAATATACAATACATTGTACCACCTTCTAATAAAATACATACACACGACGGCAATTTTCTTGTATATAATAGAATATTGTAAGTCGTAGATGTAAAAACAAAGATTGTAATATTTGAAAGATGTTTGATACTTGCGCCTATAATAAAACTATATATTTAAAATTGTACCTTTATTTTGTAGCACAACTGTAGACTTTTAAAATGCACATGAGCATTATCGATGAAAAAGTATCATCTCTAACACAGCTGATATTTTGACTGCCTTTGACAGTTATCAATTTCATAAGTAAACAAACAAAATTTACACACACAAGCAATGAGAATATGGTGATATTTTGAAGAAATTTTTAAATTTATTAAGTTTAAATAATTTATCTTTTTACAGTATGGCCTCCGACTTTTTTTATCCTAGCGTAGGCGGTGTGGAAGAACATATTTTTAACTTGTCCCAAATACTTTTAAAGAGGGGTCACAAGGTATTGATTGTGTGGTGATTGATCAAGAATTCATGCTTTTTCCATTTACATATTAAATTTTTAGGTGATAATACTCACACACTGTTATGGAGACTGCAAAGGAATACGTTACTTGACAAACGGCCTAAAGGTTTATTATCTTCCGATTAAAGTTTTTTATGCCCAATCTATATTGCCCACAATTATTTGCAATGCTCCGCTAATAAGATGCGTTTTAATAAGAGAACAAATTGAAATAGTACATGCTCACTCGGCATTTAGTGCCTTGGGCCATGAAGCAATTACGATAGCATCTTTATTGGGTTTAAAGGTCTGTTAAACTAATTTTGAGACTACACAAATATAAGTTATAATGTTAATTATTTACAGACCGTTTTCACCGATCATAGCTTGTTCGGTTTTGCCGACTTGTCGGCCGTTTTTACCAACAAAATGTTGGAAATTGATTTAACATGTGTAAATCATTGTATATGCGTTTCTCATATAGGTGGGGATGTAGTTTCTAACTTATCTTACTAAAACATACATATTAACCCTTTGTACTTTTTCCTTTTTTGCTAGGTAAAGAAAACACGGTTTTGAGAGCCCGTGTTCCTAAGGAAAAAGTTTCTGTGATACCCAATGCAGTTGACACTGTTCTCTTTACTCCAGATCCCAGCCAGAGGCCAAATGATGGTACAAGTAAGTATATTTTTAAAATAAGCAGTGTTTTGATATCGATTTTTATATCTGTTTTTTTTTGCAGTCAATATCGTTGTTGCTTCCCGTTTAGTTTATCGTAAAGGTATTGATCTCTTAGCCAATATAATACCTCGCTTCAAGTCTATGCCACACATTAAATTTATTATCGTGGGCGATGGATTCAAAAGGGAACTGTTAGAAGAAATACGTGAAAAAGCCTGTATGCAAGATCGTGTTGAAATGGTAGGTGCAGTAGAACATTCCAAGGTGCGAGAATATCTCGTTCGGGGACATATATTTGTAAATACATCGTTAACGGAAGCCTACTGCATGGCAATAGTGGAAGCGGCTTCATGTGGACTGCAAGTTGTATCGACACGTGTTGGCGGTATACCAGAAGTCCTACCAGAGAGTCTTATAATATTAACAGAACCGGAAAGTGATTCAATTTACGATGGCGTCATGAAGGCCATAAAACGTCTTACGATTTATCAGCAAACAAATAAAATGAATAGTAAAATAATAAAAAATGTCAGTTGCAGCCATAAGACGCTTTCTAGTGATAAAAAGTATTTAACGAAAAATGTAGATAATTATCAAAATGGTAGATATGCGCGTAAAAGATATAAAAAAAATAATTCACTCAGTAAAAATGAACAAAAGCTTTGTGGCTCTTCCAACTCTAATTATTCCGACACTGATGACAATCAAGCTATACTTTGTCCTTTTAAATGTAATGAGATTGTAGCCTCACTCTACAATTGGAACAATGTCACTCAACGTACCGAAAATGTTTACGAACATGTCATGATGGAGCCAAATCGTAGTTTTGGTGAAATTTTATATTGCTATTTGAATGCCAATGTTTGGTCTATGCTCCTAGCAATTTCCCTATTGCATTTGATATTACGGTTTTTGGAATATATACGTCCTGGCCGATATATGGAAAAAGCTAAAGATCTTCCAAGTTTTCATAAAAATTGAAGTAGCTTTAAAATTAGATTTTAATTTTGGATTGTACAAAATGTTAAATTTAAATGTATGGGCAAAATTAATTAATAGATATTATATATCATGGTGTATAATGGTATTTCTGTAATGCATTTACTTGTAATACATATTGTTTATTAGATATATAGCAAATAAAATTACTAATAAATCAGTTGAAGTAGTCTTTTTATTTAATTGCAAATACATAGAAGAGCATGAACTTTTAGTGCCTTTTAAATTTTGAAAACACGTTAATTTTAACAGCAATTCCAAAAGTTATATTAGCGGTATTCACGGTTGGCTATTGTAGATCTTTTACATATTGTAGCTGTGGTAAATTGTGGTAAAATTAAAACACTGTAAGAGCAAAATGCATACATTTTTAATTAATTATGCCTACACCATATGTACGAAAAAAAACAAAGTAATCGGGATTGGACAAGTGAGCGTGCTTCCTCTCAAATAGAGAAAATGTTTACTTAAAAAAATATCTTGGAAACTAATGCAGTGAAAATTTTGAAGCTCATCATGACCATTTATTTATGTTAATAATTAGAATTGTATTCTGCACAATAGTGAATTTCTGAGAGTTATACATTTTAATAAAAATCGATTAAGACTGAAAATTTCAAAGCTCTAAAAAGCGGGATAAAAATTCGATGCGCGATCTTCCTATGAAAAGCGGGATGTCTGCTCAGGTTATATGAGTAATAACTGCTTAATTCGGCTTAAGTAAATATAGCTTTATCCAGAAAAAATTACTGCTTATTATTAAATACAGAGCCCGCCTTACATAAGTGCTTTTCAGAAGCATTTTTCGATAAGCAATACATTGCTGCCCTCAGTTGTTAGTGCTTCCAAATCAAAATTTTTTGCTGGGTATCGTGCAGCATTTTGCCCCAGTGGAAAATTGCAGTAATTTCGATGCTACATATGCAAAGCAAGGACCACACGAAAATAGAAGCATTCTAATACATATATTTGCGGTAGCGTAAAAATTCTACTTAGTTTGAGTCGACTTAAGTGATTATTACATATTGCTAGAGATATATACTCTGGAGGATAAGTTTGTGAGGGTCTATTCTGTAATTCGAAACGAAAGAAAATGGCTGACTTCCTAAACGCAAGTTGCAATTCATATTTACAATGCATACACTTCGTAAACGCATATGTAAACTTTCTGGCAATGTCCAATGTTCCTAATCGTTTGGCAACTCATTTTAATGAGTATCAGTTGTCAAAATCGTGCATCATTTTTATTTTGTAGGCAAACATATGTATGAGTTGCATAGCGACGTTCCTAAATGTCGATAAAATGCAAAAAATGTCTACGCAGCGCAAGTTTGCTCTTAATACATGCTTAGCATTGCACACGCATTTTATTAAATTGTGAATTGCAACTTGCGTTTAGGAAGTCGGCCAATGCTTTCGAATTTGCACATACATGCTATACCAAAGCACAGACAGGGTTTATCAGGTAGATTAAATGGATAGAAGGGCTGACAAGGAAAATGTTATATAATAGGAATACGAATATGCATATATGTATGTACAACATACATATAGTATAAGTATCTAATATATGCATATCCACATAAATAAACTTCATCAAACAAACTGGAATATTACCACGCTCAAACATAGATTTAAATTCAGCCTTAGATCGAGTAAAATTCGATGCTCAACGTGCTTTTCTTACCAAATAAGATCTATCAAAGAAGGGCAACCTCAAAATCACCAAAATAAAAATTCCGGATTTCTAGAAGACCGCAAATAGGCATAACTAACATGCAATGAAGACGGAAACTCACTTCTCATCACACTTTGGATTAAAATTAGGTTCTGATACTTAAGAAGTTGCTAAATAAACAACCCAAGAAGTTAAAATTATTTATTTTCTATTATTTCTATTTATTTTATGTTGTGAACATAGGAGGAAAAATTATCAAACCGTGTAACATTATACACAATTCGTACGATCATATGAACAATGCGTTGCATTGTTCTGCTGGTCATATACAATTTGTTAAAAGTAGAAAAATTCTATGTAGGTAAATATGCATATACCTGCCTATATAAGTAGTAAAAGTATATATATATATTATATATATAGTATATTATAGTTATTATATAATATTTTATATATTTAATTAAGATTTGTACTTACATACATACAATATACTATGTAGCTGTTGCAGCCATCTTGTATTTCTTCCTTGTGTATTTAATTTTTACAAATTTATGTGTAAACTAAACACTGTAGGACTGTCTACACGAATTTATTATTATTTAATATTTGAAAGATCTTTTCAATTCAAAAACTAAAGAAACCCCATTCAAGTGTTTATTTTACTTCCGATAATTATCGCTTAAAGAAAAAACTTCCTGCTGCGAAGTCGATAACTGATTTTATTGACGACACTTTTATCTACCACCCATCGCTAAGACACAGGAAAAGACAAACAGCTGTCACCATAGAATTCTATGAAAAAAATAGTATATTCGCCGTAAAAGGTAAAACATAATCAGCAATTCATTATTGGGAGGTGAAAAAAATATTGAAAACAATAATAAAATTGCAAAAAAAGTTTAGATTATAAAAATATTAAAGCCCAAAATCATGGATTTACTGGGTTCAATACTTGATGCCATGGATAAACCTCCAACGGCCAATGAGGAGCAAAAGAAACTCATCAAAAGACAGAAGGAAATGGCAGAACGCATGAAAAATAAACAAAAAGAGGAAATATTAAGATTCCGCAAATATGTGGAAGAAAGAATAGGCCGTTTCGCTAAGGACGATCGTCTGCATATAGAATTTCAGCCATTGGATAAGGTGCATCGTGCGGTAATACATGAAGTCGCTGAATATGGTGGCTTTATATGCATGAGTTTCGGTTGTGAAGATGTTGATCGATATTCGGTTGTATATAAAAAGGAAAATGCTCCCACAGAAGATGAAATAATGGCTAGGCGCAATGGTGATGGCTGGAATGATGAAATAGCCGTGGAATATGCCGAGAGGCGCATTAAGCAAAAGGAAATTGAATTGGAACAAAAAAGACTGGCTCGTTCTTCCGCTGCTTCTGCTACAGGGGCGGCTAATAACGCGAATTCTTCATTATCATCGTTATGTAATAACAAGCAAAATTCTAACTATACACAAGCAATAGAAGCTGAGATTAAGCCAACATTTAACTATAAGGATAAATATGCCCATCTGATTGGACAGGATGCAGCTTTAGAAGCTGCACGCAAAACTGAAACAAATGTAAGTTATGGTTTTGTGCCCAGCAAGAATAAAAAGGATGTTAGATCCATAGAGCAGACTTTGGCTGATATACAGGCCAAAAAGAAGCTTAGGTTACAGTTACAACAAGAACAGCAGAAACAGCTAGATGTAAGCAACTTGCAGGATGGTGGTATCGCCACAACAATTGCTAACATCACTAAAACTGCTCCCGCAACCAAGACATCACACTGATAAATTTCTTCTTTTTTTTTTGTTGTATTCATAAAGAGTCCTAAATATTATAACGGCCATAATCAACCTTAATTTAGAATTGATATTACATACATATATACATACACACAGGACAAGAAAAACAACTAAATGAGTTACGGAACAAGAAGAAAGAGAATTTGTTGTTGAATTAAATTCGAAATCGAGTAAATACTCAAAGGAAAATAGATTCACATCAATGTAACGAAATTGCTTCGATCGAAAATGTTTTATTTTTTTGTTTAAAATTAAACATACGATCGATATACCTACGAGTACATAGAATCACCAAGTTTTTAAGTAATTTTTTAACGCATATGTTTTAATTTGTTTTCGTTTTAGATTCAGGTTGTTCTTGCTTCATTTTTAATAACAATCTTATTAAACTTGTGGCATTTTCTTTTCAGAAAAAACTAAAATTTTTTAACTTTTTATAAAAAAATAAAGCTATATTTATAATAATGTTTCTTGTCGACATCGTGTATGAAAATTTGTTTTAAAAAGTCTTTATAAGGCCTTAATAACTTTTATAAATAAGACTAATACAATTTAGCGTTTGTTTAAAGAAAAAATTTAAGCTCGCAAAGGACGTTACAATAATTTATAATAAATAATATTTCAGAAGATCATTTTATTGCGATTGTACAATTTTTTTCCAGAAAAGAAAATGCCATTAATTATTTTAAATTTGATTTTAAATATTTAAGCTTTCAAAGGAAATCTAATTTCTCAAGTACTTGAACAATTACAATTTTTCCTCAGAGAAAGCAAGAAGCATGAAAGAATTGCTTCTAATTTCGGTTTTTTGTTAATCACATAAATAGCTTGAAAAATATTTCGCAATATTGTCCACTTTTTATAACATTTGACATTTTAATGCCGTTCGAAAAAGAAAAAGTCGCCGCATCTACTGACTTAATAATTTAATTTAATTTGAAACTCTACATGTCGCAAAAACTTTATCCATTAGGGTAGTTCCCTAAGTTGTGTATACGAATTGTTAACAGTATTTTGCCTCTCGTGTAAAATTTGTTTCAAGTGAGTTAGCTAGCAGTTTCAGACTCTAAGCCGACGATATGTTTTAGGAAATGTTTAGGTATGTAAAAGAGATCCTTAATTTTCATAATTATAGATTTGATATAATGCGAAAGTTTTGTTAATATTTTTGAAACAAATCAAAAATTATTTTCTCAAAATACATGCATATAATTGTAACAGCAAATAAAATAAGCAGAGGAAGATAAAGGAATTTAGACAGAAGAATTTAAAAGGAATTCTTATTGTTTAAAGTCGGTTGCTCATCGATATCGATTCATATTCGTTCAATGATTCAAAAGGATATTGAATAAAAATTGCTTAATAAGTTTTTGCCAATACACACAATTGGCATTCAGTTTTATGCACACATACATATCTGTGACAAAAAGGAAAAAGTGCTTAAGTCGAGATAGGCTGATTCTGAGTTAATGGCACCTCCGCAATCGGCATACTTGAAAGTACAATTAATTTGGGCGATTTTTCAGCAAATTATAGCACTATAACTTGCGACTTATCTTTTTTAAACTTCTAATCTCATTTGGAATAATAGCTTAATGTAGACTATACTTTGTTTGGTATATTGCAACTTAAATAGTAATTTCAATTCTTATTGAATGAAATATTTTTATTAATTAATGTGAGTTTCTAAAAAAGAGAAGAAAAATTAAACTTAGACTTTATTAGCTGGGGGAAATACCGATACTGTTTACTTTTACTAATAAAGTCTAAGTTTAATTTTTCTTCTTCTCTTTAGAAACTCAGATTAATTAATAAAAATATTTCAATCAATAAGAATTGAAATTACTGAGCCTGATTAAAAATTAACGCTAATTAAAATTCACTACAGTTCAATTAAAAATCTAAAAATGTCTCGCAACTTAAATATATTACATATAGTGTGTACGATGTTTGCTTAAAAAATTAAAAGTTAACAGAGATTTTCTCAATTGAACTGTAATACCTGATTTACATTAAGCATTTTTTTCCATGAAATTAGTTGCATGAAAATTTTTTATTTTTCAATAGGAAGCGTGGAAGAGAAACTTATATCAAAAGCGTTGCCAAAGATGCATCAGAGATTAATTCTAAGTCCTTTTTTTATATAACATCCTCTTTTATGTCACTACAATTAGTAAATAGAAAAAGTTGCGTGCAACAAAATTCATGAAATTTCATGAAAAAATGCTTAAATGTAAATCAGACATAAAAGAAATAAATTTCTGAAAATCGACTTGAAAGTGCTCTCCTCCAAAAACATTAAAATATGACTTAAGCACTTGTTCCTTAATGCCGCAGATATGACGATGGACAATATTTTATTATTTATTATTAAAGTTGTATAAAATATAATATTAATTTATATATTGATAGCACTGGCTGCCAATGCCATCGGCTTAAAATAATTACAATAAAAACCCACTAACAAGTCAACTATTAATAGTTTGTTTTTGAAGTCACGTGATTTGAAATCACCAGATGACTTCTGCTTAGTTTATTTCCTGTTATAAGTATATAAATAAAATTTAAATCGTGCAATTTACTGAATACAGATTTAGATTTGATAAATTTTTCTAAATCACTGTGATTTGATAATATGTCGTGATTTGTACAACAGGCCCGAATATAAAGAAATTTATACAAAAGAATTTAGAAAGAACTAACCGTTGTCGTTTTATTGAGTCGTGTGCTTATCAAAATCGATATAAATTCATAATGATTAAAAAAAAATATTAATAAATAAGTTTTTGCCAATTAAATCACATTCATCAATTCTCTGTACATACATATATATACATACATACATATGATGATGTAGAACATTTTAATTATTTCCATTGTAAACAAAATGTTAAGAAAAAGTATTGGAAATGATGTTGACATTAATAACTTAGAGAAATGGTAAACAAAAATACTCTGAATGGAAATATAAAAGATGCCTCTATAATACTGAATAAAGAAAAGCAGTAATATTTATATTTAATTAATTACTTTGAAAAATAATTACATATTATTGTAATTTCACTTACATAGTTTAATTTAAAAATGCAGAACTTTCACTGTAATTTAAAAATTTGTATTTTAATCAAAAACAAAATATTTTTACTAAAAATTGGTATAAATATAACAACAACAACAAAAATCTACATATGTAACTATTAAAATAGTTACATATTTATATAATAGATAAGTATTGTATATTTCATAATTGAGGCTATCAGCGCAGAAATGGTGTAACTCACATTGTTTTTTTTTCTTTTGTTGCAGAGACAAACTACATATCTTTTGATATTCTAAAGTAAATGGAGATGAAAATCGTAAATAATAAAAAATACCAATTGTTTAAATAAATTCATGTGGGTTACACCACTTCAGCGCCTGATGGCCTCAATTTGCACAAGGTATTTGTTTAAATTCAAGCAGTTCAGTCAGCACTTGCTTTTTAAAATTTGTTAATATTCGATAACTGCCAACTGCTTTTCATTTTCCAAGAAAAAGAAATGTTAATGATGTCCTTATAAAACTTTTTTATTACTAATTTAGACTTTTTAAAACTTTAAAATGGTTAATTGTTGTTATTTTTTTTTAAACAAGTTATTTCGGTTAAAACTGTTTCATTTTAGATTCATTAAAATATTTAATAAAATTTCAAATTGTTGTTTAGCAGTGAAAAGAAAAAAATACAATAAATTAAGATTTTAAGTCAAGTAGACTGAAAAATTCAAAATGATTTCTTTCAATAATAGGTCTGTCTGCGTACACATATTTTGCATAATTTTGTGCAAAATGTTACAAAATCTTGAAAAATGTTGTCTGCGTACTCCAAATCTCTTGCAGCGAGAGAGCCAAAAAGAGAATTTTTTGACAGTTGGAAGCAGTGTTGCCAGAATTTCTAAGGCTAAAATCTGCAAAATGTGCCAATTTTTATCGAAAAAATCTTCAAAATCTGCATTTTATTTTTAAAATCTTCAAAAAAATCTTCAAAGCATTTTTTAAAACAACTTTTTTATATTTTATTAAAAAATTAACCCATATTCATCAAATTTAAACTCTGTTTAAAATGTATTTTATTTAAATTTTTTAGAAAAAATTTTCTTAAAAGAACTTTCAAGCACATTTTATTTTTTATGAATAAAAGACTTTAAAGTACGAAGAATGTACATTTCTTTTCTACAGGGTGTTTTTTTTAGAGGTATAGAACTTCGAATTGAAATAAAACACAAGAAAATCGTTTTGATGTCCATCAATTTGGCTTTATTGGAAGGATAATTTTATGCCATTAATGTTTAAATATGATTTCGGGCATGTGGCCGCCGCGGCTGGCTCGAATAAAGCCAATTCTACAGGTCCAATTTTCAACCACTTTTTCGAGCATATGGGGCCGTATGTTGGCAATACTTAAGAAACTCATCAGGAGACTTCAACCAAAAATTTTTTGAAATAAAGTAAACAACTGAATGAATACGGCAGAATAAGCTTAAAAGATTCAAGCAACATCTTCAACATTGCAAGCTAACATCTTCTATTTTTAATCCATTTAATCCATAATTATTTTTATTAGTTGAAGTCTTCTGATGAGTTTGGCGTCTTTTCCGAACGCAAAATTTACTTTGCAAAGTCTCAAGTTTGTTGAAGAAAAAAATAATATAGAATAATATCAATTTTAACTTTACTTTTCTCCTACAAACTTAAGACTTTGCAAAGTAAACTTTGTGTGTGGAAAACCCGGCTAATATAAAATAAATGAGAAAAGAAATCGGATATATAAAAAATCATAGAAAAATTAATTTTATTTGTTGCATAAATATCCAAAGGACTTCGAAGTTTTGTTTTATTCACTTGTTTCGACACTTGCAAATTAATGTGGTCAAGACATTGCATTTTGAATAAAGTTAGGGCTGCAAAAGTGTAATCAAATTAAGCTCGTTTTACATATATCAGATATTAAATAGAATAGTTTGCCAAAGTTACTTCTTCTTTTTCCTTAATGATGTCTTCTTCTAAGTTCAAAAATTGCAACTCTCTAAACTATTAGTCGTTCACCCAAAAAAGAAACAAAAAGTAGTAGCAGTAATAAAAATTTTAAAAATTTCACTATGATTAGAGTTGAAAAATCTGCGTTTTTAGGCCAAAAATCTTCAAATCTGCATTTCTTCTTTTTGGAGTGTAAAAATCTGCAACCGTGATTGGAAGTTAGAGAACTTGCAAAATGTTGCTGGAGAAATTTCCGCTTGCAAGATTTTGCAACTAGTTTGAACAGCTGTTTTTATTTACTTTTTGAATGAAATAATTTTTGTGAAATGAAAATAAAAATTTAAATTTAATAATGGCAGAGGTAAATAGTTAGAATTGTGTTGATTTTTAACGTTTATAATAAATTATAATAAACAAAACATTTTATTTCATACTAGAAACGTCCAAATATACAGTGCGACCGTGGCGAAAAAGCAGAACCAATGATTCCAATAATGCTATTTTTCTGGCTAAAATTCTTTTGCTTTGTTATTTCAATTGTTTTCACACCGATCAGCTGTTTTCTTGCAAAATTTCACTGGATACTGTCTGCGTAATTTTTGAGATATTTTCAGCCGACAGAGAAAAAATTGGTCTTACTCCCCCCATAAAAGTTTACTGAGTATTTGCTACTGGAAAAGTACCCACACAGACCTAATAATAAAATCAATGGCAATGTGAAATAATAGCTTAAGTAGGCTTAAGCAAAGCATTGTTTTTCGAAGGATTTGGAACTACCACATGATCTCACTTTCGTGTGATCCTTTCTTTCAAAATGTAACATTTTAATCACTGAAAATTTCAACTGGAATATAATACAGCATAATAATAATTATAAATTTTCCTAAGTCTATAAGTCATTAGCATAATAATAATTATAAATTTTCCTAAGTCTATAAGTCATTAGCCCAGTTAACAGCAGCAAATGCACAAGCATCACACATTTTTCAGTCACGAACTAATTTCTTCTTTACTCGTATACCTGCAGTAAGTTAAACAAATGTATTGCCAACAGTGTTGTTTAGCGTTTGTTTTAGAACAATTAGCTGTAGTAAAACATTTAAAAAATCCCTCATATCTTAAAAGTTCTTGTAAGAGGTCTTGTGCAGGTCTTTAATAAATACATGTCCGAATCAAACAGTTTTTCCTTATTTATTAGTGGTTACGCTTTTTTTTAGCACATGACACACAGATCTAAACCCTTCTTCACTTAAGCAGGAAATTGATTCGGTGGGCAAGGGAGGGCATTAATTTTCCGCAAATAAAATTTTCCGACAAGATCGGCGCTAGGAAATCTCGTCATTTTTTTTTTAAATATGGCCAAAAGAGATCCGGCAAAGGAAGCACACGCAGGAAGTGAAAAAATTCGAAAGAATTTACGGCTCTGTTAGTGTACTCCTGGGTAGACTATCTCCTTTGGAGAAGGATGTGATTGTCGAGGTTATAACTGTTAAGACTTTTGGGGCTGTAGAAGTAGGCACACCCATCTCCAAAAATAAGGTAGAGGAAAAGGAATCTGGCAGTGCCTTGTTTGCTAAGACGATCAGGTACTCGATGGTCGGGTTTGACAAGGCATCGTCAGATAGTAAGGAGTAGGTTGTGAAACCAGCTGGCCCTCCCGATAGGAGTCCTCGAATAGAGCAAGATCTGGTGATGACATACCCTCTACGTCTAAGAAGGTGAAGAAGTCGAAGAGCCAGGAAGATGACCTTTGGGCAGCTGTCACAGATAGGAGTGATCCGGATCGGAGGATCAACCCTGAGCTGTGGTAGCTGGTTGATGGTGGGCTCATTGATGAAATCGGCCTAGCGGGAGTAGAAAAAGAGGATGCATAGCGCGGAATGGGCGAGGGGTCAACTTCGGTAATAAGAAATCGTTTGATTTCCTTAAAACCGTCGTTGACATGTGTGGCAACCTTCGCCTGGAGGAGAAACTGGAGGTGATTTTAGCCTTGGATCTGCCTCTTATATGATGATACATCATGATTTCCACCACCAGTCAGATCGATGGAAAACATGCTGTCGGTACTGGCAGCGCAGAACGCGGATAAAGATCATCGCTTTGCGTAAATCAGAAATTTCTAAAGATGCTGCTGTTGTTGGGGGTTGTTGTAAAACTTCGGCCTAGGGACTGTCAGATTTAGATTTGCTAAGTCGAACGATCCCAAGAATGCTGCGGGCGGTGTATACAAACTTGCACCACAGTGAGGCAGCCTCGGTCAAACTAATAATGCACCTCAATAGATCGCAAGTAGATGGGGCTCTTTTCCAAGAACTCTGGATGAATAAAAATGGGGTTTGCGGATTAAGAGTCACAGGCTACACATTGTATGTACCTGTCACAGAAGATAAGGTAAGAACTTGCATTTTAGCAAGGGAGTAGCAAAGATTAACTTTATTTAATTGTTAAGGGAGGTCACAAGGGTAAGCAGGGAATTGTGCTTGCATCGGTTTATATGCCCTATGAAGCTGTTGATCCACCGAGGAGTGGCGTGCAAAAGCTGACGAAGTACGCATGGGCGAGAGGGGTTGCAGTGGCACTGGACTGCGAATCTAATGCGCATCATAGTTAGTGGGGGAGCACCAACATTAACAAAAGAAAAGAGAGCTGGTATTTGATTGTATTACTTCTTACAATATGTTTATTTCTAACAGGGGTAATGCACCCACGTTCACTAATAGGGATAGGGAAGAATTTGTAGACATACCACTAACTAACAGAGATAGGAACCTGGTAGAGAACTGGATGGTAGATAAAGACTACGTTTCCGGAACGCAGTAGGTTATCAATCAGTCTTACATTTACAGGGGAATGGTGTGACCAATTTAGAAATCCAAGAAAGACAAACTGGGATACCTATAGGGCCACTGTTAATATTAGAGCAATGGTCACTCCGCAGGGTATGGATACATAAAGAGGAGTGGAAGAAGAGGTGCAATATTTCACTAACACTTGTAGGGCATGTTTTGAGCAATCCTGTCAATTGGCTTTCCTAAGCAAACGAGAACAGCCTTCGTGGTGGACCAAAGATCTGAAAGATCTGAGAGAGGGTTACAGCACAAGGAGTACACAACTGGCTGATTTCTTAAGACATCTGAGTCTTAGTATAGAGGCTATTAGGGAGTCGCTGGGATACTCAGGGTTCTCAACTTTCCAGTGGAGTGGATAGTTATCATGTTTAGCAACAGAATCATCAACTTATGTAAATATGGGAAGGAGAAAAATTAGGAGTTTAGTGACAAGACGGAGGACTTTTATCACTTCTATTGTGGTTGTTGACAATGAACGTAATTCTTAGCCGTTTTGACAGAAGCGGACGGAAGTTGGTTGCTTATTCGTATGACGTAGTCTTACTGGTAACGGTAAAGTTTCTTCCCACTATCAGTGAAATCATTCAGTCGGCGTTGGGCGATCTATCCTCCTGGGCCAGCAGCAAAAGACTGAGAGTCAACCCAGAGAAAACCGAGCTAGTCCTCTCTACCAGGAGATACAAAATAGATATCATTGTACTGCCTAGCGGGAGAGGGAGGGCTGAGACTAGCAGAGGGAGCGATAGATAGCAAGCTTTCTTGGCTAAATAACTGATTCAATGCCTGTTACATATGCAGGAACTCCATAGTAAGGAACTGGGGTCTGCAACCGAAGATAGTAAACTGGATTTACACATCGGTTGTCAGACCAGTTATTTCCTATAGTTGTGTGGTAGGTGTGCCTCGCTGGGCATCACAGGTGCTCAAGGAGCACACCTCAGGCTGCCTTGGACGTAACTCAGCTACTTCATAAAGAGGACTTTGTGGCGGTAACGACGACCAGAAATCCCCTTAGACTCTTTGAAGCAGGTTTGGTGAGGACAGTAATAACAGATCCCACATCAATCTTAAATGAGATTAGTTTTAATGATCACAGATCCGTAATCCCTGACTTCACAGATTATAAGGTCGTTGAAATTGATTTTAGTACTATGAGGGTAGTGCGGTCTTTACATAAGGATCAAAAAGGGGAAAGGAAGGCACAAGGGCTGGTGTCTATATCTTGCGAACGGACATTCGTAGTTCTTTCCGACTGCTGAATGAATGTAGTATTTTCCAGGCTGTTCACCAGGAACTGGTGACTAGGAATGTAGCTGAAGGTGAGAAGGTAACCTTCTACGTCGACAGCCAGGCAGCGCTAAAAGCTTTGAACGGACACAATGTCAAATCGAAACTTGTTAGTGAATGTAGGAGATCCCTCAACTTGCTTATGGACAAATATACGAGTAGTGTGGGACTATGTTGAGTTCGTGGTCACAGCAGTGTTGAGGGAAATTAAATTGCCGATGAGCTGGCAAGAATAGGGTCGGCGTTAGATGCGGGAATGTGTGTTAGATCGGTGAAATTACCGATTAGTCATTACTACAGGGAACTCAGTAATTGAGTAGAGAGCAAGACCAACCGTTCATGACAAAGTAGGGAGGATTGTAGAGTCTTAGTGACGGATAATAGGGGCACTTCTGGGTTTAATTATTACTATTAGCCGGTCAATAGAAGGTAGTCACAATGGATTCACCTGGCTCTTGGAGTGGATGTGCTTTTCCGACTTCGAATAGCATTATACTTTTTTTTTAACTGAACAAAACAAGCAACTTAACCAGTAAGAATTAATAATTTTTCCTTTGCTTGTGAAAACTCTAAAAGAGGCGAAATATTTCTATTGCGAATATTGTAAAAACTAAACTCGAAACCTAGGCGAATTCTTCCAGTTACGTTTCTTTTGATTTGTTTCATTTCGCTATCGATATTAAAATACAATAATTCTTTCTGCAAAAAAAAAACCGACTTCAATGCAAAGAAATAAAAAAATTAAGTTTTATTGGGCGTGGCTCCACCCATTTTTTTAAATGAAGGATTTTGTCTAATTTAGAGCTCAAGATGTGTGGTAAGTTTCGTAAAAATCGGTTAAGTAGAACCACGTGAAATATTATAATAAATTTTAATGGGCGTAACTCCGTCCATTTTATAAACTTTTGTGTAAATACAAGAACCAAAGGTGTTTTATAGGTTTAGCATTAATCATTAATTGAGTGGAATACCATAAAATTATATAAAACAATTGTGGGCGTATTGCCGGCCAATTTTTTACAATGGGACCAATGGGAAGCTATACCCTATCAGACAACAAAAAAATTTACAATCGGTTTAAAATGTACTGAGTTATGAAGATAAACACTTAAAAAAATATGTATATGTGACACCGCATAGAGAAAAGGATCTAAGGGTAAAAAAATCAATTTTCACTTTTTTTATGTGGACAACATCTGAGCATCGAATGAGACCGATCCCATGCCCCAAAATTGAAATTGAAGTCATTAGAAAACGGTAGAAGTCAATAGAAAACGCGCGTTTTCAGGGTTGACCAATACGTTCTTGACGTCATGAGATGTGTCGCTTTCAAATGAGACCAATACCAACACGCTCAGTGATGGTACACCAAAGATACACGTATTTAAATCTTTAAAATGGCTCTCCTGATCTTAGGTCCCTTTCTATTTGGCGCGTCACATATATAGACGAATTGTAAACCTCCTCATTTTTTTAAGTCGGTTAAAAACAACAGTCCTATTCTAAATAACAACTCCCCGAGAGGTTTTCCCCATTCCGCTATTTTAAAAAAATCATTTGCAATCTTTCAAGTAAAATAGAACAACTGGAAACAATATTCGAAAATTCGAGAATATATCTCCTTCCCTCTCTCTCTCTCTGTGAGTGTGAGGATTTTATTCTTTTTAGAAACTATGTATATTATTGATTTCTTTTTTTTAACAAAAGTAAGAAATTCCAAATTATTATTTTAACATAAATAAATGTCCATAATTACATACACCCAATAAACAAATTTTAAAATTAAAAAGAAAAAATTTCATTTTGAAACGAATTATTTATGAAATAGAACTAAGTTCGATGAATTTTTAAAATAAAAACGCACATTTTTACTTTAAAACTGCTTTGTTATACAAATAATAATTTTTCATATTAATATTAGGTTTGTTCATTTACTAAAAATTGTTACGAATTTGTAACAATTTTTACTGGAAAGTGTTCATTAACTCAAAAAGTTTTTGTAAGGAGAGAGCGTCAAAAGAGACAAAAAAATCCTACAAATTATTACTAGTAAAATTTTTACTTGCAAGAATTATCCAACCACCTGTTGTGTGTTTTGTTGTCAAATAAATTATTTATAAAAAATATTTGAAAAAGGAAAACTGAAAAAATTTTATTTTTTTGTTAAAAAACATGTACACGTATGAAAAAATAAAGCATGTTTTCTTAATTTATTGTTTTTCTTTCATTAATTTTAATCGCAAATAATTTTGTTTGTTTCTCATATCGAGGGTTTATATTCAAAAAGTGCCAACTGCAGTTCTTGAATATTTTAGTAGACAAAATAAAACTGTTATTTTCTCAAAGTTCAAGAGCAATAACTGTATTTTATTAACATTAGTAGAATTAAGATGTTTTCGGTAAATTGTACTATTCATCAAAATTTAGTTATAACTAGGGAAAGGATTGTCATGCATTTAAAATCACGTTTTATGTACATAAAATATGCAGTAAAAATATAAAAATATGTATTTAAAACTAATAAAATATGCATTTATCAAATTTCTTTCAACATTTAAGAACATTAGAAACTTAAATAAATTCAGTGAAGTGCGACTTTGACCCGCGCACGAAGGGTTCCGTACGGGCACGAGATATGTAATTCAATACGAACTTTAGCCAACATAAACTATAGTTTTGGCATTTTTTCGTTTTTTTAGTTTGGGGTTTTTTTTGAATTTATTGGCGCTTTCTGAGTTTTTGCATTTTTTTCACGTTTTTAAGATTTTTTTTTTTGATTTTTGAAGTTTTTAATTTTGGCGATTTTTATTATATTGAGGTTTTTTTTATTTTGCCGATTTTTTTAATTTTGGCGTTTTTTTTTCATATAGGTGATTTTTGTTTGGTTTTGGCGATTTTCTTAGTTTTGGTACTTTTTTCGTTTTGAGGATTAATTCGGTTTTTGGCGTTTATTTTAAATTTTGGCGATTTTTTTCCATTTGGCGATTTTTTTTAAATTTGGCGATTTTCTTTTAATTTTGACGATTTTTTTCATTTTGGCGATTTTTTTTCACATAAACAATTATTTTGGTTTTGGTGCATTTTTCGCGTTTGGGTGATTTTTTCGCTTTTTGGCGTTTTTTTTCATTTTGGCGATTTTTTTCATTTAAACGATTTTTTCGAATTTGGCTATTTATTTTAGTGCTAGAATTTTTTTTAATTTTGTCGATTTTATTCGATTTGGCGATTTTTTTTAAACTTTTGGCGATATTTTTCAGGTTTTGGCGATTTTTTTCTTTTTGGCGATTTTATAATTTTCGGATTTTTTGGTTTTACCGTTTTTGAAAATTTCAAGAGTTTACCTCTTACGGTTTCCAAGATATAGCAAGTTGTCAAAATTACATAGTCAAAGTTGCATTAACTGATGGACCACCTTTTAATTTAAATTTGTTAATATTTTAATGTTAATTGCAGCTCTGGGTCGGGGAACATCTCTCGCGTCATCGTAATTGTTTCTTAAGTGCGGTCAGGCTTGTGTGTGTTGTTTGGCCTTCGAGAGTTTTTCGTCTCGCTCGCACTGGTTGACTGATCTGCCACGGATAACCGTATAATCTTGCGGTTTTTTGTGGAATTTCTTTAACAACCACGTTGCCTACTTCTTACGTGAAGGCATAGGTCGTGTACAGTCAGTCACAAAACATTATAAAATATTGTTAATAACATCTTAGGCATATTGTCTACGTTACTCCGCCCATATTTGTGCAACACCATATTATGCAAATTTACTTTGCATTAATATGTTTAATAAAATAAAATAAATAATAAATAATTGTTGTAGTCTATATAAAAATACACTAATTTTACAAATTTCAAGTGTCAATATACATATGTACATACAATTGTATGTATATTACATGAGATTTTAACATTTTTCGTCGCTCGTTTTGGAGCACCCTTTAATTTTTAATTCTCATGTATTTGTTGTTGTAGTGGCCAAGGTTCTACACACTCTATCCAAATTTCAGGTCCGTAGCTCTTACGGTTCCTGAGAAAATACCGTGTGACGGACAGACGTACAACGTCTGTTTTTAACAAATATTTTGTCAAATCATATGGAATACAAAATAAGAGTACAGTTCAGTCAAACTTTTGTTTACGTACATTATATGCAAAAAAAAAATAATGTGTGCTTCAAGTGTACGTTAGAACCAGTTTTTGTATGAAAATTTTGTTTTAACGTACACTTCAAGCACACGTTATTTTTTTTTTGGTGCAAATGGGGGAAAGTTTTTTGACAAATATTTCTTTAATTGTATTAATAGAAATATAGTATCCGACAGCCTTCTGCCACGTCCCCCATCTAGTTACTGTAGAATGTATCCGTCTCGTATCAGTAAAGTCTGAAACACGCAAAGAAGCTTTCAAAACCACTTTATATCCACATGAAATTAATGCGGCTCTTGTTTCTTTCTTTAATTTTAAATGGTATTGATATTCTTGACTTAAGCCAAGGTATTGAACTTTGTGTCCTACGGTGTTTTTGAATATCGATTCATATCACAAAAAAAAGGATCGTAAATTTTTCTCGTTTTCTACTTTTTGTTCTTACACAGTCGTAAAAACTGCAGCTCTATTAAACTATTAAAAAAGCAAAAATTTGATTTATAGCAAGAAAAAACTAAAAAATGTATTAAAAATATACATTTATAATGAAATATGCAAAAATATGTATTTATTATAAAATATGCAAAAATATGCATTAACAAATCGATGCCATTTTGTCGCAAATTTGTTGATTCGCAAAGATATTTTATTTACCTTGATCTACGACCAACGACAGAAAACATGTATTTACATGAAAATCCTTTCCCTAGTTATAACCCTTGCACTTTGAGAAAATAACAGTTTTTTGCGCTCTTCTAAAATTGTCAAGCTTTGCAGATAGCACATTTTGCATATGAACCCTCGATATATATTCAGAGATGGAAAGTGGAATTTTTGTATGTGTTAATGAATAAAATTAAAAAATTATGAAAAAATTCATAAAAATAGTAAAAACACATGAAAAATGTGTAAAGAATTTCATATTAAATGCAAATTTATAAAAATATTGCAATTTAAAATATTCAGGGGTGTCACAGAAACCAATGTTATCAGAATTGGTTTTGAAAACGATACGAAAAATTGTTTTGGTGTCATGAAAACCAATGTTGTCATTTTTATGTTCGAATGGAATTGATTTTTTTTTTACGTGTCAGAAACCAATGTTATCGGTTTTATTATTGGAAATAAATCAACCACCTAACTGCTGTCAGTTTTCATTTGGGCTTATTTTTATGTTTTTGTAAAAATTTAAGTAAATTTACTTAATTTTTAAATGTTTGCTATAGTAAATAAAATATTTTCACATATTGCAAATAACTGTAGAAGAAATCATATACATATGTATGTTCTTATGTATGTATGTATTGTCAAAATAGTCCATTGATCTGCATTTATAATTGATGTCCGTTTCCAATCTGACCCACTATTGATAAATGAACCGATCCATAACGTTAAGCACATTACCTAAAATTATCACTATGTTTCTATATAGACGACTTATATCGTTACTGGCTGATATTTGATAAGATCCTTCCGATAAAAGCCGCAACAAAGCCATTTTTTTCAAAACCGGAATATTTTAGACTATCGGTTCCATAGCAAATGCTTCCTTGTTTAAACGATAATTGGCTTCAAATCTGCAAAGCAGCTTTTAACATATGTACATAACCGCAAAATAAAATATACGTACAGTTTCTTGGGCAGCTCAGGTGGATTGATGCAATTCATATGTAGCTGGCCAGTGCCACTAGAGTGCCGAACTGCAATCGGTTTCTTATATACATAAATAAATGAATATACTTACATACGTGAACACATTTCTCTCGGTGCCCAGCACTGATGCAATTCCTCAGACTTTTTCTAAGCACTTTTCTTCTAATAACAAAAATGCTACAACTGCTGATGTCACTTTAATTTATTTATGATCACTTATTCTTTATTTTTTATTATCTAATAAAATATAATTAATTTTATTGATATTTTAATGAAAACAATAATTTTGCTTCTAGTTTCTGCAAAACAAGTAAAATTAAAATTTGTAAACAAATAAGCAAAAGTGAGCAACAGCTGATTCGATCATTGGTTTCAGTTACATTCGAAATTAACAAAACCAACTTGGTTTCATGACACCAAATGAAACCAACATTGGTTTGCAAAAATGACAATCAGCAAAACCGACATGGTTTCTGTGACACCCCTGATTATGAAACAAAATACATCAGAAAAAGTAAAATTTTATCATGATTTCCATCCATAGTTTTGATATGAATAAAATTTTCTTAAAAGTTTTTACAAGTAAAGCGTTCATTTACTTTTTCATATTTGGGAGAGTAATTTTGTAAGTTTCTACCTTAGAGTCTAAACACAATGTTTGCGGTGCGGTGCGATTTCTCGTTGCGGGAGAGAAAAATAAACATAATACAACGGAAGACGGTGCCGGCAATACGTGTCATTGTTTGTTTAAATTTTCGTTAATTTGTTTGTGCATACATTTTTATAACTAAAAACAAAAAATTATTAACATTTTATACATTCGTAGATATATTTTTTAAACTTTTATAATCTATGACAAAAATGTTTGAACTTCAAAATCATGGTTTTTTTTACAAAAATTTTGTGTACACAGCCAATTATTAAAAAACTTCGGCAACGTCAGCAAGAGAAATTTGAGAGAATAAGAAAGTCCGCAATGAAAATAAAATAGATTTTAATTTTATTCCGTCCCGCACTGCGGATTTTTACTTCAAAATCGTATGGAAATCCGCACCGCAATAAAAATTTGTTACATTGTGTTCAGACTCTTACTCTCTCGTTGCAAGTTTCTACTGGGAAAGTAAATGAACGGACCTATTATAAGAAACATACTTACTTTAAAAATTATATTTAAAAATTTTTGCATTTTTAAAACGAAAACTCATATTTTTTTAAGAATGCTTTTTTTGATTCAGTGTACACATGTATAGATATTGCATTTATTAAAAAAAAAACAAACTTGAATTAAAAATAAATCATTCGGATGGGTAATATAATGACTATTATTTTAAACTTGGTAAATTTGTGATGTATGATGTAGACTTAATTTTAATTCTATGTTAGTTAATACGACTCTTAAAATATTAACTTTGGAATTCATTCAATTGTTATTAATAATACGTTTCGATGTTCGGGCTGTTATGCGTGGATGAAAATATAAATAGTAAATGATCATAATAATAATGCCCGTATAGTAGAATGCTAAAGTCATGCCACACAAGGAATAAAACAATACAGCCAGAGATCGTAAGTCACTATTAGCATAAAATATGAAAAATATTACACAAATAAAGTTCTCTAATGAGCAAATTATATAATAGAGAAGATATTTATAACGCGTAGGAGCATCCCGTACTGAAATAAAAGTGAAAATATAAACAACTCCTACGACCAAAGAAAAAAGAAAATTGCACAAAATGTTGCGAGCGAATTTCGGTCTTTCAACTATGAAGATGACAAAGCCAAATAATAAAGCGTGCGTTAGACAAGCGATTAAAGTCCATAAGGGAAATACACTGGCTACAAAAGCAATGCAAAGAGTACGAGACACTAGAGGAAAATAAGAATAGAAAAAAAAGAAAAAACGAAAAAGAAAAACAATATAAAAAACAAATTAAAAAAGGAAGAAACATTTTAAACTTACGAAATTAATTTTCAAATGTGTGCATATGGACATAGTATGCACATGCAGTGACTTCCAAAACTGTTTATAAAAGCTTTAAAATTTAAATATTTGCCAATAAATTTTTTATTATACATATTATATTATTTATAGTGCGCTTACTTAAATATCAATTTCGAGTAATATCTAGAAGATTTTCCTTATAAAACAAAAAATAAATAGAATTGAGCTTTCATTACAAAAAAGCTTTCAGCAAATACATACGATGAATCAAAACAATGCACTTATTTTAATTGCATAAAAGTTGCGTATATAAAGCAGAAATCTACATCATTTGCCACCATACAAAGTGGACCAAACACAAAGAACGCTGATGATGAAGGTGTAGTGGCCTTCGAAAACAGCTAGTTGTTCCGTTCTACTACGTGTTTGTCAGAATATTTCCAATTAACTTTAGTGTTATTTGTTCATTAATAATTATCACCTGTAATTTGGCTTGCAAAGTCAACCTGATCCAAAAATCATTAATATAGAAATAAATGAAGTTAGAACAATAATAAAAAAAATTAAACAAAATATTCTTCGTCAGCAGATTTTGTCGAAACCTACTTAAAATATCTAGTAAAACTTAGTGATACAACTATGGATTTTTTTTCTTCAAAATTGTACTAAAAAACAAACCAATTTTCGTGCGAATTAGCTTATGTACATTTCAGTTATTTGGTTGTAGTTTAGGAAAAATTTTAGTCATTGATTTTTGTTTTGCATACGAAATCTTGAAAACAAAATAAGCTTAGTAAAGTGCGTGTTTGAGTCGCACACGAAGTGTTCCGTACGGACACGAAATATGTAATAATATACGAAATTTAGCATATATGTATAATATATAGTTTTGGATTTTTTTTAGTTTTTGGGATTTTTTCGGCTTTTTAGTTTAGGCGTTCTGTCTGGTTTTGGCTATTTATTTTCGGTTTCGAGCTTTTTTCGTTTAGGCGATTTTTATCGTTTTTGGTGATATTTATAATTTTGACGAATTTTGTAGAGATTTTTTTTTAGTTTGGCGCTTTTTTCGTTTTGACGATTTTTTCGCTTATTTTAGCTTTGGCGTTCTGTTTGGTTTTTTCTATTTGTTTTACTTTTAGAGATTTAATTATCTTTTTTGCGCTTTTTTTCGTTTTGGCGTTTTTTAATTTTTGGCGATTTTTTACATTTTGACGATTTTATCGGTTTTTGACATTTTATTTTAGCATTAGAGATTTTTTTTCAATTTGACGCTTTTTCGTTTTGTTGATTTTTTTAGTTTTTCGATTTTGTAATTTTGCCTTTTTTAGTTTTAACGTTTATGAAATTTTCAAGTTTCTTGCGGTTTCGAAAATACAGCAAGCTGTCAAAATTACATAGTCAAAGTTACATTAACTGATAGAACAGCCTTTAATTTTATTTTTATAAATTTTAGTGTCAATTGTTGTAGTCTTTATCAAAATACACCAACTGAAAATTTCAAGTGCTTATATGTATAATTAATTGTCTGTATATTCCATTACGATTTCTACATTTTTCGATGCTCGCCTCAGCACACCCTTTAATTTTTAACTTTCATATATTTTGTTGTTTAGTTGTAGCAGCCAAAGTTCTACATATTCAGTCAAAATTTCAGGTCCGTAGCTCTGACGGTTCTCGAGAAAACATTCTGTGACGAACAACGTAGCGACAACAGTAGGGTTCCTTTTCACCTTTGGTGTTCGGAAGCCTAAAAAGGTCCCATATTTTATCTTATTTTACAAACTTTTATTTAGTTTCACCTGTCCCGTTGTTTGTCTGTAATCAAATCTTGCAAATTAAATTTGATCCACTTTCCGGTTTCCGATTGAGCTGAAATTTTGCATGCATGTACATATAAATCGGATGACAATACAATATTATTATGACATAGAGCTGAGCTGATCTTATGATGGCGGATATTTCTTTTTTTTTTTTTTGATAATTTTAATATGAAAAAAATGTTTAGTTGATATTATAAAGCTTGTTTTTAAAAACTGTTTTTTTTCTCTACTTGTTTTAATTTTCTATTCGAGTATTTATTTTTGAGATTAGAACCAACCATATTTGTTCCTTTGTTTTTAATTTCACGCACAGTCTTAACTTCCATTCAAACTGTTCAGTTTAATGGCGTATTTTGTTGTAATTAATTAAGTTTTAGGCATGGTTCCTTGTACATATGAACAAAAATTAAAACTTTGATAAACTATTAACTTATTCCTAATTTACACTATGCAAGTCTTATTGCTAAGCCTAGTGTGTAAATGTAAATGAGTGTAAATTAGGACTAAAAGAAAAAAACAAAAAACTCCGCTACAAGTGTGCAAACACAAATAAAAATATAACGGTATCAGTAGCTACCAAATGCATCACATTTTTTTTTCAAGTGTTGCCAGATTTACATTATCTGTATATTCACAGAATTAAAAAAAAATCTAACATATCGCAACATTCATAATATTTAATAGTAACTCTAAATTAAATTAAAAAAAAAGAAAACGATTCTTTTAGAACAGTATTGGAAGTCACTGTATATACATTGTATGTATGTATTTTTACCTGTAATACAAAAATGCCAACACAATTGCAATATTACACCATCTGTACTTATATTGAATTTATCACTTTGTGCATAACGATTATAACGATGATACACTGAGAGACACCAGGCCATGCTGCCAAAATATGATATAATGGCCACAATTTGTAAATCTTGCAAGCGGAGTTTTTTAAAAAAATTGCAAAAATTAATATTTATATTTACTTTTTTCATTAATTATTACATGACTTACTTGACATTTTGTCAACGTGGGCTAAAACTATTGATATTTGTAGGATTTTTTGTGGCGCTGATTCCAGGAAACATTCAAACAATCGTATCAATGCTACATCACTTTCTTCACGTATGTTAAGTTTGTAATTTCTATAATGAGTTATTATGATTTATAATAGTATACATATTTTATTTTACTACTACTGCTGCTGCTCTGTAATTCGAAACGAAAGAAAGGTCTTTCGAATTTACATGTTATTTCGAATTATAGAGTAGAATTGCAGGCTTGTGTGTATTTTTTTTTTGGAGTTTTGCGTCTCACTCGCACTCAACTAACTGTGTATCGCCGACAATTAATTTGTGCTATTTTCCATTTGCAAGTGCAAGCTACAATTTTTAACAAGATTTATACTGATGGAGATCATAAAAAATTTTAGGAGTGGATATGGGAAACTCTTTGTTCCTGCACGAAGGTATACATGTGTCGTTTGCAGTTATCAACGATTGTGTTCTATTTGGAACAACAATTAAAAAAAATTAATGTAGGTAAAAAGGTAATAGAAAATGAAAGTTGAAGCTGAATCGAGTAAAGTTGCTTGTTTTGTACGGATTTTTGTTTGGAACGAAATGCATACAGACGCTGCAAATTTCTAATACATCTCGCTCATTTACTCAAACAATGTTATAAGTCAAAAAAACTTTACAAAATATAAAGAACGATATGAGGATTAAGTTTGAGTAAACCACCTTATGCCAAAAATAATAATTTGAGTTTGAACTGTGCGTAAAATAACAAAAATTAAAAATTTTAAAAACCCCGAATATATATAGAGAAGATGCGATATCTTCTAAGCGGCTGGAGCGATTGTCTTACATGGCTAAGAGCCCTCTCGATCAAGTCAGCTTTTAAACAAAAAAAAAAACTAAATCAAAATCGGTCCAGCCGTTTGGTCTGTACGTTTACACGGACAGACACACAGACACACACTACAAACTTATAACGCCCCTTTTTTAGTCAGGGGTTAAAAATGAACATATTTTTTTATAAGGGGTAAATGTTAAATAAAAATACTTCGGAAGTTCTTCAGCCTTATTTATAAAACTTATTAAGGCTTTATAAAGGGGGTTTAAAAATAAATTTTATACAAAACTGTTCTTAAAAAGCCTTTCTAAAGCCTTCATATTTTTTCAGCCTTATTTATAAATCTTAAGCAGTCTTTATAAAGGGGTTTTAAAACAAATTTTCATACAAAATTGTTCCTAAAAAGCCTTTATAAAGCCTTTTTAATTTTATAAATAAGGCTGTTTATAAATAAGGCTGCTTATTTTTAAATAATCTGATGACAATTTTGTGACTTGCCTAATTTCTAGCGCAATGGTTTGATTAGAAAGTAATATGTATTTTTCTTTTACTAATACAATTAGTTTAGCGTATAAATCATGTTTCACTATTTCCAAAAAATTTAAAAATAAAAGTGGTTCTAATCATATGAATGGAAAATTTTGAATCTTTTTTGGCTTTTTTGGAAAAGGACATTTTGATTCATTTTCATAAAATGCTCTTTCCTTTTTTAATAAAATTATAACTATCGAAAATAATATGTGGCGTACTAGAAAGAAAAGATTTAGTGGTTCTAATCATTTGATCAGAAGTGGATATACATATTTCTAAATATCGCTCATTTACTAATATAACGTCATAACTCAAAAAAAAAACAGTTTGCCAGAAAACGAGTTTAAAGTTTTAAATTTGCACGCAGCTTAATGGAAAAATCAAATTTAATTTTTATCTCAAGAGTTAAATAAACAAAATATTTGTATAAAATGTTTACCCAATCACCCTTATCGGGAATAAAAGTTCACGTGAAATGTGTTCCCTTTCCCTAAAATTGTGATCGCCAATGTTTGCGTTGTTGTTGTTCTTTAATTTTGTTCACAATTTTTTGTTTACGGAAAATATTTCACGTGAGCAAAATGTTCGCATTTTATTTCCGATAAGGGTGAATATGAATAACGATGTGATGATTAATTATGCATCATTAAATTGAAAAGCAAATTTTTGAATTTAGGACGTCGATTTAGTAAATCAGCGATATATATGTATGCCTATTACTTGGATATTCTGGATTTTGTTAATAAATTTGCTCTTTTTCTTTAAATTTTCAAATTGAATTTTTTTAGATGACAAATTTGTACACTATTTTGTATACTTTATATGGATTTTACCAAAAATAAAGGTATAGCGCAAAGTTACGTTTTACTTACTTTAATTGTTTTTGCTTATCACCCATCAACTCAGCTCTCTTACATTTGATAGCGAACAGCAAACAGTTCCAATAACGTAATAAAAAAGTAGATAGTAAGACTAGGCACAGAGTTTGTAAGGTTTGGCAAAAACCTTTACTAAATTTACCGTCTAGATAACACCTACAACACGAAAATGGATTAAGACAAAATACTAAATTTATAAATGAAATAAATAAAATTCGTTACTAACATATTGGCATGTATTAGCATTGTTACAAACATGGGTGTTGCTATACATATCACAGTCCATATAAAGTAATCATGATGTCCTTGACTATAATAACTTACAGCAAGTTTAACATTTATCCACACAGCTGCTGCCCGCAATATAATGGAAATAAAAGTGGAGCATATCTCCCAATAGGTAATGGAAGCTTTTATGTTTCCATGCATGCCTTCAAGTTTGTTACCATCAACTTCCATCCAGTCATTTAGTCGTTGCTGCGATATGCCTGCCAGCCCAAAATATGGAGCAGAGCGCAATTGTTCTTGCTGCTGCTGTTGCATTATCAAATATGGTTTTGAGCGCAGCGTGCTCAATTCATTTGTTGTGTCTACTAATTCATTTGATGCATTAGAGTATGAAGCAATTTGAGTGGATAATGGTGGCGTTTGTGGGGGTTTATTTTCAGAATTACAACTAGACACTTGACTCATGATTTTGAGGATTCTTTGTACTTTCTTATTAAGTTTAATTCATTTTTGTTGTTTGGCTTACTTATATTTTTTTGTAATGTTTCTTTGTTATTTCTTTACGCACATACATACGTATATATTTATTAATTTTTAAGAAATTTTCTTAACTGGGCGAGACTAAAAAATTTATTAAAACCAAAACAAGCAAAAATATTTACATACAATCAGCTGCATTGTATTGAAGATCAGTTGCCAATTGTATGTGCGTCCATAAATTAGAGTGCAGAGGTTGGCAATGTTTAACATGTAACTAAATTAAACTGGCAATACTGTAAGAGTTGGCTAATTATTTGAAAGCTAATTTAAAATTATATTTTTGCGTACATAATTTACAACAAAATACCTTTACGTTGTTTTTGCTTGTTGTTGTGCAATAAAAACCAATAGGTTAAGTCAAAAATAAAATATGAATAAAACCATTTATAAAAGTTTGCATGAATTCCAAATGTTCTTAATTTATGTAGTAAGATCGAATGTGGTATTTTGTTAATTGCCTTTGAAAAATCTGTATAAATAGCATCAACTTGCAATCCAGAATCAAAACTATTATTATAGTATTAGTCGGAAAATACTACTAAATTAGTGATGGTAGACCTACCAGTACGAAATTCATGTTGCTGCGGAGTAATAACAGGTTTGTTTAAAAAATAAATTCTATTGCACACCAAATATTCTAAAATTTTTGAAACTGCTGATAATTTTGAAATTGACCTATAACAGGTAATATCATCCCTTATACCAGATTCAAAAATTGATGTGATACATGTTAATTTCCAACGTTCTACAAAAATACCTTCACTTATGGATTTATTGAAAATAATCATCAACGGAATTGCATTGACTGCACACATTTTTTTTTACAAAAAAGCACATAATTTATCAGCATCTGAACGAAAAGAACCCTTAATATTTTTAATGCTTTCTTTCAGCAACTTCATTTTGCTTTTTCAGAATAGAAAAAGCAATATTGCCCAAGGATACATATATGTGATAATAAGTCAGGTTTATGATTAGAAATATTAATTGAAGAAGTAGATGTACAATTTTTCAAGGACACCTAAGCTTTAAACTCAAATTGCGTCCCAGAAATCATTCACGATGTGTTCAGGATTTAACATGTTTGTGGAACAGCTACATATGTATGTATGTATATCAGAGAAGAGCAATGAGTAGTGAAAAAGTGAGTAGAGTTAAATCATGACTTATAATTTCTTGTACGTATGCGCACTCATATTTATTGCAATGTTGTCTATGAGTCAGATTCACTTGAAAGTTTGAAGTGCGCATCGAACTCATACTTGGCAATATTTGTGGTGTTGTTGATTTCGACTCTCCTTAACTCAATGCCTGTGGACGATGTAAAATATGTATGAATCACAATGCGAACTTCGCATACAAACATTAAAGTTCTCATTATGAGCTTATTTGTTTCTCTGTTGCTTTTTTGTTTGCAGGAATTGAAAAAGACCCCTATTTACTACTTTTGTATACTAATTGCAAACTGTTTAATGATTACACTTTTAAATAAACATACATTCATGAGTTAAATCAATGTGAGTAGTATAAGTATTTTCCTGAAAGTAGAAATCAAACTGAGGTGCTTTATAAGTGTGAGTGTGGTATATCGACGTCGCATTAATACTTATTTTTATTTATTTATTTTATTTATTTATAACAATAACCAACCGAGCCCATAGAGCCATATATAGTTGGTGGACTACAAGAATAGCATAAGAATAATTATACATTTAGGCAACAAATAAACTAGACACAAAAATTGCAAAAAATAAAAAAAAAATAATAATAATAGGTATGTAGTTATAAAATTATTAAATGAGACTACTACTTATAAATTGGAAGATAAATTGCGCATGAAATTAACTATATGTATTCAGAATCTAGGTCAGTTCAATTGTGAAAAATGTTCAACAAGCTTACCTTTGAATGAATTACGAGTAAGATGGAATGCTCTTAAGGATCGTGGCAATGAGTTCCAACATTTGGCGACTCGTACAGTAAATGATCTTTCATAAATAAGACGATTTCTAGTGGGAAATAGAAGCTGTGGGCTTCTACCACTTTGCAAAAACGTAAAAAATCTACGGACATAATCTGGGCAATCTGTGAGCATAACATTATAGAAGAAAAGTAGTGATCTAATCTGTATGAAGTTTTTAAAACTGCAACCCAGAAAATCATTAACATACATTGAAACATGATCATTAATTCTTAGTTGGTATATAAAGCGTATTATTCTGTTAAAGAGTAGGGCACACATATTTAAATTTTCAGCGCTACAGCCAGAATATACCTCAATACAATACAATAAATTAGACATCAATAAGGAGTGAGCTATGCTCTTTCTAATATGTAATGGCAGGTATAAATTCATTGCATATAGTCTTCTTAAGGTGAAGTTTATTTTAGAAAATAGTTCATTAATGTGGTGTCCGAAGCTAAGAGTGTTGTCTAATAAAATACCAAGACATTTCATTCGATCGACAAAATCAATAGGTCGGCCATCGATCACGATAGACAGATTAAACGTAGCACTAGACGGTTTAAAAATCATCGCTTTGGTCTTAGAAGAATTTATACTAAGTTTGCTGTTACTCATCCAACGTGAAACATTGGACATTAAAGTGTTAATATCATATTCGAAAACATCTATAAGCTGCGTATGACCCTTAAATAATAGTTGTATATCGTCGGCAAAAACGAAGGCTTCACATTCAAAGCCGTTAAGTAAAGCAAAGAAATCATTCATATATATCATAAATAATAAGGGGCCAATAACGGAGCCCTGCGGCACACCACTAGTGACTGGTAGGCACCTCGAATTAAGGTTACTGCATTGAACATATTGAGAGCGACCTGATAAATAAGAATATAATAATCTACAAGCGGATAAAGAGAAATCGAAATAAGTGCAAAGTTTATTGATTAAAATAGCATGACCAACCTTATCAAAAGCTTTTGATAGGTCTAAGGAAAGTAAAACAGCTACATCGTCCTTATCAATAATTCTTCTAATAGAATCGGAGAGACCAATTAAAAGAGAAGTTGTGCTATATCCTTCGCGAAAGCCTGACTGATACGGGTTTAGCAAAAAATTTAGGTTTAAGAATTGTAGGATTTGGTCTTTTATAACATGTTCAAAGATCTTGGACAAAACTGGAACAAGTGATATTGGTCTAAACTCACTTTCTGAATTTTTTTTTCTAATAGGTAAAACTTTTGCAATTTTCCAATCCATGGGGAATTGGGAACTAGTGATAATATTGTTAAACAAAATTAAGAGTTGTTGATTTATGAGTGGAAAAATTAGCCTAACAAATTTGAGAGGCAGGCCATCATGGCCTGCGGCATTGGACTTAATTTTAGACAGTGCATTACATAAGTCTTCGAGTACAATGATTCGAAACGAGAAACGATTGCTAGGAAAGCTAATGTCAAAAGGATTAAAAGAATCAACAGTTCTACAGCTCGAAAATTCTGCATTCAGTGCATCGGGAGAGAGATTTTCTTCAGGTATTATGTCATGCAGACCATTCTGCCGAAGTACTCTCCACATACCTTTGTTATCAAGATTCTGAAAAATGTTACTGTGTGCTTTACGCTTCACATTGCGGATAACAGATTTAGATTTGTTACGAGCTCTGCAGTAGCATCTCCAGTTTACAGGTGAAGGGTTTCGTAAATACTCCATAAAAGCAAGATCCCGAAGCGAGAGGTGATATTTAATTAGCGGGGAGTTAAACTAATTATCACTAGACGGTGATATCATGACCTTTCTAGTTGGTACTAGAGAGTGCAAATTACGTACACATGACATGAGAAATGACAGTTGAGAATTAACATCATGGTCAGTATAGAAGCTAGAAAAATCGTATTGTAGGAAATGGTGTTGTAGTGAAGAGACGTTAATATTGTTATAATCTTTGAATTCAATAAAGTGACTATTCGGCCTTGTAGCGTACGTAATGCTCATAAAGATGAAGGAGTGGTGGGAAATAGCAGGACACTGCATTTGGTCGGACATATGAACCGAAAGATCAGGACTCAATAAGAAATAGTCCAAAAGAGTAGAGGACCCAGAAGTTACATAATGGGTGGGTAGATTATTGTGACGATAGGACAAACCCAAACGCCGACATGTAGACAGTACGACATCAGAGTTCTCAATATTAAACAAATTAAGATTAAAGTCGCCCATAATTACAATGTCCTTGTATCTCACCAGTAAATCACCTAACCGATTCTCCATAACATCAATATTACCACGGGGGAGGTATACAACACCTAGAAGCAACTTATAGTTAGAATAGTTGATTTCTATGAATAGAGATTCGAAAACTCCAAAATCAGTTGATTTAAAGACTACCCTGCCTTTATATTTATAGGACACGTAAATACCAACACCACCACCTCTTCGTCCAATTTGATTGCCTTCATTTGAAACTGAATTTTCCCTCCCTGGTCTATCGCATCTGTAAAAAGTATAGCCTGGCACGGAGACAGTACTAGAAGATATGTGTGGTTTGAGCCACGTCTCACTAACACCAACGACATCAAGAAGGCATCCATTTAAAATATTACGTATTTCATCCAGTTTAGTAGACCTAGAAGACATGCTGAAACTTTGACAGTTGAAATGGCCTATATTAAAAGAATTGGAACGATTACATAATCTAGAGCGCAAGTAATTGTTATCATGTGAGACTGGTCCAAAGTTTGAGCCAGATGACATAATAAAATATAAAAAAGAAAAAGAGTATTTCTATATAAAAAGTTAGAAATAAAAATAATAAGAAATTTAAGTATAAAAGAATGTATATGAATAAAAAAAAATAAAAAAACATAAATATTAGTAATTATGTATATATAAAAAAAAATATAAAATAAAAGGAACTAGAAGAGTAACCAGTTGGTTGTATCGTGAGCAAATTCCAAAAAAATCATGAGATAGACAGCTGATGAATTAGAAGCATCAAAACAAATATTATACGGCAGCATCCGCGAATAGCGTCTCACACTCATAAATATCCTTCGAAACAGATGACCCATCCATAAGATAAATTGTGACTTTAGGCTTGTCGGCATTGTAAATTTTAAATTTTTTGATTTTCTTTTTCTTCAGCAGTTGTTTACACATGAAGTTCATTTTGGCGGCCATAGGCGCATAGTGATCATTGAGAAAAACTCTAGAGTGAACATCGCCATTGATTATATCGCTAAGCTTCAGTGTTCTTGTCTTGTGATATTCTGCCATTAAGGTGTCACGTATACGGACACATTTAAATTTGACCAAAACCGATTTACTTTTATTCATAAAACAGACGTGCTGGATATCGTTTTCGTGTATTGCTATACCATAAATATTGCACAAGTTCACAACAACATATTCGAGATTTGGTGTTGCAGCAGGTAAACCATTGATCACAACATCGGTCCTGTTTGCTCTATGGTAAACAACATTGATTGCTTCGTCTTGCTTTTTGATTTTCTTTTCAATTGTGGTATCCATTTGTAGAGCTCGTGTTTGGCAGCTTGCTAAGTCGTTTTCAGTTTTTCCAAGTCTAGTTACAAACTCAGCACGAAGGTTGCATATCGATCTTTCGATCAGCTTTTCACTCTCCATCCGCTGCAACTCCAGCTGATTCGATATAGCATCGAGCTTGGCATGCAACTGGTTCATATGCAAAACTAGGTCTTTGATGTTTGTAGGTATTTCGCGACACTTGTCGCATTTGAAAAAAATTCCAGTTTGCTTGGACATGGAAGCGCAAAAAACTTCAGACATGTCTGCACAGCGCAGGTGAAACCATTGTAAACACATGTCCCATTGTACACTACCTCCTTTGCCAATATCTTTATTACATGCACCACAAGCAACTTTTTTGCCGGTCATTGTTGAAAAACAAAATTATATTATTATATATAAAGCAAAACAAGAAAACCACAAATGGCGGCAAGAGTAAGTAACAAAAACAATACAATACAGCACGCAGTAGCAGCAGCAGCAGTGAAAGAAAATCCAAGTGGTATCCAAATGTAAGGTGAAATTTCATAAAATATCACGATATACAATGCAATTATGGCGAATCGAGCACAAAAAATATTTATTCACAGATTTAACCAAATTTAAATAACAAAATATTCATCAACTGAGATAAAAATGAATCTACTTAGCCATAGAGTTGCCAGCGAATGCTTATTGGCATTGGCTTATTTCAACCTATATTTATAAACCAATCTTATTGTGAGTGTGCTTACATCAGAGTAGTTGAGTTTAAACGATTTCTATCCATTTACATATATTTAAAATTTCATGAGTCAGTATGAATAGCGAAAAAACGATTTATTGCAGATAGCTGTTGATATGACTGCTGAAGGCGAGCTTCTTGCTAATTTTTTTAAAGAAAAGGACAAAAAAACCCACAAGAAAATAAAGTAAAAAATCATCCTGGTGAAAAATACACTTCTTGTTTTAGCGGTATTTATGTATGTATGTATGTATGTATTCACATAAGTTAACAAGTTCAATGTTGAATGATTAATTTCAATGATTACTAAATTTCTTATTTTCAATATGAAAAAATTAAAAATTAAGTGCTATATTATTTTTGAGTTTCTTATTTAAAGCAAATATGATTTAAAGTTAAAAAAAAGATTAAACCCTATTTTAGGCCGTCTAATAGATTTAACATTTTGCATTTCCTTCTCTTCATCAGCAATTAGTTCCACTTAATTAATCATTTTTAAGATAAGTATTGTCTTAAGCACTTTTACTTGATGATTTTATCTTAAACACTTGTATTTCTTATATATTGCATTTTTTTACATTATTTTCAGTTGCTAATCTGTAATAATCGTATTTTCGATAACTTTTTGGCACCTGTATGAAGTTGCCACACATAATATCAATTTTAGTTTCAGTTGCGTTGCTAGTTAACTCGGCAACTGAAGTTCGGTTGCCATCCATAACCGAGCCATTATTTTTTGCCCGAAATCGGATATTTGCGACCGTAAATAATAAATTTTCGTTAAAAAATTAGGTAAAAAAAATGTGTCGCTTAAGCTATTTAAGCGGTTATGGTTCGACATAATAAAAAAACAATATTATACACACTTTTTTTGTTTTTTTTTTTGTAATATTTTTTTTATTTATTTTTTACTTTATTATTTTCATTATTTTTTCTCATTCTCAATAAACTTAAATCTGCGGTATTTATCAGTAAGAACTGCATGTAGTTTTGTTTGTTTATTTATTTTTAATATTTTATTTTATTTTTTATTTTAAACTAGCATACACGCTTTATATATTTGAATTTACTTTATTATGTATACGTATAATTTTTAGACGTTTGTTAAAAACTATATATGTATGTATGTATGTATGTACATACATGTACTATATATGTATGTAATTATCGTAAATGATTTGTTTGTATGCATGTATGTATGTATGAATGATGCGGTTTTAATGGTATACAAATTTTGATGAAATTTTTTATGTGTGGATGTATGTATGTGTGTATGTAAGTATGTAGTATATTGCACAGACCTGGGCAAAATGCATTACTTTTGCATTAGCATTAAATTAAAAAAAACCAATGCAAATGCAAATTTATTGAATTAACACTAAATCGTATGCTTTTAATGCATTATTTTTCCATTGAATTAAAATCCCCTCAAAGTAATGCATTAATATTGCATTGGCATTAAATTTGATATTTTTAATGCACTATTTTTTGCATTGAATTAAAATCTCCTCAAAGTAATGCGCTAATAGTGCATTGGCATTAAATTTGATATTTTTAATGCACTATTTTTTGCATTGAATTAAAATCTCGTCAAGGCAATGCATTAATATTACATTGGCACTAAATCACACGTAAAAAATGCACTAATTTTGCATTAGCACTAATGAAGTAATGCAATATGATTCCATTGTCACTAAAACATATTGTGCACACAAAATTAAATAAAGGGTGAACAAAACAAATGAAGATTAAAGAATACAGTAAAGTTGACATTGAGGCCACCTACATATGAAAAATATTCATTGAACATACATATCGCACTTACGGCCCTTTTCAGAATGTACAATTAAAAGCGAAGAGGGACTTTAACGAGAAGTTTTGTATGAAGAACTGTCAATTAAAGTTCACGTTAACTCTTAAACATACGTTGTGAAAAGGAAGGTTAATCAACAAGGGAGTATTAAGTCAAAATTTTAAAATTTTCAGTATAGACGAAAAACCGTTTGTAGTTACATTTTACGAAAATTTACAAATCCAAATATATCACGGTGAGCAAATTCCATTTGAATTCCATTTTGTGCATTGTTTTTATTTTAAAACCTTGCAATTATTATATAAGAATATCTATGTTTTGAAAAGAGTCGCAAATCAGAAAAAATTTGAGCAATTTCATCATAAAAACACTTACATTTCGTATTAAAATCATAAAGTAAAAAAACTTTATCAACAAAAGAGTGATCCAAATACGTTGAAATTTTTTCAGTAGATAGATATTGGTGTTGTTAGTTGGTTTCCTGCATAAAGTGAGATATCAAAAATTTTGACTTAATACCCTCTTGTTGATTAAGTGAGATGTGTATGTTCAATGAATATTTTTCATTTGTAGGTGGCCTCAATGTGAGCTTTACTATATTTTTTAATTTGTTTTGTTCATCCTTTGTTTAATTTTATTATGTACAATAGGTTTTAGAGACAATGCAATCATATTGCATTACTTCATTAGTGGTAATGCAAAATCAGTGCAATTTTTACTTGTGATTTAGTGCCAATGCAATGTTAATGCATTACCTTGAAGTGATTTTAATTCAATGCAAAAACTAGTGCATTAAAAATATGATATTTAATGCTAATGTAATATTAGTGCATTACTTTGAGGATATTTTAATGCAATGCAAAAAATAATGCATTAAAAATATCAAATTTAATGCCAATGCAATATTAATGCATTACTTTGAGGGGATTTTAATCCAATGCAAAAAATAATGCATTAAAAGCATACGATTTAGTGTTAATTCAATAAATTTGCATTTGCATTGAGTTGGTTTAATGTAGGAAAATGCTCAATGCATTACCTTATTTAATGCAAATTTCCCAGGTCTGATATTGCATACATTTGTATTTTTACTTCTAGTAATTTTATTAATAGTTTTTCAATGAGGATTTTTGTCAATTATATACTAAAAAGTTTATTTTATATATATTTTTTTAATAATTACAGTTTGTTTAATCCTTTTTTTGCCATGTCGAAAAGAATATTCTATGTTCGCGTTTTTTTTTTGTAATGTTAACGAAAATATTTTTTATAAATACAAATTGTTGTTCATTGGAGTTACATATTACGCTTTCGTGTAAAAATTATTTCGAATACTTTCTAAAAACTTTACACATTTTTTTAATTTTTAAAAAACTTTCTGGTATTTTTTTTTTATAATTTGCTTCTTTCCATATTTTGTATTTATGCTTTTTTTTTTAAATTAAACTAGTTTTTGGGCCTTAAAATATGCGTTTTTTTCTTTCTTATATTATGCCCTAAAATATGCAAGACTTGCTTGTTTTTATTCTTTCTTTCTTCATAGTTGCTGCTTGTCAAAAACAATGTATGTATGCAATCAAATTTTATAATTTCACAATTGTTTAATTTATATTATTTATTTAGAAGGTTTAGTGGTTTTCTTTTCTCTCTTAAATATTTAAAACATAATTTCTAATTTGTTTGTTGTTGTTGTAATGTTTATATTTTTTTCGCATAATTAATAATTATTGTATTTTATTGAAAAGTTTAAAAAATTGAGTTTTCTTTTTGTTTTTAAGCATTCACTCATTATTACTACGACAAAATAAATCAAAATTAATCATTTTGCAAAATTATATGTGTATGTATACAAGAAAAATCAAGAAAATATCTTTCAATCTTATTGCTAACTTATGTATGTATTTACGGGAAAAAAATATTCAAAACTAAATTACAGTTAAAAACTACATAAAATTCTTTAAAGTATAACTTATTTGTTTTTCTGTTTAATTCTAAGAGCTCTATAAAATGTTTAAAGTATTTTTTTGTATTTGAAATAAAAATAGTTTTTGTAAGAAATAATTGTATGCATGTATTTAGAGGGGGTGTGTGTTTGAGTCTTTAAGGTTGGATTAAGAAATTATTATTTAAAAATTCTGATTCGCTATTTTTTCATATTAATTTATATTTATTATTATTTTTTTTTAATTTTAGCTTTAGTTTGTGGTTTTCAATTCTTTTTAAAAATTTCAAGTTTATTTTTAAGCAATACATTGGTGTTTTTTTTTCTTCAAAGGAATTTTCAATGGTATTTTTGTTTTATTTTAAGGAAACACCTAATTCTACGTATTTATTTATGTATTCTAACAAAATTCATTTCGCAGTTTGAGGAAATTCAAGTGTGAAAATGTTTAAAGAAAAAAAGATGGTTATCAACAGGGAAATCAGAAATATGCGCATTCCATATGCACTAAAAGCTTAGAAATATGCACTAAAAACTTAAAAAATATGCTTTTAAAAATAAAATATATTGATTTATTTGTATATGAAAATGTATTTTTAATTCAAAAAATTCCTCAACATTTGCATAAAAATATAAAATAAGACAAAATCAAAATAAACAATAGTGAAATGAACAAAAAGTAACTGCTGCATTAAAAAAATAATTTAGGTTTGAAGTGCACGTTAACAAAAATTTGTCACACAAGTTTTTACTATAGCAAATAATACAAATTAATTTTTATTGGATGCTCTCGTAAAAATTTAACTTCAATTTAAAAACTGAATACGATATCGAAATTAAAAGTTTAGAACTACTGTATTTTGGATAAATAAGACAATATTTTTATTCATAATTTGTATGGCAATTACATTTTCAAATAAAAATTGCTCGTCACATCTAAATAAACTTGTATACATTGACAATGTTCCTTCAACGTATCAAATAGCAAAACCGAATTTTTATTGAAACTAACGTCCGTAATAACTGCGTAATATTTTGTATATGTATAAGAAAAATTTTTACATTACATGTAACATTGGAAATGAGGTTGAGATGGCGAAAAATAAAAAAAAACATTTTTACCAACACAAGCTTGTGAGCATATTAAAATAGAAAAATTCTATAAATCAAAATATCAAAATATGCCCTCAAGGCGTAAATTATGCTCTAAAAATTCGAAAATATGCTATAAATATACGTGTAAGACTGATATATGCAAAGATATAACAAATCGATGCCAAAATTCATCAAAAGTTCTGAAACGTATAAGTATCTTGCATTAATACGTCACACAAGAAAAAACATGCAATTGCATATTTGCGGTTTCCCTGATTATCAATAAATAATAACAATAATAAAAATCTTAATAAAGTATAAAAATTATTCCAATATTGAGTTAAGTGTTCTCGCTCTGCACGTACAAATAGACATACATACATATGTACATATGTGAATATGCACGTTTGTATATACATACAAATAGATACATAGAATTATACAGGGGTTTTCTGTAAACCGCGCGTATTGAAATCGCCTTATTTACAGGAAAAAAACTCAGTTAAAAAGGTAACTTATTGCAACTTCTTAATTGGTTTTAGTGTTTTAGATATTTAAGATATTTTATACGAACTTATCTTCGAATGCACTAATTCGTCCGATCAGCAGAACAGTGTTTTTCGTTTTTAGAAATCGTAAGATTTCAAAACGCGCGGTTTGGAGAAAACTGAAACTGAACTGAAAAACTCTTATACAGTTACATTAAAATTTGTGTTTATTATATAACTGCAATGGTAACATTGTTCATCCAGTGCGGCATATTCACCGTTACTTTCTGACTAACAGTTGGCAACATGCCAAATGCTAATGAAAAAAATAAAACTAATATTTTATACAAAATTTATATTAAAAAATGGAAAAAAACAAGCATTGCGTTGTCGACAAACGTAAAACGATCGATGAAATAAGAAATTGCGGAAAACGTTTAAGAAAAATATAAAAATTTAAAAAAAAAATGTTGGTAAATTGGAGAACATGTCCGCAGTACTAAAAAGTACAAAAAATTAACGTATGCTTCAAGTGTACGTTAAACCGGTTTTCGTATGGAAGTTTTGTCTTAACGTACACTTCAAGCACACGTTATTTTTTTTGCACTATTTATTTCCTTGTCTTTTTTCTAGTCCTTGATAATAAGAGTTTTTAATTAAAAACAGTTTCTCAAGCTTTGAATATATGTACATATATTACTTTGATCTTAAAAGTCAGAATGTACATATATATGTAAGCGAATTTAAATTTTTATTTTTTTTTAATAGAAAAAAATATATAATTTTTTTAAAATAATTTAAAAAACATTTTTTTTTTGAAGTTTAGATTAAAATAAAAAAAATAATTAGGGAGTTCACAGTAGCGTTTTAAAATATGTCTTAATTTTGCGACGTTTCAATTTTAATACTTTAATATGACCTGTCAAATTTGTTGTTTTTGTTTTGTGTGTAAATCAAATTTAATACCAGGTGGCAAATTTAAAAGTGTAAAAAGCATGTAATTTTCAATATGGCAATATGGTAATGTTAAACTAAAGATGTTAAAACTGTGAGCGCAGCTGTAGTTAATGAAAAATATTCTCTCTCCCTCTTATTATACACTAATATATAAATAATATGATGTATGTATGTGTGTTTGTCTGACTTTGATATACACAGAATTCGAATTTATATCGGTGCCTGTTCACAATAAAAAAAATTAAGATGTTACAATATTGCCACATTAAAATTTTAATATACTCATTGTGAATTCCCTGAATGTTTTATGTGTAAAATTAAAATTCTTGTTCTTGCTATTTTTTTGCCCTTAATTGTTTATAACTTATTATTGTTGTTAGTTTATGGTGATTATTTGTTATTTTGCATTTAATATATAATTATATATATGTAAATATAATTCTATATATAAATATGAATATATTAATTTTATTATAAGTATACTAAATACATTTTTAGTACATGTTTTTTTATATGTGTATATATGTATGTGTATGTATATTTTCATTATATTTTGTATACTATTTGTCATTAATAGATATATGTAATTTGTTCCTAAAAATGATTAATATTTTTCAAATAGGAATACTTTCGAGCCTGAACTGGTTTGCATTGTTTTTCTTTTTTTATTACTATTATTTATGTTTTGTATGCATGTATGTATGTATATATAGTTTTTAAACAATATATGTATAAGATTCATGCAAAAAAGTAAAAAATTAATAAAAACGTATTTAAACAAAAAATTTTAAAATTATTTTAAAAATATTTTAATCTTTTGCATAAACGTTACCAAGAGTATAAAAGAAATATTTATTTGCTGGTTTTGTTATACACATCTGTGTGCATTTTATATTTGGCCAATTCACAAGGTGTTCTATTATGTCATATTGTCTTAATTATTTCAATATAACTATGGTTGCTTTCAAACAACAATTTTAGTTCATTCTGAACATATGATGCAATAGAATACTTTGTGAATTGGCCAATTGATTATATAGAATTTATATTCAAAATTATTTACATTTAAATTAAAAAAAAAAAATAATAATAATTTTATTTACAATAACCAGCTGTTGAATGATATTTATTTTACACAAAGTATTAATTTTTTAATAGAGAATAAATTATGGTAGTATAAATTTATGTATTGCAATAAAATATTTTATAATTTTCTTTTTTTAATATCTGGTTTACGAGCTAAACCGTCTGTAAATTAAGGGCATACAATTAAATTTCTATCAAAAAATTATTTTAAGGAATTTAAAATTTGTTTTCCATATTATCTGTCACTTCTTGTTAGTCCCTAATTTTTGTTAAACGAGGTTAATAATTTTGTTGGTTTTATAACTCAAAGATATTGGCGGTATTCGATGTTTAATGCAAAATGGTATTGCGGAAGTGTAAATGCAAAATATCGTAGATTTTGTTTAAAATCCAACAACAACCGAATACCGCTATTGATTTTTACAAGGAATTTGAATTTTCAAATAAGCAAATATAATAATATAATATAGGCAAAACTTTTTGTGAACTTAAGGCCCAACTATAATATGAATAAGCGAACTTATGCAACTGTGCGGTTACATATAAAACGTATGTATGTGGCAAACTATGTATGTATGTATGTACTTATGTAACTTTTCGTCAAGTTTCGTCAAATGTCATTTGCTTAAGTTAAGTGCCAAACGGAACGCACATTCCGTACGGAAAACACTGTTTGTGCATTTTTCATTGATTTTAAATATTTTTTATTGTTTCTTATTTTAAACTCAGAAAAGAAAGCAAAACTTTTATTTTCATTCTTTGTGTTACAATACACATATACACCCATACACATGAGTTTATTTATGTATGTATGTACTTTTTAGTAGGCAAAACAAATAAAACAAGTAATAAAGTGGAGGATATAATTATACGTGAATTTATAATAGATTATAACATTCCAGCAAGTTAATTTGATTGAATTGCATTCATTTAGTAGTTATAAGAAGAAACAAAATTACTAAAAAAATTGTGAACAATACCTATATGTGCAGCTGTGACTAAACAATACTTAAGTGCATGTACATAAGTACATTGTGGCCATTTAAAAGTCACATCTGAATTGCTTAAGTATTTGACAGACTTATCGTTCAATTCAGGCATTAGCTTAAGCCAGCTTATTCATATTATAGTTGGCCCTTTACAATCTATACTGAAAGATACTTTCTGCATGTCACAGATTCCTATCGGAATGGTTTTTATTCCGTATTTGCAATTCCAATCAATTTTGTTTTAGGTTCTTCAGATTCCCAACGATTTTCTTGTTTGAAATTACAATTCACAAGAGCAAATAATCTGCCTTATCGGAGTTGAAGTCGAAATACGCAAACTACGATAAGGGGGAAATATTTTTAACAGCAGAAAAGTTCTCTATTTCTTCAAGAAAGACGAAAGAGTTCTTTATCTTTCTTAATTTACAAGTGTTTTTTTATTAATTATTTATTATTATTATTATTGTTATTATTATTATTAGCACATTATTTCAGTAATTTACCTTAAAGTTCGCCATATAATAGTCTCAAAAATATAACTAAGTGATTTGAAAACGTTTGAGACTTACTAGCTGAACGTTTTGAAATCACAAAATTATTATGCATAGAACAGAGAGTTTTACGGTTTCAAATCCATTTGATTTTCAGAAAATACCTGTTTGCTCTGTAATTCGATTCAAAACGGAAACTGTTCGAATTTGTATGTTATTAACATTAATAAACCCCCTGATTATACAAAAATTATACAGTCATGTTCTGAAAACCATTTCGTTTTGAAATTTTGAAATTTCAAAAACGGAAAACAGTGTTCTTTTTACCGTATAATTCAGTGCATACGAAATTAAGTTCGGATAAAATATCTCAAACATATGAAACCTTAAAACCAAATAAAAACTATGCTTTGAATGAATGATTTTTCTAGTTGAATTTTTTTAATGAAAATTTTCGATTTTTAAACGAAACGAATTTGAATTTAACGTTTATGACAATGTTTTATTCGACAGGTCAGAACTTTCACAACCTAAAATAATAAATTAGAAGAGTTTGTGAATTGTTTAACTAATATTTAAGAGATTAGTTAAAAATTAATAGCCACTTATTTATTTTTTTTTTAGCTACGAGAACAGCTATAAATTTCCATTCGATTTTACGGTGATTTCAAAAAATTAATAAAAACTAATCTCCACATTCATAAAAAATAAAATGAATTTGAAATCAATTTTAGAAAAATTTTGTATGAGAAATTTGAAATAAAATACATTTCAAATTCATTTTAAATTTTATGAATATAGGGATAGGAAAATGTTTTCGAATCGAGCGAATCATCTTGTTTCATTTTGAATCACCAGCAAATTTGATGAATTAAAAGACAGCATTGTTCGCACTACAGTCTAGAAATATCGCTAAATCGTGGAAAACTGGGATTATACTACTCCGGGGGGTTATTATCGGCCCTGTGCCTATCTACTGTAACTTTGGTGAGAGCTTTTCCAAACGAAAAGTTTGTTGTCATTCTGTGAAACACAGGATGACTAACGAACAACTTAGTTCTTTGCTCATGTTGTTTTTAAGCTTATTTCAGGTTGTATATTAATCAGCGAACCAATGTAATCGTTTGATTTTTCTCGACGCGAAAACTTCTCGCAAGTTACAGAACATAGGTACAGTTCTTTAAACCGAATCCGAGTAAATTTCTCGTTTTTAAAAAATTAATAATTATCCTGCAGACGTGTTTATAATCATACACGATAATTTTCTTTCAGATATGATATTTGGGAATCTATATAATAAAAAATTTAAAAAAATGAAAAAATAAATATTTTTACTGTCGGAGTTAGTTGTCTAAAATTGTGCGGTTTCAAATCGATCGGTTTATAGAACAGAGCCATATGTAATCCGAATCAAAGGGAAATGTATTCGAATTGAAATGTTAACAACATACAAATTCGAACAGTTTCCGTTTCGAGTTTAATTACATAATAACCCCCTGTAATTCGAAAAGAAATCATATGCTTTCGAATGGTAATATTGATAACATGCAAATTCGAAAGCTTTCTTTCGTTTCGAATTGCAGAGTTAGACCCCTGTTCGTTATAACCAACCTCCACTGTAGTTCAAAAGTGAATGAATAAAATTTCCAAAAAGTCTAGTAGGGTTGTAATAAAGTGCAGTAATGGTTTTGAAAAAGTTTAACACCCTCCTCTGCTTAATGAAAGCTCACAAGTCTCAGGTTTATTATACGATCAATTTGAATCTATTAAACAACATTCCTTTCGTTCCCAGTAAATTGAAACTGTAAGAAATATCTACATATGTATATTGATTTTAAATTTAAATTTTTAAAATCGATTTCCATCATAAATGGGGGAGGAGAGGGTCTTACTCTGTAATTCAAATCGAAAGAAAAAAAAGTTTGTTAAAAAATCGATTATTTTTCAATTACATATAAAAAATTTTTCTTCAAACTAAATTGAAATTATTAATTTTTTTTCCAGAAACTTAAATTATTGTTAGTAAAATTTGTAATGTGCCACAATGTCTGGGGGTCTACTCTGAAATTCGATTCGAAACAAAATGCTTTCGAATTTACATGTTATAATCATACAAATTTGATACGAAAGAAAGTACCGAATTACACAGTAGACCCCCTGATTTTGGATTTAAATATTTAAATTTTTTTTTTATTTTTCTTGTTTCGATATAACAAATCGAAACAACCGAACCATTTAAAACCGATTACTTTAAATATGTGAATTACGAACCAGTTCGAGAATCATTTTTGAGCCAATCTGAGGGTCAAATTATGGCATACGGCACTCGATATCGAAGAAAATTTCAAAATGTTTCAATAGAGTTTGTATTTCAATGGTTTACTTAGAAAATTTCGATGGTTTACTTAGAAAAAATTATTCCCAAAATATTTCAAACCAAAGATTTTTTTTTCAAATAAAATTAAGTTTCAGTAAACATTTTTTTCTGTTCCAGTAAATTGTTTGTTCCAATTTTATTTTATGCAAAAAACTGTATATCGTTAGCTAAAATGCAAAAAGGCGTAACAACCAAAAATATAATTTTACAGGACAAGCAAAACACTAAAACAAAATTAAACATAATTCTTTCTGCCAAAAAAGCCCACTTCAATGCAAAGATCTGATAGAAGATAAGTACGTCAAATATAAAATTAAATTTTAATGGGCGTGACTCCGCCCATTTTTTAAATGCCTGATTCAGGCATTTTCTGTAAATCACTTTATATTAAAGTGATTTGAAATCACTGAAATCTCGTGATTTGAAACCGGTCAACCACCAACTCCCTGACGATATCAAATCACTTGATGGATTTTGAAGCATTTTACTTTGAATTCGGTAATAAATCAATTATATACACACAATATGAATTGTTCTTTATTTGTTTTTGTAATAAAATGAATTATTTTACACAAAAGAACACTAAAATTTATAAAATTTAAAAATTTATGAAAATGCTATATTTTTTGTGGACTCTTTAATATTTTTCGTGATTTACTTTTCTTTTTCAGTAGTCAGCTGATATTGTTTATCAAAAAGGCATTTGCGGTTGCCAGAGCAACAAAGTTTTAAAGTTGTCGGGCCTGTTCTGAAAATCACGGTGATTTCAAACCACGTGATTTCAAAAGTAATCTACTAATACCTGACTTGATAGGGGGGTTTTATTATATTTTAAGTTTTTGTCATTGATAATAGAATATTTTCTTCCAACTTCCAACGCTAAAAATCGTGTAATTCAAAAAAGCAATGATTTAATTTTCATTAATTCTATGAAATCACCATGATTTGACATTTCGTGATTTGCAGAACATGCCCGTGTGTAGCATATGCCTAATTTATTCAACTAAATTAATCATTAAGAATAAAACTTGATCTAATTGATTCAATACTAGCTAACTATAATTATGAAATTCGATTAGTTAATATTTAATATACAATCGTTAAAAATAAGTGTAAATGGCAAAAATAAGTACAAAATACTGTGGCAGCACAATAAAAGCTTTTTGCTCGTTATTTAGCACAATGAAAATCACTACTAAAAACTAAAAAGCTCCTGATTTTCAGAACACCCAAAATTCACTTGCGTGATTTCAAAATCGTTAGTGATTTGAAAATACCGTGATTTCAGAACATGCCTGAATGTTGTCTGTTTTTCAGAGCTCAGAATGCGTCTGAAGTCTTGCAAAAATTGGCAAAGTAGTGTGTGGTAAGTTTCGTCAAAATCAATTAAGTAGAACCTCGTGAAATAGTATAATAAATTTTAGTAGGCGTAGCCCCGCCCATTTTCTAAACTTTCAAATTATGTGATTGTAAAAGTACCAATCGCAGCAATCAAATAAGTAGAATATCATAAAATTATATTAAAAAAAATTATAATTATAAAAAAGCTATACCCTCTCAGACAACAAAAAAAAAAGCATTTTACAATCGGTCTAAAATGTTCTGAGTTGTGAAGATATACACCTAAAAATAAAAATAGAGACGAATTGTAAACCTCCTCCTTTTTTGAAGTCGGTTAAAAATTGTAGTCACTTTTGATCGCAGAAGTGCAAAATTTCGTCAAGACATGTAGTTGAATGTCATTCATAATAATCAATCAAAAACTCGATTTTGAATTTTTTGTTAGTTACGCCTTTTGCATTTTAGCTAACGATATGTATAGTGAACAATTCTAATTTATACAAGTAATATAAAATAACATTTGTAACACAATTGTTTAGATAAGATTTCTTGTGAACAAGTATGAAAAACTCGACGTCAGCAGTAAACTTACATATATGAGAAGCTTTAATTTTGTATGTGATTTCCATAAAAATTTTCTAGTCGAATCGACTGTTGGATGTTAAATATACACAAAACGATTCAAATAATCACATCACACATTTTATTATTTATGATTTTTAAATCATTTTTTATCTAACTACTTGCCCCACAATGTCAACAAGTCGATTTCGTTCTCATATTTCTATTGGAAACAAAAACAAATTTCAGTTTTTGTTTTTGCTTCTAATATAAATTTTCGATCGAATCTATCTCGTTCGCCCTAACTTTTTCATTATTCTTTTCAATATAAATATGAGAACGAACTTATCGATATCGTGGGATATTTTTTTTATCAATTGCACGATGGGTATAATAAATTCAAACTTTTAAAATCATATATTAAGAAGCATCAGAATATCTAATTTGTTTTCTTTTTAAACATGATCAAATTAAATTTATGAATAGTAGTTTAATAAGAGTACAAAGCCCGAAACTATTGTTTTTAAATTAATTAGAAAATATATTTCGAATCTGTATTGTATAATAATGTGTGATAGGGCACTGCTACACGTTCAATATACATATATTGTGATATTTGAATCGCGATCCATTTTAATTGATTGATGGATCACGAGCGTATGCTACACGTTCAATATTTATCGCGTCAGTATTTACGTTATTTTTGTACTGTGCGGATCGTTTATTGAAAAAATGCCGCGAGAAAACAAAAAAAAAACTTTAGCCGACGAGTTCCACAACTCCGGAAATGCCTCCAAATTAAAAATAAAGTCTTTCGGTCGTTAATTCAGATTCCACCGGCAGAAGGCATAACCCACTCGCTTTCACTATCTTCTGCCATTACCCTTTATTAAAAATAACTTTACACACATGTAATAAACTTTTTTACTTTTTATTTGTTAAATTTTTTGCACTGCATCTTTTATTTCATTTGTTTTATTTCACTGCTTATTAACGTATCGCGATCTAATATCATGAAAATGCTACACGTTCAATATTTATCACGTGATCCGCTATCTGGATTCCAAAATTTAGGCCTTCCTGCGATATAGATCGCGAACCATCAATACTGCATGCTACACGTTCAATAAATATCGCGATACTGGATCGCGTTCAATACATATTGAACGTGTAGCAGTGCCCATATAGTTCTATATAAATTGATTGTGATGGCAACTGAACTTAAGCTGCGTTGCCAGCTTACAAAATGGTATTACGGATGGCAACTAACAATTGCAAAATTGCAATAATAATGGCAATCACAAATTTTTAGTTGATGCATAGTTCTTATAGCAAAAAAGTGGTGGTAAAGTTAAAAAAATTAAATTTAAATTAAATCAACTACTCCTTATTTATGTCCGTTATTTCTAGCCATAGATATCTATCGCGTAAGTTCAATTTTATAAGGTAAAATCACAAATTAAAACCTTAGTTAAATTATCTGTATGTATAAATAACGGGTATTACGAAGGCAAAAATAGGTTTTAAAACTAAAAAAATAAATTGTTAGTCAAAAATTATTTTAAGCAATAAAATTTACTCACTGTAGACTTGAATTTGAATTGCACCTTAAATGCCATCTATTAGATTTGTAAAGAGCGCCATTGATTTTTTGGAATTTGATCAAGTTGCTTTAAACTGATTTTTTATTTCAAGTCGACTTTCAACTCAATACGCGAGTTGAACAGTTAGTTTATCACCATTATTTCAAATAAATAAAAGCATTAATTATTTAATTTATTTCTTAAACCACTTTCGTTGCAGCGAGCATTTTGAGCCGTTTTCTTGATGAAAATTGAATTGATAATCAAATTGCAAATCACCAAGGAACTTGTTAAATGTTTAATTTTTTAATGCAGACGATGGAACCAAACACGACGAAACATCAGTTCTGTGTATTTATCACTTCTTTTATATTTACTCCGCGAATTGCACACACCGACTACTTTCACCGAAAAAAAAAACAATAAACATTGATACATACGAAGGAACATTGAGTTTGAAAACATATGTATAGCCATGCTTATACCCCTTTTCCACACGCAAAGTTTACTTTACAAAAGTCTTAATTCAGATGTGTGAAAGACAGAGGTAGTAGTAGTGTCTTTCTGTCCTTCTCCCAGTTAAATTAAGACTTTGGAAAGTAAACTTTGCTTGTGGAAAAGGGGTTTTATTTACTTAACCACCAGCAAATAAATTCCAGTTGGAAAAAACTTTTTTCGTTAAATTTTTTTTCTTATTTTTCAATTTTCTATAGGATAGGATATTTTTTTATAATTTTTGAGAGGTGCCCCTGAACTTGATTATTTAAGCCGATTTTTACACTGAGTAAATATGAGTTGAGGAACAAATGCGACATTTTTCAAGTTGTTGAATGCCAATAATTTTTTTCCATGCCTGCACGCAAAAAAGCAACTAGTGTTTAAATTGCCAGAGATTTAATTAACATGCGGTTTTCGATTATTTTAATTTATTAGTTAAGTGTGTATGTAATTTAAAGCGGTTAATGATGCTCATTTATTTGTATTTGGTTAAAGCTGCAAACATACGCGAGATTACTTTAACGGCCTGTCCCACGATGTCACAAGAAATCGTTCTGTCGAATACTTATATTGAAAACAACAACAAATTTTCTAATCACCCTTATTCCAGTTGTCGACATCGACGTCAATGCTCGCATTCATAAGACGCAACAGTTGCGCAACCGTTGAGTGTTTGTCTTAGAAACGCATTGTTGAGTATCTCCGCTCCACTGAACAGTTGAGTAATTTTCCATCATAAAATTTTTTTTTATAGTCAACACGTTGTGCTCAGCCTGAACAGCTGGTCAAATAGAGCTATTTCTTTTATATGCTTTGTTAGGTGGCAGCAACAAATATTTGTTAAGTTTTACATTACAAATGCGATGAAGTAACGAAATAAAGATATACAATTACATTATATACATCAAGCCGTTTCTAAGAAGTAGATGTTGGGGCCAACAGTTGCCAGCAGTTTCACAACTGTTGAGCTCAACAGCTACGTCTTATGAATGCGCCCAAGCCCAATTTTGGCTTGTTTACTCGCTCTCGAGAACAACTACTGACAACCTATTTCCGTTCCCTAAGGTCTAGAAAATAGCATAAACCTGCCAACAGGAAGGAGTCAGTGGGTACACATGCGTACACAAGGCCCAATTTTTTGGTATTGTGTTAAAGTGACGTCGATGTCGACAACTGGAATAAGGGTGCATGTTATTGTTGTTTGCAACACAAGTCGTCGATCTAAAGTTTGCTGGTGACATCGTGGGACTGGCCTGAAATCGGAACCAAAATGTTATGAGCTTGTCTAACCGTTACCAACAAACATTTAAGATGCTTTTAATGGCAATAATTTTTTGTCGACAACGACCATTTTTTCTCATTGTATTAATTATTAATTTTACTTAATTTGATTTATTTATTTCACTTGCAAATAGTATTAATGAATTTTAGCAATTTATTCTTCTGCTTTAAATACACTATTATCTATTTCTACTTCCACTTACAAAATATTTCACTCGCAAAAAGTATTAATGAATTTTAGCAATTTATTCTTCTTCTTTAAAGACACTCGATGTGTTTTGATAACATGGCGACGACATATTCAAAGTCAATGTTGCCAATTTGTGTTGATAAGTATGGGAAAAGTTGAGATTAATCTTCAAAAACGTCAAACTCAATAATTTCCAATTTTTGGGTCAGAAATTGAAATTTCTTTCTCTAAAAATGTAATAAAAAAATTAATTTAATCCAACATTTGAGTTTTATGTTTTTGAATAGTAGCTTAAATTGCTTAGTCTGTATTACCATATTGCATATACATATGTATTTGCAAATATTATGTTATATTGTCTGTCTTAAAGTAAAATTACAAGATAAAGATTAATGCTCTTATGTAAAAACGACTGTTAAAGTTAAAGCATGCTTTAAAACCGGTTTTGCCATACAAAATTCGTTCGTTAAACCAACTTTAAATTTAACATTCGTTTTTGCATAAAGGGGGTTACAGTTTAATTTAGTAATGAAAATCATATGTACGATTATATTTGACAGCTCACTAACAACTACAAACACACATATTAAAGTTAATCTAATCGCATTCCGAACCCAAAGTGAAAGTACTGGTCAGATAAGAGAATGAATCTGCTTAAGTTTAATCTCTCTAAATTTTACATGCATAACAAAAATATATACGGTAGGTTTCTTGACGATGTCTCCTTTAGACCACCATCTTCCTGAAAGCTTTAATGGCTCTTATTCAAATACGAAATTTAAAAAATGTTTCTTAAAAAAAATTAAAACTGCGGAGAACTTAAAACTATCAACCCTATTTTCACTTAAACCAAATAATCTCAAAAAAAATTTAGTATGGGCAAATCAAACTTTTGAGTGGTAAAATTACTTTTAATGAAAATGTATGTACATATGTATGTATGAATGTATTGTATATGCAAGTATGTATGCTTGATATTCGTAGGCATGATGGACTGATTCAATTTAATATACGCACGTTGTAGTACATAAATCAAAGATTTTTTGTGGTATTTTTTATTTTATTGCTGTATTTTGTCTTTATTTTCTAAATTTCTATATTATACTTTTTGTTCATATAATTGAATATTTGATTGTTGGTTAAATTTTCTTTTTACTTGTTTTTATTTTCGAAAAGATCACTGACTGACTGACTATGTAATTAAATTTTTAATCCTGTTACTTTTTTAAATGAGTTTTTGTATGAAAATAGTTGTTTGGTTGTATGCAAAACAAAATTTTTTAAATATGTAATTATTTTACAATTTTTAAAGCCAAAGGCTAAAGAAAAAAACCGAGTCAAATCGAATGAATTAATCTTTTAAAAGAAGTTCTCCGGAGTTAAAAATCGACATGCAATAATTTCAGTTTTGTTTTTTTTTTTTAATTTTTTGTTAAAATTATATTTAAGATTTAAAATAAAAATAAAAACTTCATTTCTTACTTTAAAAATATATTAAATGATGAATTCAGAGAAGGAAGGTATAATTAAAATTCATTTTCTTCTTATTTAACTTGAATTTCACATAATGGGGATTGAGTTAAGATTGTTCTTTTCTTTTCTTTTCTTTTTCTTTTTACTTTGCTTCAGGTTTGCAAGTAAATTAAAAGGTTTACATTAATAAAAAAATATGTATATAAAAATCAATTACTTGAGGTAATTTGCGAAAAAATGTAGAAAAAAATTACACAGTAATTTTTCATTTTAAATCATTTTATAGTTATTTTGTTTTAAAACTATTTTCCATATTTTAAGAAAAAAAATAATAATATGTAAAAGCAAAAAAAAAAAATGTTTTGTTGTTTTAATTTCAATGAAAAACGCAATTAATGTAGTATTCAATAATTTTATATTGAAGAATTATTAAATAAAATATTTAGAAAGTGAGAGAAGAGTTTGAGTAAGTGTAGAGCTAAAAAACATGAAAACATAATATTAAGATTATAATGTCTAAAATGGGCAGAAGAGGGGGGAGAAATTTAAGCTGTAGTAGTTATGGTGGAATTAATGGTTTTCTTGTTTGTTGTGTGTAATTTTTTTTGTTTTGTTTTGTTTTCGTATCTCATAAGCAACATTTTGGGCATATTTATATTTTAAATCTATTGATTTTCATCATCATCACCCTCGCCATCGTCATCATCATGGTCGTCATGATGTTGAGCTGCTTGCTGGGCTGCCTGTTGTTGAGCAGCCACTGCTAGTAAAGCGGCCTTTTGCGCCGCCTGTTGTTGTGCTTGCATGGAGGGGGCAGACATAGCGATTTTCCCACTTGTTTTATATTCGGTCATTTCCTGCAAAAATAAAAAATTTTACCAAGCCAATTAAATTTACCAATTTAATGAAAAAATAATAATAATGGACTTACTCTTTCGTATCTGGCTTTATCTTTTTCCGCCATTAATTCATATTTTTGTTTAACCTCTGGCTCTACATCAGCCCATTTACGTCCCAGTTCTTTAGCAATATCACCTACACCATATTCAGGATTAAGAGCTTTAACTTTGTTACGTTCATCGTTACAAAACCAAAAGAAGGCAGATCTGGAATGTGGTATAGAAATAAAACAAAATGCAAATAAAATTAAGTATGTTTTGTATACATTTAGGATCTACTTAAATATTAATATTTCTAAAAGATTGTTATCTACGAACTCACAATGATCGTTTCGGCGCATTAGGATCTTTCATTTGTTTCCTTTTCTTGCTACGTCCCACCACTGTTCCTTTAGGTGGTACGTAATTTTGCATTTCCAATTCATATCGAGCTTTATCTTTTTCTGCCATTTCGTGGAAGCGTTTCTTTTCCTTGTCTATCATTGTCTATAAAAAAAAGAAAAGAAAAATATTATTAATTCTAATATTTTCATCGCACTTTTTCACAAAATTAATATTTTTTAACTTGTTCAGTAATAAAACAAATAAATAAAATAAAAAATGTTCACCAAAATCGCCAAACTGAGGATAGGGGTTTAAAGTCCGTGTATTTTATCACTGTTGCACCGTGTAATTAAGTTAATAAAATTAGTTTTATTTGAACTTGTTTTTACTAAATCAATTGATTAATTCACAAAACCCCTTTTATCTTTGTAGTGTTTCATAAAGCCGCACATTGACAATGCACACCATTTCAAAACGAAGTTTTGACATCGATTAAAAACGCCGCAAACACTCATTTAGCGCATCGTTTTAAATGTTGATGGCCATGGTTAGTTGCGAAATATAACTTATAGTACGTACAGGCTTTGTCAGATTGCATTGCCGGTCGCATAGTTGTATGCGAAGCTTCAAAAATATCAAAATGTTTTGATGTTTATAGGTTGTATTGTAGCTTGCAGTATCTGTGTGAATATACGCAACATGTAATATAAACGTGTTGAGTAAACGCATTGCATAGTGTGGACCTACCATTACTATGACGTTTTAAAAAAGTTGCATTGCCATCCCTGTTACCAACATAATGTGAATAATGGCAGTTATGGAGAAGAAGAAGAAAAATACAAATAATTTACATTTCTGCCAGAACAAAGATTATTAACTAAATTATACTTTTCACATAGGTTATGTTAGGTTAGGTTAGCAGGCTGTTGGTGAAGAAATAAAAAATCAAGGGGTCCAGCTCACTTGGGTCCAATACGAGGATCCCTTTGTTTTACCTGTAAGTTGAAAGTAGTAGAATAAGAGGGGATAGGGAATAGAGGGAGGATATAGATGGAAAGTTACTTTAGAATAAGAGAGAATAAAGGAGAAGAGAAGTGTGTCGGGAGAGGATCCAGTACATACACATGCTATAGAGGAGGTTTAACGACCATACGTAATGTATAAACTTAGGTTTCTGTGTCCTATTTCCGATAAATCGGACAGGCTAATGAAGGATATTCTGCTAAAGAAGCGCAAACAGAGATCCTCCAAAGCGTGACAGAAGCAGATAAATACTTTAATTCTCTTCTTTATCATTGCAACTGTAGCAGTAATCATTATACGGGAGACCCATGCGTTTAGCGTGGGTTCCAAAAGTGCTGTGGCCAGTTAGCGTGGCCAAGAGATACCTCAGGTGCTTAGTGGTGAAGTTAATGAGGTTTTTGGTTCTGTTGATATTTATGCTCATTGCGCCATGAGTCCTGAGCTGAACTGAGAAAAGCAGTATCGAATCGTCTTCAGCAGGACGAGAGAGGGAGCCCACAGAGATGATCAATATGGACACCTCCGAGTAGGATTCCCCTCTTTGTCAGGTCATCCGCAAATAGATTGCCTGAAGTAGCCCCAATATAGTGTGATGGATAGTGCTGTAGGGATGGGACACTGTAAAAAAACATCGATGTTTTTTTCGATGCGATGCATCGCAAACATACATACATCGATTTTGCATCGATATTTCATAAAATACATCGTTGTTTTTTGGACATTGATTGTTTTTTTTAGGGTTCCGTACACCAAAGGTGAAAAAAGGAACCCTATTGTTTTCGCTACGCTGACCGTCTGTCCGTCACGTCGTCAGGAACAGTAAGAGCTACGGACCTGAAATTTGGACAGAATATGTAGAACCTTACCCATGCAATGCCAATATAATTGTATGTACATACGTATATTGACACTTGAAATATGTAAAATTAGTGTATTTTTATATAGACCACAACAATTGACACTAAAATGTATAAAAAATAAAATTAAAGGGTGGTCCATCAGTTAAGGCAATTTTGACAACTTGCTATATCTTGGAAACCGTAAGAGGTAAACTCTTGAAATTTTCAAAAACGGTAAAACTAAAAAATCTGAAGATTATAAAATCGCCAAACCAAAAAAAATCGCCAAAACGAAAAAAAACGCCAAAATTAAAAAAAAATTTTAACACTATAATAAGTCGCAAAATTCGAAAAAATTGTCCAAATGAAAAAAAAACGCCAAAAATCGCCAAACGCAAAAAGCTCCAGTAACAAAATAATTGTTAATATAAAAAAAATCGCCAAATTGAAAAATCGCCAAAATTAAAAAAATCGCCAAACTAAAAAATCGCCAAAATTAAAAAATATGTCAAAACTATATTTTATATAGGCTAAAGTTTGTATTGAATTACATATTTCTTGTCCGTACGGAATCCTTCGTGCGCGGGTCGAAATCGCACTTTACTCAATTTATTAATTATTTATTTCAAAAAATCTTGATAATCCTTTTTTTCAATACTGTTTAGAAATAAAAGTTTAGCAAGATTTTTACCACTCAATCTGACACGAGCTTATTCAGCGCTCATGATAGTGTTACCAGTTCGTCGGGTGGTTACTGGTTTGCCGCACATATATTAAGAATACGTCATTATTGCGGTACCAGTAACCACCCGACGAGTTGAGTAAATCAGGGTGAAACCAGTAACTTCCTATTTTTGATAGCGGGAAGTTAAAGCAATATCGTAGCATTTCAAAGTTTTTGTTTCCCAATAATTCACCTGTAAATTGTTTTTAACAAAAACGTTCAAAACCTTCATTCATACAAATGATTAAATACGAAGCTTAATTCTGATAAATTTAATTAAAAGCTTAAATTAAAATTCAAAACTAAATAAATCATGAAAAGGAACAAAAAAAAATAAATACAAAATAAAAGTTAAATTAATTTCCTTAAAAAATAATACAGTAAAATAAATTAAGCAGAGCATACCAAAGAAAAAAAAATGTTAAAATATAAAACATATTCCGATAACAGGCAGTGTTACCAATTTGTCGATTATATGGCTACATTTTTTTTAAGGGAAACGCGACTGTAGACTTTGGATGTTATTATAGATATCAAGAAGCGATTTTTATTAGAACAAAACACAACAGTAATGATTCACACACATTCAGGTGGTCTGACTTGTAGTAAAGTCTTGAGTTTTTTTTGAGACATACGTCACATCAGTCGATAAAAATAAACACAATCACACAAACACGTGTATTTGGTATAGGGCAATTTTGTTTACATTTCAATTTCTACGTTATTTTGACGTCACACCAGCACACTCAAGTTAACAAACACGCGCAATGCGTAATCTTGTTTTCTTGATTCATGGACCGTACCAGTGAAGTTTGTTTTTTCGTTTTGTTTTCTCTTTCGTAATACTCTACGGCAACGCAAAATGATGATCCTGTTTATGAAAGCAAATCCAGGTTCAAAAGAAGAGTGAACAAAAACTGATCAGGTAAACTTGATGTGAGTGAACTAGGACTTATTCGGCCGGCCCTGTTCTGTAAAAACCGATCGATTTGAAATCGCACGATTTTAGAAAACTAACACCGACAATAGAAACATTTTTAAGATTTAAATTTTTTTATTATATAGAAAAGAAGTAAATTATTGTGTATGATTTTAAACACGTCTGCAGGAACATTATTAATTCTTTGAAAACGAGAAATTTACTCGGATTTGTTTTACAGAAAAAAGGCCCTAATATTTATTTTCGCAAATAAGAAAGTTATAAGTAATACAATCAAATATGTAGATAAAACTTTTTAACGTTTGTAAACTAATAAGGCAATTTTTTTTAACAAAGTTTTAAGGCAAATATTTTTATAGAACATTTTAGCGCGTTGTATCCCTACACAAACATGGTTCTCATATACCTAAAATGTAAGTGCATAAATGGGGTAGTGTACTTCAATCCTCTTTAAAATAAGTCTCCTCTAACCGAATCAGTTAATAGGGCTTGGTTATTTTGAAAACTTAAACGGGTGTAACATGTGTTTTAACATCCTCACTGGACGTTAATTTCAATAAAAACTTGCTTTGGTAATTGTGACGAATGCCGCCCCGATTTCATCAGTTAAGGTTGATAAAGAACATTTTCAATGTATAAAAGTTTGTTTAGATATGACGGGCGGCGAATTTTATTTAAAAAGCTAAGTGAAGAGTTTTTGTTTATTGCAATAACAATTATGTATAAAAAAAAGCTTATCTTATTCTCCAAAATACAGTTCGTGATCGCTTTTGATGTAAAGTTAAATGTTCGCTCTTAATTAATTTTTTTATTGTTTCCTTCTTCTGTTTATTTTATTTTTATCTTCTTTTATATGTAAATTTTATTGAATTGCTGAATTAAAATTAATTTTTCCAAATAATTCAATTTATGTTATTTTTAAGAGCATATTTTTTGATTTTTTAGTGCATATTTCGAAGTTTTTGGTGCATATTGAATGCGCATAAAACACTTTTTTTAGAGCATATTTCTGGTTTCCCTGGTTATAAGGTAACAAACATCCAAACATGCCCAGAAAAAAATTACACATTACCATCAGAACTACTTGCCATATAATGACCTACTTTTCTGATTGCCAGATTTCATTATTCGCTTACAAATCACATTACATAAAATTCAAAAAAATTATGTACAATAAGATAAAATGAGGAGAATGATTCTTTTAGATTTAATAGATTATTTGAACATGTTGCCAAATAAAAAAGTAAGTACTTCACGAGATTCGATTATTTTAGTCTTACGCCTTGTTAAAATCATTAAGTTGGTAATCCAGTACGGAAGAGCTTCCACAAAAAAATGCTTTATTCCAAACCCGATAATCTTTTTTGAAATTTTTTGCTGGGTACAAATTTTCATACTATTTATAATATTTCGTAGGAAAAAGATATGATTTTTTCCTTGTTTTGTTTAAAAGTCCTGCATTTAATAATTTATTTCCAGCCTTATTTATAAAAATTATTAAGCCTTTTAAAGACTTTTTAAAACAAATTTTCAAATACAAAATGCCTTAGTAATTTTTATAAGGCTGTTAATATGTAAATACTTTCTGTCTTTTGAAAACTTTAATGTTGTACAATTTTGGCAACACTGCAACTAGAAGAATAAATGCGACGTAATGTACAGAATACAATTTAATATAACGCCCAACACCCCAGTTTTAATAAATTTTTATAACGTTTTCTTTTTTTTTTTTGTTTTGTGACAGACACTCTCTTTCTCTTCCTTTCGTTTTGTTTTATAATTCAGAATTTTGTAGGGACGTCGACACGACAACTGCTGCACTTTATTTTTGTACATTCAACTTCACTCGTAGTAGCAACATCAGTCGGTATTTTATTTTAATCTCCTAAAGGGACCAGGGAAATAGGGTTGTAGTAAGAAGGAATGAAAAAATAACAGAACGCAAGCTGCAATGTGAGGCAGGCACAAATGACAGTAAATGTAAGCAAAAAAAAAATATTGAATAACACGAGCAAAGTAGAGGGATTACTGGCGACTGTTACTATTATAAAATACGTAAGTACATACATACTTAAATGCATATGCATATACATACATATGTACTACCAACATACATGGAGCAGAGTAGCAAGCCGAGCATAAAATTTCGGCGGCGGCTGAAAGACAAATATTTTCGGCGGCGGCGGCGGCGGTTTAAACATTTGAATAAAAGTTTTAACCCAGTCTGATTTTAGAAAAATACGTGAATTATTGAATCACCACGTTGTAACATTATTTATTTTGCAATAGTTTGAATATTGCAGTAATTGATGTCCTAAAAAATAGCTAGCATCGTAAATTATTTGTTAAACCATAGAAACATATTCTAGACTATCAGGGCAATTATGAATAAAATTTCGCGAGAAAATTCTCATTTTTTATATTAGAATTTTTTTCCCTATTACTTGCTATTAGTTAATAGTACTAGTTGGAATTTTTCCCGGGAAAAATTTCTTGCGGAATTTTATTCTTGATTGCCTTCTACATAAATTTGATTTAAGCTTTCCGATTGAATTAAAAATTAATTACTTTATTGGAACACTGCTACGGATCAACAAACAAAAAGCTTTGAACAATTAATTATCAAAAAGTCGCCTGAATGCTTAAACAAAAAAGTCTATGTAAACGTGAATGTATTTAAGAAGAGACTGCAAAAGAGAACGTAAGTGTTGTCGCAGCTACGTTACCGTTCACATAAACATTTTTTTTTATGTGGAAGCAAAAGCAACTATCTTTCCGGGACGCTCGCTATCATATTAAATACGAAATTTGAAAAAATATAAAAAATAAAAGACAAAATATCGGCTGCGCCGATAACCCGTGTGGTCCGGCGGCGGATGGCTTTGTTGAAAAAAATCGGCAGCCGCGCCGGTACGGCTTGCTACTCTGACATGGAGTTAGAGTTGCCTATTGTTTACTCACTACTCACTATGCAATTTGTATTGGTAATACTTGTTGCTCCCAACTTTTGAATCATATTCATTTCTTTAGATGCTCTTTTTGCTGAGAATCCTCGATAACTTCTAACCACGATCGTTCATAATCATCCGCAACTTTTACCTTTTTCCGAGTATCATACAGCAGCGGGTGCAAATGTGTGTATCTATCTATATCTTCTGATTTCAGACTGATATATGAAAAAAAAGTTACAAGAAATTCTAAGTTTCCAGAAGTTGTGTTTCCTATGCAGCTGAATTCTTTAGGGTTATGAAATAATTTCCCAGCTCGTAATTCGTACAAATATAGACTGATTTTAGAGATGATTAATTTGATAATTGCCCACACTGCTTTATCTTTTTCCCCTTGAAATTTAAAAGATATTTACATTTGGGTTTGGAAATTCTCATCGCAAATGTGTCATAAGATTCCACGCGGGTGTATACACTACATCAAATCTCATCCGGGAAGTACGACGACATTCCCTCTCGGAAACATGGTTGCGAGTACACTAGGGACCAGTATGAAAGCATTGAAAATTTCTTTGGCATTCCACTCTCATCCAGCTCGAAACGCATCGATGTATCATGATATTCTTTCAACAACAACACAATCACCCGTATTGCGCATGTCACGTCGAATATTCGACTCGATTTTCTGTAGCTACGTCCTTTTGCATTTAAGCTGACGATATGCACATACATACATATGTATGTATGCATGTATACGAATTTAAGGCCAAAAAATATTTGTCGAATAAACAATACGGTCATTCAACCATTCATAATTATGTATGTATGTTAAACATTTATAGGGATTAATTTGTCTATTTATTTAACCATTAATATATTATAGCTCAAGTCCCTACAAATTTATCACATTGTGATATTTGGCAACTCTATGAATAGTTATTTTAAAATTTAAATGCAGAAATGGTATAGAAAACACAACTCAGCAGCTTGGATAAATTACTTGTGAGCCCTTCGTGAACTTTACACAACGTACACACACACACACACACACACACACAAACAAACAAACAAACAGACACACACAAACGTATAAATAACCATGTATTTTACACTCACACAACCCTTGTTACTTTTTTTTGTTGTTATTGTTATCCCCAACTTACACAACCCAACAGCAACACCAGCCATACCTCCCTCCCCACCCTCCTTTTTTAATTTTAGCCCAACAACAACAACAAACAATATAATTTATTTAATCACGCCTGAACTGTTCTAGGCACCGAAGAACTGAACGGAATGAATGAAATACTGCACAGAACTTTAAAAAGAGCCGAGCATACATATCGCTATTTACTAAAACAATGTCATAAGTCGAAAAATTGGATTTTTTTATTTAATGAAAAAAAAATAAATAAAAAGCAAAACTCATATTGTTATTGAGTTTTATGTTTTGTTTTTAATACGTATATGTATAAATATTCAATAGAATTTATCGTTCGCATTTAGAGGAACAGGGCCAAAGTTTTCTAAAAATAATCACCCCTATCGTGAACAGTTTTTCCCCTTGAAATAGTTTCCCTTTTCCCCACATTTGACGTTTAAAATAAATTTTAAACGTCAAATGTGGTTCTACCTTTATATTATTGTATCATGGGTAGAACCACATTTGACGTTTAAAATTTATTATGACTTTTACCCAAATTATTTGAATACTGTTTTTTTGTAAACAGAGAGGAAGACGTTGCCACACACATATAATGGCAACTTTTCTTTAAGAATGATTTTTGAAATGTGTAATTTGATTTTAGAATTTATACTTTAATGCATATTTTTTTAAACGTTGTATCAATTGGACATGAGGATAACGAAATTCGCGTGTAATATGACCTACAAAAGTAAGCAAATGTTTGATTTTTTATTTAATTCATCTGATAATAAAAAACCCTCACGGCTGGGGATGCAACATCTTTCTTAAAAACATCAATGTTTGAAAACATAAAAAATTCGACAAAAGAAAGGCGAAAATGAGCAAAAAACTTGCTAAAAGCAGAATAACATAATATTGGTTAAGATTACCGAAAACTGTTAAGTAAAACTATGTACACCTATTTTGAAAATACATATTATCCATCTTCTTCTGATGTTTTGAAAATGTTTGTTTTTTAAGACTTTAGTGTTTACCGGTATCAGCCACTACATAGTTTTGCATTCAAAGGAAACGAAAATACTTTCGAGTTTGCATACTATTGGTTCAGAATGGAACCAACTTGGTGAACGATTGGAGGTATGTTTTAGCACCACCCTTCCTAACCTTGCATAACATTAACATACATACACATTCCAAAGCATTTTCATTTATTTTTAGTTACAGAGTGGACCACGTGGAAAAGTACTTATTAAAAGATGGCTAGTTTAGTGGAACAATGTTAATAACAACCAAATTCGAAAGCATTTTCTTTCGTTTCGAAATACGGAGTAGACTCCCAGAATGTGAAATTGTACCTGTGGACAACACTTCTTTAAAGCAATAATGTAATGCATGTATTTAATATGGCAGTTACCTTTAAAGAGGAATTACACTTAGGCTCAAACGGATGCAATGATTTTTTACATTCATATGCTCTTCACGGAAGTGAACAGAGCAACACAAAGGATTTTTTGGTAGCAAACCATCATCTATATTGCATGTTTCTATCCATTTCTGCCGCATATATGGAATTGAAGGAAATTGAAAAACTTGACATTCGTGCCTTTGCTGAAATGCTTGGTATTACTGCAATTGTGGTATACGCAACTCATTGCTTAACATTTATTTTTTTACACAAATTTCAATTATTTATGATATATGTATGTTAATATTTATTTAATAATTTTCAATACAAAAGTGATGAATTTTTCAATATTTTTATTATAAAATATTTTTTTAATTAAAAAAGCATAACAGTCAAAAAGTAATAAAAAACTCGGATTTTACAAATGAATACGGTAGCATTATTTTTAAGAGTAAAAAATAATCGGGATAAACGTCAGAAGGTTAATATGGCGACGAAAAGAGAGAATGGTTTTACCTTTATATTATTGTATCATGAGGTATACTCAGCTCAATTCGCTTTAAGAAATTTATACTTGAAATGTCAAGAAAATGTACTGAAAAATGTGTGTTGACATCCAAAATATGTATATTCAATTTACAAGCGGCGAAAATAGTCACCTTGAGACCACCTAGTATGAATTCGCCTTGATGGTGAATGAAAATTTCAGAGAAACGAAAATGTCACATTTTATTTTATTTTTTTATTTACAATAGGAGTGAATATCTTTTATACTCAACTCTTGAATGAATAATAAAATTTTCTTTAAATTGTGGGTAAATTTAAAACTTTAAACTCGTTTTCTGGCAAACTCATTTTTTAAGTTATGACGTTGTTCTAGTAAATGAGCTATATGTATGTATGTACATACATATGTATGTAAAATTAGTTTGGAGGAGCATAGAAACTATGTATGTACGAGTAGATGACTATAATGAACAAACAACACCGTGCCAAGATGTTGATTGTTGGATAGAACAAAAAATTTAAATTAAAAAAGTTCAATATTGGACAGCTCTGTGCAGCATTCGAACTGTTGGCTGGCTAGCTACTGGACTAAATGATGGTGATGACTCTTAAGGATAATTTTAGATTTCTTCAAGTGTAAATTTTGCACATTAAGTTGAAGTAAAGAAATTTAATAAATATGTTAATATCGGGGCACACTTTGTTTTTGCAAACAAAACAAAGAAAAAAACCATAGACAATTTTCATATTTTTGTCATTCATTGGGCAATATTTTTTCAATAAAATTTTTAAATTTAAAAATTTAAATTTTGGTAAATTTTGAAACAAAACTTTTTCACAAATATTTTGCTTTTTAAACAACAATAAAAATCTGTATAACATAAAAATAGCAGCAACCACAATTCTACTCTGAGGCAGCAACAACAACAGCAAGCAGCAAACAGAAGACAGAAGACAGAAGAGGAGGGGTGTTAATATCTTAAAATTTAATGGTGGTGGGGTGGTGGTGTGTTGTAGCTGGTGGTGGTAGTGTTAGTGGAGTCATTCTTTTAGTGGTGGGGGTTGAAAAACTGGCTTGGTGTTGTTGTTTTCCAAAATCCAGCGCAAAGGCAATAAAACGAATAAAGTTAAATAAATTTTAATTTTAAGTAGAATACTTTCTTCTTAAAGTGTCTTTCTTTCTGCAAAAGTATAAATAAGCTAAAATTTTAAGTAACGAAATAAAACCAATAAATAAATATTTATGTAACTGAAAACATGAGACGATGTGTAAAATAGAAGAATGTGTGAAAAAAATTCATTTAATCGTTATTGAGAATAAAGGAGCGGATATGCATAATTTATTTAAAGGTTGAGAAAAATTCTTGATGATTCCAATCCTCAATCCTCAACAAACTAATTTAAGGTAAAGAGTAATCTAAATGTAGAACGTATTAATTAGAAAATATTTGCAGGTTTATTAGTTATTTCCGCCAGAGTAAAGAAGCATTTCGTTATTTGTTGGAATAACTTAAATTCTTATTTAAAGAAATCTTTTTGTGCGGCCGGTATACTGCCCATAGGGAAACTTATTAAAAAATTTTGTTATCAGTCATAACAAATATGTATGTCTACGAGTTTTTCTAAACTTATGTCTAGTACACACTATGGCATTTTGTGACATCGCAATAGTGTCTACTGTTGGCGACGCTTGTTATTTATTTCCGATATTTTTCGTTGTGTGTCTTTGCTTTCCCTACAAAAAACATAATCAACCCTATCGTGAACAGCATTTCCCTCGAAATATTTTCCCTTTCCCCCAAATTGCAATCGCTAATAATTTCTCCCCAGAAATAAATATCGTCGCCTTTTTTCTTCTCAAACCACGTAAGCGCCATTTTTTCAAATTGACATTTTTGGGTTTTACGATAGAAAATAACATTTTCCACCTGGGGGTCTATCTACTCTGTAATTCGAAACGAAAGAAAGAAAATGCTTTCGAATTTGTATGCTTATAAAATGTAAGTTCGAAAGTATTTTCTTTCGTTTCGAATTACAGAGTAGACCCCCTGATTGCATTCTCATCTTGACAACTTTGTATGAAAAAACAAAAATTAAAGCCATTTCCAAAACCTCGTAAAATGACATTTGCATTTAAAACGAATGACTTTCATATCTTAAGTTGGAAATTTTTTTGTCTGCAGACAAGCTTTTAAGCTTTGCGGAACTTATTCTAGTAAGAATTGTATGAAAATTATTGAAATAAAACTTAAATTTCGATATAAGAAAAAAATCAGGAAAGTTTCAGACCAATCTTTCCTCGTTTGATGGGGCGGGCAGGCATTCAAAGTCAGAAACTTCGGTAGCACAAATGTTCCTCTAGTCCCCATTATTTTAATAAAATTAAACTTTTTTCCGATATGCCAAAGCTTTATCTCGGTATGTAGACATGGATTCTGTACAAAAGCCGTTCTGAGCCGTTTTCGGACTCTAAGGGGTTAACGCATGCACATAGTGGGTTAATTTCAATAATTCTTTTAAATAATTTAAAGCTCTATCTCTGCTTCTTATAGTAGCTGCCATACAAAACGTCATATATATGCAGAAAAAAAATTGTCCTTGGACCTTTTTTGGACAACTCGTTATCAATAATCAAAATTAGGATTTAAAAGTGTTTTTTTAGTTTTAATTAGTTTAAGAGAACTTTTCTTAATTACCGATGGAATGATTTTTCTTTAAACTATTACAAAATCTCGAATCAATTCGAGAAACCTCGTAAGCGACAAATTTGGCTACAGTTACTTGTACGTTAAAAATTTCTTCTACAAAAAGGATCTACAACATTGATGTCCGTTTATTGGCACAATTGTGGAAACTAAAATCACACACATTCTTATTCTCCTTGATTTAGTCGTCAATGAGGCAGTGACGATAACACATGCGTACCGGGTGTATTCAATTCTTTTTAAATAATCACTATTCACTAATGTTTTTCCCGAAATTCAATGTGTTTTATGTTACAAAACTTTTAAGGAAAGAAATTAATATGTATTAAGAAGACATTTAAATTTTTTTGGAGCAGCTTCACTAAACTGCATTTAATATCAAAATTTAAAAGAAATATGGGTCTCGAAATTCAGTGTTTTTATGAAAAGTTCACAGCCCCGTAACTCGGAAAATATGGGTCGCGCGGAATATTTTTATTTAATTTTTATTCCTTATTTTTTAATTTTCTATCATATAGACTCCTTTTTATATATTTTGAGCTGCTTCACTAATCGGCGTTTGTTGCAAATATTTATTTTTTCTATGTACTTCAGAGACGAATGAGACAGCTTTTCTCACACATACAACTATAGATTTATTTTTGACATCACTGTTCTACACTCTCCACAGAGTCGCAAAGCCATGTTTTGTAAAAAAAAAAAAATGTGATAAAGCACATATTTACAAAGGTATTAATTTTTTTTCGTTTTCTGAAAAATCAGTCGTTGGCGCTTACGTGGTTTGACTCCCCTTATCGTGTATCTTTTTCACATGGATTTTTTTTACTTTTCCCTTGGTTTTGTTCACTTTATTTTTGCAGGCACACTGAGAATTAATAAATCGCACAATTTTAATATTATACTTCCAATTATATATTAAAAGTTACAAATAATTATTTGTGAGACAAGATCAGTAAATAATGTCCACGATTAATAACAATAATTCCTTGCAACACCTTTTTTCATTGAACATGAACATTTAACATTTTAGCTTTACGCCTAAAAATATTTCATTTGAAAACCAAAAAATGTTTATGATTTCTTCTATGACACTTAAATTTGTTTGATTTTTAATTAATTCTTAATGATTAAACAGAATTCCGGCATAAACACATTTTCCATACAAATTGACACAAAACAGTAACACCAGAAAGTAGTCGAGGGGTAGAATCTATTTCATTTTGACAACGTTTTTTGTAATGCTCTCACATATAAATGCTCATTCTCTCAATAAATTTCATACAATTTGTGAACAAAACTCCAAAGAAATATAAGCACAAAAGAAAATGAAATAAAAATTAGAGAACATTTGAATTACTGCCGAAGCTTTTATTATGCGCTTTGTTAATTTGACAACGATTTTTCCTGAAGTTGCGGACTTATTCTGCTTGATTGATGTTGGCGATTTTGTTAGCTATTTTTGATGAGCCATGCATGAATTGGCTTGAGAGTCGTTAAATATTACTTTTATTCTGGTGTTTGTCTCGTGTAGATGGTGTGCTAATTAACATTTTAATTAGCGTCTTCTCTTATATAAATATTCTAGTCTGGCAGCCTTTTTTGCTATCATATTAAAGTGCATGCAATGTACATGTCAAAATTGTTTGCCTGTTTAAAAAAACTACCGATAAATAGAAAACATTTTATAAATATTAGGTCTGTCTGCGTACACATATTTTGCATAATTTTGTGCAATATGTTACAAAATCTTGCAAAATGTTGTCTGCGTACTCCAAATCTCTTGCAGCGAGAGAGCCAAAAAGAGAATTTTTTGACAGTTGGAAGTTAGAGAACTTGCAAAATGTTGCTGGAGAAATTTCCTCTTGCAAGATTTTGCAACTAGTTTGAACAGCTGTTTTTATTTACTTTTTTAATGAAATAATTTTTGTGAAATGAAAATAAAAATTGAAATTTAACAATGGCAGAGGTAAATAGTTAGAATTGTGTTGATTTTTAACGTTTATAATAAATTATAATAAACAAAACATTTTATTTCATGTTAAAAACGTCCAAATATACAGTGCGACCGACCGTGGCGTAAAAGCAGAACCAATGATTCCAATAATGCTATTCTTCTGGCTAAAATTCTTTTGCTTTTTTATTTCAATTGTTTACACACCGATCAGCTGTTTTCTTGCAAGATTTTACTGGATACTGTCTGCGTACTTTTTGAGATATTTTCAGCCGACAGAGAAAAAATTGGTCTTACTCCCCCATAAAAGTTTACTGAGTATTTGCTACTGGAAAAGTACACATACAGAACTATTGTGTGTAAAGTTTATATGTATAAAAAAGAAGTTTATAATGGCATCCTCAACGAAAAGGGTAAGAATAGATATGTATGTTGAAAAAGTTCAATTCCCATACGATGTATTCAAAAGAAGAAGACGATGTGAAATGTCTTGAAATATCTGGCGTTTAAGATATGTAACAGAACTGCAACTAACTAATACTAACCGCAAAAGCTTCTTTACATAGACTATTATAAACTATTTTATATCAAACATTGTACCTTTTTATGTTCATAGTCATTTTTACATTGTTCTAAATAAAAATTAAACAAAATATATGTATTGGCGATTTTTTCCAATTTTGGCGAATTTTAGCTATTCGGAACAAATTAATTTTTCATAATTTATAAAATATATTTTTAATAATCTATAAAATATATATTTCATTGTCAAAAACTAAAAAAGCGGCTTTGGCGATTTTTAAGATTGGATTTGGCGAAAAATGTTAAAAAAAATATGACAGCCCTGCACAAAACAAACAACTTTATCAAATATGAGAGATGAATTCGGTGGGTAAATTCGTCGATATTGTGCTTCACACGACGAATTTACGCAGCGAATGCTTATCGACGAATTCGTCGTTCGTCCCAATTGTGTTTATAGCATAAGGCTGTGATACATTATCATACAAAGTCGTGAGATCTACGAAAATATACAACCCTGGTATAATGGAGTTTATGAAAATTTTCAAAAGACAATAACAATTCATCACACCAGGGTTGTATTTTTTCGTAGATCGCACGACTTTGTATGAGAGTGAGTCATGGCCTTTACTAATTTCATAAAATCAATGCATATATGACACTGAAATTAGATTTTATGCATCACTACTTTGATGAGTTCTTGCTCCAATTGCCCACCGAATCGGACGTTTCTATCATTGGAAAACGATTCAAAAAAAAAAAAAATAAGCTGAATGCATTGCTTGCAGAAGTTAGTTGTTGGACTCATAAGGTATCCCAATATGAAGAACCGAAGTCGCGGAGGACAATAGATTTAAAAGACACATGCGAAAGAGATACAACATTGAATGTTTTGACAAGCTTATATGATGCTTTAATTTCACAGGCTTCTTCTTATTTTAACCGACTTCAAAAAAAGCAGAAGGTTATCAATTCGTCTGTGTTTTTGTTTTGGCAGTGTTACTTCACAACTCGCTTCATATTAGACCTATTGTAAAAATTATTTTATTGGTTAAAAGGTTAGAGCTTCTCATTGGTCCCATTGTAAAAAAAAAAAATTGGTCCGAGAAACGCCAATTAAAGTTTATTGTTATATTTCACGTGGTTCTACTTTATTGTATGATATTCTACATATTTAATTGCTGTGAAGCCTAGCAAACACCTTTAGTTCTTGTAATTACACAGTTTTAGAATTGAAAAAAAATGGACAGAGTTACGCCCATTAAAAAATAATATTTTGTTTTAAGTGGTATCTTGCATTTAAAAAATGTTGGGAGGCACGCCCATTAAAATTTAATTTTATATCCCTTATTATTATGTTACAACAAATTCTATTTTTGACATTTTGGATAAACTAAAAGCCATATTGTATTTTTTTCATTGTCATTGTCATTTCATTCGCCTGAATTTGGCGAATACGAATATCTAAAAATGGCCGAAAATTCGACAATTCGAATACGAATATTCATGCATTACTATTATATACATATGTATTATTGACTATTAAATCATCAGGGAAAAGAAAAATATTTCAACCGAGGGTTGAGGGGGTCTACCCTGTAATTCGAAACGAAAGAAAGGTTAGGTTAGGAAGGGTGGTGCTTTACCGCACTTCCACTCGGAGACCTAATTGGGTCCATTGTAATTCCCTTCTGTTGCCAAAAAAGTAATATTTCCATTTTCAACCAGAAGCGACCATATTATCCATCACTAAGCCACCGAATTCCCATGATGAAGCCCCTGATGTCCTCTAGTTTTACTTCCCGACATCAGTAATGCTTTCATGGAAACGACTGCTCTGTCATCTAAGCCTATGACTTTGCAGCTTCGGGCAATGACAGATAATATGTTCAATGGTTTCTGGTTCCTCTTCATCCCAGCACATCCTACAAAAATCTAGAGTGCCAGTCTCCCAAATGCTGTGATCTGTGAACACGCCTATTATGATTCGCATCGCCTTCCTATAGATGTCCAATAGTAGTTTAGATCTTCCTGAGTCGAGATTTGGCCAAAAACCCCTCGAGACTCTACAATCCTCCCTACTTCGCCATGAACTGTTGGTCCTGCTTTCTACCGAATTACTGAGTTCTTTATAGTAATGACCTAAGGGTAATTTCACCGATCTGTCCGACATTCCCTCATCTGACGCTGACGCCGACCCTTTTCTTGGCAGCTCATCGGCAATTTCATTTCCCTAAACACTGCTGTGGCCAGGAACCCAACATAGTCTGACATTATACTTATCCATAAGCAAGTTGAGGGCTTTCCTACAGTCACTAACAAGTTTCGATTTGTCATTGTGTCCTGTGCCTGGCTGTCGACGTAGAAGGTTACCTTCTCACTTTCAGCTACATTCCTGGCCTGGGAAAAGACTATATTTATTCGGCAGTGCCTTTCCCCCTTTTTGACCCATTCGTAAAGACTGCACTACTCTCATACAGCTTATTGGATTTGACCCAATAGTCCCTATCTGCAATTACCATTAAGGGTGTTCTACCAAAATCGATTTCAGCGACCTTATAGTCCGTAAGCCCAGGGGTATTCCTGATCACCAAAACCGATCTTATTTAAGATCGATGTGTGACCTGATATTCCTGTCCTCACCAAACCTCCTGTGACTTTCCTTCCTCAATGCCTCCCACCATACCACACAACCATAGGAAATAACCGGCCTGACAACCGATGTTTAAATCCAGTTTGCTACCTTCGGTTGCAGATCCCAGTTCCTTCCTATGGAGTTCCTGCATGCGTAGTAGGCATTGTGACCTTTCCTCAGCCTTTCCTGCGTGTTCATTTTCCAAGGAAACATCCAGGTATTTAGCCAACTCTGCTAGTCTCATCTCCACCCCTCCCATCCTGGGTAGTACAAAGCTTTTTACTACTTTGTATCTGCTGGTAAAGAGGACGAAACGAAAGAAAACACTTACGAATTTTTATGTTAATTACAAGCAAATTCGAAAGAGAAAAAATATGAGTTTCGAATTACAGAGAAGACTCCCAGGAAAACGGGAAATATTTCCAGAGAAAAAAGTTATAAACGCAACTTTATAAAAATATTGTGAATAAAATTAAAATTTTTGTATGAATTTTTTTAATGAAACGTGTTTTAACGATCATTTGTTTTTTTCAATCGTTGGAGATTTTTTAATTGAAAATCATCTTAAAAATTTTTAAAAGGAAGAAGATTAATTTGCTGCTCTAATTTATTGAAATCTCAGGAATACAGTTTTTTTTTCTTTTCTTCATTCACGATCAAGATTTTTATGAAATAATAAAATAAGAAAAAAAGTATGTATGTTTGTACAGGGTGGCCCAGAAAGACCGAAGTGGTGTAAATTCCTTATAACTTTTTATTTAAGACATATTTTTTTAATTTTTTGTTTTTTAAATACAGTAAATTTATAGGGAATATTTTTAGATTAGTTGTTAAAAATGATATCCCGCAAGTGGAGGCCATTTTCTGCATCGCACAAATGATCTCTTTTCAACACATTTTCCATGACCTTTCGCAAAACTTCCGGTGTTATGTTGTTAATTTCGTCTGGAATATTGGTTTTTAATTCCTCAATAGTGCTAGGCTTATTAACATAAACTTTCCCTTTTAAATAACTCCAAAGGAAACAGTCTGGAGCGGTTAAATCCGGGGAACGCGGAGGCCAATTAAAATTGCTTCTACGCGAATTTATTCTTTCCCCAAAGATGTCGCGTAAAATAGCCATTGTGGCCCTCGGAGTGTGCGCTGTGGCTCCATCCTGTTGGAACCATATTTGCGGATGGTATTCCACGGCTGGCCTTACAAAATTTTCCAACATGGCCCGATATCGATCACCATTGATGGAAATGGCGACATCTCTTTCATTTTCCAAAAAATATGGGCCAATGATCCTTTCTGAAGAAACACCGCACCAAACAGTACACTTAACTGGGTGTAATTGTCGTTGATGAAGTACTCTCGGGTTTTCCTTAGCCCATATCCTAAAGTTTTGCATGTTAACAAACCCATTTAATTGGAAATGGGCTTCGTCACTCATAAATAAGTTATGAATAATGGAAATGGAAAGAGCACATTTGTGCGAAGCAGAAAATGGCCACCACTTGCGGGATACAATTTTTAATAACTAATCTAAAAATATTCCTTATAAATTTACTGTATTTAAAAAACAAAAAATTAAAAAAATATGTCTTAAATAAAAAGTTATAAGGAATTCACACCACTTCGGTCTTTCTGGGCCACCCTGTATAATTCATATTTATGTTTCCCAAGAACCCTATATTTTACTACGCTCCGTTGCATTGTATTTTATTGTCTACAGATTTAGCAATCCAACAAAAGCTCTATAATGAACGAACGAACAAACCAGCCAGGCAGTCAGGCAGTCATCCAACTAACCAACCAACCATCCAAGCAAAAAGTGTTTTCCTTTTTTTTTCTTTTGCCTCTCTTACCCCTTTATAAGCCACATTGTTGGCACTTTATAAATTGCTTTTTCTTCGTTCATATTGCAGTAATATTAAAAGGCATGTCATGCAACATGAAAATAAGCAGAGAATGATGAGGAAGAGAAGAAAAACGAGAAGTCGGAGGAGCAGGTTGCAAAAATATACATACATAGATACATACACACACTAAAGAATAATAGGAAAGATAACAGAAAATATTAAATGCCAGACAACATTAAAGAAGAGTAGCTGACATGTGAACACTAGGGATGGCTAAGAAGAAAAAAAGTATGTACTCGTATGTATTTGACTTTCTCAGAAGATTTATCATCTCCTAGTGACAACTTATGTATGTGATATGAAACAAGGAAAGCTAAAAATTTTTGATAAATAGAAAATAATTTCACATGGCTCCTTGAATGCAGTTGAGGTTAAATGTTTAAATTTAAGGTTCCAGAGTAGGTTATGTCGTTTGTATAAATAATTCTGCCCAAAAAATAATCGACTTCAACGCAAAGATCTGATAGAACATTTTTGAGAAAAAATTTATAAGATACATATCTCGTTTAATTAAATTTGTATTACATTTCCTACAAAACAAAAATAATTGGCAACATATTACACCATATTTGCAAGTAGTGGCGTTATTTGCAAATAGCTTTCGTGAGTTATTAACTTACAATAAAAAAGTTATACGGCAACGCTTTCGACTTTTATTTGCAAATAAGAAGTGCGTATAAACGGGAAAACAGGAGGCTTATTCTGAATTGCGATGCGAAAATCAATGCGATGCGCAAATGAAATGCGATGCGTAAGAAAATTGGTATTTTATAAGGCTTTCGTAATCGCATTCGAGTTTTATTTTAAATCGTGGCAACGCCTGTCAAAAATAACAACGCTGGTCTAAAATAAACGTCAAAGTTAAATTTACGAAAGAAAAAGAAATTTGTCATTGTACTTACAAAATAACATTAATTTATATAATATTTGTGCAATTTATCAAAAAAGGATTCTGTGGCACTATGGTTTGATGATGAAGAGGCGCATGACCAAAATGAAAGGGTGCAAAGAAGATTGCTTAGAAGCAAATCGGATATTCTAAGCTTGAATGCAAGAAGGTAATTTATTTTGAAGCATTGAAAACAACAATGACCCTTTGCCAGTTGGCTGTGTTTCATCATAAATTCCACAATTATTTCAAATTGGTGCGATTTGGTGGTCTTGTTGTTTGTTTCCCTGAATAATTTTAACAATTAATGTAACAATAAATAAACAGAATTATTATTTTTCACTTACATTTGTTCTTTGCGAATGCTGTTTTGCCGTCGAATATATTTTGCGATTTTCGTATGTATCTAAAATTTGTTTTCGCAATACAGAATACCGACGTGCCACATTTTCGCATTTTAAATGCGACTAAAAAAAGTACTTTGCGAACGTCGTAACACAGAATAGGAAGTGTTCGCATTTGCATGTTTTCGAGTCGCATTGACTTTCGCATCGCAATACAGAATTAGCCTCCAGAATCTTATTTTCGTTACCGCAAACGAATACATATATCGATAAATGTTAGCATATCATTTACATACATACATACATACTTATCTGTCAGATATCATCCTAAATTCAACTTTTTGAAAGTTTTAATAAATTCACAAACCATCAATTTCGTTTTCTACATAACGAGATTTTTTGTTTTACTAGTCTCTTGCAGCAAAGGCTAGATATCGATTCTCATAAGTGGAAAGGGCCTAACTCGTATTTTCACGAAATTGAGTTTTTAGTGATTCCAAAACATTTCACACAGATGCACCTCCTCACATAAAAATTTTTTTTTGTTTTTTTTTGAAGCTGTGTTTAGTAGCCATTTTTATTCGTTATTTTACTTCGCCGACGATTCTGCTAGACAATACCGACGATGGAGGACGCTCTGATGTTACATTAGGATTAGTTAGTATCTGCTGAAGTCGGTATAGTTCAGTGACCAGTGACTATGCCTTCATCACTTGAACTTTCCTACAACAACTGACACAAAGGAACACTAATGAACATTATTATTTTAATGACTGGTGGATACAGGAATGGAACTCAGAAACTTCGGTTTTGTAGTCAACGTGCTAATTACTTCAGCCAACGCCACCGTCAATAGTGTAAAATATAACGCTTTTACAACCAGTTGTACTGTTTATTATTATATTTTTACCTTCTTCTGTAAAGTTACAGTAATTTGAGTTAGGGCCCTTCTACTGGAGGCCAACGATATATACATATGTACATCTTACAAATGTATGTACACTAGTGGCCTGCGTAAGCAGTCTTGAAATGTAAATACGTCATGTTTTTTAAATGTATTGTTGTGGCATGTATTATACTCAGCCAATAATAAATGCTGTCGTACTATAAACGAGGCACGATGGATGTATTGGTGTACGTGTATATGACTGTTAACAAACGATGTCGCCAAGACGTCTTGTTTATAACAAACAATGAAAAGAAGTACTGTTGATACATGTATGCTTGTTATTTTGCATATTGTACGTTTGGGTGTGTGTGTAAGCTATTATGTTTGTGTTTAAGGGAGGTTTTTTAAAGCAAACGCACACAACTCATGTAAATGCATGTGTGCGTTTATATGTGCGCAAATAAATAAGAAAGCATACACAAATTATGTAGGTATGCATGTATGTACACGCATAACGTTTGAATACGCGCCAATGAGAGAAAAAAGCACAAACACCACAAATTTTTCCATCACGAACTATTTTCTTCTTTACTCTTATACCTGCAATAAGTTTAACAAATGTATTGCCGACAACGTTGGTTAGCGTTTGTTTCAGAAGATTTCCCTGTAGTAAAGCATTTGAAATTGCTCTCATGTCTTAAAAGTTCGTATAAGACGTCTTTTGCAGGTCTTTAATGTACACACATATATATGGGCAATTCCATACTGTCGTACGGGACAGTCGTAGGCATTTAAAGTGGAAAAGAGATCAATATAAAATAGATTTTTGTTTTGGTTATTAGCCTAAGTTATGGCCCCTGATTAGCTTTATTGATGGTACTAAATCCAGTTATAACCAATTTTAAGTTTTAAAGATACGTAATTGCAAGAAACTAAGAATGTCGTACGAGACAAAAAAAGGAAGTAGGTTTTGTAGCAAACAATTAAAATGCTTCTTACAGCGAAACCTGAAACAATAAATTAATGAGACTAATTTTAGAATGAGGCTTAAAAAAAATATTAATAGCTTTTTTCTTATTTAAATTTAATTATAGTCGTACTGGACATGGGCTACGGGACATTTTGTTCCATCATGATGTTCAAATATTTTCTAGAGCTTTTTTGGGGAAATTATGAATACAAAATTAAAAAAAAATAAATAAAATAAAATAGAGGTATTCAATGTGTTTATAACGTAATGACGAACTTAAAGGGAAATGCAGAATGAGATGAAAAAGTAAATATATTTCACAAAATAGGCAAAGTTAAATACGAATAGTATTGGGTACATTAAAATTATAGTTTTTTTGGAATATGCAGTTTTAGCTGCTTTCACTTCCTGACCTTTGCAACAGAAGAAGTGCAATTTAGATACATATGTATGTGTGGTATAATTTTTACGTTTTTCTACTTTTCGTCCAAGTTATATCATCGGATGGTATAAAATACATTTTAATCCCTTGATAAAAGGAAAATGCATCGGGTATAATAAGATTTGTGACTTTGCCTTTTAAGTATACGTTCATACCGCTTTTTCTCTTCAAAAACTTCTTTATTTGCTTCAGCTAAAGCTTTTGACGTTTTCCTAGCGGTACGCGATCTTTCTCAGCTTTTTAATTAATAGTTTTGCAATTTAATTTCATTTTCTTTTAATTTTTCTCTGTATCGTTTGCAATTCTAGCTGTTTTTATTCATCTTGATTTAAATAATTGAATTATAGAATGCTCTTCCAAAAATAATTAGTTATTAAGGAAAATATTTTTTAATACTTTTAAATTTCTCAGTAGCGATGTCGTACGGGACAAATTTTGCACAGGCGCCTAGTTCGCAATTCTTTTTATTTTCAAAATATTTTTTTATATTTTAATTGCAATAAAAATGTGAGTTTGTAATCATTACTTGATGAACTTTCTTCAAGCAGTTTCGATGTATTGATACAAAAGGCTGTTTTTCACTGTCGTACGGGACATTAAATTAACGGAAATGCAAAGCAAAATTTTATAAAAATTTTTCATCGCATTAAATCTTATGCATTGCTTTCTGACTCCTGATATCATTGCCAGTGTTGCCAGAATTTCTAAGGCTAAAATCTGCAAAATGTGCCAATTTTTCTCGAAAAAATCTTCAAAATCTGCATTTTATTTTTAAAATCTTCAAAAAATCTTCAAAGCATTTTTTAAAACAACTTTTTTATATTTTATTAAAAAATTAACCCATATTCATAAAATTTAAACTCTGTTTAAAATGTATTTTATTTAAATTTTTTAGAAAAAATTTTCTTAAAAGAACTTTCAAGCACATTTTATTTTTTATGAATAAAATACTTTAAAGTATGAAGAATGTACATTTCTTTTCTACTTAAGAAACTCATCAGGAGACTTCAACCAACAAATTTTTGAAATAAGGTAAACAACTTCATGAATACGGCAGAATAAGCTTAAAAGATTCAAGCAACATCTTCAACATTGCAAGCTAACATCTTCTATTTTTAATCCATTTAATCCATTATTATTTTTATTAGTTGAAGTCTTCTGATGAATTTGGCGTCTCTTCCGAACGCAAAATTTACTTTGCAAAGTCTCAAGTTTGTTGAAGAAAAAATAATATAGAATAATATCAATTTTAACTTTTCTCCTACAAACTTAAGACTTTGCAAAGTAAACTTTGTGTGTGGAAACCTCGTCTAATATAAAATAAATGAGAAAAGAAATCGGATATATAAAAAACCACAGAAAAATTTATTTTATTTGTTGCATAAATATCCAAAGGACTTCGAAGTTTTGTTTTATTCACTTGTTTCGACACTTGCAAATTAATGTGGTCAAGACATTGCATTTTGAATAAAGTTAGGGCTGCAAAAGTGTAATCAAATTAAGCTTGTTTTACATATATCAGATATTAAATAGAAAAGTTTGCCAAAGTTACTTCTTCTTTTTCCTTAATGATGTCTTCTAAGTTCAAAAATTGCAACTCTCTAAACTATGAGTCGTTCACCCAAAAAAAGAAACAAAAAGTAGTAGCAGTAATAGAAATTTTAAAAATTACACTATGATTGGAGTTGAAAAATCTGCGTTTTTAGGCCAAAAATCTTCAAATCTGCATTTCTTCTTTTTGGAGTGTAAAAATCTGCAAAATCCAGATAAATCTGCATTTCTGGCAACACTGATCATTGCAGAGATCTAAGAGAGAAAAACTCAATCTATAACTATTAGCGCTAACAATATTTTTCACAACAAAAGTTGCTCTTAAAATTAAAAACAAAAAATTTAAAAAAAAAAAGTTTCACTTGCTTGACTTTGGACATGAATATCTCGAAATGAGTAATGAATAAACGCAAAACTTGCAGATTTATTAAATTTGTTTTTCTTTAAAAATTTGCAACAAAAAAATTTCAAAAACTTTAATTTTTTCGTCTCGGTAGACCTTCTGAGAGAATGTATATAAAAATATTTAAAGCTATAAAATTTATTTATGACTTCACATCAACTCCACTACTCTATTTAAAAACTATTGAATCGAACTTGCTTTTCAACCTTTATTATCAAGTAAAAGTGTAAATAATTTGTATTACACAATACTAAAATGAATTCATTCAATGTCATTTTAAAAACGTAAACAACTCAAAATCAGTTTCATATTGTTTACATACACACGTGTACATATTTCTATGTACATATGTAGATAAGACAAAAAAAACTGAATTTATTTTCTTTAGAAATTCCTAGATTCTATAATTTTTTGAATGCATTTCATACTTCAAGAACACATACTTCTTTTTTTTATCAAATCATAAAACATGTTATGTTTTATTGTTTTTCTTTAATTCCTTTCTCGATTTATTTACAATACAATAATAATGAAGATTTATCATTGTATGTATGTACATGTCTTCTATCTCTGTGCATTAGAAAAGAAGTTGTAACAAGAGAAAAGAAGTTAAAATTAAAGAAAAAAAAAATTATAATAAAAAAGTACATAAGTATGTATGCATGAAATTAGAAAAATTCTTTACAAGGACGTACAATACATACTAAAAAAAAGACCCACTTATATTAAATAAAAATATAAACGAAAGATAACTTTCACTCTTTGCATTTGTGAAACTTGGAATTTTTGTGGGGACTTTTTTAAATAACTTTTTGAAAAAATACTTTTCATCTTTTGAATGGCGCACAGTGGCGCCTAAGGCGAGAATAATGATAATAAATCGATATCTTCTGTAGCACTGAACGACTAATTATAAAATTACAACACTATCGAGGTTCGAGGTTCGCTCTCTAATTCACGGCTCGCGCCTAAAGCTCAATTGAAACAACGTATTTTGAATCACCAGCAAATTTGACAAATTAAAGGGCAGCATTGTGCGAACTACAAATATTGCTAAATGATTCAAAACTGGGGTTTTACTCTGTAATTCGGATCGAAATCAAATGCTTTCGAATTGTAGTGTCAATAGCACACAAATTCGAAATCTTTTTCTTTATTTCGAAATACAGAGGAGACCCCCTGGATTTACGGAATGCACTATGTATGTATATCCGTTGAAAGCAGTTGCCTTCCTAACAAAACCAATTTTTTAGTATGAGGAGTATAATCCGATAGAAATCTTAGCGTTTTTTGTAATATATTAAAAAGGCATTTAACCCTCTGCGACTGACGTGATATAGTTCTCACAATTCTAATGACGTGGTAGACTACCAGACACCATTTCCATGGCTTATATATTCCAAAGTTCCGTTTTGTAAAACTAATAAAACCATTTTACATCAATCCATCTACACACAATAACATGCGCATGAGTACACAATTAGAAGGTACAGAGAACTCGAGAATAAAGGCAGAATTACTTTGTACGTGCTGTTCTGTTCTGAATCAGCTGTTTAGTTTCTGTTTAGTTGAAAATCTGTATGTGTGGTTAGTTTTTCATTTTTCGTTCTGTTCTGTTGCGGACAGATCTGTAGAAAATATAATTCAACGTTAAGTGACAGCCAAAAGTGTGTATGTATTAGTGTGTTGTGATACTTTATGTACAAGTGTAATCAGTTCTATAGGTTGCCAGCTGATTTTTTTTAACCGAAAAAGTAATTGCAAAATATTTTATACGGAAAAGAACGGCACAGAACAGCAACAGAAAGTAAAGACTAATGAAGCCTTAAATGTTTGAAAAATAACGGTACAAAATACTCTTTTGTTTTTGTTGGTGTCTGCTAGACTACCACATCAGTCGTAGAGGGCTAATATAAGATGTTTAATCTATTACAAAAACGATAAAATTTCCATCGCCAACGACTTACACAATCAGGCTGATTAATTCAATTAAAAATTTTGCTTTGCTTTCAATAAAACACCCCGCATATGTATTTATATATGAATTCGAAATTAATAAATATTTGAGATTACTCCGCGCTCTGTAATGCTAAAGCGTCTGTTAAAATCGTTCGATATATATGTATGTACGGATATCGTCGTAAAGCTGATCTGGGCTGAATAACAGCTCTCGCTGTACATCGTGTAATTATTTCTTAAGTGCGATCAGGCTTGTGTGCGTGTGTGTGTGTGTAATAAAGGAGCGATATGCAGCGTTGTCAACTTTTAAATTTCAAAAAGCACTGAAACCACTAAAAAAGCGCGTAATTTAAGTAAAAAAGCACTAAATTTTTAATTATTATCATATATTAAAAAAAATTTGTTATGCACAAATATGCATATAAAAAATATAATAATCGGTTGACATTTTTAAAACTATAAATTTGAGGCATCCGATACACATTTTAATTGTATAAGAATCAGTGAATTCTCAAATCAGTTTGACGAAGCCTTTTGTAGTTATTATAAAAATTTTTTTTTTTTTAATAATTTTTCGTCAGGAAAGAAACGTATTTTTCGAATTCAATCAAATTAGAAATATCCGATAATTCTCAACTGAAAACTCGATAGTGGACTAATTATATTTTCCCTAGACTAGACAAAATTTCGATATTAAACTATACTTGGGTAAATACTTTTATTATGTCTTCTTTGTTGCGTGGCAAAACATTTTTTATATTAATTATGACTTCAATGTTAAAGTTTAAGGGAAATATGGCGCTTATTTCTTCCACCAAGCCTTGTACAATTTGCTAGAATTTTTTTAAATGCTCTATTTAAATTCAGAGCTTATTTTTTTATATATAGATTTCTCCGAAGGAAAAAATAGGTGAGGAAATTTTTCTTTGAATTTTTGGTTTAGTGCCACCGACTCGAAACAAAAAGCACCGATATGAATTTAAAAAAGCACTGAGCACTAACTTCAAAATTTTTCGCATGGAAAATTTCAAAAAGCACTAAAAACGGTGAACGGCGAAAAGCACCGAGGTGACAACACTGGCGATATGTAAATCATAATCGGCCAAAGTGGCACCAGAGTGCCGAACTTCAATCGGCTGTTTATACAAATGAATACACATACATATACGAATATATTTTTATCGGCGGCCAGAACCACTGGTCTAACGCTTTCGTTAGTTAGTCCCGGTTCACACACTTCAACTTTTATTGATCTACGCGTAATTCAGCTGTAAGAAAGACAGAGAAGGAAATACAAACATCTCTTTTTTTCTTACAATTGTTCAACAAAAGCTGAAGTGCGTGAACCGGGACTAAATTAAAATAATTCAGCTGTAAGAAATACGACGACAAAAATACAAACATCTCTTTTTTCATACAGCTGAATTAAGAGTTTATCAACAAAATTTGAAGTGTGTGAACCGGTACTTTGATCATTTAGTTAGTACTCGTAAATGTGTCAGCTGTTTTTGTATTTTTCTTTGCTTTATACATTTCGGTGTATATACATAGTATGTAAGCCAGAAGTTGACATAGCAAACGTTGACAACACTCTTTCAATAAGCATCAATATGTTTATTAAATTTTATGGATTTTTTTTAGCTGATACGATTTGACTCAAGAAGCCATAAGGGTATAACTTAAAGTTAGTTATAAAAGAACAATTTTATCGGACTTATAAAAAGTTTTTCATTACAAAAATTTTACTTTAATCTAAAGTGATGCATTAAACACATTGATCACCGCAGGCTGAACACACGACTTCAAATGGCGCTGTAGACGGCAGCAGTATAATCAGCACATTACAAAAACATACATATATCAGTATTGCCACTATGTATTATTTCGAATTTATAATAAATTCATTCAAATTGCGACTTTGAATCGCGCACGAAGGGTTCCGTACGGACACTAGACACAAACATATGTAATACTATTCGAACTTTAGCCTATAGTTTCACCATTTATTAGTTTTTGGGATTTTTTAGGTTTTGAGAGTTTTTATAACGTGAAATTAAAACGAGTGGAATTGCCATAGCATTGTTGTTATAAATACATATTTCCAACAACAATTTTCTCGTTTTCATTCCACGTGGAATGCAGAACATACCCAAATTATGAGGTTTTTTTTTAATTTTGTGGTTTTTGGCGTTTTTGAGGTTTGAACAATTTTTTTTTAAGTTTTGACGATTTTTCTCGTTTTGGTTATTTTTATCGGTTTTCTGCTTTTTTTAATTTTTTTTAATTTTGCCGACTTTTTTTATTTTGTCGATTAATTTTAGTTTTAGAATTTTTTTAATTTGGTACTTTTTCGGTTTTTGACGATTTTATTTACAACTTTCGGATTTTTTTAGTTTTAACGTTTTTGAAAATTTCAAGAGTTTGCGTCTTAGGGTTTCCAAGATACAGCAAGTTGTCAAAATTACATTATCAAAATTAAATTAACTGATAGAACACCCTTTAAGATTTTTTTTTTAGATTTAGTGTTATTTGTTGTAGTTTATATAAAAGTACACCCTGCAGTCAGACTGGGGCCAAGTGTCTCTATGACAACACTGAATTTCTAGTAGTAGTTACATTGTCTACAATTTCTCTTCTATTCGTCAGTATAAAAGAAATAGGGAAAACAGATGTGGTGTATTTCTGGTGGATTTTGCAACAACTTGTCAACATACATATATAAATTTGTATGTACGTAAGGTATAGAAATGTACCAGTAAATGTCTGGTTGGTATGTTTCCATGTTCCCATAAAAACTATGAATTCACTACCTAGTCAATTGTTTTAGTGTTACTAGTAGATTTTAAATGACAAGCACATGCTAAATGTCAATAGCACAAAGTATTGCATGGGGGATAATTGTAGAGTAGTACTGGTGACAAAGTCAAAAGCGACTCAGTACATTTTCACCATCGACATTTCCTTCAGGGAAATAACTTTATATTTTTCAAGTGTCTATATACATACATATGTATGTACATACAATTGTATGCATATTACATGCGATTTTAACAGCTTTCGTTGCTCGTTTTGGATTACCCTTTAATTTTTAACGGCCAAAGTTCTACACACTCTGTCCAAATTTCAGGTCCGTAGCTCTTACGGTTCTCGAGGAAATAGCATATGGCGGACAGACGGACAGACGGTAGCGAAAACACCCTATTGCACCCTATTGCCTTTTCATCTTTGGTGTACGAAACCCTAAAAATTAAATTAATCTTTTAAAATGTACTTACATATATCACTTAAAATATAAAAATTAATAAATGACGTCAATTCCGGGATATTATTTCTGTTAAATAATATTAAATAATTGTACGCTAATCATTCATTCAACATTTTGTATTATACTGGTAACACTGAATTTTCTCATTGCAGCCAAAGAAATAGAAATTAGTTCAATTGGATTACAACGACAAAATTAGCATAGACAACAACCTGCCGCCCTGTTGCTTTAAGCATTAAACACATTCACCTCAGCAGGCTACATGGCTACACGACTACAAGTGCCGCAGGCAACAAATGTTGCCTGGTAGCCAGCTACTGAATCATTTTGAAGACGGCAGCAGCACCATAAATATATGTTTCAGTGGTGCCGCTTTCAAATAGATATTTCACAATTATAAAAATAAAATAATTTATTCAAAAATATAAAAACAAATCAGTTTATTTCTTTATATTTTTTTTGCGAATTTTACTATTTATATGTTTAGTAATTTCTTCACTACGTTTAGCAATTTTTCGTTAATTTGCGATTTTTTTTCGCGTTTCTTTCCAAACTTTTTATATTTTTAATGGCTTTTGCGATTTCTAATAAATGTTAGCGCTTGCTTCCGATTTTGCAAATTTTTGCGATTTTTTGCAAGGTTCGCAATAAATGGAACTTTTTGCTTTAATTGCAGTTTTGATGATTTTTCATCAATAGTATGGCTTGTTTACAATTTTGCAACTTCTTGCGATTTTTTTGCAAACTTTCAGCCTCCAAACAGTTTTGTCGATTTTTAAACAATATTAGACTTTGTTATCATCCCGCTGTTAATATGTTTTTGCAAATTTTGGCATTTCCGCGGTTTTGGTCGAGTTTTTTGCATTCCTTAAAGTTTTAGCGATTTTCAATCATATTATGGCTTTTTTTAATTTTGCAATTTTTCGCGATTTTTTGCAAAGTTCGCGATAAACCGGCTCTTTGCGTGTCTTTTAGCTTCCTAACAGTTTTGAAGATCTTAAAACATTATTAAACTTTGTGATCATTCCGCTGTTAGAAACTTTTGCGAATTATTTCAATTTTCGCGAATTTTTGCATTCCTTAAAGTTTTATCGATTCCTTATCAATATTAGGACTTTTTTTAAATTTTAAATTTTTCGCGAATTGTCGCTTTTTCACTTTGCAAAAATATAATTACTTTTGCAATTAACGTTAAATTTTTGTAAACTTCTTTTTTATTTTTCAATAAAGAATATTTCTTGGCAATAATTTGTTTAACATATTTTGCTATACTGTTAACACTGTTTTTGGTTTGTAGCCATAATAAATAGAAATTAGTTTAATTTGACTACAACGACAAATGTAGCACGGACAACAACCTGTAGCCTGTTGCCTTGCTGCCTTCAAAATATTCATTCTCATATAAACATGTGTATTCTATTTTTGACATTTTGTAGCCGGTAGCTTGCTGTGGCGAATGTGTTTAATGCTTTACTGTCTTCAAAAGAATCATTCTAATATAAACATGTGTACAGTCGTAAAGCAGCTACATATCTCTGGGCGAGTCAAAATCACGCGTCGTTGGCAACCAGGTCACTGTTGTTTATTGGCCTTCGAGAGTTTTTCGTCTCGCTCGCACACACCACGGATTATCGTACAATCTTTCGGTTCTTTTGTGGAATTTCCTTAGCAACCACGTCGCTACATCCTATGTGAAGGCATAGCTCGTGTACAGTCAGTCACAAAAATATTTTTAAGAATACATATGGTCTCAGTCAGCCGTCTATTTTTGAGCAACCATATTCTGCAAATTTACTTTGTAGAATATGTCCAATAAATAAAATAAACATGTGCATTCTATCCTTGACACTATGTAGTCGATAGCTTGATGCGGTGAATGGGTTTAATGCATGAGCGATAACTTAAAGGCAGGTTTATTCAAATTAAATGTTTGATAATGAACAAGTTTTTATACGTCCGTTAAAATTTTACTTTTAACTAACTTCAAGTTGTAATAATGGTCCTAGGTTGTCATAATTTCCTTTTCAAGTTGGCAATGTTTTAATTATATTTTATAGTACATTTAAATTTTTTCAGATACACATATATCAGAAAATAATAGGAATGTCGTCTAACACATCAGAACTTCCCCACTGTAGTGTGTAGGCAAAAAAAAAACTAAGAATTTTCCACGATATGTCTGACAGAATTCGTGTCAACCACTTCCTAAATTTTTCTGACAGAATTCCTATACGATTAAATGAAACTTTAATGTCCAACCTTGTGCATTTAAATCTTAAATACTTAAGTTTTACGAGCATACCATATGTTATTGTGCTTGTGTGGGTTTATTGAAAACATTTACATGAACATCATGTGGCCGTATTAAAAGAATTAATTGTCAATAAATATATAACATATACAAAATATAGTTTCATATCATGGAAAAATAAATAGAATAACAAAAATTAAAAATTTAAAAAACCTCCGAATATATCTAGAGAAGATGCGATATCTTCTAAACGGTTGAACCGATTTTCTTAAAACATGGCTAAGAGCCATCTCGATCAAGTCACCTTTTAAATTGAAAAAAAACTAAATCAAAATCGGTCCAGCCGTTTGGACTGTACGTGGACACGGACAGACACACATATACACAGACACACACTACAAACTTATAACACCCCTTTTTTTAGTCGGGGGGTTAAAAATGGATTCTGATGCTTCATAAAATTTGTTTTTATGCAATTTTAATTTTCTGCACATTGATAACCTAACTTTTTTTTAATTATATTAAACAGCTGTTGTTTGGAAAGATTTCCATATTTGTAAATTTTTTTAATGCTGCCGTACTTTCAACGCAATTTAATTAAACACAGAAAAAATTAAACTATATTTAAGTGCAACTTAAATTTAAGTGGCAATTAGCTAAATGACACTTAATTGAGGAGTCAATTATTGAGCCTAAGTTCATTTGAAAATGAGCAAAATTTATAAAATATGAAAAAAAACTAAATTTTCATATTATTTTTAACTTTTTGATGGATTGTAAATAAAATAAAGCAAGAAAGAGGCATTCTGCTTTTCTATTGCAAAATTTAATTTAAAAGCTTTTACAGAAACAAATCAATTCCTTCAAATATATATTTTTAGTTTAACTCACGCAAAATCGTTTAGTGTGTTTTGTGTATAAATACCACGAGTTGAGTGAGGCCCTAATGACTTACATCTTTTCCTTCCTCGGTGGATTTGAGTATCTAGGAATGAAAAAAAGGGAAAATATCGGTCAATTTCTACGTTTTGGTTTTGAATTTTTGTTTGTTTTTTAATTTTTAATTCTTAAATCGAACAGAAACATGAATTATTATGGACTTTCGAGTAGAAGAACAAAATTGTTTAAATAACGTTTTATATTTTTTTTGTGGATTTTTTTAAACGGACTTAAAAAAAACATGGAGTAATTTTTATATTTGCTTTTAAGCTTGAAATGAAAAAAAATACTCTTTGTATTAGAGTCTTTTTTTTATTAGATTTAAGAATATGTGTTTGGATATAATAGAAATTGACAGATTTCTTGAAATAAAGGCGTGTATGCCTATTGAAAATTTAAATTGAACAACAGACGCAAGCAACAAAAGAAGGAAATGAAGTAACTATCATTAACAAAGAAAGAGTTACAATGACCAAATTTGTAAAATTAGAAAATATCTTTCCACAAAAAATTCTATATTTTTGAAGTTTTTTTTTTATTATTCTAACAGGATAAACGATAATTATCAAATAATTATCGTAAAGTAATTTTGTTTGGATCTCTTATTAAAATTGAAGGGTTTCTGTAAAAGTTTTTATCTTTGAAAATTTTTATTTTTTGAATTTTGGATTTTTTTTAAGAACAAAAAAGTTTCTGGCGATTAAGTCAGATAAAAGAAAAAACGTAGTCTAAAAACATAGAAACGATATTTGAACAAAAAAAAATATCGTTCAGATGTAAGACCACAAGTTTCTTTTAAATGTAAAAAACTAAAAATTGAAAAACAAAAGTAAATTTTACACAAAACTTACCTTCCATCTTTCAGCGCATTTGCGGGAGAATTCAGCAAATATGACTGTCTCATCGGGATGTTTTTTCTTGTGTTCTTCACGGCATGTCTGTACAAAGTAGGCATAGGCTGTCATACGACCACGAGGTTTGGCATCCGCTTTGCCGCCTCCACCTCCGGTACCAGTGCGCACCATATTGTTCTGTGGATGATTCAAATGTTGTAAATCAATATGTGGTTGTTCGAGTTGAAGTTGAGAATTTTGTTGTTGTTGTTGTTGCATAGGGTGGTGGTTAACCAAAGTAGTAGTAGTAGTAGTGACAGTTGTAGAAGGAATAGAAGAATTGTTTATGTTAATAATAGATGCAGTTGGAGTATTTTGCATAGCAGGAGTAGTATTAGAGATAAAGGAGTTGCTACATGTTGTTTTGTCATTAGTTGTGTTAGAGTTTAAAATAGAAGTGGAGCTATTAGTGTTTATGTTTTGGGCAATCTGCTGCTTTGGATTTTTATCTGAGTGTTGTTGTTGTTGTTGTTTTTGTTGTTGGCTATGTTGTAATTGTTGTATTTGTTTCTCTACATTTGATGCCGTCGACAAAAATTTTGCAGCATTTGCAGCAGAGGTTGTTGATGCAATTACACTAGTCTACATTTTTTTATGATAGTAAAAATCATAAAAGAAAATAAAAAATCAATAACTGAAATTTTTCTTTATGTAGACACGAATGCATATGTAAATACATACATATAAATTGTATGGCAACAACCTGTGCGAACAAAAAAATGGATGGCAGCACCATGAAGAAGACACGTTCACATACATACATACATACATACATACATACATACATACACAATGTTGAGATATTAAAAGGACAATAGCAAGAAATTAAGCTCTAATTGTTCGTTATACAGACGGCAGTTGTTGTTGTTTTTTGCAACAACGTATGATACGTATTGTGTGGCAAGTGATTATGATTACAAAAGGGCAGACAAAACAAATATGTTAGTTCGATTGAATGAAATAAATGGTCACTAGTTGCTGTGAAACATTTTTTTATATATGTAAATACATTTCGTTTTCAATGAGAATTTTTCCAATGTAAACCCCTTTTCCACAAATGGTCACCGATAGCCATTAAATTGTTAAAAATACACGCATAAAATTGTATGAGACTTTTAAATGTTATAAAAAATGCCATAAAATCAATGAAAATTTGAATTTATACATAGTTTTTTATGTAAAAATTGCTAAGAAATCCCGAAAACGAAATCCCGGGATTAAATTTTACAAATCCCGGGAATCGGAATGTGACATATACCGAAAACATCGGGATTCGGGATTTCCTGTTTGACATCCTTAGTATGTGTTTTGTAAAATTCATTCCCGGGATTTCTTTTTCGGGTTTTCATAGCAATTTTTATATAAAAAACCATTTAGAAATTAAAATTTTCGTTGATTTTATGGTATTTTTTATAATCAGCCCAATCATGAATAACAATTCCGTGTGAGTTTTTTCACTTTTCCCTTTTCTCCAAACATGAATTTGTTTTTTCCATTTGTTTACCAAATGCGGGAATAAAAAAAACTCCCCGGGAAAAAAGTAGGTATTATGAACGCCGCTAAACTTGATTTTACATAAAACATAGTTAATACACAATTAAAACACAATATATATGTACATACATAAACTTATAGTTTATAGTTATTTTATGTGGAAAAACATAAAAAGTAATGCCCAAATAAATAATTTATAAACTTATTTTTACATATTTTTTTAAAGTTGGTGAATTTTAATAATTTTGTTTACTATCTCCGGGAATTAAAAATCCCGAATCGCGGGATTTCCAAAAATCGATCCCGATTGGCATCCCTAGTACATATGTATAATTCTCAAATTGATGAAATACATGTTTCTGGTGAAAAGTATTTTTCAAGCAATTTCAATTGTTTAAAAAATAAATACAAGTTTATGCTGCATGAAAAATGGCCAAAACTAAAGCCCTTAATAATCAATTTTCAATGTATTTATAATTAAAAAAAATATTTTACTAAATAAGTAAAATAAAAATTTTGTGCGTTAACAAATGTTAAACTTAAATTTTAACAATTCCCAAAAAAAACACCAATTATTGACTTCAACTCCCGGGCAATTATGAATAAAATTCTGCGAGAAATTTTTCTCGGGAAACAATTCCAACTAATATCAAGTATAGGGAAAACAAAAAACTCTAATTGGAAAAGGGAGAAATTTATTCATAATTGCCCTGAATTACTCTGAACGTATGAATAAACGGCCTTAGCAGTGGCTTCTAGCTATTAAGTGTGACGGTACGACTTCTATTACTTAATCCAATTACCTTAACCTTCTTGAATATCTGACAGAGAACAAATGATATCAAAAGCAAACCAAATAAAGAGTAAAATACAAGATATGCGTTAGCAAGCCTTATTAAAGAGATGGGAGATGGACCCGACTGGCTTCATGCCACGAATATGTATTAAAGTCCTGCACAAGACCATTTATAAGACATTTCAAGACATGAGAGATTTTTCAAATGCTTTACTATAGCGAAATATTCTAAAACAAACGCTAAACAACACTGTTGGCAAGACATTTGTTTCATTTGTTTGGCTTGCCAACAGTGTTGTTTAGTGTTTGTTTTAGAATATTTCGCTGTAGTAAAGCATTTGAAAAATCTCTCATGTCTTGAAAGATCTTATAAATGGTCTTGTGCAGGACACTAACATGTATCATGTTATTGTTTCTCCTGTAAAATATATAAAAGTATAGTTATGTCCGTTTGCATTTAAGGTGACACTATGTATGTATGTATGTATGTACCTATATCAAATTGGAATTAATGTTTTCCAGTTTACTGGCAACTGCCTAGTTATGTATAAAACCACAAATTCAGCACCAATGTTATCAGCACCTTCTGTCGAATGCATCTTCGTTATTGCCGTTCTCATCAATCATGATAATAATGAATTATTATTATATTCTAAAATGTTATGATGTTAAATAAAATTCTAGACTTTCCAGTGCTGGCAAAGAATTCATTAATTCACATTCCATTCAAATAGAATAATAATACATATGATATCTTTGTTTTCAAATTTGAATTTAAGTTATATTCTGATTATCGTTACCTTAATATAGAATCATCTCATTATTTTTTGTAATCGAGATTTTTTGAATTTTTACATATGTATGTACATTAGATTTTCTTCTATCGAAATATAGAAAAAACGCGTTTTAAAAAAAAAACGAGTTAGGGCCGTTCTATATTAAAGTAACGATATGTACCTTAAAACGAAACAAGTGGTTCAATAAGAAAGACAATTTTGTTTTATTAGTGTTTGAATATGATTTCTCTTGCGGTATTCTGGAGTTAAATTTTTCGTTCATATTAGTTCAAATTATTAGTTAAAATATTAATACGAAATAGGAATACATATGTATGAAGTATTAGTTTGTTTTAGGTCTTTGTACATACATACATACTAGTGATGTAACGAATGTGAATTTTTGATATTCGCGAATAGGAATATTTGAAACGATATTCGCGAATACGAATACGAATATTATATGCAACATGAAATATTAAAAAATTGTTATGAAAAAGGACTTCATACTCCTGTTGGAGTACTTTAAAGTTAATAAAAAACTTCCCAAAATTTTAATGATCGTCATTAAATAATATTTGAATATGATACAAAGCACAAATTTCTATAAAAAAATTAATGGATTTGTACAAACTAATACTTTTAGGCATTTATTTAAATTTCGTTTAGGATTTATGCATTTGTTTATTTAATTTCTTTGGAAAAATATTCGTATTGGCGAATACGGATACGAATATCTAAAAATGGCCGAATATTCGACAATTCGAATACGAATACGAATATTCGTAAAAACTAACGATAAAAACGATACAACGTTTACAAAATATTAAAATATTCACAATGCAATTTCATCACCCTTGATAAAGAAATATTTATATCAGTTTTAAAAACACGTTTTTTTTTTGTTTTTATGAATTTGAATTTTATACTTATTTATTATAAAAATTTGTCACACAACCTTGACTTTACAGCATCAATCTTGATATTGAATGAGCGTTATTAAAAACCAGTTTCACCCACCCAACAACGTCCTAAACGCTCAATACACTTTTTCTATTCGCCATTTTTTGTTACGAGTAAAAGCAGTTTTCAACAATTTTGATTTATTTTCACAACTACAGTACATAAGTATTTAGCTTCTTCTATTTGTTATTAAATTATTCTATACACACATATGTACATACATACATACATATGTGCACACAAGATTACATAAAAACAAATATCTGTCTGTATAGACATACATATTATCCCAGTTGGCCACACACTTTTATCAACGACTACTTCAGAGAAATTTCCGCATTTGTCATGACCGATATTTGTCGATTACAGTTTCATTTAAGACAATCTAACAGAAACTGTACTCAAGTAAAAATAAAAACTACTCAACTGTACCTGGATTCAGTAACGTTTATTACGATAACCGTATCGTAACATACGAATATTTTAACGATATTCGCTGTCGGTTGAAGTTAGGGTTTTTTCCCGGGTTTTCCACTTTAAAAATTTCCCAAATTTCCAAAGAGTTGACAACTTTACATATAGAAAACAACTGCTTTCACTTTGGCATTTGTGAAAATTTATTGCGAGAAGCGTTTTTTCTAACAAAATTTAAATTTAACGATATATCTTGTCACATAGATTGATGTTCTAAGCAGAGAGAGATAAATGGCGAAAGTTTTTATAACCATTTATTGAATTTAACAAAACGGTCATAATAATATATGGATATCTCACGATAATGGTTAATAATAATATATGGATATCTCACGATAATGGTTAATAATAACCTAAAGTAGCCCAGCAAAAAATAAAATGAGTACTTCTGTAGAAAGCACTTCTTAATTACTTCCAAAATAGGTTATTTATTTTATTCTGGTTTAAAGAAGTTATTTTTGATCACATATCTAAAGTAATGATAAATCACCTATTTTACTATTATTATCCTCTAAAATAAAAACCCAATAAAAAGTTATGAAATAAAGTAGAAGAAGCACCACAACTACTGATACGAACCACCTCAAACTCCAGCAAGCCCGTAAGTTAATAAAATTGACCGATTGATCTAAATGCTTAAAAGTACAAATTGTTCAACTTCAAAAACGAACAGAAAATATAATAGGTTTCCCTTCTTATTTCTTTCCTTTCCAAGTCGGCTAAAAAACAAGTGAATAAGTACCACTTCCTAAAACATTAATTTAAGTGCTTTGGAAAAGTGGTTAATAACCACATCCTAAATGTAAAATATATTGGATTTACTTCACCAATAAAAAATCACACCTTATTTTAGAGTTTTTATAGTAAATAAAAAGTAAATCTTATGCGCTCACGGCTTGGCAAAAACAAACCACTTCGCTCCAATGACACGCTAATGTAAAATTCACTACTTTTTGCTCGGAGTTTGAATTGCTTCGTATTAGTATAGTTGTGGTGCTTTTTCTATTTTTTTCTCATCACTTTTTTTACTGGGTAGATAATGGTTATTTTCAAGTTACCTTTTCTTCAGAAAGAAAAAACAACAATTATTTTCGGTCCCTGGTTTTAAAGCAATTTGTTGAAATCATTATTCTCTTTTTTTTTGTTTTTAATAAAATTGTTTTACATTGAGAAGACACTTGTATGGACGTTTTTTAAGAATAAATCTACTGATCTGTTTTGGATCTCAAACTTCGAGTATTTTTTATTTTATGTTTGATTTTATTAATTATTATGTTATTAATTATATTTCTAAGTTTACTTTTTTGATCTCATATAACAAAGGTTTTCCTGTTGGAAGAAACCTTTAAGGAATTTAAAAAATTAAGCCTAAAAAAAGTAAAGTTATTATTCTAAAACCCAATTTTAATTAACATTCAAGTATTTATGTATATAAGATGTGTTTTAGTGAGTGTTTTAAGCTTCCTAATCAAATTTGTGTTAATTCCATGGAAAATTTAATGTTTATTATTTCTATGGAGCGGGTTCCCGGGATGTGTAAAAAAAAATTTCGCTTTCCCGGGAAATGAAAAAGTTCGGGAATAAAAAACTCTAGTTGAAGTAAACAAAGTAAAATAACAACTTGAAATTCATTTAGCTTTTCTTTAACTCTTCTTCGTGCTTTTCGCATAATTTGTATGCAGGGATGCCACATGATATACATACAATTAAATAACAAGTAAAGATGTACACTATCGTAAAAAAGAAATAAGAGAATCAGTAGTGCGATTCAATATCTTTTTTTTAACGATTATCGCATCGTTAAAATAATTATAACGACAATTTATCGAATTTGCTATTCAGTGAAATTTTTAACGACATTCGCTGTAGATTAGTGTCAGCTGTGTCGTTATTTAAGCGACAATAATGTATTTGCTGTTAATTCTATCGACAAAAATCAACAGAAAATATTGTTGATTAATATTCTTCTTTTATTATTATTATTACAAAATAATACAATGTGAGTGAAAAACTTATGACCAACTAAAACAATTATTTAAACTTCTTGAAATATAGAAAACAAATAAGCATAGTAGATTTAAAATTTACATTGAAACTAAAGTGTATTTGAGCAAAGTACATGCATAGTATTTCCAACAAATATCAGCTGAGTCCTATCGTTATAAATGGAAGTTTCAGAATCACACAATCATTATTTTAAGCAACAAAATGTGTAGACAAAAATTACGATTGTCGGATCGTTAAAAGTTACTGAATCGAACTACAGATACAGATAAATATAACGATTTTCGGTTCGCAAAAAGTTACTGAATCCAGGTGCAGGTCACGCATCAAACTAGTTGGTGAATATTGTCCCCAACTAAGGACGGGTTTTCTTTCATCTGCCATGTGCCACACAAGCGTAAAAAAAGCGTAACCAACTAATTACTATTGAAAACTGTTTGATTCCAAAGTAGTCAATACGCGACAATTTCTTAAACTAATTTATTTATTTTTTAAATTTACCTTATAGGTATGTAGTTATAACTTATTTTAAATGTTTACATGGAACTGTAAGCTAATCTTTAATCCATATGTTATTCCATATTAGTTTTTATTCGTTTAAAAGAACGAAAATTGCCTCTGATTAGTATATTTGATAAGTACAAAATATAGAAAGCAGAGGATATTTTATTTGTTTTAAGCGAACAAGCCATTTTCACGTACAAAATGAAACAAAAAAAATGATTTCTTAAAAAAAATATTTGCAAGTAAAGCAAAACAAACTACCACAACAGCTACTTGCTTGTATTGCGCAAGTTAGAACAATCGTATGACTGGGCTGCGGCAATTATTGTCCGAAATTCATTCTTCACCAATCTACGTCAATAAAATTTTTATAAAATGGGGCAATCATGTGACTGCAACCTATTTGATTGGGATAATTTAGTTATTGTGCATCAATTCAGCACAATAAAAATTGGGTCAGATTGGAGTATTTGCGGCAATCGTGTGATCCTACCTTAAGAGAGTATTAATATTTAAAATTGATATTTGTATTCATTCTTAACAAAAAACAAATTATTATTTTTGTTGAAAAATAAAAAGAAGTTTTATTATACTAAATATAATAATATAATAATATAATAATATATATATAATATAATATAAATATGCGTGCTTTATTGTATAGAGTTTAATTAGGACTGAATGCTTAAGAAAAGAAAAGGCAGTTATTTTAAATTGCATGTAATATAAGAAAGGACAATAAATGATAAACGTCATAAGAGACGATACTAAAACAAAGTAGTGATGTCAACTCATTCGAAATAATTCGCTATTTCCAAAAGTTTTTTTAATACATACATGATTTAGCATTGAGAGAACATTTCACTACTATGGTGCAAAGTAAAACAAAAGAAACGTTTAATTTTTCTGTTTGGACTTTATGTTCTGCTTTTAATATGTTATTTCTCTTAGTTTTTATGCAAAAAAATTGTTGAAAATTGAATTAAATTTTACGAAGTATCGCCGCAAAACAGTAAAATATCGCCGATATCGATATATCGGCAAATCATAAATATCACCGATATATCGGAATCGGTATTCGTATTCGTTACCTCGCTAGTAATTAGTTGGTTACGTTTTTTTGGGCCAATGACACACAAGAAATGCCAGATGTAAACTCAGCCTAAAGGCTCAGTTACCCGACTGTAATATAAAGTAACTGCAACAGTAGGAAGCAGCTGATCGATATTTTTATATGAAAAGTAGGTTACGTTACATTACATCTCTATAACCATTTTTATTACTTTTCACATAACAATATCGATCAGTTGTTTTCTACTGTTGCAGTTACTTTACATTACAGTCGGCTAACTGAGCCTTAAGTCTTGCAACATTCAATATAAAATTGTGTATAGTTTCTTTCACTATTGAAAATGTTATAGAAATTGTCAGTTCTACAGGGACAAGGAAAATATGAGCAAAAGTGCCGTTTGAGTTTAGCGGCCAATTGTCGTAAAATTTCCGCCAACAAGTCCTCTATCCACGCTTTAACATTTCCGAAAGGCATGGCCAGCTGGGATATTATCATTGTTGTTTTTGTTTGCGGTATGTGAGTCTTTTTTTGCGGTCATTAGTTTGCAACTCATTCATTATTTGCATTTTAATTAGCCCAGCTGTTTGTTTGGCAAGTTCGAAATAAGTAACAAGAAAGCGTTTCTCGTAAGTACGTGTATGTATGTATGTATATTAACGCGCAAAATAAAATAAAAAATAAAAATGAATCATCATATTTAAATGATTAAACCGGAAAAAATAATATAGAAAGGCAAAGAAAGCAGTTATGTAGATACTATATTTATTAAACCGCAAAATTATTTTATATTTACAAGTACATACATACATACATACACAGACAGAATATGTATTCATTGTGCATACATACATACATACATACATACATACATACATACATATGCACATTATCTCATACGTTAATATTAAATAAATTAAATATTTATTGTTGTTGTCTATCTGAAATTGAAGTAGACGTCATATGTTCGCCACTAAATTGGCGAAATAATAAAATACATATATAAATTTATATAGAACTTTTGCGGTAAGTTGTGGAATTGACAGATTATGTGAAATGGTCGTACATGCCGAAAATAAAACAGTTCTTTATCAATGAAGATAACGATATCTACATACATACATATAGTCAAATTGCTGCCAATAAATAAGCAACTTTGTTATATAATTTCTCGTGAACAGTTTTATCAGTGGGCAACAACACGCTGTTAATGATAATGAAATACTATTTGTAGATACAAATCTCTATCTATTGCGATGCGAAAGCAATTACTTTCGCAAAAAACTTTCACAAAATTGTTTGAAAAAGTGGCAACACGGACATTGCAAAAGAAAATATGGCAGTACTGAAATGTCAAAATATGTAAAAAAAATTACATTTAAAAAACCAAAATTTAAGAAAAAGGTAAGTGTAACAAACAGTTTTTAATTGAAAATAAAGTGATAGATTCTGTAGCGTTATGGTTTTATGAAGAAAACGATAATGTAGAAGTAGTTGCAAGATGAGTCTGAAGAAATAGGTCCGTAGCGGAATATGTATGTATGTTGTTAACTAAACCTTGCTTTATTTTAGCTTTGTACAAAATTTGCGTTTGAGTAAGGAAGCGTTCTAAACGCTATTCAACACAAGATTCACAACTTGGTTTTCCATAGCAGAAAGCGGACAAAAATGAGAGGGACCACCAACTGTGCTGGAAATGCTTAATTTTTTACGCATTTTCAACTTGCTGCAATTTTTTAAATCACACCAAACCTATACGGATATATGTATACATACATATGTGTAATTATATTATAAGTACTATTATTACTTTTTTCCAACCAGCTATATCTATTACAGAAGGTCCATTAGAATTTAGGTCGTCTGTCAATTTTGTCCAACTGTCCCTTGGCCAAACACCATGTTCTATTTGAAATTTTTGGTATTTTTTCCTAAAAATTACGATTTAAATAAATATATTTTTTTCAACGTACTTACATCTTTTTCTCACTTTGCTTTTGGCTTATCGCACGATTTTGAAAAACGCTTTCGCATTACAGAGTACCGTGATACCAGACTTGCGAAAGGGAAATAAAAGATGTGAAAGGTAAATGAGCAAACGCATTGGAGAGTACCAATCTTTCGATTTCGTACCATTTTTCTTTCGCATCGCAATAGAGAGTAACCCCCAGGTACGGATGGCATCATGGCAAAGATGATACAGAGCGTGAAAAGCTCCATCATCCCCTCCCTGGCTTTCTAAATTCTATAAACTCTGTCTATCTCTCTCTCTCTCTCTTAGCTACGTTCCGACCAGCTGGAGAAAAGTCAGAGTTGTCTTCATTCCGAAGATTGGTAGAAGAAGTCAAGAAGACGAAAAACACTTCCGACCAATCAGCCTGTCATCTATCTATATCACTGCGAAATGAGGTAACAGCGAGAGGTCAAAATGGGCATACAGAGGGACATCGCAGGGTGGGGTGATCCCACATGTGCTCTGGCTTCAGATTCGATACTTTGGGAGTTAAAGTTGTAGCATATGCGGACGATATGGTAATAATTATCACGGACGCGATACTCGTAAGCTACATATATCATCATGTCCAACGCTTTGGGAACACTTAGTAACCAGGCTACAGACTGTGGACTACCGGAGTGACTTGAAAAAACGGAACTGGTATTATTTACCACAAAGACCAACGAACAGAACTTTAGACTTTCTCGGTTGAATAATCATGAATTGTCGCTATCAGAGAACGAAAAATATCAATTAGTTATACTGGACCAAAAATTTTCATGGAAACTAAAGATTCAACACAGAGTTAAAAAGGCAACGGTTGCCTACTACTCCTGTCCTGTAGGATGTTTGGACATAATTGTGGCCTAAACCCCAAGATGCTTAAATGGATGTAGACAGCAATAATGCGTCCAATACTCTGTAGTATGGTGGCCTGCCAAAAGTAAGGAATCCATGGTATATCAACTTTAAATAATACAAAGATCCGCTTGCATATGAATAACGGGATAATTACATACTAGTCTTTCGGAGGCTCTGAATGCTATGTCGTAATTTACACTATGCAAGTCTTATTGCTGAGCTGATTAGTTCGTGGAAGAGAGAGAAGAGTCGAACTAATCAGCTTAGAAATAAGACTTGCAAAGTGTAAATTAGCACTATATTAAACCGTATGCCGATCGACCTTCATATATTGGCTGCATACTCAAGTAATGCGATAAGATTACCAGCATCTGGCCTTTGGAGATCAAGGTCCTATGGGCCAAGCCAGAATCCTGAATCAACTACCCCCTACGCTGAGGAAATCTACTGATGACCTGAGCTCGACTTTGACAAGATGTTTAAAGTTCTGATTCCATGCAGACGGGAGTGGGAGATAGGCACAATAGTAAGAGAATATGACGTCAGAATATACTCTGATGCATCAAGAATTGTATGCGATATAAGCTCTGGAGTCTTTACAGACGATCTTGGCATAGAATGTTCCTTTCGTCTCCCTAACGAAGCCACTGTATTTTAGGCTAAAATTTAGGCTGTAAGGGAAGCAGCAAGAGTACTGATTGATAGGAAGGTACAGGATAAAGTCGGTATCTTTGTCGACAGCCAAGCAGCTCTTCTATCTCTAAGACACTGATGGGCGCTGTGAATGTATTGGTGAACTGTCAATGTGTTGAGGTTGAGAACTACCCACCAAACACAAAGCCACACAGTTAAAATATTAATTGAAAATAAAAGATTTTATCAGGAAACAGTCAATTGTAAAAAAAATTTTCAAACTTTATTTTGGTATGGTCCACTGATAGCAACAATTTCTTAATTTTTCCCAAATATATGTTTTTAATTTTATTTAAAATTTGTCTCTTTCTTTACCATTTAACGTATGAATATTGCTATGAAAAGCATCATATTGTCTGTTAATGACATATTCCCTTTTTTCCTTAAATCTTGATGACATAAAAGGCATTGTATGTTACCAAATGCGTTATTTATAATTAAATATTTTTTGCATATTATCAATTTGATATGATACACGTATGTTTGCTGGACAAATATTCTTGAGAAAAATATGTAAGCATTCGCCTGATGTATGTACATTCGTCGCTGTCTCATCGACGACTAAATTAAAGAGCGTAAGAGAATACATGTTGTTGCGCTCAGCACAATTGTGCCAAGAAACGCCCGTGTTTTCTCTAAGATCATATACCACTTTCTCTATTCTAGTTGGTCAATGCAAAAGTGTGCTATCTATAGTAGACTGGGTGGTCAAGTTGACCTCACCATCATCCGGGTTCCAGCACATAGCAACTTTTTAGGTAATAGTGGCCTGCGTAAGCAGTCTTGAAATGTAAATACGTCATGTTTTTTAAATGTACTCTCGTACAATAATAAATGCTGTCGCAGTATAAACGAAGCACGATGGATGTATGTAAAGCATGTGTGCGTTTGTATGTGCGCAGAAAAATAAGAAAGCATACACAAATTATGTAGGTATGTATGTATGTACATGCATGACGTTAGTATACGCGTCAATGAGAGAAAAAAGCACAAGCACCACAAATTCTTCAGTCACGAACTATTTTCTTCTTTACTCTTATACCTGCAATAAGTTAAACAAATGTATTGCCGAACACGTTGTTTAGCGTTTGTTTCAGAAGATTTCACTGTAGTAAAGCATTTGAAATTGTTCTCATGTCTTAAAAGTTCTTATAAGACGTCTTTTTCCGGTCTTTATTAGGTAACGAATGGGCGGACAAGCTGGCTGGAGGTGGCTCTGCTATGAATGCCTGTGATCCTAGTATCAAAAACAACATAATATTATAATTTTTGATCCACCGTACTTAACAGTATGTGTGTAGTATGATGTGACCGAATATGGCCCATAGGCTAGGTATACATAATGAAAATAAATGAAATGAAATCAATAAATGAAATAAATAAATACAGTAGTGGGCATGCAGAGGTTGGTGGACGCCGAATTTATTGTCCACAGCCAGAGTTTCCACACAGAGCAATTATAGGCTTACTAGTTCAAAAAATATTGCGCCACTTCCTTGCAAGACAATTGGCATGTTTTCTATCGAACTCCAAACGGTTATCCTTATGTTTTTTAGGCAGTAGGATTTTTCTTGGATTTCGTTGCAAAAAGTTTAGAATCTAGAAGTCATCTTCTGACCGTTATATCGCAAGTTTTGGATTTAATTTGGTTTTTATTTCCCTGGCTAATTTAAAAGAATTACACTTGGCTGGCCAACTTTTTCTTTTACACCACTACTTTCTGCTTTATTTTTATATTTTATTGCATTTGATATTATTTTTGCAGCGCATGAGAGAAGCCTTTGATCGTTTTAATAAGATATTCCCTCTTCCCTTAATTATTAAATGCATTCTTATTGCTCAATAGTGCAATGTTAAGTGTCACCCACTAAAGCCAAAATTATGGGAAAAATATATATTTAACATACAATATACAGTAGTTTAATATTATTTCACTCAGGTTATGTTAGGAAGGGTGGTGCTTTACCGCACCTCCATTCGGAGACCCAATTGAGTCCATTGTGATTCCCTTCTGTTGCCCAAAGAAGTAATATTTACCCTCCCATTTGCAGCCAGAAGTGACCATATTATCCATCACTAAGCCACCGAATTCCCATGATGAAGCCCCTGATGTCCTCTACTTTTCACATCATCAGTCATCTAAGCCTATGACGTTGCAGCTTCGGGCAATGACAGATAATATGTTCAATGGTTTCTGGTTCCTCTTCATCCCCGCACATCCTACAAAAATCTGGAGTGACAGTCTCCCAAATGCTGGTTCTTGCTCTGACCAAGCAGTGATCTGTGAACACGCCTATCATGATTCGCATCGGCTTCCTATTGATGTCCAATAGTAGTTTAGATCTTCCTGAGTCGAGATTTGGCCAAAAACCCCTCGAGACTCTACAATCCTCCCTACTGCGCCACGAACTGTTGGTCCTGCTTTCTACTGAATTACTGAGTTCTTTGTGGTAATGACCCAAGGGTAATTTCAACGATCTGTCCGTCATTCCCTTATCTAACGCCGACTCAATTCTTGCCAGCTCATCGGCAATTTCATTTCCCTCAACACTGCTGTGGCCAGGAACCCAACATAGTATGACACTATACTTATCCATAAGCAAGTTGAGGGCTTTCCTACAGTCACTAACAAGTTTCGATTTGACATTGTGTCCCTTCAAAGCTTTAAGCGCTGCCTGGCTGTCGACGTAGAAGGTTACCTCTCACTTTCAGCTACATTCCTGGCCACCAGATCGGGTCCTTGAGGATCGCCTACATCTCAGCCTAAAAACACTACATTCATTCGGCAATCTGAAAGAACTACGAATGTTCGTTTCCAAGATATAGACACCAGTCCCTGTGCCTCCCCCCATTTTGACCCGTCCGTAAAGACTGCACTACCCTCATAGAGCTTATTGGATTTGACCCAATAGTCCCTATCCGGAATTACCATTTAGGGTGTTCTACCAAAATCGATTTCAGCGACCTTATAGTCCGTAAGCCCAGGGGTTACGGATTCCTGATCACCAAAACCGATCTTATTTAAGATCGATGTGTGACCTGATATTCCTGTCCTCACCAAACCTGTTTCTACGAGTCTAAGGAGACTTCTAGTCGCCGTTCCCACCACAAAGTCCTCTATAGGAAGTAGATGAAGAATGACGTCCAAGGCAGCCTGAGCAGTGCTCCTCTGAGCACCTTGGATTCCCATCGAGACGCATCTCTGATCCTTAGCTAGTAATCTCCTGTGACTTTCCTTCCTCCATGTCTCCAACCATACCACACAACCATAGGAAATAACCAGTCTGACAACCGATGTGTAAATCCAGTTTGGTACCTTCGGTTGCAGACCCCAGTTCCTTCCTATAGAGTTCCTGCATGCGTAGTAGGCATTGTGACCTTTCCTCAGCCTTTCCTGCGTGTTCATTTTCCAAGAAAGCTTGCTATCTGGGAAAACACCCAGGTATTTAGCCTCCTCTGCTAGTCTCAGCTCTACCCCTCACATCTTGGGTAGTACATAGTTTTCTACTTTGTATCTCCTGGTAAAGAGGACTAGCTCGGTTTTCCTTGGATTGACTCCTAGTCCTTTACTGCTGGCCCAGGAGGATAGATCGCCCAACGCCGACTGCATGATTTCACTGATATTGGGAAGAAACTTTCCCGTTACAAGTAAAACTACGTCCGCTCCTGTCAAAACGCCTAAGAATTACGTTCATTGCCAACACACAGAGAAAACAGTGTCTAATAAATGCCTCATGTCTCTATGTTTATTTATAGACATGAAATAACAAGAAACCTAATAAAAAAAGATTTCCTTATTTAAAAAAATTAATAAGATGCTTTACACATAATCATTTAGGAACCTAATGAAAACAATAAGGAATACCTTTTTGAAAAAATCAATAACGCGACCTAATGAAATCAATAAGAAATCCCTATAGTTTACAATTTATAAGAAAACCTCATAGAATCAAGAAGATTTTCTCTATGTATTGTTTTTTTGGTAACAAAAATAAGGGAAATTGAGTAAATAACAATTGTGAATAATAAGATTTCTTCTTGATTTTATGTGGTTTTCTTCTTGATAAAATTAATAAGATTTACCACATAAAAACAATAAGGAGTCTCTATGAAAAAATTTCGCTTCTTTCTGCTGGGATACGTTTCATAGAGAAAATCTTCTTGATTCTATTAGGCAGTTTTTTCTCTGTGCACTCACAATAGAGGTGACAAAACTCCTCTTTGTGGTGTACCTCTTGTCACTAATCTCCTCAGGCTTTCTCTTCCCATACACGAGTTGATGATTCTGCTTTTAAGCATAATTCACTAGAAAGTTGTGAACCCTAAGAGTCTCCCTCAATGTCTAAGAATGCAGCCAGAGTGTAATCCTTGTGCTGCAGTCCTCTCTCTATTCTATTTCACTTGAGAGAAAAAAGCTCACTCGTCTAACACTGCTATTTGAATGTTAACAACAAAATACGCTTTAGAAATAAAATTTACCGTTATTTTCAGCTATACCAAACTTATTCCAAAAATAATTTATTACTAACCATATACAGGCTTGCCGGATTGGCATGAAGTATAAAATTTTATTTAAAACTTTTATAAGAATAAAGTACAAAGTTTCAAAAAAAAAAATATACTAGTGGTACTGCTATTTTCCTGTTCGCAACTGTAGGTATGTACATACATATGTATCTGTAAAATTTTGATTGTAAATTATAAAAACTATGTCAACAACCTTTTAAAACAAAAACCATATGCAAATATAACAACAACAGCAACACATAAAAGATAATTTATTTAAATTTTTATTAGAATGCATTCGTGCATGTATGCATATCTATTGTGAATGGGCATGCATATGTTTACACACAAATTCATACATATGAACATACATACATTCATACATAATTACATTTTCTCCCCACTTATTGTTGCTTCTAATAATAAAACAAATCACGCTATTTATTATTGCTGAAGGGTTTATTAGTATCCCACTACTCATAGGGTAAAAGCCCCTAAAGTCGGCATGCACCAGTAGTCGGCACTTTTAAATAAAAAATGTATATAAATAAGAATAGCGGATGCTAAATATATAAGTAAGATCTGATTTTCATTAGAAATATACTTACTTCTCTCTAAACATTGAGTAAATTTTAATGAAGATGAGTATATTTGTATATTTTTGGCCTCTTTCCATGAGGGCGACGGTGTCTGTTTTTTAAGAAATTTGTTAGTGGTGAGACCAACTTAAACAAGTGAGTATTCACATTATATGAAGAAATTTCTTAAAAGTGGCGGTTTCTATGGATTCAAATCAACTAAGAGATTGATATTAATGTGAAAATTTTAATAAAATATATTTATTTTGCTTATTTTAATGGGTGCCGACATTAGGAACAAAATTTTTCATGATTTCCAATTGTCGGCAGGGGTGTGCCGACTATAGGAAAATTAGTATTTTCTCGTATTAAGCTCAAAAATTGCAAACTTGTATAGTAATCATCTATCTTGCCACTGCTATTAAAAAAAATTTGTTTAAAATGAGTTTACCCAGTAGTCGGCATAGCATTATGTATGGAGTATACATACTACATATTCTATACTAGGCATACAGTTTCCTAAGGTCGGTATGAACTTTTATTATAAGTTTATTGCACTGAGGATCCCTGAAAGGTTTAAATTTTATAATTCAGAAGAGGTAATTATTTCATGCAATAACAGAAAATTATATGATTGTAAATATGACCACTTTGAACAGACTTTCTGTGACATTTTACAGAACGGACTAAGGATAGTCAAGGAAATGTGCTTAATCGTAGAGTTTAATATCAACTCGGCAAAGGCTTTCATTGTTCCCTTCACCAGTAGGAGGCCACTCCTACTCTGGCAAACCATCCCAGTAGATAGCGTGCTTTTAGAGAGCTCGTCTGAGGTCAAGTACCTGGGAGTGATATTAGACTCAAAAGGTTTTATAGGGATAAAATTTAGAGGCGATTATCGACAAGGCAATAAAAGCACTAAAAGTGAGTATATCTGTACAGGAAAATCATAGAGTTGCACACGCAAAACCTTAAGATGAATATACATACACCATGATAGTGAAAGTTATCATCACTTTTATGCTGTTGCTTGGTCGGAAAGGGTCAGACTAGCTACGACCAGACATCAGTTGGAGAATTACTGAGGCTAGTATGTCTCTGTATAACAACGGCTATATAAGTCCTAATTGAGCTTACAGCTCTAACAATTGTTATAGAAACTGCTGCCAAGCAAAAAGTAATCAACAGCCCGGAAAGAATCATAGACAGGGACTGCCCAAATAACCAATGGGAGCTATGGGAAAGGCTCTGATCTCCTACTATCTTTTTATCAGAATTTTATGCCATTGAGATATGCGCACAATTTTATCCTGACAGGTGCTACTGACGAGGAGAAATATAAACCTGCTGCCATTAAAGCATATTCGCTCAATAGGGCACCAGAGTACGGAACTTTAAAGCGCTTAGTTCATATGAGTATAGTATACCTCGAAGTTAACTTGGGAACGCCACATTAAGCTTAATCAGTTACACAGAATGAATAAGGACGTACTCTGCGGGGTTCCCAGCCATGTTGCTGGAAAGGAAAATGCATACAAACTGACCCTGGACTGCACACCCATGGTCGGGCCAGAACCGCTTTCTGGCATTTGATCGGGTAAAATCCGAGAATATACTTATATGGATGCAGATCAGAAATATCAGGAAACACCACTGGTTTAATCTCCCTGGATCGAGGGAGATTAATTACTTAATGATTATATCGTGCAACAAAAATCGCTTCAATGCTCTCATGTCCTTAAATAAAAATAATTTAGGAATTATATATAAATTTTATTAAAGCTTTAGGTCTTTTGTAATCAATTTACAATTTGATTTATTTTGTATCTTAGCTTCCTCAAATTTGAAGCGAAATATCCATAAAAAATAAATAAAATTATTAATTTATTAAAAAAGATCGACCTTTAATAAAATTTATATATAATCTATAATCACAGACTGAGAAAACACCTAAATAGGCTTGGCATTGGGAGTAAGAGCCTGTGCAGATTTTGTGGTTGTAATGATGGAACGTTAGAGTAGTAGTATTGAAACTTTATAATGAAACTTTATACCTTCTACGATTCCTGAGTAGATCAGGTCTAGGTTAGGTGCTTTAGTAGATGGTAAACGATACAATAGATGTTTTCGTTCGCAAAGCATTGTGTCTCCATTATAATTAATAATTCGTTCCAATATTTCACTTTGGGAAAGAGAACTTTGCATCAATATTACACAGAATCCTGAAAAACACTCTTAAGAAGTAAGAGAAGGCATTATTTCCATATTACGTGCCAGTCAGAAGTATAAAAATGTAAATAATTTTTATTCTACATAAAAAGGAGCTTGAATTCCTATAAAATGTCATCTGTTCTTTAGCAGAAAATTGTATGCCGACTATAGGGTCATCAATTGCCGAATATAGGAACATGGGTGCCGACTACTGGCAAAAGTGATGAGTTTTGGAATATTTGAAAATTTCTTACATTTGTATATTTTGTTTTGGAAAACAGTTAAATGAACATAAAACAATACTTATTACAGAATTATAATAAGTACGTATCATCGCAATATCATTTTCACATTAGAAATGGCACAAATTTGAAAACGAAAAAAAAGTTAAACTGCCGACTACTGGTGCACTTACCCTATACAATTTTAATTTTAATGCATTTGATAATTGTAAACAAAACAAAACAAAACAAAAAACAATCGTTTTGGCGCCAATTTTATTAAATTGCACCGTACACGCGTGTATGCATACATATGTATGTACATATGTCAGTGGGAATGGACTTGTATACGTAAAGTATGGTCGTTTGTTTGCAGGTGTGTATGCGAAGAGATTGTGTTTAAGTGTCGTATGATAAAAATTAATGTTCAATGAACTTTAATCAATCAAGTATTGCCTTGCCATTCACTAAATTTAATCAATATCAAGAGAAGAAAATATCTTATAAATACATCTGCATACATACATATGTACATATAATAAATATTTTACAAGCAAATGACGGATATCAACAAATAACTCTATTTATATCTCGGTAATGGTTTACATGATATATTTTATACTACGTTTATACGCACGGCTTATTTGCAAATAAAACTGTAAATTGTTGCCATATTATCGTTTTATTGCAACTTACTAATTCCGAAAAATATTCAGGTTTAACGCACTATTTGCAAATAAAATACTTGAAGTTGCCACACTTACAAATTTTTGCTAATAAAAAACTATAAATTGATAAAATAATGCACAAAAAACATTGATAGAAGAAAAAATTACAATAAAAACAAATTATTATTTTGTATTTTACACATTTACACAATTTTTTTTTCAAACATAAGTAACATTTCCATTAAAGTGCTACCAAGTTTTTATACATTTAAAATGCCGTATAAACAGTGAGTTAATTTATTTGCAAATATTTTTATTTGCAAATAGTGCGCGCATAAACGTAGTATTAGTTAGCTTAGATAAATGCCGTGATACACTATCACGATCACGCCCAACCTTGCGATTTTTTAGAAAATACCACCCTGGTATGATAGAACATTTTTAAAAGACAATAATAATCAGGGTTGTATTTTTTCTTCTGTATGTCGTGCGATTGTGTAGGATAGTGAGCAATGGCGTTTATATTGGCAGGTTGCTGAGAAGAGAAAGTAAGTTTTCAGATCTCTTGGATCAAAAATCAAATCAAAATTCTTCAAGCCGACCAAAAAAAATCTTTTTTTGTAATTAAAAATCTTTTTTTAATACTTTAATTCAAATATTTTGATATATGTGTGTATGTGCATATGTATCTTGAACTTACTGCACTGAAATTAATTTAATAATTTTTTTCTCAAGTGAACTAACCTAACAGACATAAACCTAAAGCTATGTACAGACGATTGTCAGGTCTTACAATATTGTCAGATCTGTCAATGTGCTGGCAATGTACTGGCAACAATATTCCTTGTCAGTTCACACGATTGTAAGAAAATCTTACAATTTATTGCCAGACTTTTGTATGGCAATAAATTCATCTGACAAAATCATCAGTCGAAAAATTGTCAGTTCACACTGTTGTCATATGCACAAATTGTCAGATCTGTTGTTATGCGTTGCCATAAATATCAATCGTTTGTGTTTGTGTTAAATGTAAAAAGCTAATGTATAAATTATTATGGACCATATAGAAGCAATTGCAATGATTTCGTGTGCATATATTTTATTATAAATGTTTTATTTAAAATCACGCGTTTGCAGTGTTGCCCATAGAAATAATTCTCTTGCAATGACGTCGTTGTCAGATGCATAAACTTTGCACATCTGACAATATTAAAATGTCTGACAAATATCTGGCAATAATTTTACAATGTGTTCACACGATTGAAAGATGTCTGACAATTTGTTGTCAGCTGGTAGTCTTTCAATGGACTGACAATAGTTTTTCTGGCAACGACGTCTGACAAAATTTGTCAGTTCACACTGTTGTAAGAAATTTTGAGCACATTTTACTGGCAATATTGTAAGATCTGACAACCGTCTGTACATAGCTTAAGTATAGATGATACAATAAAAACGTTTCAAAATAAGATATTTTAGAACTAAATATTAATTTTATTGGTTCGAGAGCTTTTATGTTTTAACGATTATTCAAATTACATTCTTGAGCATTCCCAAAATCAAATAAATATTTATGTATGTAAATCAATGAATTTGTAATACTAATTCAAATTGCATAAATAAACATACATAAATACATATGTATATACATATGTATACGTAACAATTCATTCATTGATTAAAAGTCCGACTATTTTAAATAAAAGCACAGAAGAGTAGATTTATTTTTAATGCATTTTAACACATTGTTTTTGGTGATACGAGGTACATATTGACACGCTGCTGCTAGTGCTGCTGCTGCTGCTGCCACTGATTGTGGCTAATAAATAAATACTGTAGTGCGATATTTAAATACCATTTTTTTTCTTTTGTCGTCTTTTATTTTACTCATTTGCTTTTCATTCAATGAATGGATGATATTAAGTAATAAAATAACACGTACAAACGTTTTGTTTAGATATGAATGAATGAGAAAATACAACTTGTAGCATACAAAAACGCTTAAAAACTAGAAGTCAAGGTACGTTTAAGTTATTTGTATTTTGAAAAAAAAAAAAAAACAACAACAACTGTAAAAAACAACGACTATAACATAAATTATACTATAATATGAACATATGTATGTATGTAGTACATACAGACATGCAGTCAAATAAACATCACCTTAGCACAAGTTGATTTTTTTTTAATAAACAAGAATAGATAAGAAGATATAAATAGAAGGAGGAGGTGAAAAATGAAGAATCTGCTAGGTCATCCTATTTTGCAAATATAAAAGTGACAATTGCACTAAAAGATTGTACGAGGGCGGATCAATATGTCCGTGACTTTTCGAATTTCCCTCGTAGTTATATGAAATGCAAGACTGTTCCCATCAAGTACCGCCTGTTAATACAATACCGTCAAATTTTGAGCAAGTCCTAATTTACACTATGCAAGTCTTATTGCTAAGCTGATTAGTTTGTTAGGAGAGAGAGAGAGACGAGGGGAACAGAACCGTTTCATTTCCCCTCGTCTCTCTCTTTTAACAAACTAATCAGCTTAGCAATAAAGCTATGTACAGACGGTTGTCAGATCTTACAATATTGCCAGTAAAATATCCTCAAAATTTCTTACAACCGTGTGAACTGACAAATTTTGTCAGACATCGTTGCCAGAAAATATGCATCTGACAATGGCGTCATTGTAAGAGAATTATATCTATGGGCAACACAGCCCACGCTTTTTTTATGAAAAAATTTATAGTATTTCAATTGCTTCTTTCAATTCAATTGCTTCTTTATGGTCCATAATAATTTATACTTTCACTTTTTTCATTTAAAACAGACACAACAGATTGATATTTAACAATTTCTAACAAATGTTTTCAGTCTGGCAACGCATAACAACAGATCTGACAATTTTTGCATATGACAACCGTGTGAACTGACAATTGTTTGACTGACGATTTTGTCAGATGAATTTATTGCCATACAACCGTCTGGCAATAAATTGTAAGATTTTCTTACAACCGTGTGAACTGACAAGGAACATTGCCAGATGTGACAATATTTTAAGATCTGGCAATCGTCTGCACATATCTTAAGAATTGCATAGTATAAATTAGGACCAAGTGTCGTCATTTACTTTGCGTTTAACAGCTGTTCAAAACATACAACCTCTTGTAATTTTCTAAAAAGAAAAAAAAGTGAATTTCGAGTGCTCATTAAATATTATATTTTGCGACAGTCGTTAAGCAGCTCTGGGTTGGGGAACATCTTCTCGCGTCATCATAATTATTTCTTAAGCTGAAGGTCCATACCATCCGTTCTATGCATATGCGTTGTATGCGTTTCTGTACGTTCTCTTCAATTCTAAGTTCAAGTTACATGCAATACGTTTTATGCGCCAAATATTTTTGTTGTGGTCAGCTGTAGTGTGAATATTTTTAAAAATAAAAACAGTTCTTGCAAAAATGGAAAGTGAAATTGTTATTTTAAATGACTTCATGGAATTCATTGAGTTTATCTATATAATATTTTGTAGAGGAGTAGGCTTTTATTATAAAAAACTTTGTGATTTTTCACAGCTTCAATTAGCTTCTCCTCCATTGCACTTGCTTATATAATAATAAACACAACAGAGATGACACTTAGTACACAAAAGCAATCGATAACTAGAATGCAAATTTTGTTTTTGAAATATTTATGTTAAAAACTGATTTTAATATATTTTCTTCTTGAAAATAGTTATAATCTTTATTACAAAATATTTCTCATTTATTATAAACTTTTTTATAACAAAAAAACTTAAAATTTAAATCCACCACACTAGCGTTTTTATCGATATCATTGAAAATATAATATAATTTGCCATCTTTCGCTTTCAAGAACAGCTGACCTTTTTTCATGGTGCATGAGACGGATACAAAAGTAGAAAGTAGATCTACTTTATCCGTCCTATGCGTCTATACGTTCTTTGCGTTTTGTTCTGTAACTTGCCACATAAAATTACTTTGATTCTACTTTTTTGACACATGCATAAAACGCAACTACGCATTGAACGGATGGTGTGGACCTTCGGCTTTAGGTGCGGTCAGGCTTGTGTTTGGCCTTCGAGAGTTTTTCGTCTCACTCGCACTGGTTGACTGATATGCCACGGATTGCCATATAATCTTGCGGTTCTTTTGTGGAATTTCTTTAACAACCACGTAGCTACTTCCTATGTGAAGGCATAGGTCGTGTACAGTCAGTGACAAAACCTTATAAAATACTGTTAATACCATCTTGGGCATCTGTGCCTATGTTCTATAACTTTGGTGAGAACTTTTGCAAACGAAAAGTTTGTTGCCACTCTGTTAAACACAGGATGACTAACAAAAAACTTAGTTCCTTGCTCATGTTTCGTGTAAGCTTATATCAGGTTGTATATGAATCAGCCTGTGAAAAACAGGACAACCAATATAATTATTTGATTTTTCTCGACACGAAAACTTCTCGCAAGTTACAGAACACAGGTACTGGTCTACGTTACTCCGCCCATATTTGTGCAACACCATATTATGCAAATTTAATTTGCATTAATATATATGTTTAATAAATAAAATAAAATAAATAAATTTTCCATTATTAAATTTTGTTTTATTTAAGATGAAAAAACAATATTATAGAAAAAGCTTGGAAAAATTACACAGTGTGACAAAAAAAAATACATGCGAAGTGTTACTGTTTATCTGGTAGGTATTGTCGAGTATAGCCTGGTACAGGGTTTGGTATGAAATATTTGCGAAATAAATTCGCAAAAGTAGTACTCTGTTCTTGTTGTAAAAAACACGAAAAAATCATGTCTTTCCATGCAAAATTAGACTGGCATCATTTTAATTTAGCTGCGAAACAACATGAGCAGTGCGTTTTTCGCACGGAATTTTAGCAATGTTGCATACTTTGAAGCAAAAAAAGTAAGAAATTTATAAAAAAAAAAAACCGTGAGTTGGGCTACATTTAGTACATGTCAAATTTTTCATGCGAAATAATCAAGGTTTTTCGCAACTTCGAACAGAGTACCAGGCTTATGACAACAATGTCTATCTGAAATTTTCCAAACACCTCCAAAATCTTAAGTTACGGGTAAAACCCGGTTTTCTTACCCGTAGGGACTTATGTATCAACCTCTAAGTTAAATTTCAACCGATTTTTAATTAATAAACGGATTTAGAAAGAAGAGACTAAGACTTTTTAAGAATATATATGTATGTATGTATATTGTTTCAGTAAATTTCATATAAATATATGTATGTCTGTATTTTTTCACCATATATAATTTTTTCGAAAATTTTTTGCTTTGGACTCGTTCTTAAACAGTATTTTTGTGCTGGAACTAGTTTTATATTTTTATTTGTAAAGCATAATCGATTAAGAGTAATTCGCAGGCTTGTTTTAAAAATTCCCTGGAAATTTTCGTTGGCTCACTGAAATGAAGTCATAAGTAACGCGGTAAATTTGCTTTATTTTTCAACTAATTGAAATTTAATTACATAAATGCACCACTCTGCGTTGGTAATAAAGCCATTAAGTAATAATGACATTTTGGTTTATTACTTATGACTTGATTGCAGTGAGCCGACGAAAATCGGCACATTGTGCCGATCGTGTGATCCAGGCTTTAGACTTCAAAGATGATGAAAGTACAATTTAGTAGACGACATATGTATGTACATATATCAACAAAGAGTACAAAATTTATACAACAGTGGTCGCCAAAATTTTTTTCTAGAGAAACGCAAAAAAGATTTTTATTTACAAAAAAAAAAGATTTATTTTGGTTGGCTTGAAAATTTTTGAAATATGGCAACACTGCGCTCCATCCATAACGATTGAAACGAAGAAGAGGGTTGCTGTTCAGACACTAAATGAATGATTCCGTTTCATTTTTTGGGTCTTTTGAGTGAGAAGACCGCACAGAGAAATTTGGTTGAGCATATTATGCGAGCTCTGGAATTCACACATATTTCATCTGGCAACTATGACTAAAATCGTTAAGCAAAAATCGTAAGTCCTTTGTAACTCAAAGGTCAAATAAAAAAATATCTACGATATTCTTTCTACACACAGCAGATTTTCCTGAGAAAAAAATACACCATCTCGCCTCTGCCCACAACATTTAAACATACAGTTGTGTTCAAAAAAATAGGAGTGCTAATCTCAAAAAAAGTTTCAGTTCGTAAAAAAAAATCGTAGTTTTGTTCAGATTTTTTTACATCAGATTTCTTACTTATTTATAAGTTTATGTTAAGAAACTTCAGAAGGTAATTTATGGTACAGAAATAGGAAAAAAAACTAATTAACAAAATTGGTCAAAAATTCACTGTTCAAAATAATAGGAGTGTGAACTGCGAAAAATTTTGTATAAAAATTGAAGTAAAGTTTGCAGTTACATATATAAAAACAAGCTCATTATTTTCAATATCTTGTTGAATAATATGTATTTTCAATAATTGTTGCACATCTTCGAGACATGAAGTCAATAAGGTCCTGGGGGTCTACTCTGTAATTTGATTCGAATGAAAATGCTTTCGAATTTACATTTTATAAACATACAAATTCGAAAGCTTTTCCTTTCGTTTCGAATTACACAGTAGACCCCCTGATATCCCGAAGCATCGCTTTTTTTTAAATTAATTAATTAAATTATACACAAAAGACTTCTGGTGCAATTCTTTTGTTAATTTTGCTACTTAGATTCCATTAAAAATTCCGTTAATTTTTAGCAGTTTGGAAGTTTCTAGACTAACGACTGTTACGTGAAAAAATATTGGGTTGCAGCACTGCTATTATATTGAACACAGCTGTATGTACTTAATAATCTAAATCCTCAGTTAAAACAAAAGTGTAATAAAAAATTGTATGTAACATTAAAGGCGAGTTAAAAAAGTTCATGCAAAAAAAACGTGTATGTACAAAAGTAAACAATACCTATGAAAAAAAAAATTATAAACTTAGCAGACATCATCATCCTATGAATAAACAAACAACTAAAAAAATATATACAAATCATAAAAAAATCAACTGTTGCTTCGGCAAAATATTAACAACAACAAAAAAATTATAAGAGTGAAAACGTTGAAAAAGAAACAAATCCAACAAACAAAAGTACAAACGCTTAAATATACAAAATATATAAAAAATGTATATATGTACATACTATTATGTACGTGCATATATGTGTATGTACATTGTACATATGTATGTATGTAGTTATGTATGTGTGCATACAAAACCACATCTAGCATGATAACCCTGAAGGAAACGTGGGGTTAAGTGTACCCAAGTCTCCACTTTTGTCGACAATTTTTTTTGGTGACATTGTCAACAGAGCGTCTATTAGTATTGTTCTTAATGCGTAGAAAACATTTGTTCATATACACACAACTATGCATCTTCTTGTTTTATTAAAAATTTAAATGAATTTAAATGTATTGAGCAATAATTTTGTGTATTTTTTAACACAAAAAGAATTTGCAAAAAAGATATAAAATAACAATCCACCATATTGTAAAAAATAGAAAATGTTAAAATTAAAAAATTTTAAGCGAAAGTGCCAATTATGGAAATTGTTTTACCCTGTGGAAGGATTTTGTGCCATCAGTTAAAGATTTGTCATACTGGCAGATTCATTCGTAAGTGTTTGATTTTACTAATTCATCGAAACATAAAATTTTTGATTAACATACTATGTGTATTTATTTAATAGAGATGGCAAACAAAAACCCAAAGTTGCTGGTAATATGCTGAACGAATAAATGAATTAATCCCGGTTATTGCATGTTTTTTAATTATAAGTTCCATCATCATCATCAGTTTTTTATATATTTGTTTAATAAAATACCAAAATGTGAACAAAATGCGAAATTTCATTATTTCAAAGGAGTATACTAGAATAAATAAAATGTGCTAGTGACTATATGTTTCCAATGTCTTTATATGGTCCCTAAAGAACTATCTAATCAGCAGTTAAAATGCCAGTAGTTGCTTTTCAATGACACGCACATGTTAAATGTCTATAGCAAAAAGCATTGAGTGGGGTATAATTATTCAGTAGTACTGGCGACAAAGTCAATACTGAATCAGTACTGATTCACTGGTGACATTTCCTGCAGGGTATATACATACACTTCAAAGGAGACTAAAAATTAAATATGTACAGACGTACATACATACGTGCATATGTTTGTATGTATGTATACATGTTCAATGAGAAAAAAGTTGAATGTAATAGTTATAACAACAAATGACAGCAGCGCCCAGAAAAAAATCATTTAATATACATACACACACCCACACCCATTAAACATACATACATATGTATGTACGTACTAAAGTTAAGTAACTAAACAAACACACATCCATACATACAGTAAAATTCAATACCTAAATAGAAAACAGTGAATAAATTTAATAATCAAGGACCTTTTTGAAAGAAAATCAAGAAAAATAGCAGCAGCAACACAAAACAACAATATTTGGAAGATAAATGTCTATTGTTCTCTAATAATTTATGATAATCATAATAAATATGTATGTATGTAAAATGGAACGTTGCCATTTTTGTGTTTTTAGGGTATTTTTTGGTAAATTTTTCCTTTCAAAATAGTTACATACTCGAACTTTTGTTATAGTGCTATTTACAATTTCCCAAAGTTCATTTTAGCGTTTTTTTTTTTAATAATAAAAAAATATTTGCAACTGAAACATTTTTAACGATAAAAACAAGTTAAACTGCATTCATAATACATACCCACTTTTTTGCCCGGGAATTTTTTTTTCTTTCCGCATTTGGTAAAAAAAGGGAAAAGCAAATTCATAATGGGAGAAAATGGAAAATTGAGAATACTCGCAGGGAATTTTTGTTTATGATCAGGGTGACCGATGATATTTTTCAAAAAGTGACACCAAATAGGGGATTTATAAAAAAAAGGGAAACATCAAAAATAAAACGGTACATCTACACTAATCTTCTTATTTTTAATTAATTAATTATTAATTATTAAAAAATTCACTTTATTATGATTGGGCTATATAAATATACAAGTTTTGATACACCTAATTCACACGAAGACTTTTATGAAGTCTATTTTCGACGTCATTTTTGGTTTGATAACGAACGGGGTGTAGAGAAGAAAGAGAGGTAGAAAAGACGGAGAGATATCAAGAATCAAAGAATACAAGATTACGCATTGCGCATGTTTGTTAACTTGAGTGTGCTGGTGTGACGTCAAAATGACGTAAAAATTATACCAAATACACGTGTTTGTGTGATTGTGTATATGTTTATCGGCTGATGTGACGTGCATGCGCAGAAAAAGCATTTTTTCAAAAGCTGAATGCCTGGCACAACCATTCTTTTAAAAGTACACCCTATTCCAAAAAAAGTGTACAAAGCTTTTTTTCTAGAAACTTAATAAAATTTCATTTTCGAAATAAAAATCCAAGTTTAAAGGAAAACATTTTTCCGGCACTATATGGGTTAATATGCTTACAAGTTAAGGGGTTGGTCAAAATCTAAATCTCTGTTCCAATGTTCCATGTAGTGTATAAATTTTTCTTATATATTACGCAATACAAATTAAGTTTTGCTATTTGTGACGGACTTTGCAACGAGTAGACATTGAATTAACATTGTCAAGTTTATTTAGATAAGAAAGAAACGCTTTTTATTCGAAATTCTACGTCAATATTTTTTTATTTATTGCAATAAAAATTATAAATAAAAATATTTTCTTATTTATCTCCAATAAAGTTTCAAAGCCTGAATTCTGATATTTTAAACGATATTCGCGAATACGAATATTATATGCAATATGAAATATTAAAAAATTGTTATGAAAAATGACTTCACACTCTTGTTCACGTACTTTAAAGTTAATAAAAAGTACCCAAAATTTTAAAGATCGTCATTGAATAATATTTTAAAATTATACAAAGCACGAATTTCTATAAAAAAATTTATGATTTTATACAAGCTAAAATTTTTAATCATTTATTTAAATTTCGTTTAGGATTTATTCATTTTATTTATTTTATTTCTTTAGAAAAATATTCGTATTCGTATTCGACTCAATTTATCGAATGCGAATACATTCGTATTCGCCTGAAAATGGCCGAATATTCGACAATTCGATAACGAATACGAATATTCGTGCATCACTAGTATTTATGTATGTAGTTGCTTTTCAATGACATTTATTTATTATTTGTTTTAGTCAAAATTTGTATGGTTATTTTGTTTTAACCTGCACTTCAAACCCAGCTTTCCCTTCTTAATTTTTTCCTTCTTTTGTTTAGTTTTTTTATTTTATATCGAGGGTTTATATTCAAAAAGTGCTACCTATCTGCAATTCTTAAATATTTTAGTAGGCAAAATAAAACTTTTATTTTCTCTAAGTCCAAGAGCAATAACATTAGTAGAATTAAGATGCCTTCTGTAAATGGTACTATTCATCAAAATTTAGTTTTTTGCGCTCTTCTAAAATTTTCAAGCCATGCAGATAGCGGTTTTTGAATATAAACCCTCGATATTTTCATTTACAAATTAATCAATTTATTTTACTTTTTGGTTCATATTTTTAACTTTTCAGTGCATATTGAATGCGCATAAAACACTTTTTTAGAACATATTTCTGGTTTCCCTGATTATTACAAATATGTATGTATTACAAACGACAAATTACAAATAAAATGTCATATACATACATATGTATATACTTATGTATGTAAGTATTTTTTTTTAAATAAGGGTAATTTTAAATTTCCCATTTGTGTGATTTTCACGGGAGAATTCCTCACTTCCTAAACAATAAAATCAAAATGTTTGGAAATAATTATTGTTTTTTATAGCCTACATATTAAATTGATTTCACTCTTAATTTTCCCACAAACATTTTTTTAACTCGCATACCAAAATGTAATGCTATGACGTATTTTCTCTGTGTTTTGTGAACTTTAATCAAGTAATAAATTGAACTTGAAGTGAAGTTTTATATGTATGTACATAAGTATGTATATATGTACATATGTATGTATTTATGTACATCCATTTTATATGTACAATGGTCCATAAATTATTCTTTTACTATCAACCTTTCCCTTTTAAAGTATTTTGCCTTTGTCATTCTCCCTCCTTTGCTTCTTAGTTTCATTCGCATTATTGTTTCTTACATTATTTTTATGGCATATTTCTTGTTAAAACAAAAAATTAAACTAAACTTGTTTTATTACACATTTACTTTCATGACTTGTTCTTTTTTTTTTTTTTTTTTAATGTTCAAGATTTCGTTGAATTTGTTGTTAAGTTTAACTTTTGTGATCTCGCAGGTTTTTATTGTACATTGTCTTTGGTCGTTTTTTTCTCATTTATAGTTTCAAGTCTTTAATGTTAAAGAGTAGGGGGAGATTTTTCATGAGTGATATTGCAGCATAAACAGGTTTATTTTCTTACTTACAAATAAATACTTTAAAAAAATCCTTTAATAAGTGTGAAATATTATGTTTTTCTTAAGGAAAAAAAAGGAATTTCAAAACTTATAGGCAGATTTTGTAAAAAATTTCGTTTCTAAACGTTTCAAATTTGTATGAAAAATAACAAAAATTCGTTTCAAAAAATATATTTTCCATACAAATTTCAAAACGTAAAAAACGTTTCTATTTACAAAATTTGGCCTTTAAATTCAATGTTTTCGAATCTGTTTTATTTGTTGACATTTAAAACTCGCTAAGGCTAAATCTGTATTGCTAAAAATCTATAAAGCCAATTTATCGATCAGGCAATTGCTTAAAAATTTAATCTGGCGAAATTTTAGTGTCATCGCCAAGCTTTAGCTTTAGCGAATTACAGGCCATTACTAAAAATAAACTCTATTGTATAGTGAGAAAATAAGATTATCTTTGTATAATAGAAGCGAATATAACCGATTTGGTTAAACAAAGTGCATATCAACAAGATGGGCATCAGAATCCTACGGCCATAATTGTTAAGCGTTGTATTTAAAAGCAAAAATTGCAGACAATGCAGCAAGTTCATTTCAAATGTATATAATTTGTTCAAAAAACGTCTTGGGTAGTACGAGAGTAAGCCTACAAACAAACTAAAATAAACTTTGATCCCGAGTCCAAACGGAATGGGCAAATATTCCGAACAGTCGAGTATTTCGTGGAAAGTACGCCGATCTAAGAGATTCAAAAAGCCTTTTATGTGCATGATAGGTAAATAAAAGAAACATTTCTTGAGACTATTCGACAAGTAAGTCCATACGCGACTAATTCTTACTTATGTACATATGTATAAACGCGAACAATTCGAATGGAATTTATAAATAAAATGCTACGCGCAAGTGCAAGAAGCTAAACACTTGGCATCATCCGATAAAACTGCATCAGCAGTGCATATTAATAGCGTAGACTGTCGTCTGTCTTAATTCGTCTTAATTCAAATTAGCTTGTGAATTATCCCTTATCCCAATGTGTATTTTATTTGCACTTAATCAGTGAATTTATACTCAATTTAGCTATTCTAATATGGCAACACTGTTAATACACCAATGAAGGGAAATTTGCTATCGTGAATTGCATGGAAACGTTTGTTTCCGCTATCAATACGTAGTGAGTGTAAAAAACGGGAAAAAGAAAACTTATAAATACATTGAGAAAATCTGACAAGTTTAAGTTTGAAATGAAATGAAATATTTTTAAGTGTAAAGTTGTGTTTTTAAATATTTTAGGTGCCGTGTAAAAAAAAACTCTTTAGTATACTCTATCGTCATTAATTTTACTGCATGTGAAACATGCAAGAAAATTAAAAAATGTGTTACAGGGAATTATTGTTTTTAATCGTGGACATTATTCACTGATCTTATCCTAAAGTAAATTATTTATAATTTTTAGGGCCATTTTCACAACTTGCCTTAAGCTAAAGGCTGGATTTTGTCGGCGCGATAAATGGCTCTGCATTATAAAACCTTCATTCATTTATTATTATTATTATTGATAATAAGTTGCAATAATGCAAAGATATTTTTCGGGTAGACAAAATCCTACCTTTAGCTAAAGGCAAGTTGTGAAAATGTCCCTTAATATATCGACCCTTATTTTTGATTTTATCGTAAGCGACAAAAACTAAATTTTTCAGAAGGTTTTTTTAAAATTTTCAAACTTGTTTTTGTACGTAAATTGTCGTTTACGATCAAATTGTACATTAAGGGTTTTCATGAGAACTCTTAAAATTACCATTTGTGCAATTGGGCAAACTTGCGAGACTTGTTTCATGAAGCCCCTTTTAACCTTTTGTGCAAACAACGTATGTATGTAAATTTGAAACAAACGTCAAAAAATTAATTAAATAAAAATAAAATAAAATTTGAAGCAGTTTTTAATTAAAAAAACATATTTATAAAAATAAAAAATTTGTGTGTGTGTCTAAAAGTGCCTAAAGAAGTCCAAAAAAGCAAGAAGTGGATGTTAACAAAATGCACAATTGCGCAGCTTAAGTTTACGGCTCAAAATTATTTGGCAAAATTAACAGTTTTGTGTAAATAAATTTCTATACAATTTTTGACATTTTATTTACGAGAGTGTAAAAATGCACAGTTTGGGAGACTTTTGAACAGTCTCATGAAAACCCTTAGTATGTATATTAAAAGTTATTATTAATTTTGGCATTTTGATAATTCTAAACTGTGGATTGGCCCCTAAAATTTTAATTTCAATCAAAAAGTCAATTTTCGACATGTCGCTTAAGATAAAATTGAAAAAAGGGCTCGATATAACTGGAAGTATAATATTGAAATTCAGTACGTCTGCTAAAATAAAGTGAAGAAAACCAAGGAAAAGTGTAATAAATCCCCATGAAAAATATTATTAACGATAAGGGGAATCTATAATTCTTTCAAAAAAAAAAATAAAAAATAAACACAGACTTCAAAGCAAAAATCTGATAGAACATTTTTGAAACAATTTATGGGACATAAAATTAAATTTCAAGGGCGTTCCAACGCCCATTTTTTAAAAACAAGATTGTTTGTTTTTCAGAGCTTAGGGTGCGTGTTAAGTCTTGTAAAAATCTGTAAAGTAGAACCACTTAAAATAAAATATTAAATTTTAGTGGGCGTGACTCCGCCCAGTTTTTTAAATGGAGGATTTTGTCTATTTTAGTTCACGCTGTGTGGAAAGTTTCGTAAAAATTTTTTAATTAGAACCACGTGATTTGTACATATATAAGAATAAGTTTTTTCAACTCTAAAATTGTGGAGTTACAAGAACCAAAGTTTCGCAGCAATCAAATAAAGTAGAATATCATAAAATTAAATAATAAAAAATTTGTGGGCGTGTCCTCGCCTACTTTTTTCACAATCGAATCAACCCAATAATCACTGAAAAATTAAAATTCAAGCATTTGAATTTTAACTGGAAACAAAGTTGAATTCAAGCATTTTTTCAAGTAATTTTCAAGTAATTTTCAAGTTTGAAAATATTTTCAAATAAAAAATCAAACAACATACACTGAAATTGTTGAGCAAATATCAAAAATAAATAAATAAAAGTGAATTTGGAAAACAAATGTGATTAAAATCAAAGGAAAGGAAAACAAAGGAATCGCATTTTGCTTTCTATTTTAAAAGCCTTGTTTTTGCTGCTTGAAATACACTTGAATTCAATTGTAATACAAGGTTGAATTACAGTATAATTCAAGGCTTGAATTGAACTGTAATACAATTGAAATGTTCGAATTGAATTCAAGTTCCCATTTCACTGGAGAACGCTATGGAAATAAAGTGTAAGTCAAGCATAATTCAACGCTTGACAATTGAATGTGAGGCTTGAATAAGAGTTGTTTTACAATTGATTTCAAGCAAAATTGCTTATTGGGAACGGGAAGAAAATTTGAAAGTCGTTATAATGTGAACCGAATTATGTATGTAGGAACACCGCAAAATAAAGAGACGAAAACTATTCTCGAAAAGGGAAAATATTTCGAGGGAAAACACGATATGGGTGTTTGCATGAAACTTTTTAACTTAATACAAACGTGTATGAATCAAATGATTTTCATTATTATATATTTAGTGGTTTTGTTTTCTGGGCAAATATTTGCCAAGTATCGAGAACATATCGCTCATTTACTCAAAAAACGCCATAACTCAAAAATACCAGTTTGGCAGAAAATGAGTTTAAAGTTTTTAATCAACACACAACTTAATGGAAAAATAAAATTTTGTTTTGCTTTCAAGAGAGTTGGAAAAAAACAAGATAATTGTATGAAATTTTTGCACAATATAAAGAAAGATATGAGAATTAATTTTGTATCAACTCGAAAATTCCATTTTTTTTAGTTATGGCGTTCTTTGAGTAAATTAGCGATATGTATTATTTATTTTATTATTTAGCCTCTGTAATTATTTATAAATGTCAATGATTTCTCATTGAAAATATCAAAGCACTTCTTTCCACATTACACCTTAAAATTAATGAATGAAAAAATTAAACAAAACACTGGCGGCTGATCCACTGGCCTAACTTTTCAGTTACATGTGTAAATATGTATGTACATATGTACATATGTATGTATGTAAGTATATACATTGTACATGTGTATGCATATATTTCTATTTTTCTCACATCAATATGCATTATGCATTTATTTTTATTTCACATACAATACACACGGTTGGAGAAATATTTACAGGCAGCACTTTTAAATGGCAACTGCCAGCCAGCAGAGCCAACACCAATTTCATAGAAAAAAAGAGAGAAAAATAATCATTAAAAGTAACATAAAGCGGTGATATTTTGCTGCCTGCAAACGTTTTTATGCTATAAAGTGCATCACTGCTGCAACATGCTGACGCAAAACTGGAATAACTAACATATTGACATAATGTGCAAATACAAAAGCAACTTAAACAGAGAAGAAAAAAAAAAGAATAATAAATAGAAATGATTGTAAAAATTACAGATGTTTTTATTTATTTTTTGCATTAGTATCGAGACCTTAACAAGTTTGTTTTTGTTTTATTTTTATGAATTGACGTGTATTTTAAATAAAATAGAACATACAGTGAATCAAAAAGATAAATAAATATTTACACTACGAATTACAAAATTTATTAGTAAATATATATAACTTTCTTTGCCAATTCTCAATTTTATAAAAAAAAAGATTGCATCATTTTTGCAATATAGTTAATTAATTACACTATGCAACAACAAAAATTTATTTTTAAAATTAGATGTTTTCTTGACTAATTTAGGGTCGCTGAACACGAATATGGCAATCATTTATTTTTCTTAAGAAAGAAGCGTCTTCGAGATATTCGCGCAAACGTGTTTTTTGCAGTTTATAAAGATATTTCCAAAAATCTTGAGAATTGTTGATTAAAATTTAGCAAATTTAACACCATTAAGGGCGACTTTTTGGGATCGAGACTAAGATTAGTTTATTTCTCTAATTAGCTAATCCGAAAATTAACTTAATCTAACATAATTGAGTTTGATGTTTTTGAGTGGTAGTTTAAACTGATTAACAAAATAGTTGCAACATTTTTTGTGCAAAAGTCATACATGTTATGAACACACTTTGATTTTTTGTGGGAAGAAGAAGAAACTCGTCATATTTTATTTTTTAGTGCCAGTCAGACTTGCAATTTTTGTTGCAGCAACTTTTTATTTTTTAGTGAGAGATAGAGCGAGAGAAGAATACAAAATGTATATATTTCTATTTCAACACTCTCAACACAAGTAAAATATTGCACGTGTTAAAGGAAATATGTATATATGTATATAATATAAAATATATATATTTATTTAAGCCATTTTAAATAATTTTACCTTATAATTATTACAAAAATTTATATGTTTCACAAGTGCTTGTTGTCAATACTAAAGTAAGATTAAACCACCACGATTGGCCGCTTAAACTAGCAAGTAAACCCGTATAATCCACTACCCAAAAATTGCAAATGAAGATTAAGGTTAATTTAATCTCTAATCTTGAACTCAAAAAGTCGCCTTAAAAAAAATATTTTTCTTTTAATAGCCCATATTTTAAAGTGTTGATCGAATAAAAATTCAGAGTTATGGGCCTTTAGATTTAAAAAAAATTCTTCCTTTAACATTTCTGTGACAGTAAGGAAAAAGTGCTTAAGTCATATTTTACTGTTTTCCAGGAGAGCACTTTTAAGCATTCAAGTCGATTTTCAGAAATTTATTTCTTTTACAGTTAAAGCGGAAAATTCTCTGTTAACTTTTTTTTTTAAAGCAAACATCGTTCTACACCAATGGTCACCAAATAAAGAAAATGCTTAAAAGCAGAATGGCACTAATACACCTTTAGTGCTGTTCCACTGAAAAAAATCGCTCTTGTAAATGTTTAATTGGGTATATGAAAAATATTTTTGTGTGTTAATTTTATATGAATGAACGTATGCAAAGCAGAATGTTGGCAGAGCTCTCAGGGCAATGGGATGGTGGATGGACTATGTTCTACACACTATAAGTAATACATTTAAAAATGAAATATACCAAAGTATAACCTCAATTAAGCTATTATTCCAGCAAGTAATTTTGCTATAACTTCTTGAAAAATCGCGCAAATTAATTGACATTTTGACCAGGGGTACTTTCAAATATGCAGATTATGGATGTACTATTAGCTCAAAAATAGCTTATCTCGACTTATGCACATTTTCCTTTCTGCCACAGATTTTAAGTTGCGTCCTTAAGACAAAAAAAGTTCTAAAATTTATTTTTAAGCCGTATCTCAAATAAAATGTTCTAGCCAAATTATTAAGCGTGAAATTATTATCATCGGGCAAAAAATTAAAAAGTTACGACATATGTATTTACTGAATATATCCGAATTTGAATTTTCGAATGTTTTTAATAAAAATTTAAAATTTTTTTAAATCTAACACGCTATAAATATGGGGTGATACAAGAAAAACATTTTTTATTATTTATAAAACATATTAATACAAAGTAAATTTGTATAATATGGTGTTGCACAAATATGGGCGGAATAACGTAGACCATATGCCCAAGATGTTATTAACAGTATTTTAAAAAGTTTTGTGACTGACTGTACACGACCTATGCCTTCACATGGGAAGTAGCAACGTGGGTGTTAAAGAAATTCCACAAAAAACCGCAAGACTATACGGCAATCCGTGGCAGATCAGTCAACCAGTGCGAGTGAGACGAAAAACTCTCGAAGTCCAAACAACAAACACAAGCCTGACAGCACTTAAGAAATAATTACGATGACGCGAGAGATGTTCCCCGACCCAGAGCTGATTAACGACTGAGAAAAACATATATTTTCAACAGTGTAAAATTTACGTAATTTAGATAAACAGTTCTCAAGATTTTTTTAAATATCTTTGCAAACTGCAAAATAAAATCGTTTTTCGCGAATATCTCGGAAGATCTTCTCATGAAAAAATGAATAAGGACCATATTCGTTGTCAGCAGCCCCAAGTTAGTTTAAAAAAAACATTTAATTCTAGAGGTTGATTTTTTTTTTTTTTTTGGGATTCAGCAGTAGTCACCCATCATGGATATATTCAGTAAATACTTATGTCGTAACTTTTTAATTTTTTGTCCTCTGATAACAATTTTACGCTTAATAAGTGGGCTACAACATTTTATTTGAGATACGGGTTAAAAATAAATTTTAGAACTTTTTTTGGCTTAAGGACGCAACTTAAAATACTGATTAAAAAAAATTAAATTTTTTTTAAATCTAAAGCGCCGTAACTGTAAATTTTTATCCGATGAACACATTAAAAATACTAGCTATTAAAAGAAAAACATATCTTTGCAATGGTGCTAAATTTGCTAAATTGTAATCAACAGTTCTCAAGATTTTTAGAAATATCTTTATAAACTGCAAAAAACACGTTTTTCGCGAATACCTCGAAAACGCTTCTTAAGAAAAATAAATGAGTGCCATATTCGTGTTAAGCGACCCTAAATTAATTAGCTAAGATAATGGTGTCTATTCTGAAATACGCGTCGACTTGGTGAAAGTTACATAGAAAACAAAAACAAAAATGTGTAAACGTAACAAATTTATTTTTGTTTCTCATACAAAATTAACCATTTTTTTAAAGAGAGAAACGCGTTGAAATTCTCGCGTTTATTTTATTTTAGAAATGTATAGCAAACAAAAACAATTTTTCAAAATTTGTTTTTGTTCTACTGTAAAGTTTCACGACGCGTTTTCCAGAATAGCCACCAATATCTCATTTTAGAGGTTAATTTTTTTGTTGCATAGTGTAATGATATTTATGTAATCTTTAATTATGAAAAAACAGGCCACAACCAAAATTATGCATGCCAAGATTTTATTTATTTTACGAGTATAATGTAAACTAATATAAAAAATATACATATGTATGTAGGTAGACTGTAATGAGTCAAAAATTAACACATGACTTTTGTAAAGTTTAACCCCCATATGCAAAAAAATTAAAGTATGATTCAAGTGTACGTTAAACTGGTTTTTGTATGGAAATTTTGTCTTAACGTACACTTCAAATAAACTTTAATTTTTTTGCACATGCAAAAAGGTGTCGCTAGAGAAACTGTGAGATGTAATTGTGAGAGTATTTTATAAATTGCTGAAAAGAAACCTTTTAAAATTTATTTTCTTCATAATTTTATTGGTCAACGGCTTTTAATACATTTTTAGCATTTCAATAAGTAGACATATTCTTACATAAATACATACATATGTATGTACATACATACAATAGTTGCCAATCAAACAAAAAAATTCGTAATATAAAAACATACGATAATAAATTCCAGAATAACTTCATACAAAAAAAATTTCGAATCATAAAAACAAAATTGAAAAATTGTATACACAAGACACGTTCTTAAAAAAGAAAACAAAAAAAAACAAAAAAGAATATTTAAAAGCCAATAACTTGTTTAGCCATTCAAACAAGTTATAATAATTCATATTGAAACTGAGCATGTTAAAATTTCTCATTTTTGTTCATTAATTTTTAGCAAATTTATAACTTTCACTTTGGAAAAAATTTAATTTTGTATAGAACTGACCTAATTTTCGGCTACGTACAAATTTATAACAAAATATGTATGTATGTACATATTTAAGATTTGTTAAATATTTAAATTAAACTGTAATTTAAAAAAAAATATAGTATGTGTACTATTCATTTCTTTATTTAATTTTTATTTTTTATGTTATACTTCATTTAAAACCTATGTATGTATGTATGTACTTCTTTCTGCCGTCACTCAACAAACGAAGGAAGAGGGGGAATAGAATTAACATTTTTATTACCAACCACCAGTTTCTTTCTTGCCATTATTTCAATTGGTTTTTCTTCTTTTTGCCTGAAAACTCACTCAACCAGAAATCCCAGCAGCGCAATATTCTGCTGTGTTTCGTTTTTCTTTCGTTACCAGTTGTTAATATCGTTATTTTAATTTATTTATTTTTTTTTTTTAAATCTTTTTTCTTGTATTTTTCTTTAGTTTCCTTTAATATTTGTAAATGAATTTGTCTTTCCTTTTGAATTTTTGCTCTCTTGGTCTTAGACCCAACAAAAAGAAAACATCATAAAATGAAAAAATACACGAATTCACATACAGCAGAGGACAAAACTGACTCCTATATAAAATTTCTTAATGGTTCAAAAACAAACATATATGTACATATATGTATGTATATGTACATATATTAGGCTGGTCCTTATTTTCTGACTTCAAAATTTTTAATGCAGCGCACTCTTAACATTTTAATTTTAGTAAAAAAATCATTATGTAAAAGTTTGATATTGATATTTTGCAATTAATACGTATTGCCGCATTAGGATTTAACACAAGCATTTTGAATATATCTGTGTCAAGACGTATATTTTTGCCTTTTTTTTCAAATTTTGATTTTTCGAATGTCGAATAGTCGGGGTTTTTTAAATTTAAGAACCGGCTGACTTCTTTTAGTTTAGTTTATTTTTAAGTATTTTTTTCATTGCTTTGAGCATGGCAACACTTACTGAATCTGCAGTAAAGGTTTAAAAAAATTTCATTTGAAACACATCATTTGTGTAATTATTACTATCAAACTTAAATTTGTCTGATGTTCGATTAGTTGTTAAGCTTTAAAAATCTTCTTCCTGTTTTTTACATTATTCACCACGGATTGATAGCGGGAACAAACATTCCCATAAAATTCGCATTTGCAAATTTCCCTTGATGGGGAATGAAAATTTCAAGGGAACAAAAATTTCACATTTTATTCACGATAGGGTGTGATTATAAATGATAAGGGGAATAAAAAAAAAGCGGGAATACATTACTAGTTAAAATAGTGACAGAGCAGCGTTTTCTTTGCAAACGTTATAACGTTATCAACAGTGCTTGATTTTTGTTTAGAAAGAAAAAAAGCAACTGCTTCAGTTTAATATTTACAAGTAAAAAATACTTTTTAATTAACGGCCTTGATTTTCCGCTTGAACCATTGAACAAAGCCATAAAATCGACAACTCAAAAACTACACACAATGATTAGACTTAATTTAATCTCCCCTAATCTTGAAGTCAAAAAATGGTTCTAAGTCTGAAAATTCAAGTTATTTTAATATCTAACCTCGAACTCAAAAAAATTTCTCTAAATCAGCTAAAGAATACTGAAACGTTTTATTCTTTACTATACATATCGCACACTAAATCATAAATAGTCACAACTAAAAATTATCAAAATGGTTTTGTTTTCTCATGAACCTGTTCACTTTAACAAATAAATCTCTTACGATTAGGGTGATCGATCGATTATCTGATTATCTTTCCAGAAACCGGTTTTCGAATAGTTCGACTGTATGACATTATAAAAAAACCCGGTTTCGGTTTTACAATTCAGAAAACACCGGGCAACCGGTTTTTTTTTAAGTAAGAAAATTATTATACAAAAATTTGATTTTAAATTGCTTAATTAAAAACACTTGTTTCATATACTTATATATGTATGTATCGATGCTTAATATAAAAAAGTGGAACTGGAATTTTCAATATTTTGTAGTAAAAAAAATTAAGAAAAACTAAAGCATTTACATATGTACATTAAGAAATATTTTTTAAGGTGCCATAAGTCCTTGATTTTTAATTGTATACATAGGCTGTCTTCCAGAAAACGTTAAAAGAACGTTTTCGAAGAAATTGAGATGCGCTCTTTTTACATTAAGCACATTTTTAAATAAATTTTGACATCCATTTTACACCATAAGGTCAACTTAATACGCCTGTGATGCCACCTCATAAAATAATTTCGCTTTAGTAGGTTTGTTTCTTTACTTTTTGGGTGAAGTTCGGTAAAATGAGAGGAAACCATAATTTCGCTCAATAATATACAAAAATGCACAAAAGTACGGGAACGCGAAAAACCAAAATTTTAACACGAAAATAAACGTCAATGCATGTATGCATATCCATACATACGTATACAAATACCTAAACACATGCTTATGTCCATACACACGCACCTATTTATTTACATGATTCGGCATACTTATTTATATGGGTTTTTTATCTTAATTTCATATAAAAACTTTGTTTACCACTAGTTTTTTAACATTTTTTCATAAATTTTTTAATTTTTTTAGTATTTTTGGCAAATGTAATTTTTCTTTGTAATTGCTTATTTTTCAAACAGCTGCTTGATTTTGTGTTTGCCCAAACTAGCACGAAGAAAAATTACGGGCTGTTTTGTGCAAGAAGAAGAACATTACTCTCGCCAAACCTCTCTCATTTACCCAATTTTCGAGTACGGGAACGCTTTTCGTGCAAATTGGGATCCCGCGGAATTCCAATGTAGAGTAAAGAAACAAACCTTGTTTTATGTTTCAGTAAGTGTTGCCATGCTCAAAAGAAATATTTAGGAAAATCAACAGAATACGTTGGGCTAAGTTTTAACAAAACAAAAACTAATTTTATTGCAAAATATACAAATCGAAAAGAATGCGACTCTGCCGGTTTTTATATTGTAAAAAACTGGACTATTCGACATTCGAAATCAACATCAACATTTTGAAAAAAACCGAACACAGTTTTGTAAAAAAAACGGGTTTTAAACCCGGTTTTAAAACCAATTCGATCACCCTACTTACGATAAAAAAAATTCTTTTGCCACACAGTCTTCTTGAATAATATAAAATACCGTTATTGCCTGTTTTTATGTTTTATACTTGCATCCCAGCATACCATTATCGGAGCGCTCTTATATATGAGCTCATATATGAGTGATTTTATGAGCTTCTGTGAGTGTTTCCTGCGTGCATATTTCTGAGCTCATAAACGATCGATTTTATGACTTTCTATGAGTGTTTCTTGCGTGTAAATTTCTGAGCTCATAAACAGTAAATTTTATGAGTTTTTATGCTTGGTTTTTGCGCGCATATTTCTGAGCTCATAAACGATAGATTTTATGTGCTTTTTATGAGTAATTTCTGCACGCTGACAGATAACGGTAAATTCCAGCTAAGCAGAAGAAGGAAGTTACACAAATTGATTCATTAGTGAATATTTTTGGAAGCGTAAAGACAAAATTGTGAGTTACTTTATAATAAATATAAAAATAATACATAATTAAAAAATAATGAAAAGAGCAAGCTTAAAAGAAAACAAATTAATAATAAGTGAACTTCGTTCAAATAAATTAAGAAAAGAAAATTATTTAATTCATTTTAATACCATTTTACTTCAACAATACAAATATGTTAACTTATTAAATAAAAATTCCTATTTTGAATTATCTGTTTTTGTCATTTTCAGGATACTGTTTAGAGTTTTTGATGCTCGCAAAATGAGGCTAAAAAATGTTATTTAATGCACTGGAATAAGAGCTCAAAATGCGTTTTAAGAAGAGTCATAAAATACTCTTTTATGGATAGAATTTAGTGCTCTTTCATGAGTGACCAGTTTATTGGAAAAAGCCACTCAAATATGAGCGTTTTATGACTGTTTATGATTATTTTATGAACTTATTATGAGCGTCAGCGCTCCGACAAAAGAGTCTTTATGAGCCCATTTAGAGCGCATATGGTAAGCTGGGAAACTACTCTTTTATGCATAAAATTTAGAGCTCTTTCATGAGTGACCAGTTTATTGGAAAAAGCCACTCAAATATGAGCGTTTTATGACTTTATGATTATTTTATGAACTCATTATGAGCGTCAGCGTTCCGACAAAAGAGTCTTTATGAGCCCATTTAGAGCGCATATGGTAAGCTGGGAAACTACTCTTTTATGCATAAAATTTAGAGCTCTTTCATGAGTGACCACTTTAGTGGAAAAAGCCACTCAAATATGAGCGTTTTATGACTGTTTATGATTATTTTATGAACTCATTATGAGCGTCAGCGTTCCGAACAAAGAGTCTTTATGAGCTCATTAAGAGCGCATATGGTATGCTGGGATTGAGTTGTGGTTTTTGATGATTTAGTGCATGATATTTACACATGTACATACTCATGCACACATGTATAGGTATGTATGTAAGTATGTATGTATGTATGTATGTATGTATGTATGTATGTATGTATTTAAAAAAATACATATTAAAATGACGGGCTATGTTTGGCTCGTTGGTTACATAGTTGGCTTAAGATTCATTACTTTATTTGATATTCAAAAAGTTCGTTGACCAGAATATTTTAATTATTTGTAAATTTATTTTTTATAATTTTCTACATATTAATGTACAATGCATTTTATTGTACTAAAATTTATAAGTACAAATGGCATACAAAAATAGACATGTATGGAATAAAAACAAAATTTTAGATTTTCATAAATGTACTCGTATGTATGAGAATTTTAGAATTTTTAGAGTTATTACTATGGGAGAAATTATCATATTTTAGGAATAACTTTTTAGGAACTATACAGGCTTATTTTAGGCTGAGTTTACATCTGGACTTTGCCATGTGCCAAAGAAAGCGTAACCACTAATTACTAATGAAAACCTGTTTGATTCAGATTCAGATATTCATTTCTCATATTCCGTTTCATAAAAATTTACGTTAAATAGCTGATGTTAATAACAATCTCTACTCAAGTAGATAGACCAGGCAAGGCATATCAAACAGGTACACGTATCAGGCATATTGCTCATCCGCTGATTTTTTGTTTACAAGTTTATAACGAAGAATTCATTTGACAATTACTTTTATGCCTTGTTTGATGCATACAATTTTTTGACAATTACTATGTAAAGCTATGGCCCCTTTCACATTAGGCAACTTTACTTGCGCAAGTATAATTTTTATTTTTATTTATTTTCTTTTGAACTTGCTTCTATGTTCACATTCAGTTCATTTGTTGAGCAAGTTTAATTTTCTTATGCTCGAGTTTTCTTAATTTGTTGACGTTTTGTGGCAGAATTGCCAAGTTGTGGCAGAATTGCCAAGTTCAAGCAAGTCTGTACTCAAATCTCGGCAATTCTTTCCCCTTCAACCGACCTTTCCTCTCACACCCACAAACACAAGACTTGCGCAAGTAAAGTTGCCTAATGTGAAAGGGGCCTATGTGGGAAGCAGAGAGTTGCCAGAGAGTTAGCAGAGAGTTGCCAGAGAGTTTTGCCTAATGCATGTACCTGTATTAAATGTGCCTTGTAGACCAGGGTGCTGATGAAGTGCGTGGCTGCACAGAAAAATATCGGTATTTCCCCCAGTTGTCTAGTTTAATTTTTCTTCTCTTCTTTAGAAACTCACATTAATTAATAAAAAATATTTCATTCAATACGAATTGAATTAATTGAATTACTGAACTTCATCTGGCATCACTGCCTTGACTTGTTAACAACGTGGTTTTTGCTCGCGGATAATAAAAAATATTTTTATTTAAATAATAGGTATCTTGTACATTTGTTAATGAATATTAAAGCGGAAAAAATTTTGGGGTAATAATCCCAACTATAAAATACCCAAAATAAATGATGGGACCAATTCTAGTAACAGAAGTCAGCTGTTGTCCAGTGACGAATAAGACGTAACCAAAAAGGAGAGAATACCACCACACAAGTTTCAATAAAATACTGAGTATTTTCGGTGAAAATTCCATGTATAAAAGGATGTCAATCGGCACAAAAATAATGTTCAGCTCGATCACACTTTATAACGAGGCGATGTATGAACTCAAAAAGAGACAAATGAATTTCTACACACACTAGGTAAAAAATAATAAAATTTTTAAGATGGTGTTATTTGGTCTTCCCAGACAAACGAAAGAAATTATAATGGACGAATTCAAAAATACCCATAACATTACGCCCGTAAGTGTTAAAGAAATGGAGACAAAAATATCGAACGAGGATGACGGTTTCTATCTTATTTAATTTGACAGGCAACTCGTTTCAAAACGTGAAGTTTTAAAATTAAATATTTTTGCAACATAGTTGTTTACTGGAGAAGGCCATATAAGGGCAATAAAGGTCCTACACAGTGTACCAAGTGTTCTATGTATGGTCATGGTGCCAAAAACTGTAATAGAGTGATAGTATGTGCAGCCTGTGCGGGTAATCAGGACTACGCAGTTTTTGTATTAAAAAAAAGCTCTCCTGATAAAAGTGTTGTGTACAAATGTCATAACTGTGCTAAGAAAAACTACAGAAGTGTTAATCACAGGGCTGATGATCCCAAATGCCCGTATCGTATAGAATATCTAGAGATTCGGCAACGATTAACTGCTGCAGCTGATATGGACGATAGTGATTTCCCGCATCCATCAAGTCACTCAAAACGTGTCATTCCAAGGCAAAAAGTTGTTTTCAGATGTGTCTAAAGGTAATGCCCGCGACAACACCGATGATTTATCCAATGAGAAATTATTGGAAATATTTCTTAATGCAGTAGACGCATTGGAAAAGTGTCAAACCGAGTTTGACAAATTGAGAGTATTAGGTATGATGCTCAAACATGCCATATAAAACTTTTGTTATACACAATGTTCAGGTTATGCACTGGAACGCTCAAGGCAGGCATAACAACCGAGTCAGCAGCATCACAGCTCGAAAAAGTTCTTCATGACAAAAATATTGACATTCTTTTGCTAAACGAGACATTTTTGAAACCGCATCACTAACTTCAACTAGGAAGCTACAAAATTGACCGTGAAGACCGGCAATAAAAAGTAAAACAGTTCAAAAGTTATTACTTAAAATTAACACAACTGTCATTGAAAATATATGCATACAGGTTATGATTAATAGACGTCCAGTAGTTTTAACTGCTACTTACATTCCAAATTACACCCCGGACTTTAAGGCAGACTTAGAACTTCTTACAAATTTTTCCTGTGAGTTTTTCATTTTTGGTGACTTTAATGCTCATCACACTCATTGGAACTCTGTATCCAATAACTTAGCTGGTAACGAGCTTTACAGTCATTGTCTGTTGTCTAACTATTTTTATTATATCTATTTTCCATGCTCTTTTACCCGATTCGGTAAAAATTGAACCCATGTTCAGCCTTCTACTATAGATATTTTATTAACGAACTCCACTATTCCCTTTTCAGATTTAGAGTGTTATACAAATATTATTAACCTGTTCCATTTACGGTCAGTTTGAAAACAAATTAAATTTGGTGCCTTTATATAATCGAGCAGACTGGCCAGCAATTAGAATCTGGGTTGAGAGAGAAATTAGACGTCTAACTATTGAGCAATCAGATTTTACACCTAGCAATGCAGATTTGCTATTAGATAGACTAATTGCAATTTTATTCAGAATGGATCCCAGTAGGAAGTAAAAACTCGTGGCAGAGAAAAATTTCTGATACATCCAAGATGCTTATCGCTCAAAGAAACAAATTCAAACGTAAAATCCAGAGATGTAGGCATTCAAATTACAGGGCCCATCTAATTTGTATCTTAAGACATTTAAATAGTCTAATTGACTTCCACCTTGTTAAAGACAGAAATGAGTCATGGTCAAAATTTCTTTCAAATCTGCCCACAGGATCTAAACAATTTTGGAAGCTATCGAGAGCTTTAAAGGGCAAGAACCCCACATTTCCCGATCTGAACATAAGTGGTTCAGTTCTAAAAACTGGATCAGATAAAGGTAATGCAATTGCCAAGGTATTTGAAAATTCACATACTATAACTATCAATAATCCCATCCCCTTTGGATAGTATTGTTACAGATTATGTGAACTGTCTTGATGATATTTCCCCAATTAGTAGTAGTATTGAACTTACAGATACCTCTGAATTTAAAGCATTTGTTATGTTATTAAAAAACAATAAAGCTCCAGCTCTAGATGGTATAAATAGTACTATTCTGAAAAATATGCCAGACTGCTTTTATGAAACACTCAGTAAAATATTTAACTGCTGTTTAAAGTATGGGTACTTTCACTCGAGCTTCAAAATATGGAAAGTAATTCCCATCCATAAAAAGGGAAAAGATCCCAAATTGCCTACCAGTTACAGGCCAATAAGCATTTTGAGTCTATTGGACAAGATATTTGAAAAAATAATTCTGAAAAGGTTAGTAGATTTGCTGACCAAAACAATTTAATAAACTACCAACAGTTCGGATTTCGTAAGGAACATTCCACCGTACACCAATTAAAGAGAGTTGTTAATTTCATCGAAAACAACAAAAGAAATCGCAAGAGCACTGGCGTATTTTCCTTGATATTGAAAAGGCATTTGATAGTATCTGGCACAATGGAATGCTATTCAAGCTCAGTTCTTTTAAGGCCCAACTATAATAGGAATAAACGAACTTAAGCAACTGTGCGGTTACATATAAAACGTATGTAGCAAACCATAATGTACTTATGGAACTTTTCGTCAAGTTTCGTAAAATGTCATTTGCTTAAGCTAAGTGCCAAACTGAACGCACATTCCGTACGGAAAACAATGTTTGTGCATTTTTTAAACTCAGGCAAACAGCGACAGAAAATATTCATTGATTTTAAATATTTTTTTATTATTTCTTATTTTAAACTCAGAAAAGAAAGCAAAACTTTTATTTTCATTCGAATTTGATGAGAGCCAACAAATTTATTCTCAGCTACTTTGAAACTCATTTCAGTTTTATATTAAGTCTGTTCAATTACTTTGAGGGTGACCGATGACATTTTTCAAAAAGTGGCACCAAAAGGGGATTTATCAAAAAAAAAGGGGCAAAATTAAAAAAAAAAATACGAGAAAACTACACTAAAATTTTTATTTTTAATGTATTTTTATATAAAAAAAAGGGTGACAAAAAGTTGCAAGGCAGTCGAAAAAGAGGAAAAGCAGTCGAAAAAGTGGCAATTTGCCACTTTAGTCGGTCAAACGGTCACGCTGATTACTTTCCCAGCAGAAACTTGCAACGAGAGAGTAAAGCAGAAATTTACAAAATTACTCTCCTGAATATGAAAAAGTAAATGAACGCTTTACTTGTAAGAACTTGCAAGAAAATTTTATTCATATCAGAACCAAGGATGGATATCAGTTGTACTTTTCCTGATGTATTTTGTTTGATAATATTTTAAATTGCAATTTTTTTAAGAAATTGGCATTTAATATGAAATTCTTTACACAGTTTCATGTATTTTTACTATTTTTATGCCTTTTTCATAGTTTATTAATTTTATTGATTAACAATTACAAAAATTCCACTTTCCATCTCTGATCATATGTGAGAAACAAACAAAATTATTTGCCTTTAAAATTGAATTTTTGCGGCTTAATGGAAGAAAAACAATAAGAAAACATGCTTTCTTTTTACATACGTTTACATGTTTTTAACAAAGAAATTCATATTTTTTCAGTTTTCCTTTTTAAATATTTTTTAAAAAATTTATTTGACAACAAAACACACAACAGGTGGTTGGATAATTCTTGCAAGTAAAAATTTTACTAGTAATAATTTGTAGGAATTTTTTTGTCTCTCAATTTTTTTCTCTCTTTTGGCGCTCTCTCCTTGCAAACTTTTTGAGTTAATGAACACTTTTCAATAACAATTGTTACAAATTCGTAATAGTTTTTAGTAAATGAACAAACCTATTAACAATTTTGCTGTTGTTATTTTAGATGATACCGTAGCTGAGTGGTAGCACGTTGAATACACAACGTGTGATAATACATGTTCGAACCCCTGAAATTTTTTTTAAATTACTGACTTCCAAGTGATTTAAAAAAAAACCAACTTTAAGTTAGCTGAAAAGTAATGCAGAGTAAAAGACAATTGACTACCGCCTAGGACATCACAATCTTAAAATAGTCAGTTGATTACATTGGAAAGTAATCCAAGTGTCAGTCAGTACTAGTTGCAAAATAGTTATGTAGCTTAACGTTAGTTTAAAGTTAACGTAATTTCCTGCAGGGTATATACATGCATTCAAAAATTGATAAACAATAACCACGTGGTAGGTGGTAAAATATTTCGTGGCGCTATTATTGCAATTATAATTATTATTGTGACTAATAAAAATACATACGAGTATAATTTTACAGTTCATTATTTTTTATTTCACAGAATGAGTAAAATTCTTTATGGTAGGTATTTAGATACATACATACATACATATGTACATACATAATTATGTACACTTGCATGTACATACATACATATTACTTTTGTTTTTATTGTATTGTTAAAATCTTATTATTATTGGGGGTTTCTGTTTATTTGTTGTTGATGTTGTTATTGTTATTATTATTATTTTATTCCAGATTCAATGTCAATGTCATTTTCATTGGTAACTCAATGATAATATGAGCAGAAACGTCAAAAGAAAAAAGGCAGCAGCAGCAACAACAATAAGAACAACAACAACAACAACATAATTTTTATATTAACAATGTGCCTTTACAACTTTTTGTGTGTTTTCTTTTATTTTTGTTTTGGTATGCAAGAATATTACATATGCATTTACACATAAGTACATATGTACATACAGACATACATATGTACATATGTATGTATATCTCTGCTACGTTTTACGTTTTTTTTATAAATTTATTTGACATCATTATTTGTCTTTATAACCTTTCATTTTCTTTTGTACGAACAGTCATACATACATACATATGTACATGTTTATGTAAATACATACATACCTATTTATATTTACAAGTGAGAGTATGCAAGCAGGTGTATAGTTTTCTTAAAATTCTAGGTATGTTCAAGTGTAAGCGTTTACCATGCCAGTTGCGTAAACATATGGGCATTTCTCTCAGGAGGTCAACCGAGACGAAAAAATTAAAAGTTCTTGAAATTTTTTTTGTTGCAAATTTTGAAAGAAAAACAATCAAGTTTAATAAATCTGAAAAAGTTTTGCATTTATTCATTACTCATTTCGAGATATTCATGTCCAAAGTCAAGCAAGTGAAACTTTTTTTTTCAAAAAATTTTTTTTTAATTTTAAGAGCAACTTTTATTTTGAAAAATATTCTTAGCGCTAATCGTTATAGATTGAGATTTTCTCTCTTAGATCTCCGTAAGGATATCAGCAGTTAGAAAGTAATGCATAAGATGAAAAATTGTTATAAAATTTTGCTTTGCATTTCCGTTAATTTAATGTTCCGTACGACATTGAAAAACAGCCTTTTGTATCAATACATCGAAACTGCTTGAAGAAAGTTCATCATGTAATGATTACAAACACGACATTTTTTATTTTAGACATTTTAAAATATTTTGAAAATAAAAAGAATTGCGAACTAGGCGCCTTTTTTTTGAAGACAAAAAACTGGTTAGTCGCTTCCGCGCTGTAGAAAAAACTCGATAATTATTCGTGTTTGTTGCATTCAAAAAATTATTTATTGAAAAGGCTATATAAGACGTGACGCGATAATGATCGAAAACTAATATGACTAGAATAATATTTTATGATCAGAAAATTAACGCATTTCTCTGCTAGTCGAGCACTAGTATTCTTGCTACACAAACCAGTTAGTGTAGCCACTGTCCCGACTGAAATTCCACTATGTGACACCCACCCACTGAAGTGAATGAAGTCTGGAATATAGCAAAAATGTCACATAAATACATAAATAAATTTAAAAAAAAACCGACAAAAACGTGACAAAAAAATTAAATTTATTAAACAGACTCGTTCATATCAGTCTTTCTTTCTTTTTTTTTGTCGATTTGATAATAAAGAGCGTGTTGTTATGTGTGATAACAACGTTTGTTAACCAATACTTGTTCATAAGCAGAAATAAATAAATAAAGAGGGATTGTGAACCATTAAATGAGAACAATAACTAAAATTAAATTTCTAATAAAAATCTAATGCATAAAAATAATTTTCCTAAAGTAAACTTAAGTAGTTGATTTCTGAACTTTGCTCCAAAATGAAGCAGGGCCACTAAATGAACTATTTCCAAAAGAGAAAAGATGAAACCCTATAAAACATTTTATCTGTTATATGTACATACATACATATATATATATATATATGTATATATATAAAAACTCAGAGCAAATAGTATCAGCACATTTGCTCTTCATTCTTTTTATTTCGCAAATTAAAAAAAACACATGTTAGGCATTTCTTATCAACCAAATACGCGTGTGATATTCAAACAAATAAAATTTATTCGCCATTTGCACCAGCAGAAAAGCAACAGCTGGTTTTCATTTGGAACACTGTCTATATACAAGAGGAATGAAGAGTAATGACAAATAAAGGAAAATAATACTTTGCTTAGATTCAATTACACACATTTTATATTAAGCTGTCTGCGATAAATAAACCAAATGACGTTAAAAGAAATATGATAATAAAATATTTATGTAAGTATGCCGGCATAGTGAGAATTATTGCTATAAACTACAAATAATGTCGTAAGCACATTTTATAACTCCTTGTTTTCATTTATTTACCTATACTAACTACAGTGGTTCAAAATTAAATTAGGCAGCGGGAAGTTAATATTTTTAATGTGTGTAAATAGAAATTAAAATTAAAAAATTATCTATTGCAATGTATTTTATGAAAGATCTAATATTTTACTGAGCAAGTAATATACATACCGCCTTATTCATAAAAAATATTTCAGGTTTATTAAGCGCTTATTTGACATATTTCTATGGGAAATTTGTCAAATAAACCTGTAATAAACCTAAAATATTTTTTATCAATTAGACCGTATGTATGTACATAAATAAATATTGGGGAAGAAATATTAAAATAAAATTTAAAAAGTTTTTTATTTTATATACATACATATGTATGTATGTATGTATGTATCTAGTTTCATGTATTATTTACTATTTTTATGCATTTTTAATTTTATTTTATTAACACATAAAAAAACATTTTCCATCCCTGATCAGAAGTTATAAAGAAGTTCGCAAAAATTTGTAGTAAACAAGGTTGGAAACCGAAACAAATAACGGTATCGGTATTCATACCGGTACAACTATTTTTTAAATTTCGGTATCGGTAACGATATCGGTATTTTTTTTATTTCGGTATCGGTATTACCGGTACATACCGTTACCGAGTTTATAATACCGGTATACCGATATAACTGCTAAATTTGTTAATTCAGACAGTGGACATAGCAAAAAATCTTTTTTTTTTTTTTGTTAAATTACTTCGAAAAGGGAGTATTTTTGCATTAACATAAAAAGTATTTAAACTTATATGTTTCTATATACGTTTTTATATTTTTAATAAAAAAGTAAAATAAGAAAACTGCAGTTGAAACTTTGCATATATATAGCACTAATTTTGGTTAATTAAACAAAATAATAAAAATAAATACATATAGTGTATGTATTATTTATATTACACACGAAGTACATGTAGAATTGCATGCACTTCGCATTCGAATTCTCGAATATTCGTCCGTTTTTAGATATATTCGTAGTCGCCAAATTCAGACGAAACGAATATTTCAATATTTCAATTCAAATTTTTTGTAATTTTTTTGGAATTGCCGGGAACTTAAAAGAAAATTCTATTTGTTATTACTTTCTACCTAAGAAAGACTTTTCAGCCGAAAATATTTATTGGCAAATGTTATGTTTAATGTTACAAATTATATCCCTTATTCATAATAAGTTTCATTTTCTAAATCTAACAACGTTTGCCTTCTCCAGTGGACAAAGATTGGTAGAAATGTAAATTTTTTTACACTTTTTCTCGAATATTTCCTAAACTGTAAGCGAAAACCCATAAATGTTGACCTCTTTTTTTAGCTTTTGGATAGAAAAGAATCCACTTTCAAAAATCTTTTTTATCTGATCAAAAACATGAGCTTGGCATCGATTTTAGTTTTTCATTAACTAAAAGTTTACCCAATTTGGTGCTTTGTGACTACGCCCCTTTTAAGGATATAGCCTAAATTCTAGACTTGAGCTGTGTAACACCTCCTCAAATGCTGTAAAAAATTTCATAAAAAATCGGACAGCTAGTTTAAAAACTGCAGAATTATTTCAAATTTAAAAAAAGCGTCGGATCGAGCTAAAAAATTAAGACCGCACTTATGGCAACAAACCTCATATTTTAAACAGCGCACATATGTAGTATATCAATTAAAGAAAAAAATCTTTAATGTGCATACATAAAAAAGCACTCTTCAAAACTTTAAATCTCCGCAGTATCTTGTGTATCTGGAACAACCAATATAATAACTTTCGCAATTTCATATAAATAAGTTATTTATTTAAAAAGTTATTATTTAAAATAACTGTCTTTGTAAGGGCTTTGCTCTTTTGACCAATTTAGAACATTTATGTATGTGTCTAGAGATACGTTTTTCGTTCCTAAAGGCATTAAGCAGCTCATGAAGTTCGTTAGTATTTCGCACTGGTGATGATTATGATATGATTGCACTTTCCGGTTGATTAAAAAACAGTGCTGCATAAGAATGTGTAAAGGCGAAAAAAACGTGTTTATATAAGAAAGTTAATTGAAATATATTTTTGAAATTTTATTTTTGGTGGGAATCGGTATACCGGTATAGACCTAAACGGTATTCCTTATACCGGTATTTTCTAACCGAAATGTGTTTCGGTATCGGTATCGATACCGGTATCTAATTATAGCGGTATTTGAATCGGTATCGGTATTTTTACGATACCGTTTGCCAACCTTGGTAGTAAATGATGATCACATCTTATATCAAGTAATAACTGTCAAATTCCATATTTGAAAAATCAATATAAAAAACAAAACAATTCACCGGAATTTTTTTCCGGAAGGAAGTATTTCCTTTTCCCATTCTGTCTATTATGAAATACAATTTCTCTGGCAAAAATTCCCATGGAGAAAATTAAGTCTTCTAAATAAAAGGGGAAGAATTTTTATGAGATTTCTCACGTGACGTAATTACTGCAAAATTTTAAAAATCAATTAAAAAAAAAATATTGTAAAACAATGGCATTAGCATTTGTTTAGAATAAAAAGTTTAACGTCCCTTTTCCCAATGTATGATTAAGAGTTAACGCGAACTTTAACTGACAGTTCTTCATACAAAACTTGCCGTTAAAGTCCCTGTTAGTTGTTAATTGTACATTGTGAAAAAGGCTGTAAATAAGCATATGATACAAATTCTTTCCCTTTCCCGTATTTTCTTATTCAGTGTTATTAAGAATAAAACGATTCATCATACGTTATAGCAGCGTTGCCAGTTTAGGGGATTTACCACCAAATATCGCGATTGGGGATAAAAATTTCGTGTTTCGTGGGATTTGTTGTAGATAATAACCAAATTTTAGGGGATTTTTATAACTGATGGTAACAATAATGATATTTGAACTAAGAAATGTGCGTCTGGCAAGTCTAAAAATGAGTGTTGTTGTTATTATTCATAGTGAATGGTTTCTAATAAAGAAGAAGGCAGTATCAAGCAGATAAATCAATAATAAACACTACCAAAACAAAAATACGTAACAAAATGAAATATGACTTGTTGGTAGCACTTCTAAGAATAAACACACACTTTAAAAATATGTAATTAAATTTGTTGTGACAAATTTAATCCTTCTGCTGAAATGCTAAGGCTTTTTAATGCAATTACTATGTACAACACAATTGCTGAGGCTGATGAATCAGAAGATTTCGATTCTGAAGGTTTTTGAAATGGTAAACTTTGATTAAAAATTTGTTTATACTTGTGTATATTAAACTTAGTATGTATAATTTTTTCTTTGCAAGTTTTACAAGTACAAATCAAATTAATATGAATGTAAATATAGCTATCGATATAAAAAAATTTATTAAGTAAATATGTTACTTATATCATTTATTTTCAAAAAAATAAAAAAATTTCATTTTTTCACAAAAGGATAATTTTAAACCAAAAAACTCAATTTGTTGATTTTCGGGGATGACAAATCAAAAATTTGCGATTAGCTCTTGAAAAAAAATGGCAACACTGCGTTATAGCACCTGAGACCATAACCCCAGTGGGGTTATGGGGGGGAGGTTACCCCACCCTTTCTGCTCTGATGGCGATTTTTAAAATAGCTTCTCTTTTTTCGTATATTTTTTTTTTTTCATTGAGAATAGTTGAATTGCAAATTTTAAATTGAGGCATTTTCTTCTTCTTATCACAAAAAATCAAAGTGTGTTAATAACATGAGTTTTGCACATAAAATGTTGCCACTATTTTGTTCCTCAGTATGGTAATCTTACGTAAAAAAAAAGTTTAAACTAGCAGTCAAAAACATGGCCATTTGATCAAACCTTAATATGACCCGTTCAAGGCGAATCCGGTATCAGGTGGCCTTTTCCGTTCGGCTGATTATCAGCTGTTGATGCCAAATTGAGTAATTTGAACCAAATTGACAAAATTTGCTTAGACATCATCTGACAGATTGGTTATGTAGCACAGAAAACTACATGTTGATTTTTGTGTAGTTGTATTGTTGTAGGGAAAAGGTCATCTGGTGCCATAACCGCCAAAAAAGCTTAAGCGACATAATTTTCGATAATTTTTTGACCAAAATCAGTTATTAGCGATCGTAAATAATCGATTTTTGTTTAAAAAATTGAGATCCAAAAAATGTGTCGGTTAAGCTTTTCTGGCTGTTATGGCACGATCCGATACTGAATTCGACCTTGTGCCCCGCTAAATGGCATTGCAAATAAAGCCAACAAATGGGACTAATGAACCGTGTTCACCTTATGTAGACATATGTATTTTATGTGAAGTTTTTTATATAAACTTTTGAAAATACGAATTAATGAAAAATTTTTACTTATAATTTTTTTAAGATACATAAATGACCAAACCCATGAATCAAAGAATACAAGATTACGCATTGCGCATGTTTGTTAACTTGAGCGTGCTGATATTTGGCTGGTGTGACGTCAAAAAGACGTAGAACTTGAAATGTAAACAAAATTGCACTATACCAAATACACGTGTTTGTGTGATTGTGTTTGTGTTTATCGGCTAATGTGACGCACATGCGCAGAAAAAGAATTTTTTCAAAAGCTGAATGCGTAATCTTGTATTCTTTGATTCATGTACACAACACCCATCATCACCTGCGAATCGATCATTTTGAAAAGCTTATTTTTTTTATTTATTAAAATTACGACACATAATCTGAGAGGGAAACCTACACTGTAGCGAATTAAATATATTAAAAATAAAGACAACGCTACACCGTTACCTTAATATAGAAAAGTCGAGATTTTTGCATTTTTCCATGCATTAGATGTTCTTCTATCGTAATATACATAAACTCGATTTAAAATAAATAAGGAGTTAGGACCTTTCTATATTAAGGCAACAATATGAACATAACCCAAAAAACATTCCAGATAACACTTAAACAAAAATTTACCAAATAAAGTGCAGAACGTCACCAAACAGCATCAAAAACCAATAAACCGTATTAAAATTTAAATACCTGTTTAAAAAAATCCACAACGAGAACTGAACTGATATTGTGCAATGTAAAAATGTCTTTAGATTAGATATTTTTTTCTGACATGCATTTTTTATTGGAACACAACATAACATTGAAGGAAAATGCGATTAAAATTAAAAATCCATAATGCGCGACAGTAGACGCCTTCACATGCCCGTAATAAAATTATATTGACACAATCAAGGCGAATTCAGTATCAGGTGACCTTATCAGTACAACAATTTTACAACACAAAAAACAACATGTAGTTTTCTGTGCTAGAAAACCAATCTGTCAAACGATTTCTGAACAAATTTTGACGTTTTGGTTCAAATTGCTCAATTTCGTAGCAACAGCTGATAATCAGCTGGGCTGATAAGGTCACCTGATACTGAATTCGCCTTGGACCCAATATTTAATTTTAACTCAAAGTTGGAAACCTAAAAAACACCCTATATTCACATATACTATACACACATGTATACATACATTCATACATACATACATACATACATACATATGTACGTACATATGTATATAAATTAGGGACGTAACGAATACGAATACCGTTTCCGATATATCGGCGATATTTTACTGTCGATTCGGCAATACTTCTTAAATTTTTTAGAGCTATTTTGAACAAACAATTCAATTTTCAACGATTTTTTTTCGCATTAAAACTAAGAGAAATAACACAGTATTAAAAGCAGAACATAAGGTCTAAACAGAAAAATTAAACGTTTCTTTTGTTTCGCTTTGCACCATATAGTAGTGAAATGTTTTCTCAATGCTAAATCATGTATGTATTAAAGAAATAATTTGTTTTTTGTTAAGAATGAATTCAAATATCAATTTTAAATATTAATAATCTCTTACACTATAATTTTGTATAATAAAAGGTTTTGTTAATTTTAACTTGGGTTCATTATGCGTATCGGTATCGGAATCGGTATCGTCGATATTTCTTTTTGAGTATCGGTATCGGATCGGCAAAACAGCGTATCGTTACTTCCCTCATATAAATGATACATATGTACATATGTATATGTAATTATTATTAGTATTCTAATACACCTGCCCACCATAATTATTATATGTACATACATATGTTTGTATGTACATACATATATATACATATATACAAATTTAACATATAGCATGTATATACATAAATACATACATACACATACATATAGATATAAATAAAAGGCATATTTTTATTTAGTAAACATATTAACTTTGGAATATAATTTAACATAAAAATAAATGAAAACAGAAAAGTAAATCAGGGAAGTAGTACAAACTTATGTGCCCTTAATTATGAAAGTGGTCTAAGTCGATAGTAGTGAAAATGTTAATGTTAAATGTTGCATAATATGAAAATATATTTTGATTTGTTCAAATGTAATCTCCTAATGAAATATATGACTTAAAACACTTTCATAATTAACGGCACATATGTATGTATACATATGTATATGTATGTATGTACAATGTATGTAAGTATATGTATGTATGGAGTTATTTAACTTTTACCAACATTGTTAGGATAGACAAAACAACACGAAATGCATAAACAAATAGGTATTGTAAAAAGAAATTTTTTATAGGTAGATAGGTATAATCAAGAAAAAAGACTTACCGCATTCTGTTGCTGTTGCTGTTGTAATTGCTGTTGCTGCTGTTGATGCTGTTGTTGCTGCTGTTGCTGTTGCGCTTGCTGCTGTTGTTGCTGCTGCTGTTGTTGTTGCTGCTGCTGTTGTTGCTGTTGCTGCTGCTGTTGTTGTTGCTGCTGCTGTTGCAGTTGGGCGGCTGTATTTGCATCAATTTGTCCTTGATTGGCTGCCGAATACCACCACTGGGAACCGGGTACCGCAGCTGCTGCTGCAGCCTGTGCCATATTCAAACGATAATCGTAGGCGGGTGTTCCGGCTGCATTGGACGTCGCTACAACTTGGGCCATTGTGGTGGCCGGATTTGGAAAGCTACTAGCCATTTTATAGGTGAACAATTGTTGGGTGCCAACACCGGACGTCGTGTTGGCGTTATTTTGATGCGCCTGCTGTTGATTCTGTTGGACAACAACTTGTTGTTGTTGCTGCTGATGCTGCTGCTGCTGTTGCAATTGTTGTTGTTGCTGGACAGCAGCGGCTGCTGCAGCGGCTTGCTGTTGTTGCTGTGCAACCAATTGTTGCTGATAATGTTGTAAAGTTTGCTGATCAATTGTTTGTTGTTGTTGTTGCTGTTGTTGTTGGTGTTGTGTAGCTGCCGCAGCGAGCGCGCCAGGCCACCATAAGGCAGCCTCGGCAGCAGTCGCTTGGCGTTGACCCCAAGCGCTATGTTCTGACATAATAATTTTCTGAGGTCGCTTTTGTTTTCTTTTCTCTATACTTTTGCTAATTTTTTCGCCTAAAAACTAAACCCCGAGGAAGTAAAATAAAAAGTGTGCGGGTGTATGTGGGAATTTATTGTTCCCGTTTTTTATCTTTAATTTATGTTATTTACAAAAAAAAAAACGAATTTGGAAGTATCACAATTCTGTTAGACAAAATTCAAAACAAAAAGTAAGGTTAGTTTTGATTTAAGTGGAACACTTTTTTAAGGAAGCTATTTTATATTAATACAATATTAATGCACTTTACACTTAAATATACATACATACATATGTATGTATGTACTACGTATATACTAAGTACATATTACATTAAAGAAGTTTTCACTTGTATTTTATAAATTTATTTTACTGGTTGTGGTGCAAAGCTACGTTACGTTATTTTGGTTGTTACTAGATGAGCTACTTGTTGAAGTACCATTTAAAGTTAGTAACTTAGTTGGTATTTGTTGAGAATATTTTTTAAAAGGTAGGTATTAGGTATTCTTGGATTATCACTATGCTTTTCCTTAGCAGACGTTTTAATTATTGCATCGATTTTTTTTATTAAACAAATTAAATTTTTTTATAATTGTATGGAGTACACGTACAAAAGTACGTATGTATGTATGTAGGTACTTATATTTTAGTATCTTTCAACACAGTGCGCTTTTACTACTATGTAGGTACCTACATACATACTACATATGTAAGTATGTAAATATATTTATTCAATTTAATATTTTTTTATCCCTTTCTTACTAAATCAGGCGCACATTTTTATGTATTATTTTTGTATTATTGTAAATTTTTTTAATAATTTAAGAGTGTAAACAATTTTTATTTAATGGTTAAAAAGTTAAAAAACTATAAATACAGCCATCATTAATTTTCAAAAAGAAAAAAAGGGGAATAAGGAAAACACATGAAATTTATATACCATAGACATCAATGATGGTCGTTACATACACATGTGTATGTATGAATGTTTGTATCTATGAGTATGTTGTGTGTGTGTGTGTGAATGTGTATGCACATACATATGACAACAGCTAGCGTTGTATGCAGCTTGTTCATTTTGTTTTTTACCTATCATTCTTTTGTGTTTTCTTGTTTCATACACACAGTATTTAAAAATATCTACATTTGTTTGTATGTTTTGTTGGATGGTGAAATTGTTCTTGTTGTATGGCTTGAACCAGAGATTGTGTATGTGATGCAAAAAAGGGAGAATTGAAACAGTAGAAATGTTTTGTTTGCGAAGTGTGCACCAAATAAACTTCTTTCAAAGATGCCAGATCGTACTTTTTAATTAGGTCGAATTTTCCAAATTGTTAACACGTGAGACTGATTTTAATAACTAAAACAATCAAGCGCCGTAAATTTAAATAAAAAAAGTTAGTTTGAATTTAAATTTGAGGTAAACATAAGTAAGTACATACATACATATATACAGCTGTGTTTAATATAATAGGAGTGCTGCAACAGAATATTTTTTTCACGTAAAAGTCGTTAGTCTGGAAACTTCCAAACTGCAAAATTAATAAAAGAATTGTACGAAAAGTCTTTTGTGTATAACTTAATTAATTAATTTTTACATTTTCGACTTAGGTGGGTTGTCCAAAATAATAGGAGTGTTTGGGATTTCTTTCAAATAAAAATTCATATTAAATTTTAACATAAGAAAAAGTGTAAAGTAAATTTGGAAATGATACGGAATATCGTATTTTGTAATTTAAAACTATAATTATAAATCTATTAGGGACGAGAAAAACATTATTCTCAAGCAAAGAGCGTTTATTAATGATCTTCGAAAAAAAGCGTAAACATACAGAGAAATTAAAGAAATCCTTGAGTGCTCCGATCAAATGATAGAAAACGCCTTTATCGTATGAAAATAAAGCAGAAACTCGAGAGAGCAAACGCAAAACGTCTAGTGTGAACGACCGACTTATAATAAGGTATAGGAAAACCAATCCTTCGGCTTCGTCCAAAAAGATATTACGGGATCTTAACATTGATGCTAGTATCATAACTATCCGCAGACACTTATTACAGTACCAACTAATTGCAAGAAGTCCAAGGAAGGTTCCTCTTTTAACAAAAAAGCAAGCATCCGCACGCTTAAAATTCCCTACAGGTCATGTCAAAGGGCAATAAGAACAATGAAGAAATATATTATGGACAGATGAAACCAAAGTTGCATAGTGACACATATGGATGGGGAACGTTTTTGTACAGTGGTGTTGGTCCAATACAGCAAATAAAAGGAATGATTGATAAAAATTTTTATGTGAAAATAATGAACGAACTGATGTTTCCATATTCAGAATGGAATTTATCACTAAAATGGGTATTCCAATAAGATAATGACTCAAACACACCAGTAAACTAGCAACGCAGTGGTTTTCAGAGAATAGAGTGGCTGCTATATCGTGGCCTGCTCAGTCTCTAGACCTCAACCCTATTGAACATCTCTGGAAAGATGTGTCAAAAAATATGTTGAAGAAAAAACAGCAACGGTTTATGGAGCATAGTCGAAGATGCGTGGAAGAAACTCCCGTGAAAGCGATGCATCGCGATATCAGGACTTTATTGACTTCATGTGTCGAAGATGTGCAACAATTATTGAAAATACAGATAATTCAACAAGATATTGAAAATAATAACCTTATTTTTATATAACTGCAAATTTTACTTAAATTTTTATATAAAAATTTTTCGCTATTCACTCACACTCACTCCTATTATTTTGAACAGTGAATTTTTAACCAATTTTGTTATTTAGTTTTTTTTTCTATTTCTTGACCATAAATTACCTTCTGAATTTTTTTAACATAAACTTATAAATAAATAATTAAATCTGGTAGGTACAAAAAAATCTGAACAAAACTACGAATTTTTTTCAACGAACTGAAAACATTTTTTTTTTGAGATTAGCACTCCTATTTTTTTGAAAATAACTGTACATACATGTAATATTAATTCAATTTAGAAGATATTGTTTTGAATTTGTTTTTGTTAAATATGTCCTTTAATAATATGTAATTAAAACTTTCCTATTTCTTATGTAGCTTCATTCCTACATACATATATCACTCATTTACTCAAACAACGCCATAACTAAAAAAACCAGTTTGCCAGAAAACAAGTTTGAAGTTTTCAATTTGCACACAAATTAATGGAAAAATAAAATTTAATTTTTCTCTCAAGAGTTCGGTAAACAATATATTTGTGTGACATTTTTCAAAATATGAACAACTATAAGGAGATTAATTTCAAAAATTCCATTTTTTTGAGTTATGACGTTCTTTGAATATGTAGTATGTTCATACATACATACAGTATGTCAAGTAATTGTTTTTACATAGTTAAAATCGTTGTAAGTTTTGACTTTTATCGTAAATATGTTTCTCCCTTTTTGCATTATGAAATTTTTTTGTAGTTGACTTCATTTTATATACATTTAAGTGCACATATAGTCGTAAGTTATAAGCAAAATTAAGAATGAGAGCATAAAAATTAGATGAAAACCAAAAAAACTCAAAAATTTCTTTGTCAAGAAAATGTTTTTACATCCTTGTATTATATAGTAAGCAAATGGGAAAGATTTTAAGGTGTACAAAAATTAATATTGTTTTTGGCCGCCATTGGCATCAAATAGGCCTATAAGACGACTTCTCATAAAAAAAAAAATTTCCATATATACCGCTGAAATTTCTCACTTTCCCCTCGTATTACTGTTCTTAACTCCATTTAGTTCTTGAAATATAATTTGGAAACACTATTTTTCAGTTAAACCCATAAATTTTGAATAGGATGTAGATCTGGACCTTGAGATGGAGTATCCACAACTTTACCGCAATTGAAAAGACACCATGTTCTTACCCAAAGTGCCTCATGTTTGAGGTCAATACATTAATACAAATCTAAAACGTCCATACATATCAGCAATAAAGCCAACCTTACTCGCGCTGTCAACCAAAAACCATTTCAACGTATTGAAGTACCGCTCAGTAACACTCTCCCATGAGACAAAGGCAATTGCTAAAAAGATAAATAAATAAATAGACTGTACTTAAAGAACTGCTCGCAAATTCCCGCCTCTTAGAATGCAGCACAAAGAACAACAATGGGCTTTTGCGATAACGCATACTTCCAAGCTTGATGGCTACTACGATAATGTGATTTGCTGCGACGAAACCAAACTTCTGCTTTATTAGAATTACAGATCTAACAAAGTATGGATGAAAAAATTTTTTAAATATTGGGAAGTGAAACCATTAACCCAACTGTAAAATTTAAAATAATTTGGTTGATGGATTGGAGGTATATATAGTATGTATACGTATATATGTTTATGCTGTAAAAGGAGGAATAAATTTGCTGTATTGAAAATATTATGGATGCGGGGCAGTTGCTCAATATATTGAAGTATTGTTTTGGATGAGAGCTTGAGTAAGGTTGGCGTTATTGCTGGTAAACGTGGAAGTTTTAAATTTGTATTAATGTATTGACCTGAAATGTAGGGCACTTTGGGTAAGAACATGGTGTCTTTTCAATTGCGGTAAAGTTGTGGATACTCCATCTCAAGGTCCAGATTTATATCCTATTCAAAATTTATGGGTTTAACTGAAAAATAGTGTTTCCAAATTATATTTCCAGAACTAAATGGAGTTAAGAACAGTAATACGAGGGGAAAGTGAGAAATTTCAGCGGTATATATGGAAATTTTTATTTTTTTTTATGAGAAGTCGTCTTATAGGCCTATTTGATGCCAATGGCGGCCAAAAACAATATTCATTTTTGTACACCTTAAAATCTTTCCCATTTGCTTACTATATAATACAAGGATGTAAAAACATTTTCTTGACAAAGAAATTTTTGAGTTTTTTTGGTTTTCATCTAATTTTTATGCTCTCATTCTTAATTTTGCTTATAACTTACGACTATATGTGCACTTAAATGTATATAAAATGAAGTCAACTACAAAAAAATTTCATAATGCAAAAAGGGAGAAAAATATTTACGATAAAAGTCAAAATTTACAACGATTTTAACTATGTAAAAACAATTACTTGACATACTGTATGTACTATGGACGGAGGTCAAAATAAGTATTCAACATACATAGGTATAGCTACCAAGACTTTTTTGTTTCCATCAATAACAAACGAATTACTGTATAATTTTACAAAATGAACTTGAAAATTGTTATATTGAAGAACTTCGAAATGTATTCTATAAAAATGATAAGATCATTAAAGTAACTAACATAAAAATTTCATCAAATATACAATAAGTTAAGAAAAAAAAATGTATTCGACATCGGCAATATTCTTATAATATAAAGTATGTACAGTCCATGATTTGGGTATATTCTGGACCGATTTTTCGTTACTGCTCTAATTTATTTACATAGGTACCTATGTATATTTAGTGGCTTATTCATAAAAAATATTTCAGGTTTATTAAGCGCTTATTTGACATATGTCTATGGGAAATTTGTCAAATAAACCTGTAATAATCCTAAAATATTTTTTATGAATTAGACCCTTAATTTATTTTTGCTTGTAGTCACTTTTTCTTATTTTTTCCGAAATGGCCCCAGAGGTATTCAATAGGACTAAGATCTGGGCACTTTGGTGATGTTTTTATTATTTTAGATCAGGTCTTGTATTGATATGTAGCGCAAAGCTCAGGATCGTTGTGTTTATAAAACATAAATTTATCCGACAGTCCTAATTTTTCTATGCTTATCTGAAAATTTTGCTTCAGTAGGTCAATGTTTAATTAATCAATTATTTAATTGATTAGTACTAAAAATCCCTACATCTGAAGCCATCCTACACACCCTGGCGATATACCGCCCCCGCCGTGTTTCACAGTTCGTATGACCTATCGATCGCTCTTAAGGTTCTGTATTTGGTTTAAGTTGCACTAAAACTCCATATCGCCCATATCATCCAAAAAGATTGTATTTGCTTTCATCAGCAAAAAATTATATCCATAATTATATCTATGCAGTTTTCCGATTGCTTATTTACATACTCTTTTGCAAACTGTAATCTTAACTGTGTGGTTCTCTCTGTAAATTCAGCATTTCTTAATTTAATAATGGATCAACGACGTTATATGTATTGACCTACTGAGGCAAAGTTTGCAGATAAGCATGTTAATAGTGTTTTTGTCCACTGTAGTATTATTCCTTTAAAACATTTTTTTATTTTGTTTACTATATGTACTGCAATACTACGCACATCATACAATTAAACAAAATCACTTTCATACCATTGTATCAGAACACCGGCTGCGTTCCATCACAATAAAAAGAAGTTAACATTTAAAGTACCTATTTATAAAAAAAAACAAGAACAAATTGTTTATAGTTAGACATATGTACATAAATGACTAACAATAAAGGGTTTATTTTTTCTCATTACATACAACATACTACACATGAAACTCACAGTCAAATAAACAACACGAAAAACTCAATGCTTTACACATAAGTAGATAAATAGACGGATAAATCTTAAAGGGAATACGAAAACAAAGTTATTTTTCACACTGTACAATAAAATCATTATAAAAGATACATATTTATGATGTGTATGTGTATGTACGTATGGATGTATGGATGTGTGAATGTATTTGCTGCATGTAATATGTACACACTAAATTCAATATTTGTTGTTTTACTTTTTCGTACTCAACGTACAAAAATACACTACACAATGCTCACGGTAGCTATGCTTTAATGCTTTTTCCTCTTGTAATTTTTTTACTTGCTGGCTGGTTGCTATTTAATACAAAAAAAATAAAAACAACAACAAAAAATTTTTACGAAAAGAAACTTTTTGTGCAATTTTATTATTATAGGGCGCGCTTTGAATTACGAGGAACTTCTTTGGTTTGGCTTGCTTGGTTTATTTTCTTTTTTGTTGTACTTTTTTTCTACACTATATTCTATTATAATACACAAGAGCAGTAAAACACACAATTCACACAATGCAATGCAAACGACGTTTCTTTACCGTATGTTTATTGCTTGCCTGCCGTAGTATACTACTAGCCCTTGGCCACTAATACGTTTGCCTTTACCATCCATCCATATACATACATTCAATCGCTGATAGCAGTGTTGTTGTTGCTACTATTGTTGTTTTATTGTGTGAGTGTGTATACTTGCTTATATGCTTTACACCACGCTTGTGTATTGTATTTGCTGTAGTTAGATTTTTTGTACTCTCTGCGCGCAGCGCTGCCAACTTCCCTTTCCCCTTGTTTTAAATTCAATTGCCTTATACGAGTTTGTATCTGTGTTTTGTGTCTACAGCGAAAAAAAAATTCAATATGCAGTTTGTGTGTGTTTGTATGTTTGCCAGTTTATTTGTAGAAAGCAAAAAAGAAATAACCAACCATTAACAACAAACATCGTCATCATCATCGTCGTCGTCGTAGTCGTCGACAATAATATGAAGACAACAACAAACAATAACGAACCAACGAGTAAAAAACGAGGTAACTAAAAATAAATGTTGTTTTGACGCGATTTTTTGTTACCTTTTTGCAACATGGAATCTTTATGCAATCTATGATACTGCAATTGATAGATGAGTAGATGCTAATATGTAACGACGTTATTTATAAAAGTTAACTGCAACAGTAGGAAACAGCTGAGCGATATTGTTATGTGAAAAGTAATAAAAATGGTTATAGAGATGTAATGTAACGTAACCTACTTTTCATATAAAAATTTCGCTCAGCTGTTTACTACGTTGCAGCTACATTACATTACAATCGGCTAACTGAGCCTTAAGGCTTTATAAAGGCTTTTTACAACAGTTTTTCATAAAAATTTTTTCTTATTAAGCCTTTTCTATTAAGCCACAATAATTTTTATAAATAAGGCTGTAAGAATATACGGGTAGCTACATACATATAAACATATTGATAAGTCGATTGAATTTTCTAGGGCAAATCTAAATTATGCAACGATTTTACCAAATGTTACAGAAATTTTACTTTCAGAAATTCTTCTTTAGTATTTATGAAGTTAGGCAAAGTTTATATGAAGTTAATCATTTTATATCAGTTGGAGACCGCGCGGGGGCTGGGTTAACTTCAACATATTGTCACCATAAATCCAAAAAGACGTTGCTGCACTTTTTAACAGAAGAAGCGAAAGAATGTATAAGTTTAAGGCTTTATATGTACATATTTCTAAGGCCGGGTTTACATCTGTGTGCCAAATGCCACACAAGCTTAAAAAAAGCGTAACCAACCAATTACTAATGAAAAACTATTTGATTCAGACATGTATTTATTAATTTAAACAGTTTCATACATAACTAATAGACAATTTTATAGAATCCAAAATGATTGCAAACTGTTTAAATTAATAAATACATGTCTGAATCAAACAGTTTTTCATTAGTAATTAGTTGGTTACGTTTTTTTGGGCAAATGACACACAAGAAATGCCAGATGCAAACTCAGCCTAAGTATACTCCTAACTTTAGGATTAGGGTTAGAAAACCAATGTGGATGTGATTCCACAAAAAAACTGTAGGAAATAGTAGTTTTTCTTAATTGCTTTTTACAAGAAATACTGAAGTACCTATTCCAAAAAAAACTTATATTATTTAAAAAAAGCAATAGGGACATTCAAACAGTAGTCATAAAGTCATAGTGATTTTAATTAAAAGGTACTCGTAGTCCATCTTCACTCGTTCCCACTCCCCTTCACAAAAGCTTTGAAAATCTACAAGGCGTACATACATACGAGTATGTATATGTACAGTTGTGTTCAAAAAAAAATAGGAGTGCTAATTTCAAAAAAAATTCAGTTCGTAAAAAAATTCTTAGTTTTGTTCAGATTTTTTTACATCACATTTAATTACATATTCATAAGTTTATGTTAAGAAAATTCAGAAGGTAATTAATGGTCAAGATATAGAAAAAAAACTAATTAACAAAATTGGTAAAAAATTCACTGTTCAAAATAATGGGTGTTAGTGAACGACGAAAAATTGTATATACCTATAAAAATTTAAGTTAAGATGGTAGTTATATAAAAACATGCTCATTATTTTCAATATATTTTTGAAACGTCTATTTTCAATAATTTTTGCACATCTTCGAGACATGAAGTCAATAAGGCCCTGATATCGCGAAGCACAGCTTACACGGGAGTTTCTTCCTCGCATCTTCGACTATGCTCTATAAATCGTTGCCGTTTTTTCTTTAACATTTTCTAAGCACCGATTGATTTTGGTTTAATTTTGATACTTTGAGAACTTATTTATAGAAAATTTTTCCGCTTAAAATGTAAGGCTTTGATTAGAATGCTTGATTTGTTAGTATATGTATCTTTTTCATGTTTTGTTTTTTTATTGTCTTTATTATTCGCATACTTTAGCGAATGCAAATAGCAAAAGTAAGCGAATAATTCGCGAATGCGAAAGCGAACATTCGTTACTTCCCTAGCAAACACAATCTGGAGAAGCAAATATTTAAAGATGAAGCTTATTGTAAAAAAAAAACGCAAATTGTTTGCAAATTTTAAGGTTTTTAAATTTGTTTGTTATTGACAACCTTGAAGATTACCCAAAACAAAAAAGCCGAATTTTTCCTATACACTCTTTTCAATTGAGTGGTGGTGGTTGTGTTTTCTTCTTTTTGTGGTGTTGTTTAGCTTCGTTTGTTCGGATTGTGTAGATGCCAACGTCCGTGTGTATGTGTGTATATGTATCTATTGTATGCACATAATGTGATTTTATTTTCTTGTCTATATACCATGTTCTAATTTGCCCTGCCTGTGCTTTTGTTTTACTTTAATTTAAAGTTTTTTGTTAGTCTCCCGTCTCTGCATTTTTGCCCTTCGAAACTTTAATTCGAGTTTTCTTGATGACCAGTCTTGAAAGAAGCGCACACATGTATACATACATACATAACATATGTACCTACATACACATCTAAAATTTAGATTCTAAATATATCTATGGCATAGATACTTTGTGCCTGTTTTGTATTTAATAAATGTGCGTTTGTCGGTATGTATGCAATAAATACGTACACACATACATACATCATACACATGTATACATATGGATGCTTTTGGCGTTAAGTTAAGTTATTATGGTTTGCTTGTTTATTATTAAATTTCATAAAGAAAAACTTTTTCAATAACAATATTGAAAAAGTAATACAAATTGGCAACAAATGCAAAAAAAAGAAATAAAATGTGCATTGCGCACCAGCAAAAAAAAAAAGCGAACTATAATCGACCGGCTGTTTAACTATTTACGAAGAATGTTTTAGGTTAACAGGCATGCCAGATCGTTTGTATAGCAATGTGTTATGTTGTATTAAATAAAAATTCCCAAAATACCTACCAGCTATTTTATGTTAGCAAAAGAAAGTAGTTATTTTATTTTTATAAAAGCTTTTGTTACAGTACAGTAATTAATGAAACTTAAAAAAGTTCAATTGTAGATTAAAAGGGATTCCTATAAAATAACGGCCTTATTTATAAAAATTACAAGGCTTTATAAATTATAAATTTAATTCTGTATAAACAGTAAACGAAAAAAATAACAACAAAAATAATTCAATTTATTTTAAGATAAATTTAATTATTTCTGATGATTTTACTAGTGATGTAACGATACGCCGTTTTGCCGATCCGATACCGATACTCAAAAAGAAATATCGCCGATTCCGATACGCAATATTGAAACTGAACATAAGTTAAAATTAGCAAAACCTTTTATTATACAAAATTATAGTGTAAGAAATTATTAATATTTAAAATTGATATTTGAATTCATTCTGAAATTGACAAAAAACCAATTTTTTTTTTAAATTCATACATGATTTATCATTGAGATAACATTTCACTACTATGGTGCCAAGCAAAACAAAAGAAACGTTTAATTTTTCTGTTTAGACTTTATGTTCTGCTTTTAATACTGTGTTATTTCTCTTAGTTTTAATGCGAAAAAATCGTTGATAATTTAATTGTTTGTTCGACACAGCTCTAAAAAAATTTCTGATGTATCGCAGTATCGACAGTAAAATATCGGCGTTATCGATATACCGGCAAATCAGAAATATCGCCGATATATCGGAATCGGTATTCGTATTCGTTACATCCCTAGATATAACGCGCCAAAAAAAGTACATGACGTTGTTTTAGTAAATGAGCGATGTGTATGTAGCAGGGTTGGTGCAATTGTACTTTTCAAACTATTCAAACTCGGAAAGTGCAATAGTACACCAATGACTAATTTAGTACATTTAAGGAATCTCCCCAGTTTCACTTCGCATTTGTTTTCAAACGATTGCATGTAAATTTTATTTTTGAAAAATGAAACTAATTTTCTTCTCACTTGAAAACAGTCTTGTGAAAGCAAAAATGTGAACTCGTCCATTTCCAAATTATTTTTTGTTTGTTTCTAAATTCGTATGCTAGAACACATGCTATTAATTTGTATATTTTAAATTTCAACTTAAACAGGTGTAGCCATCCCAACTTACAAGCAAATTTGTGAAAAGGATTTGGTAGCCAGAACCAGCGTGACCGTTTGACCGACTAAAGTGGCAAATTGCTACTTTTTCGACTGCCTTACCACTTTTTGTTCCCCTTTCTTTTTAGAGTGAACTATATAATAATGCATTAAAAATAAAAATTTTAGTGTAGTTGTATCGTTTTTTTTAATGTTGCCCCTTTTGTTTGATAAATCCCCTATTTGATAATCAATCCCACTTTTTGAAAAATGTCATCGGTCACCCTGACGAATAAAAATATGTAATTTGAACTAAAAAAATTAAAAAATCTTTTAGTACAATTAAGATTAACAGCCTGTTTTTCGAAAACATAAGCCCTTTCGTTTATAAACAATAACGTTTAAAATTTGCTTTTTATAAAACATTTTCAAAATCTTTCGTTTTGTCATTAAAAACAGATTTTTAGGTATAACAAAAAAATCACACTCACAAAATTATAGATGTGACAAAATAAAATAAGTAAATTCTATTAAAAAAATTTTAATGTAAAATTTGAAATAAAATTCATTTCAAATTCATTTAAAATTTTATGAACAAGGGGGTAAGAAATTTATTTTTAACCATCTACTAAGTAGATGGTGTAGGCATAGTTAACTAAAAATGTATGCATTTTATTGTTGCCGTGTTTTAAATTTACCACGATTTATCAAAGCTACAATATGTAAAAGATCTACACAATACCCAACCGTGAATACCGCTAATATTTTATTATTATAATATTTAATAGCACGTGTAGTATTTCTAAATCCAAAAGCTAATCGAAAGAAAAATTATCTGATTGAAAAAATCGTTTCATGTACATACATATGTATGTATGTATGTAAACATTAAGGTTGCCAAGCGCCGCTGATTTTATGAATTCTAGCATTTCGGGATTTTGAAAGTCTAATCATCGCTTTTTTAGATGCATTGGAATTTTTTGTTATTTTGAGGTAGAATTTGTAAAATATAACAACAAAGAAACAGAATTTTATTAAGAATTTGCTTTTTATTTTATGCAATGAAAATTTTAATTTACACAAAATTCATTAAATTAAAGTACAAGATTATTTACTTTTGTGATATAGTAGTGACATAAATAATTCATATGTAATTTTAGCGTTATTTTGAAAATAATATATGGAATTCAAGGTACATAAAGGTGTTTATATATGTACATTCATATGTATGTACATACGTATAGATATCGTTACCTTAATATATGTACATTAGACCGAATCGAAAAAAGTTTTCCGTACACCAGCGAATATAAAATATTGTTCCAAGGACATTTAAAAAAAATTTTTTTTGCCGAACGTAGGGGTCGCCTTTTTCGTTTTTTCGTTATATCTTCTACATTTACAGTCCGATCTTAAAGTTTGATATATCGAAAAGAATTAAAACAAGTGAAATAATTGTTGTTGTTTGTGTCTAAAATATTGGCCTTCTTGAAACAAAAAATTCGATATATCAAACTTTAAGATCGGACTGTAAATATGGCAGATATAAAGAAATAACTAAAAAGGCGACCCCTACGTTCGGCAAAACAAAAAAAATTTTTAATATTTGATAATATTTTTAATTTTTGAAACAATACTTTATATGTTAGATATGGTTCGATAAGATATTTATTAGCGCTGGCTGTTAAATATAACCTACATATACATCAAATGGATGCAGTCTCTGCATACTTAAATGGAATTTTAAAGGAAAACTTGTATATGTATCAACCTGAAATGTTCGATGATGGATCCGGAAAAGTTTGCAAGCTAAAAACGTCAATTTATGGATTAAAACAATCAGGCCGAGTGTGGAATGAAACAATAAATTTTGAATTAACAAAAATGGGATTTTCAAGAGGCGAAGTTGATCAATGCATATATCATAAAGTATCTGAAGATGAAATTCTATACATTGCTATTTATGTTGATGATATTCTAATATTCTCTAACAATATCAAGTCCATTAAATCTTTGAAAGAAAAACTTAGCAGTAAGTTTAAAATGAAAGATTTAGGAGAGGTGTCATCATTTCTTGGCATGAATGTTAGTCGAGGTAAAGATTTCGTTAAAATTGATCAATCGAAATACATAAAAGATGTTTTGGAACGTTTTGGAATGAGTGATTGTAATCCGACAACGACTCCTATTGACTACAACCAAAAGTTGTCGAAAAATATGTCTCCAAATGATGAAAAAGGTAAACAAGAGATGTTGAAAACGCCCTATATGGAAGCGATTGGGTGTTTGTTATATGCCGCACAAATTTCTAGGCCTGATATATGTTACGCTGTCAATTTTCTTAGTCATTTTTGCACCAATCCTGGTAAAGCTCACTGGGAAGCTGTAAAGAGAATAATGAGATACTTGAAAGGAACTATTAACAAAAACATAATGTATAAAAGGCAAATAGATGGTGAAATAGAAGGTTTTTGCGATGCTGACTGGGCTGGAAGTGTAGATGATCGTCAATCTACTACAGGTTATGTTTTTATGTATCAGTCCGCTGCAATATCGTGGTCTACTAAAAGACAAAAGACAGTGGCACTGTCATCGACTGAAGCTGAATTTATGTCAGTAACAGCTGCAATCCAGGAATCAGTTTGGTTAAAACGATTAGAGGCTGAACTCAATCCAAAAAGCAACAAAAGTATGATTCTATACTGTGACAATAAAGGTGCTATACAAGTTGCTCTTAATAATAGTTATTCTACTAGAACCAAACACGTAGATATAAAAGCAAAATTCATTCGACAGAAAATTGATAACAAAGAGGTCGTTTTAAAATATCTTCCCACAACGGAGATGGTCGCAGATGTTTTTACAAAGGCTGTTACTCCCCAAAAAATTAAATATTTTAGAGAAAAATTTGGCCTCAACTAATTTAATGTATCAATTAATTGTTAATTTAAACCAAGTTTAATTTGATTGTAATTTTTTATGTAATTTACATTCTGGGAGAGTGTTGAGAAATGAATGTAAATGTTTGTTTGTATATATTCTAACTTGTTACTGAAAAACAATGATACTTGGTTTTCATAGAACATAATTTTATATGTCAATAATTTTCATTATTATAAAATATATGTTAGTTCATTTTCCAAATTCATTCAATAAACTTATCAAGGGCTACATACATACATATGAGCGAATATAATTAGTCACTTAATTATTGAATTTAATAAAATAAAAAATATACATATGCATACAAATTTAAAACTTAAAGTATTTATAAAAAAAAACGCGAATTATATTTTTTTATTTTATCGATCCTCATAGTTGAATCCCGGGGAATATCGATCCCCGAAAATTCCGATTTTTGCTGAATCAAGAGTGTTGGTACATATTTTTAATATTTGTTTATTTTTTATTTTTTTGTTTTTGTTTTTTCTTAATATGCAAATGTATTTTTATCATTTAATTTTTGATTAGAAATTTATTTAATGCATGCTTGCTACAATAAACCCAAAATTTAGACTCATCCAATAACCAATTGGACTCACGCGCACATGGAACATGTGAAGCAGCTTTACAATCCCGTTGTAAGCAGCAAAGCAAAGCGCCATGTTTTAAACAATATTCGCATTCATATCGTGTACTAATCCATGTAGCCTCCTCAAGTCCAGCAAGTCTCGAGCCGACCACAAATATATTTGGAGCCCAAACGGCACATTCCTCATGAACCCATATCTCGTAGCAATCTGCTGAAACTTGTGACATTTCCGATGTATAAATGTTTATTAAATGTCCACCACCACCACCACCACCATTTAATTTGGAATTATTTTTTGTTTGAGAATTTGTCGTCTCGTTTAGGAATGGTGGCGATTTCTTAGAATAGATAGCATTTTCTAAGTAATCTTTGGTAGAGCGATATTCATCGCAATCGCTTGATATTACATAAGGTCCAAATAAATCTCCCAATCCCTTCTTATGCGGTCCAATTTGGCAAAATACACATTTCCACGATGAATCAGTTGTATCAGCGTCGTATCTATTCCCCAAAGTAGATGAATAGCATCCTTTAACTGTTTTACGTTCGAACACATAATTGTTGGATTTTTTGGATCTTGTGCATTTTTCGTTCGGATCATCTGTTGTCACAGTGTTAACAACAACAATATTTCCATTGTTTTTTACTAAAATAAATGGAGCACGGTTTTTTGTTTCGATATCTTTTGTTTGTATTTGCTTTTCTTCGGTCTCGTTTTCAGAAGACATCAAACGTTGCATGCGCGCCATCTTCTTTGGCTTCTCCTTACCACCGGCCGTCTCGGATTTACGAACTACTTTCTTCTTGCAACTGCTGCTGCTATCAAATATTTCTTTTTTATATTTAGAACACTTCTTCTGATTTTTGTTATTACTTTTAATTTTAGCGGCATTTTTTACATCTTGTTCAACGTCATCATGACGACCCTTTAAATTATGTGAAAGTGTGGTTATATCCTTTTCCCGTTTCGCGTTCTTATTGAAACTTTTTTTGGCATCTATTTCATTATTTACTTTTGCTGAAAAGTTTAATAGTTCTCTATTTATTCCAATCGAAAGTCTTCTTCGTGGTGGTATACTTTTTAAGTACAGCACAGATTTAGGAATCGAAAGGTTCTTATAATCTTTAACCAGCATATTCAGTTGTTTTGCATTTTCAGTGCCAGATATTGAAGGTGTAGCTTTTTGAGCTGCTTTAGTTGGAAGTGGAGACTTATTTAATGGTTCCTTGTTATTATCTGCACTAACAATATTGATAATACATTTTTTCGTTAACTGTTCATCGTTAGGTGGTGGAGTATTAGCAGGCTGCTCATCTTCAACGCCTGCAAACATTTCCTTCAATTTACCTTCAATTTCTTCGAAACGACTTTTTTCTAAAAGATTATCTTCTGACGTCTCACTATTCAATGGTTTTGCCTCGTTGGTTTTTATTTTTTTCTTTTCATGATCACTATCATTCGCATTTATTTCCGAAGAACGAATGTTCTTCTCATTATGGCTTGTGCTTGCCGTGCTATCATCGCAGCTGTCCAACGCAAGGTTTCGAGACATCAAAATTTGAAGTCGTTTTTTTGTTTTGGGATTACTCTCATCCACATCTTTGTGACTTGTTGATATCATTTCAGCAATTTTTTCAATAGTTTCGACATCATCTTCGAATTTTTCGCTTTCACCTTCTACCGCCACCACTTTCTCAAAATGTTTTTCCATTTTCTCGGATATTGTGCTTCTTTCCTTAGATTTCTAAATATGTATGTATGTTTGTACATATATAATTTCGTTGCTTAACAAAGAACTCTCCTCGCAAATGACCAATCCAATTCCAATCTTCAGGTTTTCATTTTGATCTATTCACAGAAAAAAACATTGCTTAAAAATTTCCAGTAGAGAATTTATCAAAAATTAAATTGTTTTCATTTTATTTTTTGCAATTTATTTCATCAATTCATTAATTTATTATGTGATCATGAGATGTGCTTAACAATTTCTACCATATCAAATATGTACATATGTATGTATGTTTGTACATTTCATTTCTCTTTATTGAACTTTGATAACAAATTTAATTGACCCGGATATTTTTGTAATTGAAATTAGTGGTAAATTTTTGAGTTTATTCATATTTCTCGATGGAAAATCGTGATTTTTATTGATCCCAGTTTGCTAAAACAAAAAACATCTTGAAAAATCTGTAGCAATAAGAAGAAAATGCTTAAGTCTAATTTAGCAGTTTTTGAGGAGAGCACTTTAAACTTTAATTGATTTTGTTTATGTAATCATAATTGTGTAAAAGATGTTACTTTCTTTCTTGCGCCACCATAATAATTGAAGGGCCCCGATTATGCGTGAACATTTTAATTGTTTGCTTTGTGTTCACCGATTTAATTTTTTTTTTTGCTTCAATCAACCGTGATTACCTTTATTATCTGTTTTTTTTTCCTTATAATGCATATTTATGTATGTTTTGATTAAACACAAGCATTTAAATCCATGATTTTCTCTTTTATTATATGAGGAGCTGTGCGAACAAAACCAGGCTACTAGTCCCGTGGACTTTTTTTACAGGTCATGCAAATTACTGAATTACCTGGATAGAGATTGGCAAAAGTCAGTTTTATTTTTTTTTAAGGTAAGATCGAACTATTTTTGAATAAAAAATACTTCGTGACTTCATAGATGTATACTTGGAGCCCGAAAAAAAAATTAAAAAAGAAATCATTTACTGAGGACATGTCTAGTTTTATCTGCCAGCTCCAGCCAGTAAATACAAAAATATGAATAAAAAATATGAAAGAAACCCCAATAAAAGTTGTTACTCTATTATCCAGAATGCTCCCGGTCCCGACCCATTACGGATATGTATCAGATCGAAAATAAAGTTATGATTTTATTTCAAAGAAATCGCCTATTGAAATAAAATAAGCAAAATGTAATTTTGCTGTAAATAGTTTTAAATGGGGAAATTATGATCGTGTCATTATGATCTCAATTTTGTCTTAAGTCGACTTAAGGACTTTTTCCTTTTTGCCACAAACATGTACAACGATTTTAATAACACAATATGTACCGTGTTTATTTGTCAAACCAGTTTTTCTCTGCTGATGTAAAATTTTTAAAATGTGGTTTGCATTTATTGCAATAATATATTCATACTAGTGATGCGGCGCGAATATTCGTGTTCGTGATCGAATTCCCGAATATTCAGGCATTTTTATACATTTGTACATACATAAGAATATTTTTCAAAAAAAAAAATAAAAAATTAAATAAATAAATGCATAAATCATAAACGAAATTTTAGTAATGACATAAAATATAACAGCCTTTTTATAAAAATTATTAAGGATTTATAATAACTTTTTAAGGAAAATTTGTATGGAAATTTGTTTTAAAAAACCTTTTCAAAGCCTTAATAAGTTTTATAAATAAGGCTGTTAGTTTATAATAATTTAAAAGAAATTATTTCAATTCAATTCTAGTACCCAACTTAAAAATAAATAAATAAAACAAACTTCTTGTACAATTAACACTAAAAAATTTAAATAATTTTTCTTTGTCCGAAAATTATTTCTTCATATTAAAAAAAAAGTATTCTTTAAATATATTGGAGGGGCAAACGATCTAGTTGCTAGATAACTGCTGTTTTATAAAAAATATTTTCTTTAGTTCGGTTAAATAATAAAATTAAAATAATATCAGTTTTGAAAATACGTCTATGACATGAACGTTTTCAAAACTTATACCATGTAGCCTCAATTGGGCCAACAACAATTTTAAAATTTACAATTTAATATTAGGTTTGTTCATTTACTAAAAATTGTTACGAATTTGTAACAATTTTTACTGGAAGTGTTCAGTAACTCAAAAAGTTTGCAACGAGAGAGCGTCAAATGAGAGAAAAAAATTGAGACAAAAAAAATCCTACAAATTATTACTAGTAAAATTTTTATTTGCAAGAATTATCCAACCAATTATCCACCTAAAAAAATTTGAATTTCTTTGTTAAAAAACATGTATACCAGGGAAGGCATTGACAATTTTCAAATTGTACCAACAACTTTAAAAATGTGTACTTTTTGTACCTTAATTGTATTTAAATATTTTTTTTTGTTGAAATTACATATTTTTATTTTTTTTTATAATCGATTTTGTTCTGGCTACCGAATCGTTTTCAAAAATTTGTTTGTTAGTTACACCTGTCTAAGTTGATATTTAAAATATAAAAATTAATAAACATGTGCCCCAGCAACCGATGATTTGTAAATGGACTAGTTCACATTTTATTGATTTTCTTGCTGCGTTTTGCTTTCACAAGACTGTTTTCAAAAGTGAAAATTGACATATGCAATCGTTTGAAAAGAAATACGGAGTGAAACTGCGAAGATTCCTTAAATGTACTAATTGGTGTACTATTGTACTTTCCGAGTTTAAATAGTACCAAAAAAAGGTGCAATTGTACCAACTTTGCCATCCCTGATGTACACTTATGAAAAAAGAGAGCATGTTTTCTTAATTTATTGGTTTTCTTTCATTTCAGAGATGGAAAGTGGAATTTTTGTATTTGGTAATGAATAATATTAAAAAATTATGAAAAATGCATAAAAATAGTAAAAATACATGAAAACTGTGTAAAGAATTTCATATTAAATGTCAATTTCTAAAAAAAAAATCAATTTAACATATTATCAATTGAAAATACATCAGAAAAAGTACAACAGGAGTATGAAGTTCGTTTGCATTTTTCAGGTGTAAATAGAACCCCAATTTAATGTATATAAATTTTACATATGTATAATATTCGCGTTCGTATTCGTGAATATCGTTTCAAATATTTGTATTCGTATTCTCGAATATCAAAAATTGACACTAGTATGTATGTATATTTGTCCGAATTAACGAGATTGTACTGTAATTGGGAGTTAAAAGTTAAATTCTGGCAACTTTATACAGTACGCATTACACGGTTAATGACCTTAAACCCAATACGTACAATAACTCTATTGCTTTTTACATTTTTGCCACATTACAATATTTAAACAAGAATACAAAGAGGTTTTGCCGTCAGTTTAATGCGTGAAAAAACGTTAAACTGATGCCACTTCACCTAAATTCCCTTTCAATCTTTTGGTTTTGTAAACATAACATAAACAAAAAGTTTTGTCACAATTTTATGCATATCCATATGAACATATGTATTTACATATCTACGTACACATACATACATACATATATATGTATGTATGTTTGTATTAGCCTTGAATGTTTACCTGTTTACAATATGTAGATTAGAGTGGCCGTTATTTATTTTTTTGTTTGATATCTTATATTCTTTCAAGCCAATATCGGTTCAGTTTTATGTAGAAAATATTCAAAAAAAATTCATAGCGATAAGTTGTGTTTTAGAGGGTGCGTGCGTCCTCCCCTCAAAGTTCGCCATCAAGCCTATTTTTCAATGCAATTTTTTGCATATGACTATCCTTTTTAAAAATCATTTTACAAGAATATGATATATGGCAATATTTTAGATCTTCTAGTCAACAACATTAGTCTCAAAGAAAGTTTGTTGCTAAAATTAATGTTTAAGGAAATAATGAAGAAAGTAACCAACAAAAGAAATACCAAAAATTTTATATACCAAAATTATATTTACATATACGGAAATTATTTATATTAAGCATGTACAATAAGACCTTATATCTATTAAATTATTTCATACATATACATACATAGGTATAGGGCATAATTTTGTAAAACACAACGCCAAGCCAAGTTGTCAAATTTTCCGGATGAAAATCGTCCAGTTGCTATTTTTGTCAAAACAAAAGTCGTCAAATGATTATAAATCATCAAATCTGGCAGCCATTTTTCTGGCGATAAATGAATTTGTGTTGACGATTGTTAGGCTATTCTTTTCAACAAAATTGAACTTAAGCATTTTTGTAATTCAGGAAAATTAGTTTGTTGATCGAGTAGTTTCAAAAATTAATCCTACCAAAACTCGTCTGCCAGATTTCGATGATTTTTCTTTTATTAATTATAACTAGTAATTTATTTTGAATTTGGATGAGAAAAATTTACAAGAAATAATTTTTGGCGATTTTATTTCATCTTTTGCCGATTTTCTGCTAAATTTTTGTATGTATGTATGTATTTTATAAAAAAATGTTATACGGAAACAAATTGATTATCTATCAAATATACATATGTATGTATATTAGGAAAAATACATAAAATTTGATTTTAGCTACTTTGGCAAATTGAAATATATCGGAAAAAATATTTGGCAACCCCGTGTACAAATTGTAATCTACTATACCATAAAATGTTGTATGATGTTATTGTAAGTGAAAACAATAAGAAATGTTTTCCCGCCACTTTTATAATAATAATAAATTTATATCTATCACTGCGTTGTTTATTCATAATAACCAGGGAAACCAGAAATATTCTGTAAAAGAGTGTATTATAAGCAGTCAAAAAATATGCTCTTAAATATATAATAAATTGGTTTATTTGTAAATGAAAATATGCATATTTTTAATTCAAAAATTCAACAACATTTGCATATAAAATAAGACAAATAAATAAACAAAACAAAAAAAAAATAGGAAATGAAATTAACAAAGAATAAGTGGGTTTGAGGTGCAGGTTGAAAACAAAATTACCATACAAATTTTCACTAAAACAAATTATAAAAATTAATTTTTATTGGATGCTCAAATTAGAATTTAACTTCAATTTCAAAAGATCACTATATGAGAACTCTGGCTTTGGAACTGTATTTTGGATAAATAAGACAATTTTTTTTATTTAAAATATTTATTGCAATAAACAACAAAATATTTACCAAGAGTTTCAAATAAAAATTGTTCCTATCTCATCTAAATAAACTTTTATACATTGACAATACTCCTTCAATGTCTACTCGGGGCAGAATCTGTCAAATAGCAAAACAGAAATTGTATTGAAACTAACGTCCGTAAAACTGATTAATATATGCATGTATAAGAAAAATTTATACACTATATGGATGGCGAAAAATAAAAATGTTTAACCCAGATAGTACCCAAAAATTTTTTCTTTAAAACTTAAATTTTTATTTCGAAAAAAAATTTATATATTTTTTTTAATGTTAAAAATATGCGTGCAGGACTGATATATGCAAAAAAATGCTTTAAAGGGTAAAATATGCACAAATATGCTGTAATAAATCGATGCCAAAATTCATTAAAAGTTCTGGGGGCAAATCACGGAATCCGATACGACTCGTAATTTAAAAATATTTCCATATAAACTCTATTGAAATATTATTAAATTACGAGTCGTATCGGATGCCGTGATTTGCCCCCTGGACGAATAAATAACTTTTGCGGGGACAATACGTCACACAAGAAAAAACATGCAATTGCATATTTGCGGTTTCCCTGATAATAACATATGAATACTGTACATATGTATGTACATATGTTTCTATGTTGTTTTTTTTAAATAACCATAAATGATCCATTAGTTTTACAATTATTTACTGGGTACGTATAGTTTAATGGTAATAACAATGCGCATACATACATATGCACTAAAATACTCACATAAATATCCATATCTATACACATTTTTTAATAAAATTTATTTATTTACTTTTTTTAATTTAGCCGTCAGCAACTAAATTGTATCTATTTACGTACATATTTATGTATGTACCTATGTCGATTATCATTCATCTTTAAAATTGCCTTTTCTAAAAAGCGCGCCAATTTTTTTCGTGTAAAACTGCTGCTGCCAAACAAACGATTTCTTCGCATATACACTGTATATTATACAGTCATATAAGCAATAAACGGCAACGCTGTATAAATACAATAAAAAAAATACTATTCTCTCTCGTTAAAAATTCTCTTGGCACAGGGTTAGCAGTTTGGGGATTTTTTGCGATTGGGGATAACAATTTTTTTCGATGAATCGAGCCATCACTTGGTTTCCCTGGAGGTTTTGGGGGTATAATATATAATTAAAAATCTTGTTCTTTTTAATGTTTATGTCAATCTCATATAAAAATTTATATTCGCTAAATCTAAAAACTGTGTGTTAGTAGTTAATGTAATGTTAACTCATCAAAATACAATTTAATTGAGTAACTGAATTTCCCTTCAACTCTAAAGGAAAATACATATTTTAATGAGGAATAATTTCTTAATCGGGCTTTAAGGTTAAGTATTTTAAATTCTTATTGAAATATTTTTATTAATTAATGTGTTTCCAAAGAAGAGAAGAAAAATTAAATTAAGACTATTAGCTGTGGGAAATACATACTTCAAAAATCTTTAACCTTTTTAAGAATGGCTTCACATTTGAGCACAAGAAAATACTATTTTGTTTGAAAGCAAGAAGAATGTGCAAAATGTATGTAATATTTATGGCTCGATTATGGATGGCAACCGAACTTCAGTTGCCGAGTTAACTAGCAATGCAACTGAAACTAAAATTGGTATTATGTATGGCAACTTTCTCCAGTTGCCAAAAAGTTATCGAAAATACGATTATGACAGATTGGCAACTGAAAATAATGTGAACAAAAATGCAAAATATAAGAAATGCAAGTGCTTAAAACAAAATCATAAAGTAAAAGTGCTTAAAATAATACTTATCTTAAAAATTATTAGTTAAGTGGAATTAATTGCTGATAAAGAGAAGGAAATGCAAAATGTTAAAACTACTAGACGGCCTAAAATTGGTTTTAAAAATCTCTTTTAACTTTAAATCATATTTTCTTTAAATATGCAAAGAAGAAACTCAAAAATAAAAATAATATAGCACTTAATTTTTAATCTGTGTGCCAAATGCCAAAAATTAAACAACAAACTTCGAAACGCTTTATAAAAAAACACTTTATAGGGCATACATATTGTTAATTTAAATGTCCCAAAATTAGAACCAGCCATTGCAATGTATTGGACGCTCTGATATTAGAACCTGTGGTTTTAATTTCTGAAATGATTGAAGTAGATATATTAGGGTGCTTATGAAGTGCGTGGCTGTACAGGAAAATATCGATATTTCCCCCAGCTAATAAAAGTCTAGTTAAATTTTTCTTCTCTCTTCAGAAACTCACATTAATTAATAAAAATATTTCATTCAATAAGAATTGAAATTACTGAACTTAAGCCCGAATAAGAAACTATTTCTGATTAAAATTCGGTACAGTTCAATTATATCTAAAAATATCTCATTTAATATGGCTTTGTTTTGAAGGAAATGAAATTTTTGGTAATAAAAATAGCTATTTTGGAGATTTTCAGGGATGAAAGCATTATCTTGCAAAGATTATTGCTGGCCTGTCACGTTATTTTTTGCGCCGCCGTTAAGAAATTAATAAAATCCCAAAAATTCACATATTTTTGATAACTGAATGAAAAGGATTCTTGAAAAAAAAAGTTTTAAGATTTTTGACATGGATTAACCCATTACTCGCCAATAGTCCTTCTATTATTGCATTAAATACATTAGGATTTGGATAAAAAAAATTTGACGAATAGCAAATGTCCAGATCAAAACACAGGATCCCTTTTCAGAGGTAAAACTGGTAAAAACTTTGTACTTACGGTACCTGTTGTTGCTATAAAATTAATCTATATGACATTTTGTTTCTTTTTTGAATGATAACGAATTCGCGGAAGATGTTAGTGGTCTTAGCATATCCCAGAGGAAAGGTTGTCACATTCCCAGATTGTGAAGCTCTTAAGTTTAATGATCTAAGATTTACTACATTTTAGCTTTAAATGTGATTCGTATGTTAAGTATCGACTGACTTAACCCGTTTAACTTCAAATAAATCATCATAAAATTACAATTATTATTTTTATGCAACGGTCTCTTCTCTTCATTTTATAATTGCGGCGCAGTTTATCTTCACAATAGTTTTTCAATATGCATGGCATATTGAAAAAAATATGCCATACAGAAAAAATTATTGAAATCGATCAAACCGTTTTAAAGTTTTAGATACATAGATTGATTGTAAATTTTCTTAGCATTTTATAATGAATAGCAATTTTATGCATGTCAGATACAAATGTTTACATACAATAAAAAAGAAGACTTAAAATGTTTCTCCCCGAAATTTTCATGGGATAAATCTCCAAAATTGAGAACTCTAATCTCTATCTTATTCCATCGCATATAAAATGTCGGCAAAGGAGAATTGAAAAAATGTGCGATGACGATGTGTCAGAGATGGGATTGAGAATTTTAAAATTGTACCAACAAGTTTCAAAAATTGTACTTTTTTTACCTCAATTGCACTAAAATAGTTTTTAGTTGAATTATTTTTATTTATTTTTATTAAAATAATCGTCGGTAGCCAGAATCGTTTTCACAAGTTTGCTTCTGAGTTCGGATGTTAAAGCATATGCTACACCTGTTTAGTTGTTTATATGATGCTTATTCATCCTTGTAAATACTTACATAGTTATATTTTCTCCTTACAATACATTTTATATTGGCCATGAAGGCTTACATTGTATTGATATTACTAAACAAATAAATAAATAAATTAATTTAGAATATACAAATTAATAGCATGTGCTCTAGCATCCGAATTTAGCAGAAAAATAATTTTGAAAAGGACGACGAGTTCACATTTTTTTGATTTTCTTTCATAACACTGTTTTTTTCAAGGGAGAAGAATATGGGTATCATTGTTCAAAAAAAAATCCATTGGTGGTCTAATGTACTTTACATGTTCTTTTACTTTACATAGTACCAAAAAAAAGTGTACATTTGTACCAATTTTGCCATTCCTGATGTGAGTTTCGTTCGCTCTCTTCGATTGAATTTGATGCAGGGATGCGAAATCAGATTTACAAATTGTACTAATTTTCAAGAAAAATTTAACTTTTTTCAGTACGATTGTATTTATTTTCTTAACTTTTATTCTTTTAATAATATTTTTAATATTTCCTTTAAATTAACTAAAAATGTGTGTATTTTTCATTTCTAATACCTTCGAGCAAAGGGTTCATAGATGTGTAGATATGTAATTACTCGTATGTATCAGTGATCAGCAATGAGAAGTGAAAAAGTGGATAGAGTAGAATCATGACTTATAATTTCTTGTACTTATTGCAATGTTGTCCAAGTTCATATCCACTCGAAAGTTTGAAGTGCTCTTCGAACTCATACTTAGCAAAAAAAAATTGCATACAAATATACAAGATACTCAAGATATAATTCAACTCTTGAAAGAAACATTTAATTTCCTTTTTCCATTAACGGCCTTTTTCACAATTTACAATTAAAAGCTAGTAGGGTCTTTAAAGGCAAGTTTTATATGAAGAACTTGCAGTTAAAGTTCACGTTTCCTATTAATCACACATTGTGAAGAGGCACATAATTTGTATGAAAATTGAAAACTTGAAACTCGTTTTTTTGGCTAACAAATTTTTTTTGTGGGGTGAGGGGGGAATAATAATTTTTGGTATTTAGTTATTTTAATAAATAAAATAATTAATAACAATCAATTCCGAAAATCATAATATAATCAATCAATCGTTTAAAATATCTAATTTTGTATTGGAAAATAAACATAGAAATTCTTCACTTGAAGTATACACGTTCAATTTTCGTTGCAATACATTATAAAAAATTTATTAACATACTTGTATTTTTTGGAAATTGATAGGCCAACTTGATTTATTCTTTCATGTCGTCTTTTAACTTCATAGTAAAGTTGAACATGTGATTAATGCCGAACTTGGTTTAAAAACATTCTACCGCAACTAAACACTGAACGACTTCACTAATTAATTCAGAATTGTTTTCTAAAAAAAATTTAATTGACTATCAATTTGTGTGAGCATTCGTTACAACTGTAAGTTCATACGTATTTTGAAAAGCAATACGTGCGATCAACTTGAAAGTAATTTGTTTTAAAGTGTAGCTACAGTGTAATACAATTTCATTTGTATCCAATTTCATAAGTTATACTACACACAGAGATGGGAATAATATACTATGCATAAAAAATATTAATACCAACTAGTTCTATCTACGCTAATGTTTTTTTTTATTTTTGTTGCATTGCGCTGCAAAAAATAATGATGCAAAAAATGCATTGAAATACATACTGCTCATACATACACACACACACAATGCACGTAGCGTAATAGGTATTACGCAATTTGTAGCTTCTTTTGTACATTCAGACAGACATACATAATATGTATGCAAATACTTGTTCGTGTTTGTTCTTCTATTTGTATATTTTTTAATTAATTGTTTTTAATTTCTTATATTCTTATTTAAATAAAGTACGTACCTACATACATATATGTATGTATGTATGTATGGTATGATTCATTTTCTTAATTTTGACAAATGAATGCATGAATGTGTCTACTATTTATTGGAAGGTACAGACATTGTGGCTGGCGATTTTCATGCATATTCGTAGATTTCCCTTTAAAATGTTGCCACTTGCTTCTGATTAATATAAACAAATATTAAATTTTTTTGTTTTTAACTCTTGATAGCATTTATTTGTAAGCAGCGTTGTCAACTTTTTAATTTCAGAAAGCACTGAAACCGGTAAAAAAGCACTAAATTTTTAATTATTTTAAAATATTTATACACAAATATGCATATAAAAATAAAGGAATCGGTTGACCTTGCATTCCATTTCTAAAACTATAAAATTGAGGCATCCGATACACATTTTAATTTTATAAGAATGAGTGAATTCTTTCTTAAATAAGTTTGGCGAAGCCTTTTGAAGTTATCACAAAAAGATTTAATTTTAATAGTTTTTCGCCAGGAAACAAACGTATTTTTCGAATTCAGTAAAATTAGCAGTAATCGGTAAGTCTTTATGAGGTTAAGAGCTGATTACATTTTGAAGTCGATGGTGTAAGTAGTTAAAAAAATGTTTAAATAAAATTTGGTTTTTATTATATTCTGGTGTGAAAACATTATTTAGGCTGCGACTGAACATGTGAAAAAGATAATAAATTATGATGGAAATAAAAAAGGGTTCAAAAATGTTGTGCAGCAAACCCAATATAAAAAACAAATTTAATAATTAAAACAAGTGATTTCCAAGTTTATCAAGTTAAAAAAATATTCATATGTACTATGTACTTAATATTTTAGAAAAAATTTAACCAAAATTAAAAAAAAATTACTCGACATTGGGGAAAAATGTTACCATTTTTCAAACTAACGAAGGCGTGAACCAAGTGTAAGGACATTCTGTTTCGTATTTAAGACTTAAATAAAGTCATAGAAAAAAAAATGCGATCAACTTCTCCGTTTAAATATGGAAGTTACAGAAGGTTGATGGGAATGCAACTTTTGATAATGCCTCCAACGAGTTCATATCAACTGAAAATTCGATAGTGGACTCAATATTTACCCTAGACTAGACTAAATTTCGATATTGCACTGTACTTGGGCAAATACTTCTATTGTGTATTTTTTTTGTGTGGCGAAACATTGTTTATATTAATTATGCTTAAAATGTTAAAATTTGAGGGTAATATTGGGGACTATTTCTTCAACCAAGCATTGTACAATCTTATTAGAATTGTTTGAAATGCTTAATTTCAGTTCTGAGCTTATTTTTTTAATATAGACTTCCTCGAAAGAAAAAATATGTAAGGAAATTTTTCTTTGAATTTTTGGTTTAGTGCCACCGCCTCGAAACAAAAAGCACCGAAATGAATTTAAAAAAGCACTGAGCACTAACTTCAAAATTTATCGCGTCGAAAATTTCAAAAAGCACTAAAAATGGTGCGAAAAGCACCGAGATGACAACGCTGTTTGTAAGTACTATGTACAAAGGTATGTACATATGTATGTATGTTCATTAGAGAGTCTTACATCGTACAAAGAAGACAGATTCGTTTTTAATCCACTTCAAAAAAGAAGGAGGAGGTTAACAATTCGTCTCTGGTTTTTTTTGGGGGTGTTACTTCATAGCTCGGTACATTTTAGACCGATTGTAAAAATTCTTTTTTTTTTGTCTAAGAGTATAGCTTCCCATTGTAAAAGTGGGCGTGACGACGCCCAAAAATATTTTATATTTAATTTTATAATATTCTACTTATTTGATTACTAAGAAACCTATCATACACATTTGGTTCTTTTAATTATACAATTTGAAACTGGAAAAAAATGGGCGGGGTTACGCCCATTAAACTTTATTATATTTCACGCGGTTCTACTTAACAGATTTTTGGGTTTGCGAAACTTACCACACACCTTGAGCTCTAAAACAGACGCAATCCTCCATTTAGAAAAATGGGCGGAGTCACGCCCAGTAAAATTTAATATTTTATTTTAAGTGGTTCTACTTTACTGATTTTTACAAGACTTAACACTAGGGTATTAATTTAATCGGGTTTTTGCTTTAATAGGTTAATCGCTCGATTAATTAATCGAGGTTTTTGCTTAATCGGTTAATTTTGGTATTTACCGGTTAACCGAATTCGAAAACCGAATTAACCGAATAATAAAATGTTTTCAACAAATAAAAGTGCATAAATTATTTATTAATTTGAGTTTATTAGTAAAACCAAAAACACACATAATAATTCTTCAACTAATTCGGTTAATTGTTTTAGAACATTTTTTGTAATACTATCGATAGTTACTTCTTCGGATCATCATCTAAGTTATAATGACAGAACTCAGCGAAGAATATTCTGTAAAAAAGTTAATTTCTGAATTTCTTGGCTTTCGTTTTTGTAGTCTCTCATTAAATATAATCCTTAATTAAATCGTAGGCAACAGTATTATTGGCTTTTATTAAATTATTAAATAAAAACTTAATAATTTCCTCCAGTTAGAGTACAAGAGTCTCTAGTCAAACTTATTTATAGTCATGTTCAAAGATTTTGAAGTTTTACTTAAGTTAAGTTTACTGAACATACTTCTTTGTTTGTATCAAGGCCTATTTATTAGGTCTATGCAACTCTACAAAAACACAGTAACACAAAAAACAACTTTATGTTTAAGTTGTCAGAAACACACACAAACATAAACTAAAGTTTGTGTTGCAAACAGCTTTTGACAATTTAAACACGAAAACACCGAATACCATCAGGACGATTGCGTTGACCTGATAAATAGGCCTTGGTTTGTATGAAAAATAATTTCTAAACACTCACATTTTGCAAATGAGACGAAAGAAATAATTATTGACACAAAAAATAAGTTGTAATACTAAAAAAATATGAAAAAATTTGCTACGTGGCTTAATGGACTGAAATTAACCGGTTTAACCGTTAACCGAAAAACCGATTTTAAATTAACCGATCAGTTAATCGGGTAGTAATTAACCGGTTAACCGACTAACGGAAGTTTTTTTTGGCAAAAATAATTATTTTTTAACGTTTGCTTTGTTTGTTTTGGGACGATTCCTAAAACATTTCAGGAGTCAGACAATAACGATCTTTATCTTGGCCGTGTTTAAAAATGTTTGGGGGATTAAGGCTCAGTTAGCCAACTGTAATAGAATGTAACTCCAACGTTAGCTGATCGATATTTTTATGTGAAAAGTAATGTGCTGTCGGCTAAGGGCTCAGTTAGACGACTGTAATGTAAAGTAACCGCAACAGTAGGAAACAGCTGATCGATATTGTTATGTGAAAAGTAATGAAAATGGTTATAGAGATGTAATGTAACGTAACCTAATTTTCATATAAAAATATCGATCAGCTGTTTTCTACGTTGCAGTTACATTACATTGCAGTCGGCTAACTGAGCCTTTAAGAAATTTTTTGTGTTGAAATGGATCATACGCTCAGTAGATTGCACTTGCTTTGTTTACGTCTTGAAGAATTTGAGCAGAACATTTTGTTGTCAATTTGCACGTGATTAATATTTAATTTTATTTAATATTAGTTTCTATTTTTAGTTTTCTTGTAAAAATGTCTTCAAAGTCGATTTTGCTATAAAATTTAGAGGAAAATAATTTACCGACCCTGAGTTATTTTGAATATTGGTTTTATGCTATAATTTGAAATACATATATTTTAATTATGCTGTAAGGAAATGTAAAGTAAGGTAGGTATACAAGTAAAAACTTCTTTATATTATATGTAAATACATATGTACATATGTACGAGTACCTAGGTATAAAATATTGCGCATCACAAAAATTGGGCTTATGGATATTGAATTTTTTTTTACTTTTTAATTGATTTAAAAATTCAGAACATAACGCTGTAAAGGGTTAGATACATACTTAAAAACTAATGATGTTTGTTTTTGGTAGGTGTACATACATATGTATGTACATAGCAAAGTATAATATTGAAATTGATTTTTTTGCTGTTATGGATTCTTATTAGGACCACTTTAAGGTAATACATACATACAATGTGTCTGTACATTGTACATACTTACATGAGGTAAAAAATCTTAGATATTAACCCACATAGATATTCACATACATACATATCGAGATACATACATGCAAAAATTTTACAATTTGTACAATCTCTGGTCTTCTAAAATAAACAAACTGCATGCCGAATCACCTGCATATACACATACATACATATCGTTACCTTAATATTGATATAGAAAGGCCCTAACTCATTATTTTTTTTACAAAAAACTCGCTTAGCATTTTGTTTTTTAAACACTTACGGCCAGCGTGACCGTTTGATCGACTAAAATGGCAAATTGCCACTTTTTCGACTGCCTTGCCACTTTTAGTCCCCCTTTTTTTAGGGTGAGTTATATGAAAATACATTAAAAACAAAAAGTTTAGTGTAGTTTTCTCGTTTTTTAATTTTGCCCTATTTTTTTGATAAATCCTCTACTTGGTGCCACTTTTTGAAAATTGTCATCGGTCATCCTGCTTACGGCCTGTCCCAAGATGTCACCAGCAAACGTTCGATCGACAGCTTGTATGCGAAGCAACAATAATATTAGAAAATTTGTTGTTGTTTGCCATACAAGTTGTCGATCGAACGATTGCTGGTGACATCGTGAGACAGGCAGTTAAATCCGAATTAGTTTTACTTTCGAGTGGTTATTTTTAGTCGCTTTAATTTTCTTTTATTCTTTATTGTTTATTTGCATTTTATAATATTATTTTTTTTACTTTAACGTGTAAAATATTAATAATGGGTGATATGAATAAAAAAAGTATTTGCTTTTTACTTAAAAATTTGTTTTAAAATCAAAAATTTTTATGTGTTTTTTTTAAACAAATTTTTAAGTAAAAAGCAAATACTTTTTTATTCATACTACCCAATATTAATATTAATATTATGAATATTACTCGCGGTCTCCACCTGACATAAAATGACTAACTTTAACACTAACTTCCAGTTAATGCTAAGTGTAGCCTGCTCAAGTTAATGCTTTTTTCAAGTTATAACATTATTGTTAGTGCATTGGTTTTAACAACTCAGTTATAACTTCAAGTTACAGCAAAATTTCATATCAGGTGGAGACGTAAAGTAGGGGTTTTATGGGCATTTTGTTTTCTATACTCTACTGTTGCTTTACATATCCATTCATACATTTATTGTTGTTTTTTTTAGTAGAATAATTAACCATATATGGCTCTATGAGCTTGGTTATTTTGTAAATTGTTTGTAATATTTTTTTAAATAAATTTTAATGAGTTAGGGCCTTTCTATATTAAGGTAACGATATGTATATGTATCTACATGTTGCCAGAGATTTGATTATTATCAAACTGCGCTCTAATAGGATATTAAAAATCAAAACGATGCAAAAATCATTATTTAATAAAGTCAGTCAGACTAAAAAAAATTGAAATGGTAAAATTAAGCTTTCATTACAAAAAACTTTCAGCAAATTGAAATACGATGAATCAAAACAATTCACATATTCCATTTGCATAACAGTTACGTCTATAAAGCAGAAATCTACATCAAATGATACCACCATATAGTGTCCCAAACACAAAAGAACGCTGATGATGAATGTTTAGTGGCCTTCGAAAACAGCTAGTTGTTCCGTTCAACTATGTGTTAGTCAGAATAATTACAACTAACTTTAGTGTTATTTGTTGATTAATAATTTTCACATGGAATTTGGCTTATAAAGCGATAAAAACTTTAGCCTGTTCAAATCATAAATATAGAAACAATTCAATATGTTTGTAAAATAACAAATAATGTCAGCAAGGCTGTAGGAGGCTGTAGTGCAAAACCAATAGAAATTGTATGGAGGTTCCCCACCCGGTCATTGACTCTCGTATGTGTCAACTTTGTAACCATTTTAAACATACACCAAGTTAATATTATTAACATTTTCTTTTTCTGTATTATTTATAAACGTCTAAATCGCGACGATCTTGAGTTTCATCGACATATCTTCATTATTACAGAATTGCGTGCATTTTTGAATTGAGATATGTAGGTAGCCGTGTACCCAGTCATTGACGGAAGGGTTAAATTGTTCTTTCGATACCAAGTCGATACTTTGATATTAACACGTGCTAAATTGAGAATTAATTTTCATACGTACATACATATGTACATATAAACATATCAGCCCAATTCACAGTTTTGTGCAAATGGTCTTTCATCGTAGCTTGTGCAAAATTGTATAGTACACACCCCTTTTCCCCACGCAAAGTTTACTTGCAAAGTCTTAATTCATCTGGGAGAAAGACACTGTACTACTGCTGTCTCTCACACAGCTGCTTTAAGACTTTGCAAAGTAAACTTTGCATGTGTAAAAGGGGTAATATTTATACTCACCAGTAAGAATTGTTAAGTGGTGAGTATCAATATACTAACCATGTTGCACATGCTACGATGCAAGACCATTTGCTCGAGTTTGTGAATTGGGCTATCGTTCATTTACTACAAAAACGTCATAACTCAAAAAAAACTATTTTTACATAAATGGAGTTTAAAGTTTTCAATTTACACACAATTTAATGGAAAAAGTAAAAGATATTTGTGTGAAATTTATACACAAAATGAATAGACGTTAGGATTAGTTATGCATCATTAACTCAAAAATCCCATTTTTTGAGTTATGACGTTGTTTTGGTAAATGAAAAATATGTACATATGTACATATGTAGTTTTTAGGTTTTCCAAATATGATTATAATGATGAACCAAGATCGTTTAATACTTCCGCAGATTCTTTTAGGATCTGAGAAAATTTCCCAGAATACCATGAGCCATAATTTTTTAGAATTCAAAACAAAAAATACCAGTGCATACATATCTCCAGCACCTATGGATGTCAAATGCCATTTCGTCTAAAAATTCGTCTTTTAATAATCTAGTACAAAATGCTCGCAGATGAATATTCGACTCGAAATACGCAATACGTCTGAATATAAAAGCATTAAAACTTTTGATCTGTAAAAGTCAGGTGGCAATGTCAGATGATTTTTTTTATTCACATTATCTGTTTTGGTATAAGAGCGTGTGTGGTGTAAGTCCCGGTCACAGTTGTTTTAAAAGGCTAAAAAGTAGCAGCTTAAACTGTTTTTTCAGTGCTGAATTCAATAAAAATACTGAATATCTTTGAATATTATAATTTATATCATTCATGAATGAGAAAGTATGTGATAGGGTATCATTACGCGCATATTCAGTACGATGAAAAGGGACATCGAATTTACAGCATGTTAGTTGCCTTTTTTTAAAATTACTACTAGTGATTACATGTTGTAAAATTTTGATAAAAATTTTGTTGTCAAATACGAATGCGACTCGTAGCTGAATTGAACAAATTTTCTGATGCAGCTCATCTGTAAGCATCTGAATATCTACAAGTACATATGTTACTAGTACACGGCATGTAGCAAATGTAGGTAGCATCATGGTGACATCAAAATTACTTCAAAGCCACATTTGTTTTTTAAATGCAGTGTAAAATAGGCTTTATAACTCCAAACTACATACAACAAAATTTCGTATCAGGTGGAGACGTAGAGTAAAATGTAAAGTTTTTAAAAACAAAAGTGGAAACTTTTGAAATTACATCCCTCATTTTGCAATTTGTTTTTATGTTTCATTCGAATAGAAAGTACGGCTTTCGAAATCCCTGTTCACACACGTCAAATTTTGTTGATCAACTTTTTTTTAATTCAGCTGGTTAAAACCAGGGATATTTTTATTTCCTTCCCCGTCTTGCTTACAGCTGAATTACGAGTTTATCAACTAGAGTTGACGTGTGTCAACCGGTACTACTGTTTATTTTGCTTTCACACGGTCTGTGTTTTCCATAATTTTATTTAATTGTTTCTTATTATTTCATTTTCTATCGCATAGGATGATTTTTAGTTATTTTAAAGATTAGATTTTTTGAATTGGCTTTATTGAAGCAAATGCTCGATACGAATCGTATAGCTGAAAAATCAATGTAAAATACACTTGGTGTGAAAGCAGCTTTACCGCATATTTTACATTTAAGTCTGGCAACTCTAATGTAAATATACGTATATGTGAAGAGGAATCCAATGGAAAATTATGCATGCGGATATGTACATATATATGTATGTATGTAAATCCCATAAAAAATGCAGAAGTCTTTGAAGCAACAAAAAAACCAATGTATTATACATCAACTTACCTGTATCTGATGAAAGTGTTCCATGTTAATTTTGCTCAAATCTTTAATCGGCTTCACATAAGACACGTTATTTCTGCGATGCTTCTTGGCCGTTGTTAATGTATGTATGTCAATCCCAAATAAAATTGCCGGCGATCGTTTATTTTTTCTAGGTTTTAGTTTTCAAAGGTTATACTTGAATTTAATCAACGCCGCTTCAAATTAGTTGTTCACAGTAAATACTTTTGAGTATGGTATTCTTTTTAATCACATTTGTTTAAATTATTTACTTTACTTTATTGTAGCTTTTTTATTATTAGTCCTTCCCGTGGTTTGACTTCGCTATAATAAAGAGAGAAAACAAAAATATCATAAACATTCACGTAAACAAAATTATGTATTACTGAAGAGAAAATAACAACGCACACAGCTAAAGTAGCCCTAAAAACGGTATAATTGCACAAAAACAATAGACTAATTTATTATGTGTGTTTGTATGTATATGACATCTTCTTCTTCTTGTTGACGTAGTTATTCTATTGCGCTTTAGAAGACACTCTGAGATCATGTTTTTCAGCAGCTTATTACATACAATAATATATAAATTATAAACATATGTATATATTTGCAGACAAATATTCCCAAAAATCAGGTGAATTACAAATAAGTAATACATACATATACACATGTATTCAACAATAATGAAACTAAAATTAAAAAATGAGAAGTATCACCATAATTACTAACCAAAATGGTATGAATATTTATTTGCTGTTTTTTTATACGTTCTATGTATGTATTTTATTGTTGTCTTCTTATCTTTTTCGTTGATGCAGTTTATATTTGTTAGCTTGTTTTTAACTTGCAAAAAAAAAACACTAAAAGTTTTTGTTTCTTTCTTCTTTTTTCTATAGGTATGCTTCTTCTTGCTTATTTTTCTTTTCTTTTTTTTTGTTTTACTTGACTCACTATACTATTGTACTTATATTATAATGCTGCCGTGGCTGGTATATTAACAAAACACACTGTACGTACCAACAACGAATGCTATGGCAATTGCCTTTACAAATGCTATTGAATTGAGTTTCTTTATGCCTTGGCTTGTTCAGCTTGCTAGCCTTAAAAAATAATTTTATATGTATGTGTATTAAATAAAGAGCGACGAAAGAGCAAAAAACCGTCAGTAAATTCTCAAATATAATGCTAAATGATTTTTACACATGCTATTTCAATCACTCCACTGTATTATAAAAGGCCACTATGCTATCTATCTCTTTTTCGCGTTATATACGTCAGTATTTTTCCAACTAAATAAATGTGTATAACATTTGCAAATCAATGTAAGACAGAGCTACCATTGTGCATGTAAAAATCTAGTGTCCATAATAATTTTTATAGTACATAATACCGGTACATCAGATTTATCTGATCAGTTTTTGTTCAATTTTCTTTTGAACCTGCATTTGCGTTCATACACACCGTCAAGTCAAGTCTCATCAATTTGCGTTGTAGTAGAGTATTACGAATGACAAAACAAAACGAAAATGCAAACTTGACTGGTACAGTCAAGTCTGTGCCCCTCTCCATTCTCTTTTCCACTCTCTCATAAAAACAAGAGGCTTGAAGAGTCAGACCTGACGTTTGTGAATCAGGACTATAAGAAACTTCATCAACCTTATGCATAACGAAAAAATGGAATTAAGTTAGCACAAGTGGCAAAATTCAACATGGCGCTAAGGAATTTCGACCTAAAATTTTACATAAAAAATCACGCTGGGATACATATGCATGTAATAGTGGGTTAGAACTGCATAAACTCTAAATCTTAATAACACATACTTACAGCGTGCAGCCTAGGTATCACTAGTTTACAACGTCATAAAACGGGATTTGTGAGTTAATTATGCAGAATATATATAATATATATAATCTTTATATATATATAATCTTTGTTATGTTTCATATTCAACTCTCTAAGTTGTGTGTAAATTGAAAACTTTAAACTCGTTCTCTGGCAAACTATTTTTTTTAGTTATTACTAAATATCAAATAAATACACTTATATAAAATTAATACTTCGTTTTTGCTTTTCGGATTTTTTAATGTTACCGAATAGGCTACTTATTGGAAGAAGGTTATGGAAAATTAAGACTAGATGCAAAAGCAAATAGAGAGCATATCAAGCTGAAAATTAAATTGTAGAAATAGTCGAATCTGTATGGACCCGTTGTATAGATTTCTTACGAGTCCAACCTAAATTAAGGCCGGGGCACAATGAATCTGTAATACGTTAAACGTCGCCTTTTTCAACTGACAGCTGAGTTGAAATGCGTGGTTCTTATGAGGTATGTTACATTTAGTAGGTGTCCATCAACTCAAAGTACAAAAATTTTTCAACTTTTAACTTTTTGCGTGCGTTGAGTAGTTTGACAGACATTGATTTATTATTTTGCCATGTTCAAATTTAGGTTTGTTGTGTTCTGTGGCACCAAAAATAAAATTAAACAAAAGAAATAAACAAAATAATTTAAAAAATAGTTAAATTCAATAAACAAAATGCTGAATCATCAACCTATAGAAGCTGTTCAAATGCTTCCGTCAACAAAGTACTCATTGTGCCAACCTTATCAGTCGTTGCGTTAATGTCAGTTGAAAAAGGTGAAGTTGAGCGTATGACGGATTCATTGTGCCCCGGCTTTGGAGCGAAAAGCTTTGCGTTAGCAGAAGGGTACGTATTTTCAGTACATTCAAATAATATTTTATCAGTTTAAATGTACTGAAAATACGTACTCAGCTGCTAACGCTATGCTTGACGCTCTAATTGAGTTTGGACTCTTAACTGCATAAGCATATGTATGTATATGCATATCTAGGCGCACCCCTGTCGGAAATTTGGTTAACTTTAAGCTAACTATTTCGCAAGTAGTACTTACTGACACTTGGATTACTTCGCAATGTAATCAACTGACTACTTTATCATTGCGATGTCCTAGGCGGTAGTCAATTGGCTCACTCTGCATTACTTTCAGCTAACTTAAAGTTAACTTTTTTAAACCAACTTGTAGTCAGTAAATTAAAAAAATTTTCTGCGGTTCGAAAATGTATCGCCACAATTTGTGTACTCAACGCGCTATTACTCACCTAAACTACCATCTAAAATAACAACAACAAAATGTTAACATAAAACTGAAATGAGTTTCAAAGTAGCTGAGAATAAATTTGTTGGCTTTCATCAAATTCGACTAGGTACTCAACTTAAGAATTAATTTTGGGCTTGTTCTGAATGACATTGCAGTTAGCTTTTAGTCAGTCTAAGAAAACTATAATTATAAGTTAACTTTTTTTGTAGTCTACTACACATTCTCCGATAGGGACGGTAGTGCGCCAAGCCAAGTTTCGGTACATATACACATGCATCCTGTATCTTATTTTAATTGATTATTAATTGCACAATGGTAGCACTGACATCACAAATTCTCTTTTGTATAAATGGCGCATTGTATAATGAAGCGTCTTTTGTATATGGAAAAATATATATGTGTGTATGTATGTACATTTTAGATTTTTTATATGTGTGTATGCATGTATATACCAAAAGTATGTAGTATACACACAGTTACTCAGCTGCATGCAGATATAGATACTTCTGCTCGTATGAAAGAATGTGTGTGTATATGAAACTACATTCATACATACATTATTCTCACGCAATATTTTTGCACTTTCATGTTTTTACTATTCATTATTGGAAAAAATGTATTGTAGAGAAAGCTGTGTGGTAATATGTATTATAAAAACGAAAAACTCATATCAGAGACATTAACCAAACTCTGAATACCTACTACCTATAAAAAATAAATAACACGGCTAAAAAGATTTCATTTTCTGTAAATTGAGATTTTTCATTTCAATTCAAGAATGCTACACTGCGAGCAAGTTCATTTTTTTTCACGGAATAACTTTTCTGATAAACATTAAAACAGAATAAAATTAAAATGTAACGATAAAGGTTGTTAGTTTTGGATATCGGTTATTAAGCACATGCATATACATACATATGTATGTATGTAAATTGGCATGTAGATATGTACATACTTATTATATACATACATATGTATGTAAGTATGTATGCATGAAGGTAAATGTTCCCTATCAAAAATATGGTAAGTACATAAGAGCAACATACGCACATGCATATGAATGTACATAAACAAGTATATATATGTATGTATATATATGTATGTATGTAATAAATAGAAAGTTATTTTTTTAGTTTCAGATAGCGTTCCTGAAGTTTTAATCCAAATAATGGCATCCCTTTAATAAGTACCTATTTATGTGTGTGTGCATGTACATAGTATGTAGGTACTATTCTGAAATTAAAGAAAAAGTGTTACAGACGATGTACATTAGGCAGATAACTTTTTTATACCAAAAAATTTGACAGGCGCTACGCTATGGGGAATATTGTACTGATTATAAAAACCGATATCTTAGGCCAGTTTGAAACAAAAACCTTCCGCACCTAATGAATTTCTAAACCTCCCAAATTTTTTAATAACAAAAATTCAATAAACCATGAGCAAAAAAGTTTAACCCCCTGTTTGTGTAAGACGTTTGAGTTAGAAATTTTGGCGTTTCTGTAATAGATCAAAGAAAAGTTGTACAAGTTTCCTTTAATCTATTACAAAAATGCCAAAATTTCTAACTCAAACGTGTTACACAAACAGGGGGTAAATCTTATGAAAATTATACACAAATACATATGTATGCATGTACATATGTATGTACATACATACATATTTACTTTTCAATACTTCCCTATATATTAAAGTAAAATTGCATTCACGTGCAAAAATGATCATAAATATGTACATATGTATGTATGTAGGTACGATCAAAAAAGTTTTAATTCCAAACTTCATCGATTTTGGTGTGAAACCTTTTTAACGATCGCAAAAAAGTAAAAACGCAATTTCTGTTTTCCCATGGACTATTCAACGCTACCTGTCAAATTTTGATATTTGCAAAAAATGCCAAAAGTTATGGCCCTAATGTGCATATGTATGTATCTACGGATGCAAATACATAATATGTGTGTATGAGCATACTATAGGTATGTATGTATATAATGAATGTAAATAAATACTTAGATAGGTATGTAAGTAAATACATGTTTTTTTGAATATGTGCACATGTATTTATGTATATACAGATGTAAGTAGATACATACATACATACATATGTATGTAGGTATGCCTGGGTGCATTTAAATAGGAATATACATACATACATATGTACATATTTATAAAAAGTTCCTTAAGCATATATGTATATACATAATACATACATACATATGTACTTATGTATTTAAGTAATTTATGTTTTTCTTGTAGAGATCATACATTTTCTTTTTAATGGATGACTGTACTTTACGCGCCTTTTTTTTTTGTTTGTGTGGTTGTTAACCTAAAAGAGGCAAGAAAAGCGTTTGTGTGTTATATATGTATATATACATATGAATATGCATGCATACATATAGCAGTGTGTATGTACGTCATAAATAAATACATATACATACATACATATGTATGTATCTCTTGTTTCTTTGTTTTTTTCTTTTAATAGTTGGTTCCTCTACATTGTATGTATGTATGTAAAATATTAGTCGTTTTTTATTCGCTTATGTGCACAGACCCATGTATACATACATACATATTTGGATGTATTTACTTTTAACCGGCTGTGCCTTTCTCTTTTTTCGAATATAAAACAAAACTCTTAGGAACACATACTAGTGTATATCGTCACCTGAAATACAGACAGATGCAATTAGCTAGTAATACAAAATCGATATTTATCTTAATACATACTATGTAAAATGTACATACCAAATAAAAAGAAATATAAAAACAAAGAATTATCTATAAGAAAATTCATGCTTATAAAGCGGCCCATCCATTATGTAGGTATACAATATTATTGCATATGCTGTTGTAGGTACATAATCCGGTATGTGATGAAAAACGATTTAGACCCAAAATCAATTTCAAAACAATAAAAGGTGTGATGTTTTTTCTGTAGTCGTTTTGTCAAGAATTTTAAAATTTGTTTTTAATAGCTTTTCCAAAAATGTTTGATAGATTTCTTTTCACAGCCCTATTAAATGGTTTAAATATTATCTTTTAGTGCGGTTTTTAAAAGTCAGCAGTTTGAGATTGGCTCAAAAATGATACTCAAAATCGATCGGAATTCATCATACCTTTTCAAAACGATTTCAAAGCAGTCGATCGTTTTCCATCACATACCTGATTATTGTCCTTTTGACCTATATACTATGCAATAAATGGCACAATATTTTCAAAGAAAATATTACCCAAATTTCCTGACAATGGCCTTTTGCACGCGAGAACAATTGTGCTGGCACAAGGCAAGTTTAGTATCAGGTGACCTTTTCACCACGGCTGATTATCAGCTGTTGATTTCAAGTTTAGCAATTTGAGTCAATATGTCAAAATTTGCTTGGACATCTTCTGATAGATTGTTTTTGTAGTACAGCAAACTACATGTTGTTTATTGAGTTGTAGGGAAGAGTTCACTTTATAATATTTTCGCCTTGTGCTGGCATAACATGCCAGTTTGTAGGTACAGACAGATTTCATTGTCTGTCGCATAGTGTATAGTCTTGTTTATGGTTGCGTTCGAAGTTTCGAAAATACCAAAATGTTTTTATGTTTATGGATTGCAGTGTATATAGGTATGTTTCAAAATATGTTTCAATATATTGCAAATTCTGTACCTACCATGGTATTGGCAAAGAGTGGTTCGGTGGTTGGAATAATCATATGGCAGCGCCACTTTAAAAAAACTGCACCAGCCCACAGACGAAGGAAAGTTAGTAGAAATATGGGATCTTCCACGAATTTAAAAAACAACCTGATGGGAATTTTTTTTTACCTTTCAGTTTCTTCAATTCTGTGTATTCTGTAACATGCGCATGCTTCATCGTGTATTCCAATGTTTCCTTTTAAAATTCATATTTTCTTTCTGTTTATATATATGTATGTATATCGCTTTTGATTCTATCGTCTGTAATAAAAAACATTGGTAGAAACACGTTTCTTAACATGTTCCTTCATCTGTGGGCACCATGATACTTGTGTAACAGGGATGGAAAAAGTATACAATTGCATATTAAAGCAGTGATACCCACACATTGTCGGTTGGTTTGCGGCACAGAATATTCAAAATGCATTGGGCGCATTCATAAAGGCTCCATTACCCGACTGTAGAAATCGCAGATGTAAGGTAAATGTTAAATGTGATGTAAATGTAAGCGCTTGTGCGATTATAGAATGCTTAAAAACGTGTCATGTATTATGTCAGCAAACATGCATTTTTGATTTTAAATTGCGAGTTATTTGAATTCAAACGTGAAAATTCATATACATTTGTACTATGTATAATATTTAAATTCGTGGGATTAATTTTGATTGAAATGGGTATGTACTTATGTAAACATACATAAGTATGCATTAGAGCTCATAAGTAAATAATATAAGTACAAAAATCAAACATTTTTTTAATAATTTCGCTGAAACTATTCTATTCTACTTTCTTTTGATTGCAAGTCTTAGCCTGTTAGAAAAAAACTCATTGTGAGTTTTTGAAATATGTACATAAGACACCTTTTAGAACGAAAATGCGCCTAGGTTTTAAAAATTATTATTATTTTATTTAAATGAACTCAATAATAATAATTTTAATATCAGCTGTAACGCTCAAGCCTCTAACCGTAATATCTGTCGTTGTACATTACCAGAACAGATTTTGAGCAACTTGTTCGAAAAGAAGAAGTTCTTGGCCCCTTAATTTCCAATAATGTCTATGCTTGCAGTATCACCTCAATCACGTAAAAAACTTATTATATCTTCACTCTCTCGTTTTATCCTTTTCTTATTAATGTTCGTACCTACTTACAATAATTTATTTTTACTCACAAACAATATACATATGCATACATGTGTGTAATTTTTAACAAGAGGTCATACATAGGACTTTTTGTTTGCTGGGTGTTTGTCAGTATAAATAAATAAAATCAATTGAAATTACTGAACTTGAGCCTAACTATGAATTATTTCTGATTATTTTTATTATCATTATAATTTTTATGATCATACGTAAATATTATTTTTATTGATATTATTATTAAATAAAAATAGGTTTTTGTACGCTTGTGTGTATGTTTGTACGCACATATTTATGTATTTATATTTTATACATTCATGCGTATGTATATAAATATAAGTATATATGTATGTACATTAACAAAAAAAAAACACATACCATTGGCAATCTCTGATAACATTGTGTAAAGAAAAAAACTGTTAGAAAACTAAATTTATTAAATATGCCATGTGCGTATACAAAATTAGTAAGTTAAATTATCAAAAGTACCAATATAGGGCTATTGTGCCACATTCCCATCCAATATACACACATCCCATCACTGTCTACAAATGTCACGTAACCTCGTCATGAAATTCTATTTTCTGCAGTTTTACAAATTGCAGTATTTGCAGTATTACAAATTGAATGGAATTGAAAGTCAAAAATTGAACGTGTGGCCCCCAAGTATGTTCTGCCTTCCACATCGTTTTCACATGTTTTCTTGTGGGTTCGGATGTTAAAACACATGCTACGCCTGCTTAAGTTGAAATTTAGAAAACACAAATTAATAGTATGTGTTCTAGCATCTGAATTTAGAAGAACAATTTTTGAAAATGAGCGTTTTTCAAATTTTTAGCTTTTTTTGTTTTCAAAATACTCGTATTCTTTTCACAAGACAAGTGAAAAGAATATGAGTTATTTTTTGCCAAAAGTGAAAAAGAAAATATCTAAAATTTTCAAATCGTCCATTTAAAAATCGTTTTTATCTAAATTTGGATTCTAGAACACACTATTAATTTGTATTTTCTTCTTTTTCTTTTTTGTATTGCTGTGTTTTTGTAGAGTTGCATAGACCTAATAAATAGGCCTTGATATCAAATAACACATTTAGTTTTCCGACTCTGTATAAAGTAATGTAAATCAGTGATGGGAAACGCGGCACAATTGTGCGATTTTTGGGACTATTAGATGTTAGCCTGCACTGTGGCACTCTCGCTCGTTTTCTGGCACTTTTTGTCCATTCGAGCCATAACCGCCAAAAAAATTTTTAACGGCATATTTTTTCACTTCGTTTTTAACGAAAATCGATTTTCCGCGATCGTAACTAATTGATTCTTGAACTATGTTAAGTATTGAAAACTTAGTAGGATTTTGTACTGACAACTATTCGGTTATGGTATGGAAAAGTAACGGTGTGAAATGAATGATTGTGACCATTTATTTAAAAAAATAATTTTCTTTGCAACAACTGATGCAGTAATAAATATTTTATAATTTCTAAATTTCCCCAAAACGTATAATATTTCTTTACATTATCAAATGTTTAGACAAAATGCAAAGATAAGAAATCAGACTTATCATGAATAAAATTTCACATGGAAATTTCCAAATGTGTGAAAAATTGGTATCAAAAAACTTCATAAGATTGCGAAATATTTTGACAATTTTTGAAGAAAATAGTTCACAAAGATTTATCTGTTGGAACAAGTGGAAATATGTAAGCTTTTAATTTTATTCGAATTGATGATACGAAAAGAAAATCCATGTGAACGAAAGATTTGATTCGGAAATTTTTACATGTGGAATTTATGATAAGGCTAAATAAATGAAAATAATGTCGAAATGCAATCTGAAGATGTAAGAGTACATTTAATTCATAGGAAATTTTTCGAACAAAAAATATATTGATGATCTCTATGTTAATATATGTATGCAGAATGAGCGATATATTCTTTAGAATCATGTTTTGTTCAATTGTAAAATACCGCTAAACGTTGCATTGCCCTCAACTATTGTATTTTCGTCATATGTTTGTTTTATACATATATAAAAAGCTTATATTTCCATTTCGGCCAGGTGACGGTCGAGCGGAGATAAGACTGGAGGCGGAATGTATGGTTCACATTAAAATAGCTTTGTTTTTATTTATTTATTTATTTATTTATTTATTTATAACAATAACCAACCGAGCCCATAGGGCCATATATAGTTGGTGGACTACAAGAATAGAATAAGAATAATTATACATTTAGGTAACAAATAAACTAGACACAAAAATTGCAAAAAAAAAAATAATAATAATAGGTATGTAGTTATAAAATTATTAAATGAGACTACTACTTATAAATTGGAAGATAAATTGCGCATGAAATTAACTATATGTATTCAGAATCTAGGTCAGTTCAATTGTGAAAAATGTTCAAAAAACATGTTTATTTTGAGTAAACTAATTCTTTAATAAATCTCTTCTAAAATGATATTTAATATTTCTGAGTATAATAGGTTTGCGCCCGTGGACCGTATATTATTTGAAAAAAATAATTTTAAATCGGACCTAATTTTGGAACGTTTTTTTTTGTGATATTCATGGAATTTTCTACGTATAAACAATAATGTATTATTCAAGGACCATAGTGTACTACATGAACATGAAGTACCAACATTTAAATCATATAAATAGTGGTTTGGCACAATTGAAGTGCTTTTGGCACTATTTTGAAACAGATTTGGCACGAAATCAAGATTTCCAATTCCCATCACTCATGTAAATGTGTGGCAGCTCTTGAAAAACAAAGCATGGAAAACGACTACCGGCCGCCATTTTTCCATCATTCGTTCGGAAATAGTCGTGCGATAAGGGTGCGGTACATTTTGTCACAAAACATAATTTTATCTCCAATTTTTTTTGCAAATTAAAATTTAATTGAAAAGCAAATATTAAAAATGAATCGCAGACGTCCCGCACCTACTAACCAAAGGAAATTTGTACCTGGAGGTGTTTATGTAAGTTCCTAATTAAGTCTTTAAAATTAGTCACTTGTTCAAGCAGTTTAGTCATAGAAAAAAAAATAATGTATTCACATGTGTAACATTTTTTATAGTTAAATATTTAAAATTAATGCACTTTTTTCTTTTTTTTATAATTTGCAGCGAAAAAGTCAGTTTTATGGTTGAAAAAAAAAATCAATAAACCAAATTCTTAGACTTTTTTGCAATAATCTTTAGAAGCGCTAATAATGTTTTTTGTGTATACTGGTTTTTATAACTCAAGAGAGTTGAGATTTTGCGTATTCTTCCCCTTCTTTTTTTCGCTCATTTTATGTATTTCTAAAGTGCTCCACTGCGTGCATGGTATAATTGTAACATGCCAGCATGGAAGCAGCGTTGTCAATTTAAAACATATTGACACTTCTATTCGTTTCAACCCACAAATTTTGTGCCACAAAATGCGTGCGTTGTTTGGTGTTCCAATTTTGGAATACCTGATGGAATTTGCACACTACCAATTTAGCCATTTTCCGGCTAGATTAGGGCTGCCAGAAGTATGAGCCCGTCAACCAGACACTCGTACAAACCACAAACGAACTTACAACAGAATCTTGTATACATATGTACATACATATACTCCAAGAACTAATTGTTTAAAACTTAACTATATATTGTAGAATTAAGTCCAACAATTACTGTAGACAAACAAACATAAAAAAGTCATTTAAATTAATGCACTTAGTTGAAACAAAAATTTAATCTGAGTGGGTCTCGTTTAAACTTATTGTAGTTGCTGGTAAATTTTCCTGTACAAAAAAAAGACTGGCCAATTTAAGAGTGGACCAGGAAAATTGTGAATAAGTGCATATCGTCATATAAATTCAAAAATCGTAGTTTTAAAATATTTTACAAATGGAGCAAAACATCAGGGTAATGACAGTGGAGGGGCGTGTTTTTCATTCAGAGTTTTTGTGTTCAGATGATATTAGGCGGGCTTCTCCAATATCTGTACTGCCCTTCATAAGGAAAGTCATACAGAGATTGAATTAATTTTAACTCATAGATCTATGGTACAAAAGATCCATCAGGTGTCGCAGTGCCGGTCTTTGGATCAATCTTCCCCCGTTCTATTCTATTCAGGGCTATTATGTAAAAAATTTCGCGTGGAATTTTTCCCGCGGAACAATTCCAATTAATAGGACGTTATACAAAAATGAAAAAAATTCTAACTGGCAAAGGAAGAAATTTCTCGCGGAATATTTTTTCATAATTTCCTCTTTTTTTTATAAACCCATTCGGGCTATCATGATTAAAATTCCGCGTGAAATTTCTCCCTTTTCCAATTAGAATTTTTTATTTTCCCTATTAGTTGAAATTTTCCCTCGGGAAAAATTTCAAGCTGAATGTTATTCATGATTGCCCTGATTTTCTCCAGTGCTACTGACTAAATATACTTTGAAAGCCGGCCTTTGGTCGTGCTTACGGATTTTCTTCACCATGGTTTTTATGAACACGGCGAAGCTGACTAAAGATTTGTTGTATAGCCGGCAATCGGCAGGGCTTCCAAGATTTTCTCGACCATGGTGTTTCCTAAAACGGCACCTTTTTATGGATTTTCTCCACCATGATTTTTCATAACATTGCGCTGATGCGAAAAGTACAAAAATATTTCGAATGGAATCTTTAGGCTGAAATTTCGCGCAAACTCGTTATGAAAGCGCACAATGTACGTTAAGGGGCCATTCACATATTACGTAACGCTATTTTCGGAGATTTAGAGACCAACCAAAATTAGATCGTCAAGAATTGCGTTAGCAGCAGGGTACGTATTTTGAGTACATTCAGCTGCTAACGCAATGCTGGTAATTTTGGTTGGACTCTTAGTGTACCGTTGGTTTTCTTTCAATGTTTTTATTTGGAGGTTGAGAGTTTCCCTTCAGCTTGTTGAATCTGGCGTATTTTTGATAAATTTATTAACCCTAGAACACGCTCTTTGCTCTCTGGGAGTTATATGAACTTGACAATATTTTCTCGTGAATGTGAACAGGTTTTAGCGCTTTTGAACGATTATTGGAAATCGTTCTATGTGAACTTTTGCTTAAATTACTAGTTTTGTGTTTTATAGCTATGAGCATTTTATTTTGTTAATTACTCAAAACACGATGTACAAATTAATCTTTCTATGAAAAGCTATTCAATTTAATAACTTCCTTTTCTTTTTTTACATTTTGTTTGAACATTTATTTAATTGAGACTCAATCAAAATTTCTATTAAAATTCGGACGAATTCTATTAAAATTGCGATCGATATGGAATGCCGTAATATGTCCCAAGAGAGATTTTGTTTGTTGGTTAATTATATAACATGGTTTAAACAAAATGTTAAAAAGCTACATATGTACATACAATATTAAAGTATGTATGTACTATATACATATGTACATACATGCATACATACATTCATACAAATGTATGTGTGCACATATGTATGTTTTCTCACGCAAAATATTTTTTGTTATCCCTCTCAGATTATAGATTGATTTCTTTTATGATGATTCCCAAGGCAGCCCAGATGCCAGAAATGTTTTGGGCAGTCTATAATCCTCAGAGTTATAACAAATTTCTTTTCGTTACAAGCTCTGACAATTTATATATGCATATATACATATGTATATGTGTATGTATATATGTAGAAAAAAGTGAAAATTTGTAACGGAGAATGATAATGTGTTTTAGCGCTTTTTCATAATTGAAAGATGAACACGAATCAGCCACCGATTTCATTCCTTCAAACAAAAATAAACAAAAGTTGTTTGGATATTTACATAAATGTATACATAACTCTCAATTTGTAGCTTGCCAATAGTTTACAAATTTTGAATTTATTTCCACCGATTGTTTATTTTGTTTGTTTGTGAATATAATAAAATACATAATAATATGTTCGCGTTTGGGTTTTTAGCTGCAGGAAATGTTCATAACTATTCCTTAACTATAGTTTCAGTAGTAACAATTGTACATAAAAAAACATCGAAAGTAACCTGATGTGTGGCATAAAATTGTAATGATTGAAGTCGTTGAAGCATCTGAGCAGGATTAAAACCGCCATTATTTGGGTTATTGGTAATTTTTATGTAAACTTTAGAATTAAAAAATAAGTAAATACATAAATGAAAATTCTCCATTTTCATATTACATATTTAGAATTAGAAATACATACATATATAGGCCAAATTTAAATTATATTAATATTTATATAAATGCATACATATTGTATATACATATGTACTATATACATAATAATAATAATGATAATAATATGTAACAATAATAATGATTTATTAAATATGTAATATACTAATCAGGGACCGTAACGGTTATAATTTTTATTTCAAAAATTACTTTTTAATCGTTATTTCTTGATTTTTATTTATTCCTCAAGGAGTTATTTTGCGACTTTTATTTATTCCTCACAAAATAACTCTGATTTTTATTTTTTTGCTTAATTTTTAAAATTTAGAAAGTGTAATTTTGTCGTTAAAATAATATTACCCGTTTTAAAATTGAATTTATTGCCAGAGTCTGTAAAAAAGATTATTATATGTTAAATTAAATTTAGTTTTATATAGTTTATTCATTTTAAAAATTTAAATTTTTTTGAGTAAAAAAATAAAAAAAAGAAAGTAACTTGTTATTTTGTGAGGAATAAATAAGTCACAAAATAAGAGTTATTTTATGAGGAATAAATAAAAATCAAGAAAAAATAACTGTTGTTTTATGAGGAATAAATAAAAGTCACAAAATAACTCTTATTTTGTGAGGAATAAATAAAAATCAAAAAAATAAAAATCATTGCATCTATAGGTAGTCCATGTAACATGGAGTTCCTTGGTATATTCCTTTTGCACGCAGGAAGGACTTCTCTATTGGTGTGATTTTTTCAGTTTAAATTTGGAAAATAATCGTTATTTGCGATCCCTGATACTAATTAAATTTATTAAAATAATATAGCTGTTGTATTTTTTTCATTTGTTTTTTTCATTTAAAATAAAATATAAAAAAAACTTTATTTAGGATCCAAATACTACTCCAAGTACTCCAACAGCTGCAAGGACTAATAATCAACAGCAAAACACGGTAGAAAAACAACAAAACGTCGTAGAAAAACAGCAACCCATTCCCAAGGTGGTTGAAAAGAATGATGTCCCAGCTTTGGAACCACCACCAGAGAACCCTTTCAAAGATTGTTCAATGAACTTTGAAAATTCTGAAGAAGTGGAAGAAGAAGATACAGATGGTAAAATCAAATTCAAGAAAATCTTCCAGAACCGCAAGAAAGCTTCTGGTATGTTATTTATATGCATTATTATTATTATATTATGATTCAGTTTGGTTGCATGCATGCAGTCAATGTTTTACATCAAAAATAAAAAATAACGTCCATGGACATTATTTCCGCTTTAAAATGGAAATAATGCTCACTATTCGATATATCGAGAAGGGGAAATTCGTAAAACCGGCCGCAGGACTGCACAGCAGAAAATCTTTACTCAGTATTTAGTTACTCACTATTCGACGTACCGAGCGAGAAGAGAAAACTTAAGTTTGGCCGAAGGCCATCAAGCAGGAAATTCTTTACTAAGCAAAAGCCAATAGTCGGCATACTGAGGGGGAACTTTAAATATCGTAAATTTATATGTTTTCGGCAAATAGTACAAGTATTTTTATCAATAAGGATAACAAAATATGTATCAAAATTTTTAATTTTTTACACATTCCCCGTCACACTAAGACGACAGGATAATTGCAACTTGATCTACTCTTTGCTGACCAGAATTGATCACTATTAACATGCTACATTAATTTACAAAGCCTTACTTACGGCCATATGTATAAGCAAAAACTTCCATGAAGTTAGCATAAGTGGCGAAATTGATTTATGTGTTGGAGTTCCTCTATACAATTTGACATTAAAAATAATCGCAATACGTAGTTTTAACCAACTACTAAGTCCTAGTGTGATTTTTAATGTGAAGTTTCGTGACAAAACTTATGCTAACTTACTTCATGCCAGTTTTTGCTTATACATATGGTTGTTAGAGATTAATTAGTAAGGGATTATCTATCAATAAGAGCCAATAAATTGTTACCGATAAACAGTAGACAAGTGAGAGAAATCGTCTTGATGTAACGTCAACAACGTCGTTCTCAATAAGGGGGACTATTTTCATTTACGTTATTGCATACAACCATCAATTTCGTCCCTTGTGCTAAATTCCTGCCAGTTTTTCATTATGTATGAGGCTTCCGATGTTTAATTTAATTAATACTGTATGTACGTAGGGTTTAAACTGTTGCTAACTTTGTATTATACTAAAGGTTGTTGGTATTTTATATACATTATGTATGTATGTATGTTCATATAATTCTTTTTAGTACGTATCAAGGAGAAGCGTATTCGACAAAACCGCCGCTTGCGTAAGACACTTATTCCCAAAAATGGCTTGATGGCTCTGAATGAACTGAAGGGCGTCACTATAAGTGAATTCACTATTAATAGCAACCCTGGTGGTGGTTTTACCGCACTGGTTACTGTAAACAACGTTCTATATGAAGGTCGTGGTAACTCGAAGGCAGCAGCTAAAAATAATGTATGCGAAAAAGCTTTGCGTGATTATATTTTAGCTAAATTACGCGAAAATCCTCGTATCCGCAAGGGCGTCGCCACCTCGAATAATTCGGTTTGTAATGAACCAATGGACACCAGCGACGAGACCACTCAAAACTCAAACAATGCAGTTGAAGACGCAGATGATGTCCCAATGATAAATTTGGCCTCATTTGCTATATACAAACTATTCAGTGATTGGGAAAGCGAAGGTTTTGTTGTTCCCGAAATGCATCCAGCAGTTGGTGGTAATACGAGCGATAACGAGGGCTCTACCGCCCCGAAGGAACCAAAAAAAACACCTGTCCGCAATGAGTTGCCACCAAATTGGGAGGCTATGCATCCGGCTTCATTATTGTGTGTGGTAAGTTTCGAAATAATGGGCTTTATTACGAGTGTCGATATAATCCATTTATTTATTTTTTTCATTTAATTTTAAACAGATGCGTCCTGGTGTCACATACGTTGACAAGGGCACTACTGGCGAGAGACCAAATGTTGTGCAATCTTTGGGTGTAAAAGTCGATGATCAAGAATTTGTAGCTTCAGGACGCGCTAAGAAAACGGCACGTCGAAATGTTGCAGCTTTGGCTTGTAATACATTGTTCAACACTAGTTATGAGCTCGAAGTAAAGACAGAACCTGTTGCTGCTATCTAAAACACTCTAGGTCTACCACATACATACATATATTATTATAGTATTATATATTCGTTCATGATGCAATTTGACAAAATGATATTTAATGCTTATGAGCGTTTGACAACATTACAAATAACCAATTTTCTTAATGTAATAACTATTATAGTCTCCTCCCTTCCCAATTTCAAGTTTAATTGAAAAAACCATTATTAGACATTGGTTTAAAATAAAACAATAAAATATATATATTCCTGGAATTTGTTTTCTTTAGCTGTAGAATAACTGTTGTAGTTTTTGACCGGAGGCAGAATTGCAAATTAAAGATTTTCAACCCGAAGTGATTCTTACTAGGGTTCTAACGAATAACTCGCTTACTAAACACGATTAAAAAACCTTCGCAACTCGCAGGAACGAAATACATATAGAGACGTTGCTTAACCAAAAAACAAGCCAACATTAATCACCCTTATTCCAACTGTCAACATCGATGTCACTTTACTACAATACCAAAAATTGGGGTTTATGTACCCGTTGTAGCAAACTACTGACTTCTGTTAGCAGGCTTATACAATTTTCTAAACCTTGCCCTACGTCTCCGCTAGCCATCGCCTTGAACATGACGCCGGCAGCGAACTGTGAAAAATTCATCAACTTGTGGTGAACACGTGCAATGTCCATGGTCAGAGATATCAAACAATTTTGCGGTAGTGCAATTATAAAACCACACTAATTCATATTAAAAATATACAAAAATGGACTGCCGAGAGCGAGTAGACAACCTTCTCGCAATTAGTTGCCCAGTGTATTGTAATATTTTTAGTTTTTTGAATAGGACAGAATTGCGGATATTTGTTCACTTCCTAATGTATGGGAAAAAAATGTCAAGTAGCAGATTGACAAATGAGATGGCATCCTGATGTTGACGAAATGAAATGCGTAGATATACGAAAAACAACTTGGTTAACGTTTTGATCTCAGTACTTTGTACGGCCGAAATTTTTGGATTGGAACTTGGTCTTGCCATAGTAGTTAAACATAATTGTTTTAAAATAAAATAATAAAATACATATGTATGTATACATTACAGTAAATTTAATTTTATTTAATTAGAGAAGACACCAATGTTTCTGAAATTTATCATTTTTGGGAAAAAATACCGACTGAGGTCGCTCGAAAGCCAGGGCGTACATCTTAGATTTCTTGCCTATTTCCTGGTCAAATATCTAATAACGTGATAAAAATATGTCAACATACTATTATAGATATATGTATGTTGTATATATATGTACTTACATCATCTTCCTTAAGTTCCAAAACCGATGATAAATCCCATTCATGTTTGGGTAATGGCTGATATATGAATCTGGCAGCTGTTGCCACTGAAGGTATAGAGTGCTTTTGTAATGCTACAACTTCCCAAAGGGAACTATTAATGGCATTCGATTTTGTGGGTTGCCGTTCCTCCATTATGAAAGGATCTTCAGCGACTTTTATAAATAATTAATAAGAGTAAATAATTTCGTTTAAACAATTAGAAAATATCATTTATACCTTGTTCTGGATGTTGCGCGCATATCAACGATTTTAAGCCACTATGTCTTAAAATTAAATTTCCTATGAAATACAATATTATAATGGCATCTTGAGGCGGGGCTATTAAACTCAAGCGCGCCAAACGTTTAACGAAAGCCGCCACTAAGGTTTCGGGTAGATGAGTAGAAGACAAGAAAATATCAGCCAAGTAGAAGAGTCTGGCTTTAAATTTAGTATGAAATATTTCAGGTTCAAACATACTGTAGAGTTTCTCATATATGTTTGGATAAGTAATGTTGTGCTTCTGAATCAGCGTAAATACTCCCTGCAAAGCCAAAAGCGATATTGCACCACCTAAACAAAAGAAATTACACACACATATGTATTTAAATTTTGTAAAATGGCGGTATTATACCAACCACAATCTAAGGAGTCCATTAAAAGATCTGTTAAAAGAACAGGATTTTCCAAATGTGGAAGTACGCATTCCAGCAATGTAATTAACATTTGTTTGTGCACACTTTCTGTGGTATCCTCATCTAACCACTGCACTAAATTATTCCATACTTTATTTACACAATTTCGGGTGCTAGCGTAGCGCAGTTCTGAGCCGGGTGCCTTTTCCGTCAAAGGACATAATAGTTTATTTTGTTCTTGCAAACTGTTGGTGATAGGTAAATTTTTTAAAAGTTCAAGATAATTTAAGGCTATAATTTCATTTTTAAATGTAGGCTTTTTCACAAGACTTGACAAAATTATCCAACAATTTTCAACAACATCTAAATAATCTGCATATTTCTTAAAACTTTCTAATGCTGCCGTCTGCATACGTTGTGCTAAAACAAGTTTTTCCAAAACTTTGCGTAAACGGTGACGAGGAAATCTTATGGCATCAGTAGTACTAATGGGATTTTTACCCTCCATTGCTAATACATTCATACATGAAGCTAAAGCTTTAGAAGATTCTTGGGGTTTTCCATAGTCGATTAAATCCAGCATGAGCGTCCAAGTTTCTTCATAGCGTTCATTCAACCAATCGCGGTATTTAGATTCGGCATCATTGACGGAATTTTTGACCTTCAATAAGTCTCTTCTTCTTAATAGTTCTACGAACACCACCTCCAAAGTTAACAATGGTGATGTAATGCATTGCTGTGCTTTTGAGCCTTTCTATAAAATTTATTTAAATTAGTTGAAGGAAATAAATATATGTACATATCGTTTTACCTTAATATAGAAAGGCACTAACTCATTATTTTTTTTTAAATCGAGATGTTTGCGTTTTTCGATACATTAAGTATTCATCTATCGAAATATGTATTAAAAACACTCGATTTCAAAAAAAATATGAGTTAGGGCTTTTCTAATATGTATACGCACACATATACATACCTTCAAAAACTCTATGATTTCCACGAGATTGTTGGCTTTAGATCTGTTGTTGAGGAAGTCATTAGCTTTATCCCGAAGTTCCTTAGATATTTTATTTTTCAAAGAATTAACGTTTTTAACAGCACTATCCATTTTTAATTGATATAATATATTATATACATATATGTATTTTATTATTTTTAATACTATACTTTTTGGGTTAATAGCACAAAATAGAACACGTTTGTTATGATAATTTTTTTATAAATTACCTCAGAGGGCGAGGCCTACATATATATTGGCTGTCGGCGGCGGCTAGCTCAACGTATACTTGGCGGCAGCTAAGCGAAATGTGACGTCAATCGTATCAAAAATTGTTTAACAAAATAATATATTAATGAAAATTTATATCATTATTAATTCAAACTACTTTATTATTTGGTTTTACACATAAATTTTGGGTTTTTTACCACTATTTGTCTATAATGCATGCTAGGTAATAGAATTGGTACAATTGTAATCACATTTCCTCGATATGCCCCTATGGCACCTCATTTATTTGAAAATTAGACAAATCGTCAGTTTGTTTCTGTTTTGATGTATGGGACATTTGTAATAAAATTGAGTTATTGATTGATTATACATATATGAATAATGTGTCCTCTTTCCAAATTCACTATCAGCTTTCCGATATCTTGAATATATTGGAGATATAGAGGTGAAAATTTGCGTCATTTCCACAATTTTTGAACATTGTAAAGTCTGTTTTACGGCAATAGAAAATTTGTTTCATATGTGGCACATTTCTCAAGTAAAAGTATTAACATTGTTGTTCAAGTCTGTTATAATGTATATAAATGCATATTCTACTCAAATAACGTAAATCAAAGCAAAGTACAATAATTTAACTATTGTGAATGAAATCAATTGATATTTATTTTTTTTAATACAATTTCTTTTATTAAATATAATCACTGTCTTTTATTTCTTTCTTTGTTTTACCTATAAAAGTCATGTTATATGAATAAAACTAATATTTTCAACTTTTTATATACTTAAATATATACAGTAATTTAAACCACTTGAGCAAGTAGTGAACAATATTGTTGTTATGAATGTGGAATGCCTTGCCAAAGATTTTTGTTATTTTTTCTTTAAGTCTTAATAACTTTTCATGTTGGATGTAAAAAGTTTATCATATTTAAGTTTGAATAAAAAACATATGTAAATATTACTTTTATTATTAAACAAAAAATTCTATCGTGTATTTCTATAAAACTAATGAACTAAACATTCTTCATCGATTTTCTCGAAAACACATTTTTGTCCAATACATCAAAACAGAAACAAACCGACGAAATGTACATGAATATAAAAATTTAGCAGTTTAATAATTCTTTTGAGAAAATGCAACTCTGGCCTAATGATATGTTATTTGAACATTTTCAATAACTCCATTAACTTTCCTCCGTCTGTAGGGCATCATAACATATGCGGCAACGCGTACCTATACATATTTTACATACTCTGGCACCTCCGGAAATTGAATGACGTGTGTCAAATATTATACAAATAAAATAAAGTTCACGTTTTATAAAACAAAACAAAATACACAATTACCAGGATTTTGTTACAAAAAAATTATATGTAATACAATAACATGAATGCTAATTCAGAACTGAAGCCTGTGCTAACTAAAGCTGCCTTAGCGTTGCTAAATAAAGGAAATGATTTTAAAGCACTTGTGTTTGAAGAGTGCAAAAATAGCACGTCTGCTGGTGAAGCTGACAAGTACGTGAAAAAGGACATTCAAAAGAGTAACGATGAAGATAACCAGTTCGATATAAAAAAAGCACGCCACGAAGTTCAAAATTTTGCCATGAACAATCAAAGAGTTCAAAAAAATCAAAAGAAAATGCTTATTCAAAAATTGGTTCAACTGGGTGCGAAACCACCAAAAAAAGCATACAAAAACTACAAAGATCTTTTAAATGAGCGAAAGCGACTGAAAGAAATTAGAGAAGATAGGAAAAAGTTCCATCAGTTGGGTAAAAATCAAACTGGAGCCGCATCAGTTAAATGTCGAAGTAAAACGAAACTAGATAAGCAAAATAGGAAGAGACCACCAGTAGCGGCCATAGACCAATACTATGGTGTTGTTAACCCTAAGTTAAGAAAGAAAAAATAAAAATTTTTTATAAAGAAACCTTATATTAAATTTACATTTACGCAGCCAATGATATTCCGCTCATGTCGTTTGGCGTATTTCGACTTCGATGTTTTTATTATAGATTTCTTTAATCTATGACTGAAGGACCTCGATAAGGCCCATTTATAAGAGCATATTAAACAGTTGAATGCAGGAACAGTATACTTTGATATTTCATTGAAGTATCCAAACCACAAAATATATATTCCTTGTGTTATAAATTTATATCCTTATGTATAAGAAAAAACTGACATGTAAAAGAGTTCCTCCACACAATTTGACTTGAAAAGATCAGTACATAAAGTAGTTTTAATTCACCATTAAATACTCGCGTGATTTACATATATTGTTAACTTCGTCAGTTTTTCGTTACACATAAGGCTGTTAATATGTGTACCCTCAGTGTTCTATCCACATACGTACTATTTTTGTTCAGAAATTGATTATTTTTAAAAGCGTTTTGCTGTTTTATAGTTTTCATAGAAATTAAGTGTCGTATTTTTGATATTGTCTTGACGTTGATGTCGACAAAAATTTTCGGAATGAGGATGAATAACTTTAGTTACCAAACCTATCTTGTTCACTAAGATTTTATAAAAAAAGTTGTTGGTTTATGTGATGACTGCTTAGCCTGTTTCTTTGCCAAGTTACTATTAAGCCAGCCTTAGAAAATTATCTTTCACAAGGCACTGGTGTCACAGGGAATTATAAATATTTTCTTTTGATTTCGTACGAGTTGGGATTTATTACAACCGCGTTTTATTAAATATTAGAATTGCCAAATAAAAAAATCGATTTAAATAGCCCAATAAATCGATTTCAGCATAAAATCGCCGACATAGACTCGATTACGAAAAATCGATGTTTTTAAACAGAAAATCGATTTTCGATTGGAATCGAAATCGATTTACCATTCCCTAACCTAGACGAATGTGATTTGTCCAATCCAAAATTTTGGTCCCCGTCCGTTTGCGTTGACGTGAGCACAAAAGTGTGGTAGCATGATATATGTATAATTATAGCATGTGTGGTAGCATTGTTTTTGACAGTTGATGTGACGGGTACATTTTGCGAGAAGTTACGTGATTTGTGGTGAATACTTCACGTACATACATTTATAAATCCATAATAAAACAGAAAAATATAAAATCATGAGAAGTGTAAGGAATATTCAAAATATGTTTAAGCGATTTCCACATACTGCAAGACCCACTACCAGTCCAAGTGCGTCATCTCAATCAATCAGCAATGTTAAAGGGCTGTCTAGCAACTGTGTCAAACCAGTGTCGGAACCCGTAGGACCTGGAGCATCAGTAACTGGCCAATATAAAGTTCCAGAATATTTCTGTTTCAATCGATTCAGTTTTGCAGAAGCCGAAATTGAAATGGCCAAATATCGTTGCCCACAACCTTCGGCTTTGAAAAAGTAGATAAGCGACGACTCTGTAATATTCAATGAAAAATAAAACATAAACATAACTATATAAAAGTCCGAGTGTTTATTTGATACAATTAACTGTTAATTTAAACTATCATTTCCAATTCGCGAGCATAAAATATGGCTTGTTCTGCAAGTTCAATGGATGGTAAAATTTCCTTTGGCTTGATCGATTTGTCCACGAAACTGTAGACATTATCTGCCCCAAGAACCCAGTTTCGTTTCTTGCCAAAAGTCTTGACATCTTCAACAGAATTGAGATTAAGACGCTTTCTGGCCTCCTCTATAGATATTTTTTCATACGCTTTTTCAATGCAACCCGCGATTTCATCACGGACTGTGCACTGCAAAATATCCATAAAATAGCAGTAGATTTCAGATGGGGCATAGCTCTGAAAAAGAAAATTAATCTTAAAGCTCAAATAGAATGAAAATAGTGAAACCTACCTTAGCTTGGAAGATTTTGTTATAACGTCCCTCCATTATGTATTGTTCCAAAGCTAATATGGGACATATAAACTTGTTCGAATGAATAATTTCCGCCTGTAGCAACTCGAGTTCAGTATGAAATTCTGAAACACGATTTACCGACAGGAGATATAACAGATTTAACCCCAATAATTTATACATATTCTCAGATTCGCCAATTTGATGCCTGGGGAATGTTTGGCATTAGTAGGCACATTTTTAGATATGTATGCATGTATACTTACTTGTAATCGAAGTAATAACACTTTAATTGTGACATGTACCTCTCAAAGGCTGGAATATCCTTTGAAACCACACTATATTCAACTGCGATTTCCAGAACATTACGCGACAAGACCATTTCATTTTTCGAGGGTTTGACATCTTTCGTCGGCAGAAAGGACAACTTGGTGAGAGCGATCTAAAGAGGATAAACATTGAATGCAAGTTATTTTAAGGTTATCTATATAATACCTTCAATTGATCCAATAGTTGACCGCATTTTTTAATATTTTGAGATTTCTTACTCCATTCCGCTCTAAGTTCTTTATACAAAGTTTCAACTTCAGTTAAATCAGACATTTTTTTCAATATTTCTTGAAAATTTTCCGTAAATGATTTGCAATTTTATTGGTTTGCCGTTTTGTTTGTATTGTCAAATCTCTTGTTTTCATTTAGGTACAGATGCTTGTGTGTCAATTGTCAAGTTGACGTTTGACACTTTACATGACAGCTACTATTAGAAAGAAATTAACAAATACTACGAATTATGTGTATGTATGATAATCATATTAATGCACAATATAATTTTCAAGCTAAATACTTAAAAAAATCCGCTAAAGATTAGTTTCATTAAAAAATTCTTAAGAAAATTCGTGTGTAAGCATATTTGTAACAGATTGGAGATTCTATGATCCGCCATTTTCTATCAAAATGTGAATGTTATTCTATTACATTGCTTATGCAAACTTACCAAATTACTTATGTATATGTACCTGTCGCCTTCTAGCACACAAGCAGTAGCTTCGTACTGTCAAATAGTTGTCAATACTAGCAAGTGCCATCTTTTTTCTTAACGAATAAAAGAGAAATTACCACCTATCCAAGTGCTGCCGTACAAAATATCGTAAAGCGTTGGTCGACATCGTATAACATTGCTATTTTATTGATAATTTTACTTGAAAATACTGAAAATAGGACATACTTTTATACAGATGATGAAATTAAAGAATTTTATCAATAATCAAGAAGTGATAAAATAAAAATCAAATATATTTGACTTCGCAATTGCGTTCTTGTGAACGAAATCACACCGAGAAAAATTTTCGATAATTTTGGCAAGAAAAAAAATTGTGCTGTACATTTTCGATATTGTGAGGAAGTTTTCTAAATGAATGGATTGTTTATTTTCTGCAAAATTAAATATACACACATAAACACTAATAAAAAAGTAAGTTGTATTTTTATAGCTAAACCAATTATGTTTTTCTGTGCTATTGGTAAAAAGTCCGCGCAATAGATTCAGGCTGACTGGATTAATTTTGTGCCTTATGTACACACATACGTATCTACAATTATTGTGTATTGTAAGCAATCTGTGCGTTTGTGTTGTATCCATAAAATTGTGTGTATGTGTATATTATTTTGGTCTGTTTGCAGTAAGTTTTGTTTTCATTTCAGTGTACAGTAGGGCAAACAAAATACTAATACTTTTTTTAAATATCATTGAATATTAATTTATTATAAAATTAATATAATCTTAACAAGCTCTTTGTTCGTAAAAGCTGCAATTAAAGTTTTATCTTATTCAGTGTGAAACTCCCGCCAATTCTTATTGTATGGGTTGCCAGAGTGTTGTTACAACAGAATTTCAGATTAGTTTTGTCAAGCTGCATAATAATTTTATTAGTTGTATTATAAAAACAGTTTGTAAATGTACAGCCTTATTTATAAAAGTTATTACGACTTAATTAGAGGTTTATGAAACAGATTTCCACATAAAATTATGTTTATAAAGCCTTTATAAAGTGATTTTAATTGCTCAATCAAATGGTCAACTTCTACAATTGGACTACGTCCGTAGATATTTTAAGTCTGCAGAGTAATAGAAACAGCTTTTATTCCCCATTATAAATTATCTTATTTATGAAAGATAATTTACTGTACGAGTCGCCAAATGTTGGAACGCATTACCACGATCTTTAAGAGCATTCTCAAAGATAAGCTTGTTGAAAATTTCTCGCAATTGAACTGATCTAAATTCTGAATATATAGTTTAATACATGCGCAATATAACTTGTAATTTATATATGTAGTTCCATTTAATCATTTTATGCTTTATTTTTTATGAACATTTGTTTGTTTATATGTTGCCTACATGTTTAATTATACTAACGTTATACTTATAGTGCAAATACATGGCCTTATGGGGAGGGTTGGTTATTGTTATAAATAGATATGAACTAGTGATGTAACGAATGTCAATTTTTGATATTCACGAATACGAATACGAATATTTCAAACTATTTTCGCGAATACGAATATTTGAAACGATATTCGCGAATACAAAATCGAATATTATATGCAATATGAAATATTAAAAGATTGTTATGAAAAAGGACCTCACACTCTTGTTGGCGTACTTTAAAGTTAATAAAAAGTACCCAAAATTTTAATGATCGTCATTGAATGATATTTGAAAATGATACAAAGCACAAATTTCAATAAAAAATTAATGTGTTTGTACAAACTAAAATTTTTAATAATTTATTTAAATTTCGTTTAGGATTTCTGCATTTATTTATTTAATTTCTTTGGAAAAATATTCGTATTCGCATCCGCTTGAATTAACCGAATACGAATACATTCGTATCCGCCTGAAAATGGTCGAATATTCAACAATTCGAATAGGAATATTCGTGCATCACTAATATGAACATTAATACAAATTCATATTCTGAATTATGATATCGATTCAATAAATTATTTACATGTATGTATATATGTACATATGTATATGAATATGAAATTAAGAACTTATATTTACATTATCCTTACTACATTTTCTTTTAGCCCATCTCTACTACGGTTTCTATGTAAAAAATGCGTTTTGGAAAAAAACTAAACGCCGTGGAAATTAAAAAGACACGTTCCTGTGTAGTGCGTTTAGAGAAAGTTTCCACAACTCCACCAAACAAATCACCTTCCCCAGAAGAAAACAGAAGCGCAACACGCATTAATCGTTTAACTACAACTTCAATGGGAGCAACACCTAAAGGACGACGGGGAGGAGTATCCCAACAAGAAGATAAATCGATCAGTACAACTGCTAGAAAAAAAATCGTTGGAGGAAGTGCTAGCAGTCATAGCAATTTACAAACACAACAACAGCAAAAACCACTAAACAGCAGCATGTCTAATATAAGATCAAGCCAAAAAGTTAGGATAATACCACGACCAAACAAAACACCTCCGCCATCTACACCACCGAGAGAAGAATCTCCACCGCCTACAATTGCTGCTGGCAGGTCGAGACGAGCTATTAAACCGAATCCCAAATATGCTAGTGAAGATATGGTCACACCAAAAGTTGTACGCAACGTGGCGTTAATGGCATCTTCTACAAGTAGAGGAGGAACAAGCGTACATAGTAAAACACGTAAAGCATCTGCAAGTTCTGATGATTTTTATAATCGTAATTCAGAAGATGAGTATGAAAATTATGCAGGCAATGTGGGAGATGATAATGATGAAGAATTGCATAATGATAAAGCTTATCAAGCTAGTGAGAAAGATGACAATGATTCCGATTTTTCAGTAATTGAAGAAGCTCCTGTGCGCACTTCCCGAACACGAGCACGTTCTAAAAAAAATCAAGTGACTACACATATAATAACCCAACATAGTGACAACAAATTGACAACACAACCAACCAATATAAAACGTACGTCAACAACAGTTACAACAAACACATCAAATCTTCGTTCTGCACCTTCACAATTACAACAGATAAGACGTTCTATAGCTTCCGCCAATGCTCAACGTAATTCAAATATGTTAGCAGGTAGCGGTGGAGCGGCTCAAAAACGTAAATTGGAAGAAAATGCTGATACCAGTGACAATGAGAGCAGTTATTCTGTAAAACGCAAACAATTATTACTTTCCAACTCTTCAGGTGTTAATGTTAAATTACCAGTTAAAGAAAATAGATTTAATATGACCTCCACTCCTTTAAATAAAACTCGTTTGATCACACAGACACAAGTTCATAAGACGCAGCAGCAACAAGCTATAAATGGTAGCAATAAATTGAATAACGCTCTAATAGCATCCCGTCGGTCAGCGGAAATCGCTGCTAAAGCTAATTCAGAGTCATTTGCCAAATCATCTCAGAGACAATCAGCTGCATCTGCAAATATCAATAAAATAACAAATAACCAAAACCCTCTTGAAACGCATGCAAAAATACTGTCTTCAAAAGCACAGAAATTCCGGAGTGGTTCCCCCAAACTACTTTTACAAAAAGAAAGGCAAAATAATGGAGCTGCGATATCCATATCATCATCGTCTTCCAGCTACTCTTCATTAAATACTAAAAGTAAAACAAGTGAAAATTCGAAAGCGCTTAGTTCGCAGTCCACACTGAAATCAAAAAATGCAACATCTTCACAAAACTCGAAAGTCATTAACTCGGATTTTGTACATGAAATTAAAGACGATTCTCCCAATTCGACTATAGATGACTTCGAAACAATGCCAACTTTTACAATTGTTAATGTAAATGACATTATAAATAAGAAAGGCGATGTTCTCATTACAAAATCAAACAGCAATAAAACGCCAACAGTAATAGAATTTTCGGAAAGTATTAGCTTAGACGATGATGATGATGATGATAACAACTTTAATGATGATGTTGAAGTTGCGGTGGCTGCAGCTTCTACTCGACAAAAGCAAATTTTATCAAAGAAATTACCAAAACTACCAGCTCTTAATAACAGAAAAGAAATTGATAATAAAAAATCTTCAGCTCGCCCAAACGATTCATCGAGGAAACAAGCACAATCCACAACTTCAATGAGTTCCTCCAACCAAGCCCCACAAATACTTAATCATAAATTGGGGTTGCGAAACTCCTCCAGAGTTACCGCAAAAACAACCACAACCTTGACAGCCACATTAAATACTCCCGACAAACCTGCACCACGTATTTTAAATTCGATGGTGGCGAAAAAAACCCAACCGGTTAAGCCGATGATTGCAAACATGGAAGATTCGACTGACGAAAGCTTTCCTCTCTCTTTGGATGAAGATGATGACGAGCAGGAGGAACCTGAATACGAAATAGATAACCGGAATCGAAAAGCATCACGAATGAATGAAAAAGCTCGGAACAGAGAGTATCAAAATGTAATGGATGTTGATACCGAAGACACAGAGTCTCAAAATACAGAGGAGGACGATATAATGTTGCAAACTTCTAACGCAGCTGATGCAATTCACTCTTCTTCAAAAGTTGCTGCCTTAGGACCCAAACAAGACACAGCTCTACAACGGAGAAGGCGTGCGACAGGCACCTCAAATACTCCCATTATTGTAAGTAGTAATAAAAAGCGATTAACTCCGGCAGCGGCAAAAGAAAATTCTCCAGCTGCAACCAACCAACATGTCAGCGATACTACCACAAAGCCACCCATTGCTTCAATGTTACCTGCACGCAAATTAAATACCGAAAAGGTCGTTATTTCCAAGCAAGGTGATAAAATTATAAAAAAAATAACATGCTTTGAAACCTGGTATGTCATTAATATGCCGCCCGTTGAGCAAAACCGACCAACGATCATAAAAAATCAACTAGAAATGCCTTTAATACACTTAGCTAACAATGTTGAAAATATATGCCTGCCAAACAAGCTCTGGAGTAGCAAAGTGACTCTCTATGAACTTTCGCCCCAAACTCTTGCAAAGGGCACTTTTGCAACTTACACAGGTGACCTGTACCAGCACAAAATTAGCGAGGAAGATCGTGGTAAATATCAACCTTCTTGCGTTATGTTTCGTAGATCAGTTGAAAAAAGTCAAGTGTCACGAATGCCTTATGATCGAGCAGTAATATTCAAGAATAAAACATTTTATACGAATATTGAAGGTAAAAATGTTCGTCTAGTTGGAGCACCTAGCATAGTAAATTGTGAAAGTGAAATTGAAATTTTGCTAGAAGTAGTGGATAGCCTAACGCTTCAAAGTGACTTTATTGAGCATATTTCTATAGTGCAGTAAAAACTGTTTGTTTAAAAGCTAAATGTAGATCGAAGTTTACATAATTGTGCACCACAATTGGAAAAGTAGGCAAACTTAAGGAAATAAAAAAACGGTCTATTTCTAAACTCATCCTTCAAATTGTTAAACTATCTATCTTTTGTTTTTTCTGTTGAATATAAAGACCCTTAGTTTTAAATTATTTAAGTTATAAATATAAATCAAATCTAAATATAAAACACTATAAATGTAATTGAATTACGTAAAAGTAAATAATGTAAATTTCGCTTCAGTACATTTTAATTAAAAAATAAACACTAAAAATTTTATAATAAATAAAAATATATAAAACTTGAAACTAACAAATTTTGGAGCACAGCAGAACAGAAAATAGTTATATTTGAATGAACATTTGTCATACAAACTACATAATTTTTTTTACCATACATATATACGGATCTATATGAATATGTATGTATCCATATACATACATTAGATTTATAACATAATTATTAAAAATTAGTTTTATATCTTAATTTATAATGTAAATTAAATATGTATAAAATAACAAGTGTTGAAAAATTTTTTTAACAACTTAATTATATATTTTATTACAAAAAAGTTCGTAGCAATTCAAAACGTTTTTTAATTTTTCCATAATGATTTGAAAGGAGGGTTTAATTTTATCTTATCAAATTTAGCTTATTTGTTAAGTTATATACATGTATATTATTATTTCTGATAACATTAAAATGTATATTTGAATTCAAATAAAAGTTTATTAAAAAATTAAATTTTCATTGACTTGGCAACCCAATTCTTGTAGTGTGTTCAGTTACTTCTGTAATAGTCAAGAGTTGTATTACAAGAACCACAAAAGTAGTCAATGCCAGTAAACCCTAATATGAAGTTTGCACTGAAAAAAATTATTAGATGTCACGAATTGGTGACTGTATAAATTTTTTTAAATAGTTGGAAATATTACAAATTTGTTTATATTATTAGTATCGCATTTTTTTGAAGTACATAGTAGTTTCCTTAATTTTGGTTATCACCTTATGTTTTCCAATACAAACGGAAAATTTTTCACTTACCTTTTGTTATTTTTGTTTGACATTATGAGCGCAATTATGTAAAAAATTCCGCAGGAAATTTCTCCCTTTTCCAATTAGAATATTTTGTTTTCCCTATCATTTGCTATTATGAAGTTGGAATTGTTCACTAGGAAAAATTTCATGCGGAATTTTTTACATAATTGCACTGTATATTAGCGAAATTTCTCAACCAAAGTTGCGATAACATGTTTTTCTTCTTAGAAAAGTGGAGTTACAACAATGTGTAAAACTTTACAGTTGCAATCACCGCGAATTGGTTTGATCGAGAGTTTCTACACTTTGTCAACAAGAGTTGGCTACTATTAACATGCTACATTAACTTACAAAGCTTTAGAGATTAGTAAGAGATTGTCAATAAGAGCCGATAAATACCCAGCAAAAAGACACTCCAAAACAGTCATGAAAATGTAGAGTTTGCGATCTGGAAGTAGTGAAAATTTCGATCCGATCTAATGAATTTTACACAGGGTTGCCATTGCAAGAAGTTCTCTTTTTCGATGCCTGGTAACTGAATTGGAAGCGATATTAAGAAAAATTCACTTTTTGGTGTTCTATGATAATATTTTGATCTAGAAAAAATGATAAATAGTTACATATTTTAACAATTCGTTTCTTTTTATACGAATTTAAGCCCGAAACAGTGTTTTCATGTAAACTTAAGGAAATAACTTTTAAATTTTAGACTAAAATTAGTTCATAAATTTCTTTAAAAAAATAACTTTCTTTTAATTCTGGTGAGTATTTTCTAACACTATGGAGGAGTTACAAGGTTTTGTATGACTAAAATAAGCTTCTTCATGGTTTTTTGCTCATTCTCCGCAAATTAAAAATATCGATTTTTTGGAAGCAATGAAAATGTAGTTCCAGTAGAATGACTTCCATTTTTTTACTGGGATAGTAGACAAGTGACAATATTTACTGTCGTCTTGATGTGACGTCGACGACGCCATTCACAATAAGGGGGATTGTTTTGTTGAATTTATTTTCAAAATACTACGCCATGTAACTGGCCACTACTACTTTTTGAACTACATGTTTACACGGCTTGGATAAAAATTCTTAAATAAGTGGGAAATATACTTACATAACATTCTAGTGTTAAGTTAAACATTTTGTTCTAAATGTTTAGGCAGAAAACTACATACCTACTTTTTCCGCTGTAATTTGTAATTCCTAGTAGGGGAAACGGGGAAAATTGCCGAGGAATTGTCATTCATAATTGGGCTGATTATTGCGCATCACACACGAGAACAATTGTGCTAGCATAACATGTCAGTTTGTAGGTGAGAGAAGCAAAGAGAGTGGTTTTGTGGTTGACACAATTTTTCAACCAGGCTTAACCCCGCATCAGCAGCACAACACCAATCCACAGATACTTAAAAAACAGCAAATGTTAATCTATGCCAGATGAATTAGTCTCGTGTGATCTACAAACAACAAAAATTGTGCAGGCATAAAAATTAGTCTAGTGTGTGATATGCCATTAAGCCAATGAATTCATAAATAGAGTATGTACCCAGCGCGAAAAGGGAGTAGAGATGACTTCTTCACTCCTTATCTTGGATGGACAAGGCCTGCGTTGTCATTGCGGCGTAAACCTTTCGCTCTCGCTTCTTTTTCCACGGATCCTAAAGGTCTTTGAATTAATGGCGTTTGCGTCCACAAAACAACAAAAATGTGAACAAAAAAAAACCTCAGCTTTAAGCTGTTTCGCAAATAGTTCCGAATGAGACTTTTCAATGGTGGCAACCAAACATTTGAACATTGCGATATCCTAGGCGGGAGTCAATTGTCCAACTATGCATTACTTTCCAATTAACTTAAAGGTAACTAACTACCTATCCGCTAGATGAAATTTAAATTTTTGTAGCTATCTATAACCTAACTACTTTTCCCTTGGCTACAAGTAAGTTTTTCAATAACCATAAGTTAGATTTTAGAGAATTTCCAATATTTTTAATAAAAATTGTTGAAAAAGAAAATATTAAACAAAATTGCAAAAGCCAAACAAAAAATAAACGCGAACAACAATTAACCAATCAAAAACAAAAAATGTACAGTACATACAATTTGATTATTGGAAAGGTTGCATCATATAGTAGATTGTAGCACATAAAAGTTAACTATTGTTTTAATCATCTACATATGTTCCGATTGGGTATTTATTTCCATATTTATGTACAGATGTATGCATGCATGAATATAGTATTTATATGTATGTATATAAGTATTTATGTATGTGTTATTAAAATTCAAAATATAAATTTATTTTCCACCTGTTTGAAGATTCAATTTAGTATAAATATCTGTGGTATAAAGAAAGAAGTGCAGTATAAACATGAACTGTAAAGAACATTTAGACGTTTTGGTTTTTGGTTCAGCTATAGTGGATTTTATATGGTAAATCCATTTAATTTATTGATTTGCATAGTACATATGAATAACTTTTTAACTTTATCTTATCTTTAAATATGCATTGTGTGCTTGTATGTACCTAAATATGTACATTGTATGCAATTAAAAAGCTATGTTGATCGATTACCAAAAGCAGGAGAAACTTTGCACGGTAATAAGTTTACTAACGGTTTCGGCGGAAAGGGTGCCAATCAGTGTGTAGCGGCAAGACGACTAGGTGCTAAAACAGCTTTAATTGCTAAATTAGGAAGAGATTTTTGGGGAAAACAATATATTGAACACTTGAAAGAAGAAGACATTAATATAGATTTTGTTCAACAATGCGAAGAAGAGTGTACTGGAATTGCACAAATTGCTGTTAGTTCTGATGGCGAGAATCATATCGTTATTGTGGCAGGCGCAAATAATAAGCTTGGGGAAGAAGATGTAACTGGAGTCAAGTCTTTTCTTGATGATGCCAAAGTTTTACTTTGCCAACTGGAAACACCAGTAAAAGGAACTCTTGCTGCTTTGAAATCATTTAAAGGCATTTCTATTTTAAATGCAGCCCCCGCACTGAAAGACATTCCCACAGAACTTTTAAAATCTGCCACCATTTTGTGTGTCAACGAAACTGAAGCAGCTTCAATGTGCCAAATACCTGATATAAAAACTTTGGAGTGAGTATTTTGTAGGATTACATAAAATTTTATACACGCAATGCACTCTTTACAGCCAAGCTAAAAACGCTACCAACAAACTCCTGCAAATGGGAGCTCAAAACGTAATTATAACATTGGGTTCTCAGGGAGCTGTTTACTCCTGTAGCAAACAGCAACAAAAATGTGTTCATGTTGCTGCAAACAAGGTAGAAAAAGTTTTGGATACAACAGGTGCGGGCGACGCTTTCTTGGGTGCGTTAGGCCATCATTTGGCGAAATATCCGAAAGAAGAACTTCACCAGCATATAGGTTATGCTAATTATGTAGCGTCCTATACAGTACAATTTCCAGGCACCCAATCAAGTTTCCCAAAAGCTTATGAAACTGAATCTTTCTTACCACAAACTTATTCCTATAAAGAACTATGACGAGTTGAGCTGTTTTTATGTTTAATAAGTTTCATATTTAAATATGTGCCCTTAATTATGAAAGTATGGGTGGCCATACCGTATATGACTAGACTTGGGCTAATTAACTCGATTTATAATTGAGTAAACCAATGTGCATTGTAATTGATGAAAATAGAAAAACGTCAACAAAGTTTCCAGGAGTGTGATCCATTTGGTAACAGTACCAACTTTCTCATTACCATAAATATATGCGCATTGCCAGGAATAGATACATATAACGAAATTCACCAAATATAATAGAATTTTCAATGTTTATAACAATATGAATAAGTAAGTTTGGACAGTTGTTTATCCTAGAAATATTTAAAAAAAATAACACATTTATTAAGTTGTGAAAATCAAAAATATAACATCTTCAAATAAATGACATTTTATTTTTTGCCAGACTTTTTAATACCGCCACCAACTAAAGGTCCTTTTTGCGACGCCTTTTGTTTGGCTGCATCCAACGCCTTTTGTTGTTCCTTTTGCTTCTGCTTGAAAGCTAGATCATCGTCATCCATCTCTTTGCTATCTTTTTTTGGAGCTTTTAAAGGCTTCTTTTTGCCACCTTCACGACCAGACATTGCTAGTAAATATAGAGCTGCAATAAATAAAAATGTGATAGAAATTGGTCACGTTTTTTTAAAAGAAAAGCTGCAAAAATTGTAAAAAGAAATTCAATATTTTCTAACCTCACCCCTCTTTAAACGAACCGGAAAATTTCTTAAGAAGTTCGAAAAATGAGCTGGAACCAAACAAGGCAGATCAAAAAGGTAATAAGTTTCGAATACCAGTATTTCAACATTTACATTATCAACAGGCCACGTAAGCCTTCGTCTGCACTTGATATGTTTTTATCATGACAAATGTCATTCCATATAGAAAAAAGAGCTAACATAAAAAGACATTTTTAAATGTAAAGTTTGACTTTTGTTATGATAAAAATATATCAGGTGTAGACGGTTACTTCTCATCGGTCTGTCACACACGAGACTAAATTATATGCCGTCACAATTTTTGTTCTCTGTAGAACACACGACACTAATTCATTTAGCATAAAAATGTATACGTACACACAGCTTTGTCTATTTTAGTTTTTTTGTATTCTTTTAACATTTGCTGCTTTTTAAGTTGTGTGTAATGGTTTTGTGCCACTGATGCGGGGTTGTGCCTGGTTGAAAAAATACTGACTATATAATAAAATTTCTAGGGTGCACCTTTCCTAGTTTTACTTGGTTCTTTTTCATAGGGTTATTAAAACTAGTTGTCCATTATTATTATTCAAAAAATTTATCTTTCGTTGGTCGACGAGGAATCCACAGATTTCTATTCCTAGAATTGTAAACTGTTTTTATGAAAAAATATTTTTAATAAGAGTAGATCGCTATTGGAATCATTTGCCAATTGAACTTCGCGTCTTTTCGCAGTCTAACAATGTCTTCCGTCTCAAACTATTAAATTTCTTTCAATCTACATAATTTGTACTTATACTGATATGGTGTAAATATGTATACATCCTTATACTATATATTATACATCTTATGTGAATTAAACATAAATATATATTTTGATTTCACGAATATTATAGGATTTGTTAACATACTTTACTGATTTATTCTTAATTAAATTGAATTATATTACTAGTATTGCTATTGATATGGAATATCAGAATACCTACTGTTTTTTTAAATTCCTATGGATTGTAATTACTCTTTTTGAACACTATGGTTGGGGGACCAATAAAAGATTTCTCTTTTTATATATAAAAGTTTTTATTTTAAATATATTTTTATAATGAAAGAAAAAATAAATATATATTTTTATAATGAAAATTTCTATTTTTATAGTTAAAATTTATATTTTTGTAATATATTTTAATTTTATATACATGGGCATTATTAACACTAAGTAATATATGTGTAAGTTTGGCCTTTTAAGCTTTATATTACTCTGAATAAACAAATAAATAAAAATAAAATTAAATTATGCCAGCCACAAAACCACTCTCTTTGCCTCTCTCGCCTACAAATTGGCATCTTATGCCAGCTCAATTCTTTTCGTGTGTGACAGGCCATCAACAAACTGGCTGTTTTGCCGCATAATTATTCTAGTGCGTGAATGGTCCATTAAAGGGCTATTACACAGGCATACTTGTCTTCAGACATGTACGATGGGATAATTTGGGTTTTGCTATTACACTACCGAACGCTGACGGAATACTCCATACTAGGTGTACAAAAACATCAGAAAATCAAAAATTTTTGAAAACCAACATAAATGTCTAACGTACACGTATACATGCTATTAGACGGTGCGTTTTTGTATGCCATCGTACATGTCTGCAGACAAGTATGCCCGTGTAATAGCCCTTTTAGCCATGTGCGATGTCCGACATGATGCCAAGTTCATTGCTAGTGGAGACCGCTAGTAACAAAAATTTCACCTAGATTTTAATATTTTTATCTAGGTCTGGCATCTCTGCAGAAAATTTAAGTGGATATATAAAAGCAACCATGGGTTTCGAAAAAGTAGGGAATTTTTTGTTCGCAAATGTCCACCATTTTAAATTACCAGTAACCATCACTTTACGAATTACGGTCGTTAAGTGAGCACGCGTTTTTTGTCAACACTAAGTGGGAAATTGAAGAAAATTCTTCAAAAGAAGTTTTTATTGTGTAACTTTTGAAAGAAATCTAAAATAAAGGTATTTAAATTTTCTTTTACTTCAATTTATATGATAAAATTAGTTGATTTTGGATGAAATGGTGTCTGATTGAGTATGAATGTGTTCTCTATAAAGTGAAATGTATACGTAGTTGGAAGTGAAACACGTTCCAAATTAATGTTTGAAATACATACAAAACAGTAATACGTATTGGATATTTTTTTTCACAGTTTTTAACAATTTTTAAAATTTTAACTTTGAACCAAGATTGTTATGTAATAAGCAGTGCTCTTTGTACCATTTCTACACTTCAAATAAGGTTCATATGTATGTTCATATATATGTACGTATATAATAGTTTTGCCTAGTGCTCTCTTTCGATAAATCAGTCACAAGGCAAATGGGATTTTTCTGCAACGTCGTTATTCTACTTTCATAATATGAAACATAACCTTAAAAATTTTATACATTTGACATTTTTATTTGGAATTAATGTCAAGTTGGAGTGGAATCTATGTATGCAGTACCAATTAGCCAGCTTGTTCACTAGCTATGTTCTTAAATTATGCTTTCTTTCCTTAAAGAGATGTTTCGTGGCAAATTTTACCTAGTTGCTGCAGTTCATTACTTATGTTTTAAAGCCATGTGTATGATGCAGTTTATGTTTGGTTTGGAAAGAGAATTAACTTTGTTCTGTAAACTACATATGTATATATCTATAGTAAATTGCATTTATACTCTTCTCTTGGCTTTCGAAGTTTGTTGGGTCAATGTTATCAGTGTGGCTATTTAATTTTTTTCTTTATGCATCTACTTTGTAATACAGTATGCGATGCTCGTATTCTTATAGCCTATCTGGGAATTTAGTGCATTCGAAGTTGTTTGTATAAAACATTAAAATGCTGAAATAAGTTAACTTTTTAATTAAGGTCTTCCATGGAAATTAGGCGATTTCCAAACGCGCGATTTATAGAACACGCCTGTATGCTTAATTCGAAGTTGGCATAACGCTATTTATATTCTAAGTTCACAAATGCTATTAAATATAAAAAAACACATACATACATATCTGGTTGTTGTAATATATCAATTTCAGCCTGCTAATGCTTCCATCAATAGTGGACCACTGCCACCTGTTTCCTCACGGCATAGATTTCCAATGACATATTTTGCATAATAAAAACATTTCAAATGGTTTGTCAGTAGAAAATAGAGCACGCTTTATATTTTAAAGGTAACCACAATATATACATACATACGTATTTTGCATTGCAATGGGAAATTTGACATGCCAAATGTAAAAAACATCTGGGGGTATACTCTGTAATTCGAATCGAAAGCAAATGCTTTCGAAATGCAATGTTAATAACATACATTTCCTTTCGTTTCGAAATACAGATTAGACCCCCTGGTTTATGGCAGGCTTAAATGAAACCTTTATTTACAAAATTTTAAAAGAAAAAATTCACTTTGGTAATTTAATTATGAATACATATTTTTATTTGAGGGTGTATGAACATAAACTTTGCATACTGTATGTGCATATAGATAGCTTCATATAAAAACATGTAGATATATAATTGTCGGTCACAATCGAAAAAAATAAGAACATTTAAAAACCTAAAACTAAGAACATTTAAAAACCATTATTACCATTTGTTTAAATTTTTCTAATAAGACAAAAAGTAAGCATTTTACAATATAAAGATCGATAGAAACTACCATTGCCCTCGGCACCATTTTCAATTTCTGAACAGATCTTTTTCTTCTATTTGTTTATTTTTTAATTTGGCAGTTTGCCATTTCTTTTTATGCTTTATGTGTAAATAAATTATCTAACTTGCAGTTGACTTTGAGGTATTAAAAAATGTATTGCACGCTTTTTGCATTCAATGTTTTAAACTTGAACTTTATTAATGTTGAATTTTTCTATTCAGATCGGAAATCAATGCGAACTTGATCTTAATTGCTTGGACTTTTTATTTGTAAAATTTCTTATTAATACATATGACTTTTTAAAATCTGTTGTTGACAGGGATGAATGGATTTGTTCATTACCACTAATGAATGATTATTGAGGATGTGCATCGGAAGATTTATACCTTTTTCTATAAGTCAGACAAGCGACTCCTCTAGAAAATTTTTTTGAAAATCTCGTATAAATTTTCTACACAATTGGCCCGTTCGGGTGGAAACGGGCATAAACGAATTTGTTATCTGATATTAATCCGTAATGATTTAAAGTCGTTGGTTATATTACTGCTGATTTCAACTCAACTTAGGGCGGTCGTTTGAGACCCATAAAAATATTAAATTGAAAAGAAAAAAACTGGACTTCTGCTTTGTTATTTGGAACGAAAGAAAGCTTTTGAATTTACATCTTAAATATTAACATACAAATACACAAATACAAAAAAACACGTACATATGTATCAAATTTACTGATATAAACAAATAATGAAAATATATTTTCGGATACTCATTATTGTCAAATCAAAGTATAATTTAAAACAAAGAGATGGCAGCGCTACTTCAGCTGCTTTGTAGCTGTAGAATGTCAAAAACTGCGTTTTGTTTGGTTTTGATACAAAAACTTTTGTACTTTTGACATTCTTCGGTTCCAAGGCCCATTTATTAGGTCTATGCAACTCTACAAAAACACAGCAATACAAAAAACAACTTTGTGTTTAAGTTGTCAGAAACACACACAAACATGAACTAAAGTATATGGTGCAAGCAGCTTTTGACAGTTTAAACAAGAAAACACAGAATATCATCAGGACGATTGCGTTGACCTGATAAATAGGCCTTGTTCGGTTCTTTACACAGCTATTGTTGCCGTATTACTGTATAAAAAATCCTTACGCAGTCACCTGTATAATTACACCATGCTTTAGAGTTTAAGAACCAGTATTACCACATAAAAAACTGGTTTTGAACTCTTAAGTATACTCCAGTGTCGTCAGATATGGCGATATATCGCCAAACGCGGCGACAAAAATTTGTTTTTGGCGATGACAATTTTGAAATGGCGATTGGCGATTTACTTGGCGATATTTGAACTCATTGGCGATATTTTTGGATATATCCTTACGAATCCAATAAAATAGAATAATGTTAAGAATATAAAATTTTTTTAAGGAATTTTTTCTAAAACAAAATATTTCGTGCAAAAAAAATCTAAATGTGACTCTATCTCAAACAAAATTTTCTGAAATTCAATTTGGACGACAAAACCTCATTTGGTGTTTAGGAAGCACAGTGGGGAAAACTATCTTTTATAAATTAGAACAAACTTTTTAATAATGAAGTACCAAAAACTCTGCACTAGTTATCGCCTAGAGTGTATGAAGACGATGATGCTGCTGGCACTTATCAAAGATCTGATATGTGTACTTAATAGGGCATTCATTTAATCGGGTTTTTGCTTTAATCGTTTAATCGCTCGATTAGTTAATCGAGGTTTTTGCTTAACCGGTTAATAATCGGTTTCTTTCAGGTTTGGTGGTTAGTTATCTAACCACTTATTGTTGCTTGTTTAAAACATGCTTTCGCCCCATCTATTGATAAATTATTAAACAATTACATCTTTAAAGACATCGCTGATCAATTGTTGCGAGACTTTGTCGCTAGGGGTCACTGGTTGTACTTATATCTTTATTTAAATTCGGTGCATCCCCTTGCTTTTTTAACAGGTCGGTTGTGATTGAAATAAAGAAGCATAGAGTGTTTATTATTAAACGAAATCAGTGGTATTTTGTTATTTTGCATACGCACAAATAAGACATGTTTCTCCGATTTCCATCAGAATTAATTTTTTTTTTATAAAATTTGGCACTTTACTTGAATACTTTTTGTGCCAACCGTCACGGTGGTTACTTAACTAACCACCCTATTCCACAAAATCCTGAAGAGCAAATTTATTTTTTTCTTTTTTTTTTATAATAAATAACCCTCAATCAAACAAAAAATGCAGTAGTTTTGTTATTAAAATAATATATGTAAGACTGTGGCTGAAAGAGTTAACCGATTAATAGAGTTTTTCATAAATCAATTGTTTTCAACAAAAAAGAAGTGCATAAAATATTTATTAGTTTGAGTTTATTAGTAAAACCAAAAACACACAATAATTCTTAAACTAATTCGGTTAATTTTTTTAGAACATTTCTTGTAATAAATACTATCGATAGTTAATTCTGTTGGCTGGTCATCATCTGACTCATAATGACAGAGCTCAGCGACGAATATTCTGCAAAAAAGTTAATTTCTGAATTTCTTAGCTTTCGTTTTTGTACTGTCTCATTAAATCTAATCCTTAATTAAATCGTTGGCAACAGTACTATTGGCTTTTATTTAATTATTAAATAAAAACTTAATAATTCCCTCTAGTTAGAGTACCAGAGTCTCTAGTTAAACTCTTATAGCCATGTGCAAAGATTTTGAAGTTTTACTTAAATTGAATGAATAAATAAATAAGTCACAAAATAACTTTTATTTTATGAGGAATAAATAAAAATCAAGAAATAACTGTTATTTTGTGAGGAATACATAAAAGTCACAAAATAACCCTTTATTTTGTGAGGAATAAATAAAAATTAAGAAATAACTATTATTTTCTGAGGAATAAATAAAAATCAAGAAATAACGATTAAACAGTGATTTTTAAAATAAAAATTATAACTGTTACGGTCCCTGATTTTAATAAAAAAATATTTTACTGAATAAGTAAAATAATAATTTTGGGATTATTAGTGCGTTAACAAATTTCAATTTTTTTTTGCTAAAAAAACAAGTATGTATAAAATTTGTTGATATAAACAAATAATGAAAATATATTTTCGGATACTCATTATTGTTAAATGAAAGTATTCCTTAAAATTTAAGAAACAATATTACCGTATAAAATACTGGTTTTGAACTCTTAAATATTCTCTGTTTTGACTAAGAATATGCCCCATTATATTTAAATATAAATTTTTAAATATACAACGCGCTAATAAGTGCGAATGAATAATAATTTGAATAATTTTTTCTCGTGGAACAATTCCAACTAATAGCAGATAATAGAGAAAACAAAATATTCTAATTGCAAAATGGAGAAATTTTTCGCGGAATTTTATTCATGATAGCCCTGAATATCTACATATATGTGTATACCTGTACAAACTAAAAAGTTGTTGGTCTAAAAATTATATTATTCTGCAAATATTGAAGGCAATTATGAATAAAATTTCACGGGAAAATTTTACCGTGGAACAATTACAACTAATACCAAGTAATAGGGAAATCAAAAAATTCTAATTGGAAAAGGGAGGAATTTCTCGCGGAATTTTATTCATAATTGCCCTGTTAGAAAAATTACATAGCACTTATTAGCAATATGACTGTCGTTAATAAAATCGATAGGTATTTTTCTACATATACGGATAAACCAGGGGGCAAATCGCGGCACTCGTTATCGATTGAAATTACGAAACATTTCCATATAAACTCTATTGAAATATTTCGTAATTTCGTTCGATAACGAGTGCCGCTCTTTGCACCCAGTTGTGCGTCGATGCATTTTAATTAATTAAATCTTAATGGTAATCCTTTACTTTGTATAATTCTTTATTTTCCCAGCAATATGATTAAACTACAGGAGAAACACAATGACTTGTTAAATTTATCGTTCATTTCAACATTAATTACTTCTAAAATAGGTTATGCATTTTATTCTGGTTTAAAGAAGTTATTTTTGATCACATATCTAAAGTAATGATAAATCACCTATTTTACTACTATTATCCTCTAAAATAAAAACCCAATAAAAAAGTGATGAAAAAAGTAGAAAAAGCACCACAACTACTGATACGAACCACTTCAAACTCCAGCAAGCCCGTAAGCTAATAAAATTGAAGTGATTGATTTAAATGCTTAAAAGTAAAAATTGTTAAACTTCAAAAACGAACAGAGAATATAATAGGTTTCCCTTATTCCTTGTGAGACAATTATTTTAATTAGTAGAATACTTTTAAGAATTAAATGGCTTTCCAAGTGGGATAAAAACAAGTGAATAAGTACCACTTCCTAAAACCATTGATTTAAGTGCTTTGGAAAAGTGGTTAATAACCACATCCTAAATTTAAAATATATTGGATTTACTTGACCAATAAAAAACACACCTTATTTTAGAGTTTTTATAGCAAATAAAAAGTAAATCTTATGCTCTCACGGGTTGGCAAAAACAGACCACTTCGCTCCAAGGACACGCTAATGTAAAATTCACTACTTTTTGCTCGGAGTTTGAAGTGCTTCGTATTATTAGTTGCGGTGCATTTTCTACTTTTTTTCATCACTTATTTTGCTGGGTTCTGATGTCAAAAAAATGTCACATGTTCGAAAGTATGTAATTTGGAAAGTTACATGTACGAATAATTTGTGCATTTATTGAACAATAGAGAGTTAAAAGTATTAGTGATAATTTAATTACTAATTAATAAATAAAAAAAAGTGTTTAAGTGTTGAACTTGAAAAAGTATTAGTATTTTTTAAAAATTCTTTAATTATTTCAAGTTTAAAAATTTGTTTTAGAAGGTCTAGTAGAAAAACGCTTTATTGTAAATACATATGTACGTACTTTTTTGTTTTATTTCTTCTCACCAAAAAAGCTTTTTCTCGACATTGTATTTTCTTTTCTTTTGTCTGCCTTCAATGCGTTGCTTCAGAAATTATATAACTTGTCGGTGAGTAATTTTTTTCTTTAGTAAGAATTGTTTTTAGGGAAGATGTGTATATACAAAGATGAATATAATTGAATAAAATATATTGCACCAATTTTACGGACTTTTTGACGTTTCTTTTTAACATTTATTTGCTTGTATTGATTGTTACGTCAACGAAAAAAGCTCCTCTCTCGGTCAGTATTTTCTCTTTTTTTTTACAAACTTTGAATTGTTCTTGAGGGGTAGTTCGCGGCTGTGGGCTTTATACATTGCATTGAATATAATTTTTATTAACGTTTAAGTTGCCGCCCAGAGCAGACCTTTGTTCATAAAATATTTTTGGATTTTCATTCTCTGTGATAAATACACATAAAAACACAGTACGTTTAAGAATTTAATTATACTACTCGTTTTTTAAAACTATTATAAAAAATAACAATATGTGAGCAAGTGTGGGCGAATTATTTGAAAATTATTTTATCCAAATTTATTGGTGAAAAAAATAAAGCAAATGTATTTGTGAATTATAAGTTTAAATATTACATTTTGATTTCAAAAGAATGCATTTCGTTTTTATATAATAAAATCGATTTTATTTAATTTTTTTTCCTAAACCAGCAAATGTTATGCAATCTGCATACTACTACTACCGTTATCAAGATAATAAACTCGGCTACACACCTTCATTAAAATTAAGCGAGTTGCCAGACACGTTGTAATTAAAGATAAATAGTTTAAAAAAATGTTTGTATTAAATAAAATAAAATAATAAAATTTGTTGGTAATAGATGAATTATTTTCATAATTGAATATTTTCACGATTTTTATATACTACATACATACACAAAATGTTAAAATATTCTCATGGCTCGGAAAAGTGTAGAATGACGTAACATATTCCAGCTAATATATAAATTTATTAAGACCTGGATATAATTATTATTTTATTATTATTATTACAGTTCATTTTGAGCCTAATTTATATAATAATAAAAAAATAATAATAATTATATTAGTGCTGGGAAAAATATTTTACAATTTTAGCAATGGAAACAAATATATAAAGGTTTGACTTGCGAGAAAATTTATTTCTTTAATTATGCACACAAATTGTTTATATCTCATTATTTTCGGGCCAAATGTTATGTATTGTTTTCATTTGCTAATTTAAATTTGAATGTTAGTTTGTTTTTGCCAATTAAGTTTTTGGCTATGAATTTATTAAAGACTAACGTCATCAATTGTTTTTATTGTAAGTTTTTTTTTTGTAATGTAGACGATTGTATAACATACAAACATTTTTTTGTCGAGTTAAATTTTCAGTATAAATCTTTGTTATGCAATGAAAATGTTAGAAAATTATGTACATACATATGTACCTAAAAGTTGACGAGTAGTTGTGGATACATACTTACCAAATACGACATAAAACCAAAGTAAAGTCCATAAAATAAATGAAAAAATCCAATTTTTTTTATTTAAACGATACAATAAAATAATTAATAATAATTATTATTAATAATAATTAATAATTTTAAAATATCGTTTTTGTTTCAAATGTAAGGGCCTCTCCCGTTAGGTCGTCAACGTTCGAATTTTCGCACACTTGCATAGATTTGAAACAAAAACAAAAATTTAAAATTTTGTTTTTGCTTTGAATATAAGTCGAACGTTTGTCGATATCGTGGGACAAGCCCTGAATAAAACAAAATTAAATTCATGAATATCAAATGTTGCAGTAAAGATTTTGGAAGCATCCTGTTCCAATAGTACATACGTATGTACATACATATGTGCCCTTAATTATGAAAGTGGTCCAAGTCATATATTTCTTTGTTCGAGATATTTAATAGATTACATTTGAATAAATGAAGAAATATTTTTATATTATAGAACATTTCAATTTAGAGTTGTAATACTCTGGATTTATATATTTTTATTTAACATTAGGATCGAACGGTGGTCTAAATTAAACCACTTGACACGGGATACATCTTTATTTATTATAAGCACATGTCTACAAAAAACAGAGCAGAAATATGTCTTTTTTTCAAGCAAATTTAAATCACATTTTACTACTTTTGAGCCAACAAATTTGAAAAAACAATTATATTGTGCATATCTACACAAAAATTCCTTTAAAACCATGTATGTTTCACCAATATTAGTGGACGATAACATACTTAAAAGTGACAAAAATATGTGTACCGTATTTAAATATAAGATTTATTAAATATTTATTGAAGATATTTTAAGATTTATTTGATACTTTGAAGCAAAAATGCACATGACTTAGACCACTTTCATAATTAAGGGCACATACATACATATATACATACATATGAATTCAGCAAATTCTTCCATCATGAACATTGGGACATAGTGTATGTCCCAGCCAATTGTATTTGCTTACCCTAGGCCACCAAATCTTTAATATGTTTAAATCAAAGGACCTTTTTCCAATAAAGGTTAACAAATTTTAATTAAATTTTTTTTTTGAATAGTGCATGAATGGATATTTATTAGTGATGAGCGATAACTCGATTTTTTAATAATGTTGCTCCTTGTGAATGTGATTTCTAAATCGCTGTTCTTTTAAACTGTGACTGTGATCACAGTTTAGCAGTATTTTGTTTTTAGCAGTTCTGTTATATTGAGAAAATCTAATAAGAACAACAGTGAAATTAAACTGACTGTGATCACGGTTTAACTCATTTCAGCTCTTCTGCTTTAAAAGTCTTTATTAGTATTGGTATTTTGATAAATACTAATAAGAACAAACAATTAGCAGTCAAGAGAGAGAGACAAAAATTGCAAATATGAACATGTGAGATGTATATAGTTGCCAGAAAAGATGATTGACACGATTTAACGATTTTTTCATCGACAAAAGTTGAAGGTATAAAAAAATTCATGCGGTAGCCTTATCTAATGTTAAGTAAGCATATAGGAACAATCACATTTTGTTAAAAAAACTATTGGTCTATTTCCCACCTGCGAAAGAAAACGTTCGACTTACAATTTATATTGAAAACAAAAACAAATTTTCATATTTTATTGTTATTTTCAATATAAATTGTAAGTCGAACTTTTTCTTTCGCATGTGAGAAATAGGCCATATATTTCCAAAATCTGTTACTTGATAAATTCAGTCACAGTTGTGATTAGTGATTTTTCAATCGCTATAAAAAAAGAACAGGTTTCAAAATATCGCTCAACTCTAATATATATACATACGACTTTTTTTCATAAAATTTACTATTGAATGAATATTTATTTATTTATTTATTTATTAATTTCATGCACAGAATTTAATTCTTAGAGATTACTACAATGAATACCTAACAATGTATATACATATAAGTTCATGCTCAGTTATAATATTTAAATGAAAATAACTTAAAAACATGCTATTAATTTGTTTATTTTGAACTTTCCATTTCCAAATCATCGGATGCTGGACTAATGCTATTAATTTGTTTATTTTAAATTTCAACTTAAACAGGCGTAACTTGCAATCAAATTTGTGAAAACGATTCGCTGGCCATAATAAAGTCAATTATTTTAATAAAAACGAATAAAAATATGTAATTTTAATTTAAAAAAATATTAGTACAATTAAGGTAAAAAAAGTACAATTTTTTAAAGTTGTTGGTACAATTTTAAAATTCTTATTGCCTTCCCTGATACATGCTATAACTTTTGTAAATCTAAGTTCAGAAATCGAGGTATTCTTTTGAATACCGCTTTCAAAAATCCAAACATTGTTAATAAAAAATATACCAAGCACAGAAGAATCATAAATGAAAGTAAATTTGATAACTGTGCTATGTTTACTACATTGCAGTGTTGCATTGCAAGCTGAATTTATGAAGTCAGCCAGCCTAAGGCCAATTTTTTTATTTGATTTTTTCTTATTTTTAAATTTGCTTGGAATAGGAAGGATAATATACATACATATATTGATTTTTGAAAGTACGATCTAAATCCGGTTAAAGGCAATCCAAATATTAATTTCAACATCAGACATCTTTGCAAATTTTGCACATAGGATATCACGTATGGATAAATTCATTCTTGAAGTCGTTTAAGTGTTATTTTAATTTGATCTACAGTGTCACTAAATTAATTAAGTTAAAGAAAAATTTTAACTAAATTAGCAAAAATACTCTAATCAAAACATATGTTAGTGATGTGTACCCCAACAACAAAACTAAATTAAAATAGGTTCGTTATACGAGTACATTTTTCATACGTGATATAAAGAGTCGTCGCGTTAATTATTTTGTTTTCTAAAAATGTGTGTGAATCAAATACCGTTAAAAAAGTAGTGAAACTCTTAAAATTCCAAATGACTAAAAATTTTGTCGAAAAATACAGTTTAAGAATGCAAAATGAGATACAAACAAGTCTTAAAACATAAGAAAATAAAGTAGTAAGATATAGAACTTAACGGCCCTATGTATAAGCAAAAATTGGCATGAAGTTAGCATAAGTGGCAAAATTGAACATGATATTAAATACTTTTGCCATGAAACTTTACATTAAAAATTATGCTAGGACTTAAAGGTGGATTAAGATCAGGTAATGCGACCATTTTTAATGTCAAATTGTATGGAGTTACTCGTTAACAGCTTATTCAATTTCGTCACATTTGCTAACTTCATGCCAAATTTTGCTTATGCATAGGGCTGTAAGAATATAACTTGTAGATTAAATATGTAAAGAATGTGTGAAAATGCAATAATAGGTACATATGTATGTTTTATTCGAAATTTATATAAATATTCAGAACAAATTTAAGTGTGTATAAACTTATTAAGTAGCTATAGCTATAGCTGCTTAAAAATTAAGTAGGTATATGTTTCGAATAAAACATACCTAATATTAAAAAAGGAAGTTATGAACGCAAGAAAACAAGTTATAATTTCCCGAAAGCAAGTCTCGAAAGAAAAATTAAGATTGTGTTTAAAAGCGAGATTAATTTTCTAATAGTATAGAAAAAGCAAGAAACAATATATGTCAAGAAACTGGAAAGGCGAGAATTATCTAATAGTAAAGAAACAGCAAGAAACATACATAATTCAAGAAACTGAAAATTTATAGTATTCTGGAGAAGAAGTTCTAATTCCCGAAAGCAATTATCTCAAGATAGAAAATATGGAAAACAGTATTAATATTTTCAAAAAATATAAAATGGAATAAATTCATTTATAGTATTCTAGAAAAGAAGTTGTAATTCCCGAATGCAATTATCTCAAGATAGAAAAAAAATTAAAAACAATAATTAATATTTTCAAGAAATATAAATTGGAAGAAATTTATTGGATTATGGAAGAGAAGTCATCATTCCCGAAAGCAAATATCTACAGATAGGAAAAGTGGAACAACAAATATTAATATTTTCAAAAAATATAAAATGAAAGAAGCTTATAGTATTGTAGTAAAGAAGTTATAATTCCCGCAAGCAATTATTTCAAGGTAGAAACAATGGAAAAACAAATAATTAATATTTTCAAGAAATGTAAAGTGAAAGCAATTTATAGTACATATTGTTGTAAAGAATTTGTAATTCCCGAAAGAAGCAATCATTTCAAGATATAAAAGAATCAATGGAATGAAAATAATTAATATTTTCAAGAATTAAGATGACATGACGTGCGCGCTTGCTTTGAAAAAAAGATTTTTTTATCATGATTACTGCACAATAAACAATATATAATATATGATTTAATTTCAATTGTAGCAAAATGGGTAAAGAACTTGCTGATCCCCTTAGTTTCTTGAAGGACTTCGCCGCCGGTGGTATCTCTGCAGCTGTCTCAAAGACTGCCGTGGCTCCCATCGAGCGTGTCAAGTTGCTTTTGCAAGTACAACACATCTCCAAACAAATCAGTCCCGATAAGCAATATAAGGGTATGATTGATTGCTTTGTCCGCATTCCAAAAGAACAAGGTTTTACTTCATACTGGCGTGGTAACATGGCTAACGTTATCAGATATTTCCCTACCCAGGCTTTGAACTTTGCCTTCAAGGATAAGTACAAGCAAGTAAGTGAATTTACACGTGTAATTGTGTCAAAAAATAAAACAAAAATGTCTAAAAGCGCACGAAACTTTGATATATGTATCTATTTATGTGTATGTATGTTCAATGTGTACTAAATTTTTCGCGTTCCATTATTTCCAATATAGGTTTTCTTGGGTGGTGTTGACAAGAACACTCAATTCTGGCGTTACTTCATGGGTAATTTAGCCTCCGGTGGTGCTGCTGGTGCCACTTCCTTATGTTTTGTGTATCCCTTGGACTTTGCCCGTACTCGGTATGTTAAAAAATAAAAAAATAAATTTGTACACCTTAGTAATTTAATTATATTTAATACAGTTTGGCTGCTGATACAGGCAAAGGTGGTCAACGTGAATTCACTGGTCTCGGCAATTGTTTGACAAAGATCTTCAAATCCGATGGTTTGGTCGGTTTATACCGTGGTTTCGGTGTATCCGTTCAAGGTATCATTATCTACCGTGCTTCTTACTTCGGCTTCTACGACACTGCCCGCGGTATGTTGCCAGATCCCAAGAACACTCCCATCTACATTAGCTGGGCTATCGCTCAAGTTGTTACAACTGTTGCTGGTATTGTCTCCTATCCCTTCGATACTGTCCGTCGTCGTATGATGATGCAGTCTGGTCGCAAAGGTACTGATATTATTTACAAGAACACATTGCACTGCTGGGCTACTATCGCCAAACAAGAAGGCTCAGGTGCCTTCTTCAAGGGTGCCTTCTCCAACGTACTCAGAGGTACTGGTGGTGCTTTCGTACTTGTGTTATACGATGAAATCAAGAAATTGATGTAAATTAATTAAATTACTCTTACACCTAAAATACACATCCACTCTACATCTACAGTTAAAACAATTTAATTTAATTTTAAATTTATCGCAAAGAAATAACCATTTGTAAATGTAATTTAATTGAACTTTAGAAACCAACAGCTACAAAATCATTTAAAAAATTCTTATTATGTTGTAAGAACAAAAACAAACAGCGTGTGTTCGTTCGAATTGTATGTTAAGTTTCATTATTGTATTGGATAAACAAAGCGTGAAAGAAGTAAAAACAAAACACAAAATACATAGAAACAAAAAGTTTAATTATGAAATATTGTTTACAAACAAGTAAAAAATAAAGCAACCAATTCTTAGTATAGGTATATTCATTCAGAGAAATGCAACTAAGAATAAAAATATAACAAAAACTATATAAAAACAGTAAAAAAATGCATTGTTTTAATTTTACCTGCGAACTTTTTATTTCAAGTTTAAATATACATATGTATCTTTCCTGCCTAACAACGTAGAGGAGTTACTTATTAATTTAGCGAGTTAAAATAAACATGCTAAGTTAAATGTTTTGACGTAAAAGATTACGTCGAAACATTTAGCCTTCCATCATTGAATATGTTTTTACGTAAAAAATATTTAACTTTGCGTCATTATCGATTTCAATTTAAGAATACTATTTTTGATTATCGGCCATGTTCTGAAAACTATTTCGTTTTGAAATCGCAGTTTCAAAAAAAGAAAACAGTGTTCTCTGTCATATCATTTAGTGCATTCGAAATTAAATTCGGATAAAATATCTCAAGCATATGAAATCTTAAAATCAAATAAAAGGCTGCAATAAGTGAGCTTTCTTGTTAATTTTTTTCCTGAAAATTGTCGGTTTCAAAACTAAATTATTTTCAGAACCTGGCCGTATGAATGTTTTGAAATTGTGCTATAATTATTTTGTCTACAAATGGATTGTCGGTTAGCATGGGGGAATTTTAAATAATATCAGGAAAATTTTTGGCTTTATAGCTGCACTGGTCAAAATAAACACCATGAGTTAAATGAACAACGAACGTAATCCAGACAGACTAGCGTACGTCGTTGCCTTATAGTATCCGTATGTGACATTTTCTTGTCCGTCTCGAAAAGAATACTTCTTCGCTTTCACACTTTCGACATAATTGAGTAGTAATAATAAACCATTTCCAATTAACTACATCCTCGCCTGTTTGTAGTAACCTGGAGAAAGCAATGAATGTTATTCTCTTGATGTAATTTTCCAAGCTAGTTCTTAATTTTTAAATGTCAGTATATTTTCTTGATTGATTGATTGCATAACAGGTACTCTTTAAAAAGGTACTAATGTTAGAAAAGGAGCAATCATACGTGAAAACCATAGCCATAGAAGACAGCCATTCGAACCAAACTAAGGTTCAACACCGTATTTGATTATAGGTGACTCGCCATAACGCCATAACCATTACCATAGAAACAAATTGAATTTTGGTTTGGTTATGGCTATGGCATTATGGCCATGTCACGTCTAATTGCACATAAAACGAATGTATTTTCATATTCATCCTTATTCCAGTTGTCGTCATCGAAGTCACTTTAACACAAGACCAAAAAATTGGGGCTTGTTTACTCGCTCTCGAGAAAAATTTTGCGCAACTGACAATCTATTTCCGTTCCCTAAGGTCTAGAAAATAGCATAAACCTGCAAACAGGAGTCAATTGTTTTCGGATAACGGATACACGAGTACCAATTTTTGGTGTTGTGTTAAACTGACGTCGATGACGACAACTGGAATAAGGGTGATTATTTGCTCTTGCTTTCTATATATGTATGTATATATGTAGTATATACGGGTATGTTCTGTATTCCACGTGAAATTAAAACATCCGGAATTCCCATATAATTGTTGGAAATATTTATTTATAAGAATAGTACAGTGACTCTTGCGAACGCTTGAATCTAAGCATGGAACGCACAACGTTCACCCTAGTGTAATGGGCGTTTCGACCGACTCGAACATAAAAAGTTGTCCCAGTCAAACCTTACTATGAACGATAGATATCTCTAACGATTCTAAAACTGCAAAAAAAGTCCACCATTGGGTCGCCATTTTGAGATAGATCGGAAGATTTTGAATACCGTTGATAATAGTTTGGACGCGGCTTTAAATTGATCCGTAGTCAAATTCTATGTAAGGCTTTATATAAGTAAGACAATTTTTCTCATAATACCAATTTTATCTAGTACATTATGTACTGTTACGAAATTCAAATATTGATTAAAATATAAAGAATACAGTCTTAGCAGCATTAAACTTGTTATATAGCAACTGTGAAAAATTACAAATAATGGTCAACTGAATTTTCACATAACCTTCTAGAATTACAAAATAAGTTCCAAATTGATTGGCAATACTGTAACGTGAATATAGCAGCGCCATTATGTAATGGTTTTTGCTAAGCATGTTGCAGAACATTGCTTTACGCCATCTATGAGTCGACGACGAAAATTCTAAAATAAATTCATGGTTTAAAACGCGGTGCTGTGTCTAGGAACGTTTCAGTGTGAATTAGCTAAATATTGAATCGCAAAATTTTTTGAAAACCTATAGGGTAAAGTATTTTTGTGATTTGGTGGTGTGGAGGTCGCTAAAATCGATTTTAATAAAAAAATCGGGTTTTCTCGAATTTTTTTGAATTCTGCTCATTACTCGGCCCATTAGTCCTAATTTACACTATGCAAGTCTTATTGCTAAGCTGATTCCTTTGTAGGAATGAGAGACGAGGGGAACAGAACCGTTTCTATTACCCTCGTGTCTCTCTCTCCTAAAAAACTGATCAGCTTAGCAATAAGACGTGCATAGTGTAACTTAAGACTTAGCACGATTTTTTTGGTTACTAAATAAATTTTTTTTAAAGAAAACTATTCGTTTCGGTAATTTTTTGCTCATTTGGGTACCCTTTATGAATTTCTTTTGTAAATTTAGCACAAATAACAACACAAAGTTGCCAGAGCTATCAAAAAATATAAAAATATACTTTGTATAAATACCAAAAATACAAAAGTTTTTTCGCTTTAACGTGCTCAGAAATGTAAACAAACAGGTACAAAGACACCGTCAAAATACTTATGCCACGCAAAAGTTTGTTGTCTCCATGCATTATTATCAGCAGAAAGAGAATCCAAAAGAAAATAATATAAAAGAAGTTAAATGATTAAACAGAATTCCGGCCTAAACACATTTCCCATACAATTTGACACAAAAAACCAGCCGCAGAAAGCAGTCGTGAGATAGAATCTATTTTATTTTGAGAACGTTTTTTCTTATTCTCTCACATATCAATACTGATTCTCACAAAAATGTTACCATACTTTCAATAAATTTCATATATTTTGTAAACAAAACTACAAAGAAAATTAAGCACAAAAGAAAATAAAACAAAAATCAGAGAGCATTTGAAGTTACTGTCGTCGATTTTATTATGGGCTTTATTAATTTGTCAGCGATTTTCCTGAAGTTGCAGACTTTATTCTGTTTCATCATTAAGAGATAAAAATGCATTCTTTATTTTGCGCATCATTTTTGTACCGTTATTTGACGACGCTAAGCTAAGCTAGGTTCAACAGTCAGAAAAATGTTTCGTCAAAATAATTATGCCGACTAGTGTACATACATATATGCTAAGATATTTCTTCCAGAAAAACAAAACACACTTCATTTGAGACGTTTAAAAAAACAAGTCAATGTATGATAAAACATCTCAAAATCGTCTTTAAGATCTTAGATACGAATAAGGCGTTATAGTATGTTCACACTTATGCCCATTTATCAAGTTGGTAATCAAACTATAATTATTTTTAAGTTCCAATTAATTACGAAATTGTGTTTTTGAGTGCATAATTATGTAAATAATAATTAAATGCCCAACCTTGTGTACTTAAATCACACTTAAGTTTTATGAACATACCATATGTTATTTTGCTTGTGTGTGTTTTTTGAAAACATGGACATGATTATCATGGGGTCATATTAAAAAGAATTTCGTTTAACTTTGATTAATTTATAACATATACAATTAAAAGTTTCATGTCATGCTATAAACAAATAAAATGCATTCTGATGCTCCTTTGGTTTCATAAAATGTGTCTTTATATAATTTTAATTTTCTACATGCTGAATACCTAAATTTTTTGTTTATGCTAAACAGCTGTTCTTTGGAAAGCTTTCTATAATAGGTATGTTCCAGATGTATAACAAAACAGTGCGAACTAGTACAAAGTTATCCAAAAGCGTTCCAGATAGCAATTTTGAGAGCGATTGAGAGAGTATTTTTTTCATTTCCTGTACAAACTAGTACGAACTTTTTCTTTTGGGTAAGTTCGGACAAGAATTGAACAATCAGCTGTTTTTTGTTTACATATAGAACTGAAAAATGAATCAGAAAATTTGCAAATATAGGAAAGAAGTTTTAACATACAAATTTATTAAAAAGCAAAATGGAAGGGTTCTTGAACAAAGTTAAAGTTGTAAATACATTTGTGCATAATTCTCCATTTCTAAAATATAAAAAAATGATGATGTTTTAAATAATTTACGTAGCATCTACTTTTTGGAAATTTTTTTCATTTTGTTTTTATGTATAATGTTATGCGTTTTAAGCGACTAAAATCACAATTTTAGATAAGAGAGTAATTTTTTTCTCTCTCATTAGTCCGAACTTGTACGAAATCTTGTAGAACACACCCAATATTTGGAAATTTTTTAGTGGTGCTGCCTTACTTTCAACGTAATTTAATAAAAACTTTCACTAACCACTGAAAAAATTAAACTACTTTACAAATATGTGAAACTTAAATATAAGTGGCAATTGGGAGTAGATTTTATATCAAACAAACATTTGTTTGAAAATTTTTTGGGAATAACTTTTTCTGTGTAGTTTTGCAGAAAATAAGTTTTAATAAATCTTAAATTTACATACATACATTTACATACGTACATATATAATGATTTTTTCTGCATTATTAACATTATTAAAAACGTATTTTTTCAGATATGTCTGTTGCGTGTAAAATACTTAAAACTTCATTATTTTTAGAAGGCCGTTATTGTGAAATTCCATTGAAAACATGAGTGAGAAGCTTACGGATCCGATTTCTTTTTTAAAGGATTTTATGGCAGGAGGAATTGCTGCTGCTGTCGCTAAAACGGCTGTGGCTCCCATAGAGCGTGTAAAGCTGTTGTTGCAAGTTCAACATGTGTCGACTCAATTGAAAGAGGCTGATCGTTACAAAGGTATTATCGATTGTTTTGTTCGTTTGCCAAAGGAGCAGGGATTCCTTTCGTATTGGCGTGGAAATTTAGCTAATGTTATACGATATTTTCCTACACAAGCATTAAATTTCGCATTCAAAGATAAATATAAACAAGTAAGTGACAAAAATTCTTGTTAAATTCATACATATCTCACTTACAGCCAGGGATGATAAACGAGAAAAATAATTTCGTACTAATTAGCTTTTAAAATTGTACTTTTTCGACCCCAATAGTACTAAACTCGGTTTAGTACAGGGAAGAGGCAGTAAATACATATCGTTGGTATCAAGTAGAAAGGCCCTAACGCGTATAATTGTTATTTTACAGGAAAAGGTAAAAACACAATATAAACTGTAATACTCTTTCTGTAAAACTTTTGTACAACCGATTGTAACAGCGTTATTTTGTATACTATTGGAATACATTTTTGTGACGAGGTGTATATGTGTAAAATGGAATTACTGAAAATTTCAAGTTAATAACTAGTAAAAATACGAGTTATTGCCTTTCAATAAGTCTTTTGTTTGTATTAGAGTTTCGAGTCTTTGTTTTGGTTATGAAAATATTCTTTCCACATTCGCCGATGAGTGTGGAATTGACAATATTCTCCTGATAACTTTTGAAAGCTAAGGAAGCATTATATGATCCAATTAATTTTTCAAAGCTCGAAACTCGTTATTTGCAGTATCATAATTTTAATTTTCTTTTTGCAATATTTTTTAATAAGAACTAACATTTTCGGGAGTGAATTGTGTTAGCCAGCTTAAAATTTCGTCATGAAAAGTAACTTTATTTAGTTTCGCAGAAGGCTTTATAGAACTTTTTAAAATTTTTCTTTCAAAATTTGTAACTGTACAACTTTCAATTTTATTTCTATATACATATATAAAGTTGTTCATTTCAAAGTAAATTTTAGCTGTTTACATATGAAATTATATAGCATCATTTAATTCCATCACTTAAACGATTGATATGTTATTAATATACCAAGTTTTTTTTATTTCTTATCAGCATTATTTATGAAAATTATTAAGGCTTTATATTCACACATATTTTTATTTTCATACAAAGTTTTTTTATTAAGCGTTTATAAAGCCTTAATAATTTTTATAAATAAGCCTGTATAAATTTTAAATTAGTACAAAAGATAAAATAAATGAAAACGGCTGGCTGTTCCGTTCAACTATGTGTTGTCAGAATATTTACAACTAACTTTGATGTTATTTGTTCATTAATAATTATCACATGTAATTTGGCTTAAAAAAGCGATACGAAATTTAGCACGTTCAAATAAATCATAATCGAAGGCATCCTTTCATATTGCAAACGAAACACCGTTGAAGCTAGATGTAGTTCTTTAAGTGTAATGCATATCTAATAAGGTAGTCGCTCTCAACAACAAATCAAACTCCCCACTTTTCTGTCAAATGATCACTATTTGTTTTTTTGTATAAAGAAAAAACCCGAGATAGTCTAGCAAATTTTTCAAATAGTACCAAATGAGTTACGGGTGTTCCAACGTACTTTTTAGGTTTGAGTTGTACCAAAAAAGTACAATTGTACCAACTTTATTATCCCTGCTTACAGCCCTTTTCACAATGTACAATTAAAAGCTAACAGGAACTTTAACTCAAAATTTTTAAAATTTCACTTTTTTGCAAGAAATCAACTAAAAACATCAACCATATTTATTGATAAAACTTGTTTTTCTTTACCCTACTTCTACACCTGATATATTTTTATCATGAGAAAAGTCTAACTCCATATAGAAAAAAAGCTAACATAAAAAAAATTATTTTTCAATATAAAGTTTTTTTGTTATGATAAAAATATATCAGGTGTAGATGTAGGGTTATGATTTTAATTCGAAATGTAACAATATAGCTTTTATGTTTTTGAGTTGCAACTCTTTTCAAAAAACGAAAGTTTTTAAATGGAATTTGCATACTATGATAATGTATTCGGATTTTCAAATTCTATTCTTCTCTACTGAAAAATTTAAAATTTTGAGTTAATAATATGATTGCTTCCACAGAATGTCACGCACGACGACCAATCAATTAAGATTGTATTTCATATCAATGCGGTTAGATTTTTCCTTATATTTTCATAGCACATAAGGAAAAATTTAAATTTTCTCTGAAATACAAGATTAATAGTTTAGTCATCGCACGTTACATTCTGTGGAATTGCCCATATGTAATGTTAAAATTTTTTCTTTTTTAATTTAGATATTCTTAGAGGGCATTGATAAACATGAGAGATTCTGGACATATTTCATGGGCAATTTGGCATCTGGTGGTGCTGCCGGAGCAACTTCTTTATTATTTGTATATCCCTTGGATTTTGCTCGCACACGGTAAGTCTAGACCAGGCATCTCAAAAACTTGTCACTATTTATTAATAGTTCTCAATTTTACATATAATTTGTACGTAAAACTTGGAACAATTCCCGCGAGCGGGAAAAAAAGAAAGAATCAAGCTCAATATCATCATAATACATTTATATTAGGTAAATGCACAAGCCCAGCCTGTTAATGTATACAATACAAATAGTTGTCAAACTTTGTTTACAAGCTGCAAAAATGTTAGTGGATGTGTGTGAATAAAATGATTACAGTGTTGTTTTGAATTTACACATGTCTGTGTCTCCAATTACACATTGAAGAAAATTACACTATACATCTCTCGTGTTGGTTAAAATTAAAACAAGAATAAATAATTACAAAAATTAAAAATTTTAAAAACCCCCGAATATATCTAGAAAAGATGTGATATCTTCTAAACAGCTGGACCGATTTTCTTCAAACATATTTAAGAACCCTCTCGGTCAAACAGAAAAAAAACTAAATCAAAATCGATTTAGCCGTTTGACCTGTACGTGGACACGGACAGACACTCAGGTACACAGGCATACACACTACAAACTTATAAGACCCCTTTTTTTAGTCGGTGGTTAAAAATAGAACTCAAAGTAGAATTACACACAGATTATACAAGAATTTAATTACATGGACTACAAATGTGAGTAAAAATTACACACTGCCTAACTACACACAGATTGGCAACACTGAATAACTATAAGCATACAGGAATGCCGCGTCTGCAATTGTAATTTAGTTTGTTTTTGTTGTTTTTTTTGTTTGTTTTTTTTTTATAAACAAAAGACATTTGTTTCTGACAATTTTTTGTTTGTTTATACCAACAAAATACATGTGTTTTTTTGGTGTTGTAAGTTTGTTGTAGTCGCGCATGTACCTAGTATAATTGTATCATGACCAATATCTTTTGAGTATCGTTTTAAAACAGCACATGGTTGGTTGGTTGGCTTACGTGGTTTCTTATTACCTGCAAGCAATCAGCTTTGATATATAACATTCCCCTCGTCCGAATCTTAACCCACGAAAAAGTTTGAATCCAATGCTAGATAAAGTAGGTTGTGATACCTCGCATACTTTGTCTAGTATATGGTTTCCTAAAAAGGTGAGAAATTCTTTTCCATCCTGTTCTTGACAGCAGCGGCAGAGTGTAATGGGAAAGACCTAGCATATTAGCATGTCGAGTTTTGCCAAGTTTTATTGGTTGTTCTAAGCGCTTATCGCATGGCTTCATTTTTTTGCGAACCTAGTCGTGCTCAGCATATTCTAGCTATCTTATTATTTCTGATGATGATGTTTAACAATATTGTATTTAACTATGGTCCAGTTGCTGAGTGTAACCAAAGTATTGTTCATTATTCGGATCCCTACCTGTGTTTGTAGAGTGATCCCTCAGGTAGACATGCTGACTCCTTTAGACTGTATAGAATAGCACAAGCCATTGTCGAATGCTTGAGGATGTAATTAATTTTACTGTTATAATCAGGAAAGAAGACATGCTAATAGTACGAAGGTCGTTTGCATCTTCAGGGCTTCTTGAAACTGACTTTCTGTATAAAAATTTATCTAGTCTTCCTCCAGCTAGTTTATATAATTTATATAAGTTTACATAATTTATAGAAGAATAGAGCTGCTTCAACTCTGAGTATCTTTAATATGATACCATCGCACCCAGGAGATTTCTACTGGGAAAACTTCAATAGCCCATTAGACTTCCACTTGGTAGATTATGTGCTTATTGGCATAGATTTGTCTTATTTGTCCCACTACCATATTCAGAAGCATTTATAAAATAACTTAGGCATGAATTGTTCGTGTTTTCTATTGTTTCACACTATTTTCTCCATGAACTTGCCTTTGCAATTTTTACAGATTTCTTGTGCACATTACTTTCGTAGCTGGCGTCGAAGGAAATCTCCAAAGCTTTGGAAGTATTCTTTTTAAATGTTTCTGATGTGTTCTCAAGTCCCCAATTGAGTACTTACCGATTTCCTGCACTTTTCCAGTTTATGTTTCATGATACCCTTGATCTTTTATTGGATACCCTCCATTTCTCCATCATAAGCTTAAAATTTTTATTTACAAGAGTAACATCTAGAATCTCATCCTACCCACTAAATCTACCCGAATTGGGAAATATGAAGATCGGTGAAGAGTGAGAGTTACATATAGTCGGTTTGTGAAGGTTTATAAAATCTAAGATATTCCAACCTCTGTTGTTGATTTTGATGCTACGCCATATTGTGTAGCTAACTTTGACGTCAGAGCCCAGAATGACATCGTTTCATCTGGAGTAGCTGGTTTGTCATGCGCCATAAAGCATGAAGCGATGAGAAAGCTGATTTCTCCTTTCAGCTCGACCCTCGCAACAGTAAGATCCAGGGAACCATTTTACCTTGGACTTTACTACATTTTTGCGTTCTTCATACTTAGTCTGCTTGTCAAGTTAGAAATAATCGGCCCATTTTTACTGTAGTTTCCCACTCTTATCCAACTGGAAACGTTTCGATGTTACCTCTCTTGAATTAACTCAAATCATATGGCGCAATGAGCCCACCTGTGCAATAGCGATAACCTTCTGGCTTCGCCTAAACTCCCATAGAATGAAACATCTTATGAACTTCAATAGGAACACCTGAGCAACCTCGTGGCCACGTTGACCTGTGACTGTGTCTTCACAACGCATACTAAACGTATGGGTCTCTCGTATAATGGCTACTACTACAGTTGCAATGATGAGGAAGGGGAGGAATGTATCCTGCATCTCCTCTGTTTTTGTTCCGCTCTGGAGGATCTCCGTCTGCACCTTGGCAGAATACCCTTCGGCAGCCTATCCGAGCTATCGGAAATCGAGCTCAAAAACTTGAGCCTTCATATTAGGAACAATGGCTGGCAATAGCCGCTCTCTCCCCCTCTCCCTGGACAATTTTCGGACCCACTCTCCCCTCCACTAAAATAACTATTATTTATTTTCTACTGCTACCCTTCTCACCCTCTTCCCTTTCTCTCTCTCTATCTCCTTTTCAACTTACAGGTATTAGAAAGGGATCATTGTAATTAATGGACCCAAGTGAGCTGAACTCCAATTTTCCACTTTTTCTTGTCAGCAGTTTGCTGACCTAGTCCTAACCTACTGAAAGTTCCTTCAGATTCTGTTGAAGTTGCCGGTATTTAAAAATATTTTAACATTCACATTTTTAAGGGGGACAGCTACATGCAAGAAAAATTATAAAAGGAAGAGGATCAGCATCGGGACCGATGATCACCCTTTTCATTGCATTGTCGAATTGCCAAATATTGATGGTGGATTTTCGGAAATACCACTATTAGGGTCAGCGCTTGCAATGCTTTTTAATTTTTTGCGCAAATGAATGAAATTCCTTCCTCCAGCTTAAAAGCTCTTTGTGCCGTATTATTCGCTAACTCTAATTTTTTTTAAACATGGATGTAAAATAGTTCCCATTTATATTTGAAACTATGTCAGCCGTTTTCGCAACCGTTTGAGAAAAAAAACTATTGATAGTATTGAAAACTATCGATAGTAATTCTGTAGTCAAAAACCATCGATAGTGCCATCATCAGACTAATAAGAAAAACCATCCAAAAGTTAAGACATATGTGAACAAGACACACATTTTACAACCGGTCCGTGTACTGTCACCGGAGGAGTACTGTTAACGAATAGTCTAGAGTTTCGAAATATCTGCAATGAGAGATACTGACTCGGAATATTAAACTTAGCCATCACAACGCTACAAGATTTTTAACATAAAAACGACAACTTTGCATTGAAAAGATATCGTATTACCCTAGTACCTTAATACAAATTTAATGTAAAATTATCGTTCTTATGTCTCATTTTAAAACGATACTCCAATGAGAATAGAGCAAAACATGATTATATAAATAATAAAAAATTGTAGGCTTGGTGCTGACGTTGGAAAAGTTCTGGGCGAACGTCAATTCAAAGGCTTAGGCGATTGTGTTATGAAAATTTATAAAAGCGATGGATTTACCGGACTATATCGCGGATTTAATGTTTCAGTTCAAGGTATTATTATCTATCGTGCAACTTATTTTGGTTGTTATGATACCTGCCGCGACTTTCTACCAAATCCCAAAAACACACCGTTTTATATAAGTTGGGCTATAGCTCAAGTAGTAACTACATTTGCTGGTATAACATCTTATCCGTTTGATACTGTGCGACGTCGTATGATGATGCAATCGGGTTTGTCAAAAGGGGATATTGTTTATAAGAATACTGCACATTGTTGGAAAACTATCTTGAGGACTGAAGGATATAAAGCATTTTTCAAAGGAGCCTTATCGAACGTAATACGTGGAACAGGGGGAGCTCTAGTGTTGGCTTTTTATGATGAGATACAAAAGTACATTGACACATAAGAAGCATTTATTTACTTATATGTTTGAATGGATGTGTGTGTTAACTCACGTTTTAAAAATCAAATTATTATTTATTGTATTTCTATCTATTTTATTTATTTCTATTCAAATATTTATTAAAAGCCATATAATCACCTTAAAACAGCGACGATATGTCGACTTTCGATATTACTTATAAATCCAGCGGGTCTGCTCTGTATAACGAAACGAAATAAAATGATTTCGAATTTGTATGTTATTAACATTACAATTCCAAAGCATTTGCTTTCGTTTCGAATTAGAGAGTAGGCCCACAGATTATTATTTTTATTTAATCAGCATATTCACATCACCATTTTTTTTTAAATAAATGAAGCAATTTTCAATTTTCTTTAAACGCAAATATAATACATACATACATACTGTTTACAACTCAACTAATTTGAATTGAAACTGAAACAACTTAAGATTAAAACAACTTAACTGTTTTGATATTCTGAATTACAACTGATTTTAGTTGTCTTCGAAACATTGCTCGAAAAGAAAAGATTCAAAACATTTAAATATTTTTACTTTTGGCCTTACTATTTTTTCTTGGTATTCTACGTTTTATGTACATGGCAGCAATATTGGCTGACAAATGGGATTGGTTTAGAATAATGAAGCAAAACTAATAAAATAGTCGTTGTACATTCATAGTTAACAGACGTCTAGCGGAGTTTTTCTTACATACTAAACACCAAAAATCATACAATAAATATTCGGAATACATATTGACATTGATAAATAAGCTTTATTTGTTTTGTTTTGTTTTTTATATTTTTACATAGTCAGAAATAACAAAAACAAAAAAAAAACCGCAAACAGTAAAAAAACAAAGGTGACATTGAGGAATACTCTACATGAGAACCTCAAAAACAAAAAATTGTGAAGTGAGTTCTAATGGCAGAAATGCCTATTTTACTGTGAATTCTGAATTTCTTTTTTCGTCAACGATCAATTTCGCTTTGTCCAATGCCAACTAGTGATTCATTAACATTAAAATTGTCTATTACTTCTACATTCAAGTCAGCGATATCATCAGCTTTGGTATCGTGGTAATCAATTAACCAAAATTCAAGGTCCAAGTCGGAATGAACAGATATATAACTGTGATAAAGCGCGGATGAAGCCCGAATTCTAATAAAATTGCATATGCTCCAAAGATATCTAGGGATAACAGCGCATCCTCTACTAATCCTTAAAACCGTTTTAAAATATTGTAAGATGAGACAACGACAAACCCGATGTACCCACGAACAAAATCTCCAAAACGCCACCAATCTATTTGAGAGAAGAAAAAAAATCAAATGCCCTTATTAAAAAATTAATCTCGGTCATTAGTGAAAATAAATTTCACATTGTTTCAATAAAACGTGGTAGCATTGATGAAACAAAAACTCAAATTTATGAAGAAAAAGATTTTCGCAAAATGGTTACTGAATTTGAAAAAAAATAAGTTTCTACGCATACCAGCTTAAGGACCATTATTATGATTTAACGATAAAGTTTCGGATAGTTATTCCTAACTTTAGCAAAACTGAACTATAAAGTGACCTTCAAAATTTTCCATTATTACAACAGTCCGATGAAATAAATAATGAAATGTTTGGTTGGTGGCAACATTTCTGGAAAATTACTTCTCGGATTTTGTACCAACTATGAAAACAAAATGTACTTTTTAGACCATGACGGTACCATTTTTTTAATATTTATTAATAAAAACAGAAATGTAAAAAAATGTGTATAAAAAAGAGAACATAAGCAAAATTAATGTTACCATATAGTGAAATGAAAAATGTACCATAAAAAGTACATACAATTGTACCATGATTTCCATCCGTGATCTAACATACTAAATAGCGCGAAGATCCCCCAACCACTATTTGGCGTTGAACTTGAGCCAAATGATATAAAATTGAGAAAAAAATGAGACCCATCCAATATATAATTTAAAATACCGCTTATACCGAAAAATATCAGTTGAAGAACCACACAAGCGTTCAAGACCCATACAGTGCCATAAGACTTACTGCAATTTACCTACTGTTTGTGTTGTGTGCGGCGAATTACGCGACACTGCTAGTTGCAATAAGCCCAAAGGTCAAAGTCATAAAAAATGCAGTAATTGTGGAGGTAATCACACCGCTAACTACAGAGGTTGCCCTATGTACTCTAAAGCAAACGCTTTAGAGTACAAATTCTATTACCGCACAAAATGTTTCCCCTCCAAATATTTCAAGAAATACAAACTCAAACTTTAGTTTTAATCGCCTTGAAGCTACCATTGATAATTTAGTGCAAACTATAAATAATTTTACAACAAATATGACTAGCATGATGCAAGAAATGCTACGAATGCAGAATACACTGCTTCAAGCATTAATTAACAAGCCATGAACACGTTAAAAATATGTTTCTGGAACGCAAACGGCATTCGCCAACATAAAAATTAACTTGAGCTTTTCCTCACGGAAAAAATATTGATATAATGTTGGACTCTGAGACTCGTTTGACTTCGAGAAATCTTTTTAAAATTGATGGCTATACCTTATATGATTCAAAGGACCCAAGAGGACGAGCATGTGGTGGATAAGAAATTCTAATCAAGACTCAAGCACTATATTATTGACAACATTTGTGAAGAACATCTACAAGCAACAAATATTGTCATTGAAAATTTTTGTGCTAATTTAGTGACCTCAATTTAATCTCCTCGCAGATTTTCAATAACTGAGGATCAATACGAAAATTGCTACAAATCTCAAAAGAAGAGCTATATCACCTCAATATAAATCAGACTTAAAGAGTGCATTAAACGACTCCAAGAGTTGCTTGCATCTGAAAAAACTGCATCTCTTAGAAATTATCTGAAGTCTCGATGTGACACCAGCATCTAATTACTCCTTGTGGCGCGCTACTACAAAGCTTAAAAGACTCGATGAGTTTAAACCATCTCTGCGTACATCGACCGGAGATTGGGCAAAAGCGATACTGAAAAAGGTAAAATACTTGCTGAGCATTTAAAATCTGTATTTACTCCAAATACATGTACTGATGTTGCTAATTTATCGAGTGTAGTTGCGCTACCCCATCGACCCTTAAAGTTTAAGATGCGTGATGTACATAAACTAATTACTGAGCTAATCCCAAAGAAAGCTCCAGGTATTGATGGAATTAGTAACAAGATTCTGATGAATCTGCTTCGCACTGCTACTAGAATCTTGCTATTTATTTTTAATGCCATTTTACCACAAGCTCATTATGAGTTAAGGCACGTTTTCACTGTGAGAAAAACAAAGTATTAATTGGCAAAATTTCTTTCGGTTATATTTAACAGCCACTTTTCTGTTAAGTGGTGTCGGTTAAGTACTAATCACACATTGTGAAAAACATTTTTTGTTAACTGGAAGTTAAAGCTTTAAACAATTTTTAATCGGACATTGTGAAAAGGGCCGTGAATGTAAAATACTTGAAATAAGTTTTTTCAGTCAATTGTTTCTACGTAGTAAAATTACACAAAATAATAACAAAAATTTAAAAAACCCCGAATATATCTGGGAAAGATGCGATATCTTCTAAACGGCTTATTTCTTAAAGCATGTCTTTAAGATTTTCTTAAAGCATGGCTAAGAACCCTCTCGATCAAGTCACCTTTCAAACAGAAAAAACTAAATCAAAATCGGTCCAGCCGCTTGGTCTGTACGTGAACACGGACAGACACACAGAAACACAGACACACATGTAGCGGATGTAAAGTTTTGTTTGTGTTGAGTGTTATTGTTCGTTGTCATTCTTTATTATTGTAGATTTTGATAGTTCGTTTGGAGTGGCAACCAGTGAAACAAGCCGAGGCCATTTTGTCGGCGGCGGCTGCCTGACCAAAAATTGCCGGCGGCGGCGGCTCGTTTAATGTAGTATCGGCGGCGGCCGAAATTCGGCTCATGGTAGAATTTGAAACAACAAACAAACGAAAATTAAATTTAAATTGCAATGAAAAGAACTCGACTGTATTTCAATACATTGGAAGCCTATAATGGTTATTATACATGAATTATAGTATACAAATGTCATAAAATAGTAATAGTAAGAAATACTATTCAACGTCAATTTATATGTATATACATACATACATAAGTATATGACTAATATGTATTTATTAGCATAAAAAATAAAATACCATAAAAAATAGTATACGATAAGCAGCTTCAAACAAACATTAAAATGACTAAACATTTTAATAAAAGTTATATGTATATATTACATTACCAGAAATACATACATATTTATCGCAAAATATCAAATTTTTCATTGAGTTTGGTTGACAACATCAAAGTTGTCGTGTTGTTTTTTTACCGTGGAAGGATTCAGCCTACTTCGTTTTTCTGCAATGCATGAGCCTGCCATTGAGAATGCAACTTCGGAAGAGGCTGACGTGGCAGGAATACCAAAACAAAAATTGGCCAATATTGCAAGCCTAGGAAAAATCTAAAAATGTTAAATGTAACGTTATTTTTTGTTTATATCAGAATATAATTTAAAGTACATACCAGATGGTTTTCTTTCCACCAGTCAAGACTCTCCGCATCAAACACAGCGATATCAAAATATTTACGTATTTCAATAGATAGAGAATCTGTATTGGTCCGCTCGCCGGACTGGGAAAGAAAATTTAACATTTTCTTCCGTGTTTCTGAAACTTTCTGCAAGTATATATGTAGATGTTTTAAGATATTCTACATATCTGAAATATTACATTTAATCTCACCTCTTTCTTTGCTTGAGGTTCATCAGGGGCATCATCTTCGCAAGTTCCATGATTTTTAATTTCCTGATACAGGAATTTTTCTTTAGATATGTGATTTTCAAAATCGTTATGTAATACAAAATCGTCCTGTATAATTCGATTTTCCGGTACTCGTCTAAGATATTTGTCTAAGGAGGACCAGTTTTTTTTGGCATGGGTCCATTAAAGCTGCCGTAAGATGAATTTTTAAAATTGGAAATCTTTTAGAAAAATGCTGCTTGGCGAAATCATACAAATGTATAATTAATCCGAAAGATGAGTGTGAACTTTTTTCAACTAATTTGGAGTAAATGCTTTCGTAGAAATAAATAACACACGAGACTGTGGCATATTTTTGACCTTGCATGTATACTGTAGCTTCCACAAAAATTTCAAGAAACTCGGCAAATTCCTTCACAAGTTCTTCCTCCATTGATGGAATAAGCAAATGTTCTTTTTTAATTTTTAAAAGAATTATGTTCACTACATCGAAATTTTCGGAGAAGCTTCTTATCATTTTAGCGATAGAGTTCCATCTGGTTTCTGCAGAATTTTTAATTGTTGGTAGGCGAGGAACTTTTAGAGCTGCCTCTAGTACTTCTTCAATATCGCCAAAAGATATTTTTTCGTCGCTATTAATACATTTTGTTATGTCTTGAATAACCAACAAGATGTCATATACGTTTTCGTTTTGTTTCAGTTTTTGAATTTCTACAATTTCTTCTCCTCTGTACGTTAAAGCCCGAAATATTTGTTTCAGTTTAAGAATTATATTATTCAAATCTACAAATAAGTCGTTATTTAAAATGTCATGGGATATAAATCTATGAAGAGAGTGTGCCATGCAATTAAGCCGCTGTATATTTTTTATTTTCATAGCAGCAACAATATTCGAACCACCATCTGATATTGCTTTGATATTTTTATTTTGAAGGCCAAAAAACGCTAAAGCTTCACTAACCTTTTCCCCAACAGCTCTTTCCGTATGCGGATGTGGAAAATGTTCCGTTTTAAGGGAAATACAATTAAGATTAAAGTTTTCAGAGTAATGAACTTTTATGTTGATGTATGAAATTTTTTTATATTTGTCAGTCCACATATCCAGAACCAAATTTATATTATTCGGACATTTACTAAGCACATTTTTTACAGATGAAAGATATACATCATAAACGTCATTCAGTGCTCCTGTAGCTACCGTTGTCGACGAGGGAAATTCTATGTCCGATTTAATGTGTCTTACATATTTTTGAAATCCGGTCCTTTGACATATGTTAAATGGCTGTAGGTCAATACAGCACATTTCGGCTAACTTTCTTGCGTGTGTGAATTTACAACTTTTTGAAGATGATGATGCTGTAAAATCACGGTTTTTGAAGTTCTGACATTTTATTTCAACATCGTGACAGGCTTTAAGATGATTTGTATAGTTGGTGGTAGACGTTGTCAGACTAAATCTGTTTCAAAAATGAAATTATCAGGAATATTTTAACTGAGTGATTTTATAAAATTTTATATTTTCAGGAACATTTATTTCATTAAAAAAATATTTAAAATTATAAAAAATTCAATTCTAAGCCTAGATCCTACCATTCGGCGCATTGTACAGATTTTCGTCGGCTTACCGCAATGAATTCGTTTAAAGCGAGCCAAAATTTCCGAGCCGACGAAAATCGGTCAATATGCCGATATTGGGATTTAAGCTTAAGAAAAAAGTGAAATACAGAAATTCCAGAATTAGCTTATCTTTGAAGTTACAATTAAACAATTGGTATACCCTTCATCAGAGGTGTAAAATGGTATGTATAGGCTTGTCATTCCGTTTGCATACATATGTACGTACGTAGGCAGAAAAAGACAACCAGCATGACTTTAAAATTATGTAATAAAAAAGTTGGACAACAAACACCACCATATATGTTAAAAAATGTAGTGGAAACTCATATAGATACACAAGTGTATATGAAAATATCCGAGGCCCATAACTAGGAAATGGTATGTTTGCGCCAACTGTTTTTTTAACATTTTCTTCTTATTTTTTAATTTTCTACCACGCTATGTAATTTTTTTTAATTTTGATTTCCGTCGGTAAACTAGATTTAAGTAAAAATTAGGCACAGCTGAATATAGCCCAGTTACTTGTTGATGCTGTATTTTTTACAACACTGTTTTTCTTTACTTACCCTTTTAAATCTGAATCGGACTTAAAACAAATTTTACAAAATTTGTATTTTTCCAATACCTTTCTATTCGACACGTAGAGGTGCCCAAAAAAACGCCAGCAGTCTGCAATTCCATTTGATGCTTTTATTTGGAACACTTCTTTCACCTTTTCTTTTTTTTTAATGAGTTGCTGGTAATATTTTATGTCTTTTTGCACACCAGCAAACTCCTCGTCAGAACTGGATGGATCTGATCCAGGCAGTTCTTTTTCTTTTTTGTTAAAATAAAAATCTAAAACACTTTGCATTTTTTTATCACACTTTCATTCACTTTCATACTTAAAATGGCTTCTTGAAAAATGGAATAAAAACTAACGGCACTTTCATAGTTGGCTTTATTTTTACATACAATAGAGATGCAAAAATTAGTATGTAAAAATTTATGCCAGTCTTATTCAAAAAATTATCGGCGGAGCTGATAGCAACGGCGGCTCTGATCAAGCCGGCTGAGCTTTTGAGCCGATTTTGGCCAGCGGCGGCGTGGTTTATTGGAAATCCACCGGCGGCGGCTAGCCGCCGAATTCGAGCTGGTCGGCTTGTTTCTCTGGTGGCAACTTCATGTAGGAATAAGAGCGAAACAAATAAGAAGAGAAAATAAAAAGAAATTAAAAAAAAAATATAAACAAAATATGGAAGAAAACAAACAAAATAAAACACAATAGAATGACAAAGTAAACAATAAGGGAATTTAGATATGACGACCTGCTGTTGTTATGAGGACCTAATACTCGCGATCGAATTGGGATGAAATCTGGATTGTTGGGAGCAATTAGAAAATGTGGATTGGATATAGGAGTAGACATAATAAAGAGATCAATGAACCCAAAACAAACAAGAGGAAAAATATTAAATAAATATGTATATTCAAAGCAACGCACTAATTATTCTTCACAGGCTACTGACCAAATTCAAGGCCAGAGTTGCAAAGGGTTATTGACTTCAATTTTGAATCTGTTAGGTAGCGGTGAGTCTGGCTAGCGTAGGCGAGACATGAAATGTTATGAGGGGGACGAGAAGGGTTTTTTTTTATTTTTAATCGCCACTAGTTGAAAGAGTACATACAGGAATAGAAAGAGACAGATAGTGAGAGCGTTTCGAACTGGAAGGCATCAAGGGTATGGTAGTAAAAATAAAATAGTTTTCAGGGGATTGAAGTTTGAACTTCCAGAGAAGATAGTCAAAAATTAAAGATTATTAAAAAGGCAGAAAAAAAAGAAGAAAACTGTATACTGAAAAGCGAAAAGAAAATCTGTGGAAGAATTGAGTGAATTTGGTGCCAGTGGGAACAACAAGGACAGGGTTGGAATCCGCCCTAAATCTACACTTGTTCATCAGGCTGGTGGAATTTTTTGTATGCCGTGGGTGGAATAGTCTGTTACCATATTCAGCAAGCCAACCGAGTAATTGGTGGTCATTGGGTGGAAGGCCAAAGGAGTTGGGTAAATCATCACCAAGAAAAGGAGAGTATAGAATTTATCTGTGGCTTGGTGAGTCGGCCTACACATATTTGCTTAAGTTTTTTTTTATTATTATTATTTGATACATACCCATACATACATAAAATTCGTGCATGAGTCATAAAGACAATGTATTAGAATTATAGTTAAAGAAACATTTTATATATGTATGTACAAAGTTGTTAAGACACAATTCCATAAATTTTCCTCAAATACACAGCGAGTATTGTGCAAGTTAGTTTTCGTCGTGTGTTACCTCCATACAGTTAAAGTTTTTTTTTATGATTGTGCCAAGTTCAATTTGTTAAAGCCAAATTTTTTGTTGTTAAAAAAAATAATTAAAACGTTAGTTTAGTGTGTAAGGATTTAAATACCTTTTTGTTAGCCCAAAAATATTTCTGTCGCGAGTGTAAAAAGTAGTAAAAATAATAAGAAAATTAAACAATAAAACCTTGTTTTAGAGAGCTCTTTAAAATAGGGAAAATTCTAGTGTCTTTTTGTTCGTTGTTCTGTTTGACTGTAGTGTCCAGAAGAGTTAGGGTATTTTTGGGAATTTGTGTAATTTGTTAGTAAGTTAAGTTTTATCATTGTAAAGAAAAAAGAAATTTTAATTAGTTTTTGTTAGAACATTAAAATAAATTTGTCAAGCTTTTGTGATTGATTAGCATAAAAGAAAAAAATATAAAATTGAAGTGAATTGGAAAATAAAATGACCGGCTAAAGTCATTAATTTCGTGTGGATGTAAGTATGTAAAAAGGTGACTTAAGAATTGTTTGTGGGGTAACATAAAAACGATTGAGAATGTTACCACAGGTAGGGAGGGCAGATAGAGAAGACAAATACTACCATATGTCTGAAGTGTATCACAGTTCAGTTAAGTGTGTATCCCGTCCAATGTAGTTTTTTTTCTTTTGTATTTTTGTTCTTTACTGTATAAATATTTTTGTCCATCCCTACACCGGAAACCGCGGGTCATATCCCCCCTGAATAAACTGAGCTAGTTGGGAAAGTAATGGGCGAGTTGATGGTTGTAAAAAAAAGTAGGGTAATGTGACACACACTAAAAACTTTATAACACCCCTTTTTTTAGTCGTGGGTTAAGAATCTAAGTAAACAATCATATTGACTCTTTAATAATAATTTTAGTCCAACAATTCGTTGCATATCTTTTCAACTAGTTTATTTTTCATATTTTTACACACAAATTAAAAAAATTAATTTTTTGTAGAAATTTGGTCCTTTTTTTTCTATGGTTCTTTTGACAGTTCTTGCGGGAAACTTTTCACAAAATATTGTTACAGCAACACTTTCTCACATCCTTCCCATAATTGTTGGAAATTTATTTAAATGATTATTTATTTGTTACGATTCCCTCGTTTCATGCGGGAAATTTTTCGATGTGAGAAATACAGATGTATTGCAAGAACATGTCACAAAGTGTGTACATACCATTTCACACAAAATATATATATATTAACGTTCACATATAGAAGCTGATTCTTGTGAAATGAATCGTACAATTATTTACAACTGTGTGTGTTGACTTTGCAAAAATTTTCTAATTATATTCCAACGAAAGCCAAGAAAGGAAAATAAATTATAATTTAGTTTCTAGAAAATTAAATACATACATATATCCGAAGATAATAGTTAAGGAATGACGGTCACTAATCGGGTAAGATCCTAGCTAAGCTTTTAATAAAATTTTACCAAATGTAGAAAAATTCATAGATGGACATTGATGCCGCCTGTAAAGGCGAGGGCTTTCGTTCATATTATATTCAAAAAATCGAAGAACTGCAATTAATTGTAGCTGAAAAGTCACAAAATCTTAGGCGTTTGCAAGCTCAACGTAATGAACTGAATGCGAAAGGTAATGCAAAAATGTTTATCAATTAGTTAAGGTCGGAAAAACTTTTTTTATATTAATTTTAGTACGTATGTTGCGTGAAGAGTTGCAGTTGCTGCAGGAGCAAGGAAGCTATGTAGGAGAAGTTGTCAAACCTATGGATAAGAAAAAGGTTTTGGTAAAGGTCCATCCGGAAGGCAAATTCGTCGTAGATATTGATAAAAATATTGACATTAACGATGTAACTCCAAACTGTCGCGTTGCCTTACGGAACGAGAGTTATACTTTGCACAAAATCCTGCCCAACAAGGTTGATCCATTAGTATCACTTATGATGGTGGAAAAAGTTCCGGACTCTACATATGAAATGGTTGGCGGCTTGGATAAACAAATCAAAGAAATAAAGGAAGTTATTGAATTACCCGTTAAGCACCCAGAACTTTTCGATGCCTTGGGTATAGCTCAACCAAAGGGAGTACTCTTATATGGACCACCTGGCACAGGTAAAACACTTTTGGCACGTGCTGTGGCTCACCACACTGAATGTACTTTTATAAGAGTTTCGGGATCAGAATTAGTGCAGAAATTCATTGGTGAAGGCTCTCGTATGGTACGTGAACTTTTCGTTATGGCTCGAGAACATGCGCCTTCAATTATATTCATGGATGAAATTGATTCAATTGGTTCATCCCGTATTGAATCTGGTTCAGGTGGGGACTCTGAAGTACAACGTACAATGTTAGAGTTATTGAATCAATTGGATGGTTTTGAGGCTACCAAAAATATTAAAGTTATTATGGCTACAAATCGAATTGACATATTGGATCCTGCCCTTTTGCGTCCTGGTCGTATTGATCGTAAAATTGAATTTCCACCACCAAACGAGGAGGCTCGTTTAGATATTCTTAAAATTCATTCACGTAAAATGAACTTAACTCGAGGTATCAATTTGCGTAAAATAGCTGAACTTATGCCAGGAGCTTCCGGTGCAGAGGTAAAGGGTGTATGTACCGAAGCCGGTATGTATGCATTGCGTGAGAGGCGTGTTCATGTTACACAGGAAGATTTTGAAATGGCCGTGGCTAAGGTTATGCAGAAGGATTCCGAAAAGAATATGTCTATCAAAAAGTTGTGGAAATAAATTTATTACATTTTTTATAAATACGGCGACATTTTGTTTCCTATGAATACATTTATGTATACACAAATAGAATACATATTACAATACTTTCTTTCCCGTAGATGGTTGTGTATTTATATTTAAAGTAAGTACATATGTATATAGAAATTGTTTGCATTTGCTTACAAACTTATTAGAAATTAATATATGTATGTACTTATTTATTTATGTATGTATGTATATGACTAGGAGAGCATTTGTTTTCGAAGAAATTGTAGTTTTTTTTAAGTTTTAGAAAAATGTTTGCTTAAATTAAAAATTATCGACTTGAAAATTACCACTGTTAAAAAAAGACATATGAAAAGTTGGGAAACAACAGCAAAACCAAAAAAGCTTCGAAATTTGTAATGGACAAAGGAGTTATTTAATCCACAATTTGAAAAGTCCTCTTCTGTACACTAATCTAAAAGTTTTATTGGCATTTGCTGATCATTTTTTATTTATTTATTCAAAATATATTTTATATATATGGAAATATATAAAATACAAAAAAGTAAAGCGCAGGGTAACAAGACCATATTGCGCGTCTAATTCATACAAAACGATTATTTATGATATAGATTATTAATACAAAATATATATATACAAAAAATATATAAAGAATTATAGAAGATAAACGAATTACAATATTTCAGAAATGTGTTCTTCGCACATAATATTAAATTAGATAAAGTTATTCATACAAAAAATTAAAAAGAAGTTAATTAAAATAGAGAAAAGGAAAGTTAAATGTCAGTTATATTATGTTTAGTAAAAGATTTAAAAATTGCAGCAGTCTGGTGAGGTTTGTAGCAATGCAATGAGTTCTCAAGTAGAATAGATAGACAGGAAATTGGACAATCTACAAGAATATGATATACGCTATTCAGCAATCCACAGAAATTGCACATTGGGCAACTCGAACTATCATAATGCCGTGAATTAAAAAGAACAACCGACAGGGGTGAGCCTTGGGGAATACCGTTGTCGAGATAATATGGTTTAGATAAATATACATCAATTTTAACTATAACTTGACGATTAGATAAAAAGGAATGTAGACGCTTAATAACTGAAAACGAGATACCACAGTTGTGTAATTCATCCAGAACTAAAATGGAAACCACTCGATCGAAAGCTTTTTCAATGTCTGCTGACAATACCACGCTGTGCTTTCTTTTGGATAAGTTTTGTCGAAGTTTATCTTCAAGTTGGTGGATCAAAGTACAAACTCCATACTTGGGCAAGAAGGCATGTAATGATGAAATTTGATCTCTACTATTTTTCCAAAACCTTATTGCTATTATTTTCTCTAATAGTTTAGACAACACAGGAATTAAAGATATTGGCCGATAACCTTCTATACAATTTTAATTTTTTCCCGGCTTAGGGAAAATCCAATCATGTGGATACGTACCACTTTTCAAGATATCATTATATAACCCAACAATGCGGTGTTTGATTGAGTTCGGTGAATTCTTTATCATTGAATATGTAATTCTATCAAGCGGTGGTGTAGTGCCTTTGGCCTTGGTAAGTGCTAGCTCGAGATCGTCCGGTGTAATAACCTCGGCAAGAAAAGTGGCATGCCCTGTGGCATAATTCATATAAGTCTGCTTTTTTGATACGATATTGTCATCGAAATTATTATCCGCTCCAACTGAGCACCAAAATTGCGCAAATTTATTGGCAATATCAACTGAATTGGAAAAAATAGTATCACCATCAAGCTAATCATTTTTGTTATATTATTTTGTTGTGTAGCGATCAGCTGCTTGTGTGACGTAGACATAGAATATTTCTTGTAAACAAAGTACATTTGTGTGTGAAAAGTGCAAAAGAATTAAAGTGATAAGTTTAAAAAATTGCTTAAATATAGAAATGAAAATATGTTTTTTTCAACTTTCACTAGCATTTTTATCTATTAAAGCAGTGGATACTTTTTTGTGACCACAAAGGAAAATTTTATGTGAGGACGTCGCTTGCAAGGATGAAACATTTTAAACCGGAGGATTTTGTAAACTGTTTGCTATATGAGATGGGTAAGTTTGTTTTGAAATATTTTCATAAATGTTAAGGTAGAGCGTTATATATTGCGTTCCTTATTGCGAATGTCGTCGTCGCCGTCACATCAAGACGACAGTAAAAATGATCAGTTGTCTACTCTTTGTCGACAACAGTTGTTTACTATTAACATGCTACAATAATTTACAAAGCCTTACGGCCCTATGTATAAGCAAAAATTGGCATGAAGTTAGCATAAGTGACGAAATTGAATTGCGTGTTAACGTGTTCCTCCATACAATTTGACATTAAAAACGGTAGCATTTCTTAATTTTAACCCACCTCTAATTCGCAACATTTATTTTTAATGTGAAGTTTCTTTGCTAAGCTCTTTAAGATCATGTTCAATTTTGCCACTTATGCTAACTTCATGCCAACTTTTTCTTACACATAGGGCCGTTAGAAATTAGTAAGAGACTGACAATGAGAGCCAATTCTTGTCGACAAAGAGTAGACAACTGACAATATTTACTGTCGTCTTGATGTGACGTCGATGACGCCATTCACAATATGGGGGATTAATAATACACACACATATTCATATACAGGTGTTAGCAAATACAAACCGAATTCCATTTTAGTTACTATTTCAAATTTATAAAACGCAATAATAGATGGAATGATATATAAAAGAACAAAATTTTTTTTGGGCTAACGAATTTATTAAAAATGTTAGAATTTCCTTAAAGAGCTCCTCAAAGACTTTCAAATGATACCAATATTGGATAAAACTCGTTGGAAAACACCTATATGTAGCATATATTCTAAATTGTGTACTACATTTTCAATATAATTTGTATTTGCAAAATAGTTGCAATCTTCTCCCGAATAAAAATTTATTTTGTTTTCCTTTTATTGGTATTGAATGTATTAAAAGGAAACAAATGTTCGATATATCTACGAGTATTATATGAACTTAAAGGAATAGTGCAAAATTTAGTATGTTTTATTATATATTTTGTGATCTGATCGTAACAAAACTATAATACTATAAAACTATACGAATACATTCGTATTCGCCTGAAAATGGCCGAATATTCGACAATTCGAATACGAATACGAATATTCGTGCATCACTAGTATGTGCATATATTAAGAATATTTAAAAATGTAAATGGACAAAGATGAGAAATTGTATAATTTTCAAATGTTATTTAACAACCATTAAATTTTTGGATAGTTTTCATAAACTTTAATGTACGCGGACAGGAGTATGAAGGCTTTTTCCATACAATTTTTTTTAATTGTAGATGTCTATAAATTTATCATGCAATAGATATTCGTATTCGCGGATATCGTTTTAAATATTCGAATTCACGATTATCAAAAATTGACATTCGGCACATGTACACATGTATGTATAAATACAACACTAGTGATGCACGAGTATTCGTATTAGTATTCGAATTGCCAAATATTCGGCCATTTTTCAATATTCGTATTCGCGAAATGCAGGCGAATACGAATATTTTTCCAAAAAATAAATAAATAAATAAATGCATAAATCCTAACCGTCATTTAAATAAATGGCTAGAAATAAATTTTCATTAAATTTTTTTTTAGATGCATATTTGTGCTTTGTACCTATCATTTTCAAATATTATTTATTTACGATCATTAAAATTTTGGGTAGTTTTTATTAACTTTAAAGTACACCTACCACAGTTCTTTTTCATAACAATTTTTTCATATTTCATTTTGAAGGCGTAAATTGAACATCAATTTTATGTCTATAAATTTCACATTTAATATTCGTATTCGTATTCGCGAATATCAAAATTTAACATTCGTTACATCACAATGAAGATACAATAAATAAATACATGTATTAAAAAAAAAAAAAAAGTTACATCACTAATACATATGTACATAATATATTTAGGTAACACGTGTGATCAATTAGATAAATAAATTAGAAAAACATACGTTTTTTTGTACAAAATTAGTAATTTTTGCTGTTACGTAACATTTTCAAAGACCACCTCCCCCCCTACATAACAAATCGTAGCAAAACTCGAACCCCCCCTCCCGCTGGAGCGTTACGTAATATATGGATAGCCCCTTAGGTTAAAGTTGGTATCGCTCTGTAATGGAAATTAAATGTGATAACTTTTAAGGAACAATAAATACTACACATCGCACTAGTTAATCTAAAGAGCAAGAAATACATGCTCGCCAAAAAATACAGTTTTATCCTTTTTTTAATATACATATGTATGTAAGAGTACACAGAAAAAATTATGATTGAAGTTTCTTCAGTTAAGTGATTGCGTATATTATATTTGCGTATAATATTTTTGATTAATATTTCAATTAAATATACATATCATTACCTTAACATAGAAAGGGCCTAACTCATTATTTTTTTGAAATCGAGATTTTTGCATTTTTCGATACATTAGAAATATAAAAAAATTTTGACTCCACTCTTGACAGAAAAATTAAGTTTTTTTTCCATTAATTTGTATGTAAATTGAAAACTTCTCTGTATAGATTTTTTGTCTATAGACTGAAATAAATAAATTAAATTTAAGGCCGAATGGTTTTCACTCAATTTATTAAATTAGTGCACCTTTTCCATATGCAAAGAATTCACTTCTTAAAGTAGGACACTTTGCTCCCCCTTCTACGATTTCCAAAAAAAAAAATAGTGGACCTTTCCCATATAAAAAATGAATTTTGAAATTTGGTCAACAAATGACAAAAATATTTCATAATTAAATTTTTGGGTCAAGCATTTTGCATTTTGAAAATTGGTTTACAAACAAACGAAGTTATTTGACACTTACTTTTTGAAGGTGGGCACTTAGTGGGGGTTTTCCATATGCAAAAAGGCGAAGTAATTGATAATCAATTGTTGGTGTGGGCCGTTTACAACACCCTCACCCACCTATTTCAAAAAAAATTAACGGACCTTTTCCATATGCAAAAAGAATTTTGAAAATTTGTTCACAAATGGTGAAGTACACTCGTTTATATTATAAAATCGGTTAAAAACTATGTGGAAGGAGAAACATAATTTAAATAAAATTGGGCAAAAAAGTGGGCGTGGTTGAAAAAAAAATAAATGTTGATAAAATTTCGGGAAGATCGGTCCGAGGTCTACTCTGTATATAGAAACGAAAGAAAAAGTTTTAAAATTGTATGTTATTAACATTAAAATTCGAAAGCATTTGCTTTCGTTTCGAATTACAGAGTAGACCCCCAGCTGGTGTCTCCAATAAGATACAAACAAACAAAAAACTAAACACACATTCCGTATTATATGTACATATCGTTACCTTAATATAGAAAGCCCTAACTCATTATTTCGAAATGTTTGAATTTTTCGATACATTAGATGTAATTCTATCAAAATATACAAAAAATTCGATTAAAAAAAAACAAGTTAGGGCCTTTCTATATTAAGGTAACAATATACATAGAAGATTTATAATATTAGTAATTATAAGGCCCGTTCAGCGATTATTGATATCCCGAATTTGATATGGAAAATTTTGAGCTTGATTTTTAAATTCCTGAATTTAACATGGAAAACTCCGAATTTGAAGATAAAATCTTGTATTTACACTAAAGAGAGTTGACCAGTGACTCCCTAAAATTAAAGATGGACAGGAATTGTTTTTGCCACCTCTAAAAATACATCCTTTTTGTTTTTATATAGATATAGCACCGCCATTTGAAGTTCGATCTTAGCATATTATATCAGTGTCATTGTTTCTTTAATCTAACGCCGAACTCTAGATTACATTTATAATCTAGATAATAAGCCCTCCTAAATTTTGTAAGTCGAGCTTTTTCTAAACAAATTTTTTCTCACGCCTTAAAATTATATATATGTAAAAAAGAGCGTGGAAAAAAGAAATAATTCCTGTTTTAGAAACTTCTTTGACACGTCGTTATTTCGAGCGGGTGGCTGGCACAACAAAAAATTGTATACAAATTTATTGTATAAAAAATTTATTGAAAGAAAAATAAAATTATCTTTTCCATCAAGTTATGTGTAAATTTAAAACTTTAAACTCGCATAATATGGTGTTGCACAAATATGGGCGGACTAACGTAGACCATATGCCCAAGATGGTATTAAAAGTATTTTAAAAGATTTTGTAACTGACTGTACACGACCTACATATGCCTTCACATAGGAAGTAGGCAACGTGGTTGTCAAAGAAATTCCACAAAAAACCGCAAGATTATACGGTTATCCGTGGCAGATCAGTCAACCAGTGCGAGCGAGACGAAAAACTCTCAAAGGCCAAACAACACACACAAGCCTGACCGCACTTAAGAAATAATTACGATGACGCGAGAGATGTTCCCCGACCCAGAGCTGCTTAACGACTGTTCTGTAAAATTATTTTTGTTTCTATTTATGAAGTTTATATGTATATATATATATATATATATATATATATATATATATATTTATATATATATATATATATATATATACAGGGTGGCCCAGAAAGACCGAAGTGGTGTGAATTCCTTATAACTTTTTATTTAAGACATATTTTTTTAATTTTTTGTTTTTTAAATACAGTAAATTTATAGGGAATATTTTTAGATTAGTTATTAAAAATTGTATCCCGCAAGTGGTGGCCATTTTCTGCTTCGCACAAATGTGCTCTTTCCATTTCCATTATTCATAACTTATTTATGAGTGACGAAGCCCATTTCCAATTAAATGGGTTTGTTAACAAGCAAAACTTTAGGATATGGGCTAAGGAAAACCCGAGAGTACTTCATCAACGACAATTACACCCAGTTAAGTGTACTGTTTGGTGCGGTGTTTCTTCAGAAAGGATCATTGGTCCATATTTTTTGGAAAATGAAAGAGATGTCGCCATTTCCATCAATGGTGATCGATATCGGGCCATGTTGGAAAATTTTGTAAGGCCAGCCGTGGAATACCATCCGCAAATATGGTTCCAACAGGATGGAGCCACAGCGCACACTCCGAGGGCCACAATGGCTATTTTACGCGACATCTTTGGGGAAAGAATAAATTCGCGTAGAAGCAATTTTAATTGGCCTCCGCGTTCCCCGGATTTAACCGCTCCAGACTGTTTCCTTTGGAGTTATTTAAAAGGGAAACTTTATGTTAATAAGCCTAGGACTATTGAGGAATTAAAAACCAATATTCCAGACGAAATTAACAACATAACACCGGAAGTTTTGCGAAAGGTCATGGAAAATGTGTTGAAAAGAGATCATTTGTGCGAAGCAGAAAATGGCCTCCACTTGCGGGATATCATTTTTAACAACTAATCTAAAAATATTCCCTATAAATTTACTGTATTTAAAAAACAAAAAATTAAAAAAATATGTCTTAAATAAAAAGTTATAAGGAATTTACACCACTTCGGTCTTTCTGGGCCACCCTGTATATATATATATATATATTATAGTAGTATAAGTGAAACCGATTATTGCCATGAGGCTAGGTTTTTCTATTTTTCTATCTTGGATAAATAAATGAAAAATATAGACCAATAAATTTTACAGAATATACACATATGTATGTATGTAGTACATAGTATATGAAGTAAAAAAAAAATAGTTTCATACTTTATTTAAACACTTTATACATGTAGAACATTGTAAAAAAAATATTTTATTTGATTAAAGTTACACATGTTATAAAAACTTAAATTCTCTCATAGGGCATTTACACCTGCAACAAAATCTAGCAGATTTCAATTAAAATCCTTCTGAATATCAATACCGTTTACACCTATTTTTTTACGTTTATCAAGACTTTTGTATCCAAAACAAAACTGCAATGTAGCCGATTCACACACCTTTTTAGGTACCCAGACTGATTTTATAGTATAAATTGTAAATAGATTTGGAGAAAATCTAATGAAGTAGATTTTGTTTTGTATGGGACTTCTTGAGTACTAGATTTTGCTCAAATGTAAACGCACTGTTATATGTATAAATTAAATTTTTTTAATTATATTTCATTGTTTTCTTAAATCAAATTATACAAAATTGTACTTAAGTATATTTGTATTATCATTCTTAAGTTTAACTTAATGAAAAACATGACTAGATTTTCCTTATAAAATTACTTAGTGCTTTTTTTGTTTGTTTCACGGAAACATTTTTAAATAATGACTAGAAATTTAAGAACATCGTATTTTTTAAAGGGCGCTGTATATTTCTTATGACCGGATTTTGTTTTAATTTCTTCATAGCTGAAATATACGTTCAGATTGAGATCGATCGATTAAGGCTTCACGTAATCGTGTATATAGCGGGCTATCCGAAGGAATACCTTCTCTTTGTAGAAACAACATCGTTTCTTGAGCACACATGGCGAAACCTAAAGCCTCGGTCCCTTGTTCTGAGATCAGGCCATGATTGTTCTCATTTATATAATAATAGTCTTCCTCATGAGCTTCAATATCATGCTCAAACGCATCCAGTTCATTTTGCAACTCTAGCATTTTTAACTGTATGGCTTCAAGTAAATTGCGATTTTCTCCGTTCGCTTCCGGTGGAGGTGTATCACAGCGAATTCGTTTATTTTCGGGTTGCTTAACAAGAATTTCATTGCTTTCTGTAGATTGACTTTTCGGCTTGTTCGATGTCGAAACTGACGATGATGTTGCTGCTGAAGTTTCATCTTGTATTTCTGCTTTATTAAATGAGGATTGCTCTGTTTTATCCAACTTTCTTTTCATTATTAATTTACCGGACATTCCGTATGTTTAAACTTTTATTTATTTATTTATTTGCATAAAATTTCTTTTAACGATCTTGTACGTATACTTGTTTCGTTGTTGCGCGCAATTACATGCATATGTACATGTGTACTCGACCTGATCTAAAAACCGACTGACTTGCGGTGCATATTATCATCGGTTACAAGAAGTTTTTATTTAATTTGAACCCTTAAAGTTGTGCATGCCTATCATAAGGGTGACTGACAACTAAATATGTGTCTCATCCCCTCTTCTTTTACTGTATTTCCGTACGTATCCATTTAAGGATATCTGTTATAAAAAAAAATTTATGAAAAACAGCTGAGACAGATGTTTATTTTGTTGTACATATGCATCGCGACCTACTACTACATACTTGTGAACATACATATCGCTAACGCAAACGTAAAACAACAATTTTAAAATGTTACTGTCCCCAAAAAAAATATACTTTTGCAAAGAAAGCGATGCCTGCTTATATTCTCTGAAACCATTAATGCGATTTAAATTCAAGAAAGAAGTTTCCTGATGAATATAAAATTTATATAAAATTCTTTGAAATAATTACAGCAAAGGTATAAAAATAAAATAATGGGCCTAAATACGAGTGTCGTATATCGACTTCGACCACGACTTTGTTGTACTTGATTAATGAAAAGATTTTGCAATGTTCTTCAGTTTAATACCAAATCGTCGTAGTCCTTTTAGTCGAAATTCGACACTTGTGATTAGGCCCAATGTTTATTTAACTTTAGAGCTGAACTATACCAAACTGCATTCAAATATAAATTTAGGCTGGTGGAATATTTCAAACGCTAAAAAAACACTAATTATGATATTGGTGTTGTTTGGTTTTCTTAACTATAAGCTGCTATTTATAACATGAATAATTCATGACTGCACAGCACCGATGTGCTGTTGGCCTCAAAAAAATTTTTAACAATAGTATATTGAGGCGTTTTGCATTTTCGCTGACTATAAGTTTGTGCAGCAAATATTGAATCTAAATAAATAAATACATACCCAACAAACCTTTGAGATACATAACTATGTAAAATTATATTATTGCATAATGCATGCATGATGTGAACACATACATTAGGTCTGTTTCTTTAGCCTGAATTTAGAGCACTCGGGGTACCAATCTTACGAAAAAACGTTCCCGTACTCGAATAAATAAGTAATTAAGAGAGGTTTTGAGGTATTACTTTACTTTTTCTTCGGGCTAGTTTCGGCAACCAGGAAAGCAATCAGCTGTTTGAAAATGAGCAACAACAAAGAAAAATTGCTAAAAAAAAATTTTCCGAAATGCTAGAACAATTGCAAAGTTGTATCAAAAAAGATTTTAAAACTAGTGGTGAACAAAGTTGTGTTAGTTTTTATATAAAATTAAGAAAGAAAAGATTATAGATATGTTGAACGAGGTAAATATGTACCTTAGAGTGGCCGTTAATTGTATGGAGACTTTGTTTTTTGATTTCTTCTACTCTCACCCCCAAATAAATTCAGTTTGATGTAAAAAAAATACAAAAAAAAATTCATACCGATAAGTGGCTTTTTGGGGGGTGCGTCCGTCCCTCAAAGTTTGCCTTCAAGCCCATTTTTCAATATAATTTTTTGCATATGACTATCTTTTTAACAAGTCATTTTACAAGAATATGGCAATATTTTAGCTCTTCAAGTCAACAACATTAGTCTCAAAGAAAAATGGAAAAACAGAAAATTAATAGTGATACTTAAAAACGTGTTTACCAAAGGTAAATCAATTGTATACACAACAATCATTTCTCATATTCCGTTTCATAGAAAATTTAAGTTAAATAGCTGATGTTAATAAGAATCTCTGCCCAAGTAGATATACTAGGGTGCGGATGAAGTGCGTGGCTGCACAGAAAAGTATCGGTATTTCCCCCAGCTATAAAGTCTAATATTAATTTTTTCTTCTCTTGTTTAGAAACTCACATTAATTAATAAAAATATTTCATTCAATAAGAATTGAAATTACTGAACTTAAGCCTGACTAAAAATTATTTCTGATTAAAATTCACTACACAGTTCAACTAAAAATCTAAAAATGTCTCACTTAAAATTAATATTTTAGAAAATAACAATGAAAATAACCAACAAAATACAGGCAAATCTCGGTATAACGAATCTCGATTTAACGAAAATCCGATGTAACGAACGTCCAAATCGTATACATTAACAACCTTATATAGCGAATATTGGCCTAATTTTATACTGGATATAACGAATGATGAAGAAAAAATCGCAAAATAAAAAACAAAAACTTGCTAGAAACATATTTAAAATTTTTTTTTTCTACTTTGTATAGCGAATATTTTGATAAATGTGTGCTCTGTATAACGAACGGCAAAAAATATTAAACAAAATCTTCAGCAGCAATGTAAATGTAAAAAAAATTTATTCCTTTAGTTTGTATTTGGTAGCTTATTTGAAAATAAATTAGCCTCATTATTTTTATTGTATTGTATCATGTCTACAATAATAATAATTAAAATAACACTTGAAAAAAATCTTTGCGATATAACGAAATTTTCGGTATAACCAATATGCCGGACATTATATCGTTCATTATATCGTTTGTTCCGGGATTTACCTGTACCACCAATTTTATGTAACAAAATTATATTTGTATGGAAATTTTTTATTTTAAGCATGTACAATAAGAGCTTATATATATTTAATTAGTTCATACATATACAGTATATATGTACATATATTCAAAATAAATCTAAAAAAAAAATTTGATGGCCGGACGCACCCCCTAAAACACAACTTATCGGTATGAAATTTTTTTTTGTATTTTTTTTACATAAAACTGAACAGGTTTGTGGGGTGAGAATAGAAGAAATCAAAAAAAGGAAAATAACGGTCCTAAAGCATTAGTTTTTTGAAATCAAGTTTTTTTTTGTATTTTTCAATAGAAAAACATTTACGGGCTGGCCCACGATGTCGAAAAGAAATTATCTGTCGCTTATTATATTGAAAACAAAAACAATTTTTTTTCAATTAAAAAAATAATGAGTTTGGGCCTTTATATATTTATTAAGACGTACATATTTCTATGGGGAAGTTGTCAAATAAGCCCCAAAATATTTTTTATGAATAAGGCAAAAAAAGAACAAAAAATATATAAGCATTAGCTCTATTATTTTTAATATTATCAGGGTTAAGAAAAACCCTGCATTTGCATGAAACTCCTGTTCCTGCTCATGACAAATATGAGACTCTTTCAGAAACTATGTATCTGTCGACCTATACCTTCCGGATTTCCGTATTTTTCCCCTAGAGTATTGTACGTATCAAGTGTTTAAACTTTTGTTTGTTGTGTAGCTTTCATAAGCAATGCTTTTAATTCAGTTTATTTAACTTCCTTCCTATATGTATGTATGTATGTACATATTTCTGTTATTAAAACAACCCCTGTTGATCCGAACAACATTTGTAGTTGTTGGCGAAATCAAACTACAAACCAACGAGTAGTAGTGGCAGCTGCAATACTTCACGTAAAAACAGTTCTTCGCTCTATGTACACTAGTGCTGGGATACTATCGATATTTTCTGCTATCCATAGTACAGATTTAACTATCGATATTACTATCGACTGAAGGTTTGTAATTCAGAAAGAAAAATATAAATAAGTTTTCATCAGGTTACAGTTATTGCGTTTTACATTTGATTTGGCAATATTTTTAAATGCTCACCTGATTTTTAAGAAATGTTGCATATTTTACGTTTACAAAAGAAAAATTTTCCAACAAGTTTCGGCATAAAACAATGACGAACTAGATAGAAAATGATTTATTTTTTCATAAACAATAACAAAACCAGCTGTTAATAAAATGCTGCACTCATACCCCTTTAAAGAAAATGAGTGTTGAACATGTAACATTTTTCTTCTTTTTAAGGGTAACATCATGAGAAAAGAACGCGTTACATTTTTAAACTAACACATAATTTTCAGTTAATCTAGGTTTAACTGGGCAACATTGCAACATCTATATTTAAGACAAAGTATGGCATTTCTAGCTAAATTGACAACTGCTAATCCATCGCTGAAAAACAGCATGAACGGTTAAAACCCGTTTGTTTAACTTTATTTCTTGGTTAACTCAAATGTTAACTAAGTTTAACTAACTAGTAAAAAACTAGCCCAAAGTTGGTTAAAAGTAGGATTTTGTTGGACGTATAAAACGCTCTTCATTTGCCTTTAACTTAGCGCTCACCTTAGGTTAAGCTAAAATTGTACTGATGAAAAACTTTTTATTCGTATAAATAAAAATAATATAATATAATATAATATAATATAATATAATATAATATAATATAATATAATATAATATAATATAATATAATATAATATAATATAATATAATATAATATAATATAATATAATATAATATAATATAATATAATATAATATAATATAATATAATATAATATAATATAATATAATATAATATAATATAATATAATATAATATAATATAATATAATATAATATAATATAATATAATATAATATAATATAATATAATATAATATAATATAATATAATATAATATAATATAATATAATATAATATAATATAATATAATATAATATAATATAATATAATATAATATAATATAATATAATATAATATAATATAATATAATATAATATAATATAATATAATATAATATAATATAATATAATATAATATAATATAATATAATATAATATAATATAATATAATATAATATAATATAATATAATATAATATAATATAATATAATATAATATAATATAATATAATATAATATAATATAATATAATATAATATAATATAATATAATATAATATAATATAATATAATATAATATAATATAATATAATATAATATAATATAATATAATATAATATAATATAATATAATATAATATAATATAATATAATATAATATAATATAATATAATATAATATAATATAATATAATATAATATAATATAATATAATATAATATAATATAATATAATATAATATAATATAATATAATATAATATAATATAATATAATATAATATAATATAATATAATATAATATAATATAATATAATATAATATAATATAATATAATATAATATAATATAATATAATATAATATAATATAATAAAATCCTACTTTTAACTAACTTTCAGTTGTAATAATGGCCCCTAATTGAATGTTTGTAGTCTTATTTTAATTTTTATATCTGTAAATGTACATATCTACGAACGCTACTTACAGGTGACAGTTTTTGAAAAATTGTGCTGATGTCAGTTAAAAATTTTTATAACACCACGTTTTCAAAACTGCATTTTAAATAATATCAATATCGATATTTTTACCTATCGATATTTTCGATATTTGAAAACTATCGATAGTATCCCAGCACTAAGGTACACGAGTGATGTGAAATGGATTTTATATTTTGGTACCAAATATCAATTTTTTTCAGAATATGGAACATTCTTTTCTGGCGTTACGTTACGCGAAAAAAAGTTAAAATCATATTTGAAAAGTATTTTTTTACATTTGGGATATGTATGTAGTGAAAAAATGCTAACACTCAAACATAAGGATTTCAAGATATACTCATAATATGACCCGTCGTTACTTTACAAAAAAAAAATTAAGTGGGGTTTGACTTGAATAATAAAATTGTTTAACTCTGCGAATTGGGCAAGTCTTTTTTGACACAAACATAGTGCATAGCAATAGTGTGTACTAGCGGCAACGTTGTGTGGCATTGCTTTCCATATAAAAAACATAATTTGAACGGCGTTGCAAATGAAACCACAAAATGTCGATACAAGATTTGCCAGATGTGTACTCAGCATTAGTATCTGGCGTTAAATTTACCAAATTTCTTGGTGTTTTTTAACTTTGCATATTATGTTGACAATACTAGCATATGTTAAAATTGTTTTATAAAAATTGTCCTGTACGGACAACTTTCTGCGTGCTTCGCCCATTTCACTGATGATGACGGCTCCAACGAACATGAGATCCAAGAGCACACCGAAAAGTCATTCAGGGTGTCTACTCTGTAGTTGTAAACGAAAGAAAGTGCTTTCTAATTTGTATGCTTATAACATGTATTTAAATTCGAAAGCATTTTGTTTCGTTTCGAATTTCTGAGTAGACCCCCAGGTATGTGATGAAAAACGATTTAGAAACAAAACCAATTGGAAAATGATAAAAGGTGTCATGTGTTTTCTATAGTTGTTTTGTCAATCATCTTGAATTTTGTTTTTAATAGTTTTTGCAATAATTTTTAATATTTTTTTCACACCCCAAAATTTTTACTAATCTAAATAATAAGGCATGCGGCCTTGGTTTGGTAATAAAATCAAATTGATTTCGAAAATTGGTATAACCAAAGCACACAAAAGTATAATGGAAACATTTCGAAGTTTTCTGAGACAAACAACTAGTTTTGCTCATAGTGGAAACGTACTATAAGATTTGCTTAAAATCATACATAAAATCTATCTGAATTCACCACATGCTTTCAAAACGACCGGTTTGAAATCATTTTGAAAACGATCGTTTCCCATCACATACTGTGTAATTAACTTACTTTTTTTTAACGATAATTGCATCGTTAAAATAATTGTAACTAAAATTTATCGAAATTGCTATTCAGTAACATTTTTAACGATATTCGCTGTAGGTTAATGTCAGCTGTGTCGTTATTTAAGCGACAATAATTTATTTGCTGTTAATTTTATCGACAAAAATCAACAGAAAATATCAGCTGCATACTATCGTTAAAAAGAAGTTACTGAATCACACAATCCCGACATGGAGCAACAGGGACTTAAAATATCAATGGACCCCTGAAACAAGACTTTTTAATAAGGCAAAGCTGATGGGCAAGTTCGTTATGGGTATCGCAGAGGATATATCATATCTACTGTGATATATCATATCCTCTGTGACGGGTATCAGGTGACTACATGACAGGTAATGTGTGAATTGATTCTCATCACGTCATTAAAGGGGAAAAGCCTGAAAGGACCTAAATGTCTCCGAGTTGAAGTGCTTAGTCACTACCCTTCTTTGCACAAACTAACCTGTTTGTTGAAAAATCACAATGAACTTGATGACTCGGAAGTAAGGAATATTTTAAATAGATCAAAAGAATCGCAATTTTATGAAAATTTACCAATAGCGTATACATACATAGCTGCTAAATACTCTGTTATAGCCGATTCAGGCTGACACGAAATTAAGTAATTTCAATCTCAAATTACGAAAGAAATGAAAACTGTTTACGCAGGTACTGAATGACATTTGAGTTGATTTCGCAAACACATTATTCACTGCGGAAGACATTGAAGTAGTTTTTTAAATTTTCAATCTTTTTTTAATTTAGTATTAAATGTCAAAACTTTTATTTCTTTTAATTGTTGTTTCTCATAGTTGTAAATTTACTTGGAGGCTACACTGTTCAATTTTTGTTTCAAAGTTCAATACATTCACAATTTTTTACTACCACACTTATACATTTGGGAATTGAATACCAGGTGGACTTCAATTTTTATTTCAACGCTTCATTCAATTTTTCTTTCAATTTAACTGCTGTTTTAAAATAATTTTTGTGTTTGTAAAAAATTTTAAACAGAAGTAATTTTCTTTGCTGAAATAAAATATGTAGGCGAAAATTTCTAATTGTTTCTTCGACGACGGCATTTTGAACATAGAATTGCAAATCAAATTGCTTGCAGCCTACGTCACAACTTAAATTTTAGCAAATTTTGACAAACCATATGTGTGAAAAAATTTAAAGCAATATATTGAACGTGTAGCCGCAAGGTTACTCACAGGTTTGTTTCTTTACTTTTTGGCAGCGTTGTCAACTCGGTGCTTTTCGCACCGTTTTTAGTCATTTTTGAAATTTTCGACGCGAAAAATTTTGAAGCTAGTGCTCAGTGTTTTTTTAAATTTCGGTGCTTTTTGTTTCGAGTCGGTGGCACTAAACCAAAAATTCGAAGAAAAATTTCCTTACCTATTTTTGCTTTCGAGGAAAAATTCTACCAAGTTTGTACAAGGCTTGGTGGAAGAAATAAGCGCTATGTTTCCCTTAAACTTTAACATTTAAATCATAATTAATATAAAAAATGTTTTGCCACGCAGCAAGGAATACATAATAGAAGTATTTACCCAAATATTGTTTAATATCGAAATTTTGTCTAGTCTAGGGAAAATATAACTAGTCCACTATCGAGTTTTCAGTTGAGAATTATCGGATATTTATAATTTGATTGAATTCGAAAAATACGTTTGTTTCCTGACGAAAAATGATTAAACATAAAATTTTTTTATAATAACTACAAAAGGCTTCATAAAACTGATTTGAGAATTCACTGATTCTTATACAATTAAAATGTGTATCGGATGCCTCAAATTTATAACTTTAAAAATTTATTGCAAAGTCAAGCGATTATTATATTTTTTATATGTATATTTATGTATAACAATTTTTTTAATATATGATAGTAATTAAATATTTAGTGCTTTTTTACTTAAATTACGCGGTTTTATAGTGGTTTTAGTGCTTTTTGAAATTTAAAAGTTGACAACGCTGCTTTTTGGGTAAAGTTCGGTAAAATGAGAGGAAACTATAATTTCCCTCAATAATATACAATACTTATATGGGTTTTTTATCTTAATTTCATATAAAAACTTATAAAACTTTGTTTACCACTAGTTTTTAAAAAATTTTTAAATTTTTTATTGCTTAGGCAAATATAATTTTTCTTTGTAATTGCTTATTTTTCAAACAGCTGCTTGATTTTGTGTTTCCCCAAACTAGCACGAAGAAAAAGCACAGAATATGTAGTAGTCTATGAGAAAAAGTACGGGCTGTTTCGTGCAAGAAGAAGAAGAACATTACTCCCACAAAACCTCCCAAGGAAACCTCCCTCGTTTACCAATTTACGGGACGCTTTTCGTGCAAATAGGGATCCCGCGGGATCCCAATGTAGAGTAAAGAAACACACCTTATGTTTGCAAAAAAGTAGTTTTAGTACAAAAACAGAGTTGTATATGGTAGTTTTTTGTTAATTTCATCAAAATTAAGTAAAATAACTTAGTTTGAAAAATGACAAAATATATGGGAAATTGATTAATTTTAACTTAATTTCGACCGAAATCACGAAATTGCTTCATTTGGCGTCAGCGTGAATGGGCTATTAGTTAACAAGTATGTACATAGAGTACAACAAACATTTGCGAAAAAAAATATATAACGTCAACTTTAAGGTGCCTGAATTGGGTAAGGAGGCATTATCTGGCAACACTAATATTCTGTGTCACTTCGTCACAAAGTATACACTTCGCTTTCCATCCCTGTGCGAAAGTGTCAGCAGTGAAATCTATTTTTTTGGAAGAAAACCATAAAACAACAAGGAATTTCATAAATTTTCAAGTGTATATCTTTAAAATAATATTTCAAAAATGGATTATGAAAGTGTTCTAATTGTTAAACCAGAAGTGTTTATATATAAAATTCCTCCCAGAGCTAATAACCGTGGATATAGGTAAAGAAAATGAAAAAAAAATCGGTATGATGTGCAAATACAATACACATAAAAACAAACGTATGTTTTTATAAAGGAAAAATCTTAACATTGAAAAATCTTTGGTGAAAATTTTTAATATCTAAAAACCACATTAACAAACATCATTGTATGTATATTTAGTAATAATGCCTTGTTGGCTAAAAACGCCCTCAATTCCTAATTTTTTCTTACTGAAATTGATTTGCTAATTTGTTTATAACATAGGTACATATATATTGTGCATATTTCGGTTTTTATTCATGTGTACATCAGTATGTATGAATGTATGTATGTACATTTTGTGTGTATGCAATTTTTATATGTAGAAATCTTCCAATTGTGTGCTGTGCGTGCATTTTTCCTTTCTTTATTATAATTCTTGCAAGGTTAAAAACATCTCGGCAGAAAATTGTAATGGAAATTTCTTTTCAATGTGCGCTTTCCTTTATTAAATGTGAAGTTCAATTTTAATTGATTTTTCTTCTGGCCAGCATTATCTGCACACATATGTGGTGCATACATACCTATGTATGTATGCAAATATGTACATACATACATGCATATGTGGGGATTTATATACATATGTACGTTTGTAAGTGGGTATATAGCTTATACGTAGTTTTTAATGATACATAAAGCTACATACATAAGCATGTATGTATGTATGTACATATCTACTACATACGCACAAATTTTTTACTTATAGACCAAAATTAAATGAAATTAGTTTCTACTCATTTACTTCTTACTTCCATTAAGTTTATTCGAAATTGCATATTATTTGCGGTCTCCACCTGACATAAAATGACTAACTTTAAAATTAACTTCAAGTTAATGTTTAATGTAGACTGCTAAGTTAATGCTTTTTTAAGTTATAACGTTACAGTAAGTCCTTTTGTTTTGACAACTCAGTTATAACTTCAAGTTACAGCAAAATTTCATGTCAGGTGGATAGGTAGATACACAGAACAGAAAATATCCAAAACAAGTCTCAATTGTGGCAAAAAGTGCAGAAAATATGGTATGATGATCCTATTGACACCTGCCGCAAGATTATCTCTTCTATGCCAAACAGATTAGATAATTTTATTAAAACTATAGGTGGACATAGTGTTTACTAATGTAATTTAGCTGTTTCAATGTTATTTTTGTGCAAAATGACCCAATAATCCTTTTATTTTCAGGATCAACTTTTTCGTAACTATTTTAATGGCCAAGTGAATTTCGTTTTTTTCGCATGGTTTTTTACTTAATATAAAATGTTACTTTTTTATTGGTATTTTTTATTTAATCTAATGCTGCAGGCAATAAATATCGAAAATCGGCTATTTGTTCACATAAAATCGAAGAATATGCATTATACAGGTCGTACCTATTTTAATGGCCATGTGTATATAAAAATTCGAAATCAATTTATTGATTGATTATGGTTCATTTTATCGAACTTCATGTTCACACAAATATTTAGACCTCTGCGATGAAAAATGAAGACTTTATTAAAGAAATTCAAACGGACGTAATTACTAGAGATGTGCACGTGAGCGTTTTTTGACTCACGACACGCACGCTCACGCAGAAAAATAGTTTACTCACGCACTTTCACGCACGAATGATCTTGAAAATTTTCACGATCACGAACAAACTATTCCTAATCGCGCACGAGTGGTTTAAAACTTATCACGATCACGCACGCTCACGAAAAAGTATGTAATCCAATTTGTATATTTTTTAGGTTCTTATGTTTGCACGTGTATATGTATAATTTACTTTTGCAAAATAAATGATAATAAGTTTGGAACTTCTAAACTACTGATTGGATTTATATGAAGTATCTAACATGCGGTATAGGAGGAATAAAGCTTTATAACACATGCTTTCAGTATTTCGTTATAAATTTTAGTTTATTGCCGGATTTTAAATTAAATGACAGTATTAAGCTTTTGACAAAATTTTAAATAAAAATAGGAAAAAATGTATTATTATTTGCATTCGTGAAATCGGAAAAAACTAAGATATCAAAATTTTAATATTTCCCTGCAAAAGGCATATCTTTTTTTAAAGCATCTTAATTTTTTCAATTTTGTAAAAAACTTTGTATAACACATTCAAAAATGTCCGGAAATAGTCAATTTTAAAAATATTTGTTGTGCTAAAACGCCTATATTTAAATAGTGCCTTTTCATAAATGAGGATATACTTGCAGATTTTCTGAAAACAGTAAAAATTTAGGGAAAATATTGTGTACCATAAAAAAATATATTAAAATAATTTTATTTTCCTAAATTGGAAGTTTTGAATTTCATATGAGTCTTTTTACTACGCCTGAAAAAATTATAACAATATATTTAACTACTCTCGAGATATTCCGATTGTAGGGTGCAGTTAAAAAAGTATATAGAATGCGTTTAACTTATTTACTTTTATTCACACATTAGCTGTTTAGAACTGAAGAAACACAGTTTATGTTTTTTTATAAAGAAATTATGTTGTTTTTTTTAATTAAAAAATATTAAGACTAAAAAAAATCATTTTTAAAAATTGATTTTTTCAAACCAAAAAATTAATGCAATTGCGATTAAAAATTATTAATGTTTTTAAATTAAAAATCTAAATTAAAACAAGGAATTCTACAAGTATCCTCCTCCAGTTTCAACATACACTGAAACGAACTTGCTTGATTATGTCTTCCTTTTTTTTAATATTGCTTGCAGTATCCGAAGATTCAATGTTTTCCTGGGGATTTGATAAAATTCTTGCAGGCTTAATACGGTCTATTGGTACGACTTTTTCAGTATTATTAATTCTTATAGTAAAGGTTTTATCAGTGCGATTTATAACAAGATATGGTCTGCTATATGGTTGTTGTAAAGGTTTAGTAACAGCATCATTTCTCAAAAATACATGTGTGCATGTTTTAAAATTTTGGAGAATATATATGGGCTTAGTTCCATGTCTTTTAACATCTGCTGCAACAATATTCTTCATATGTTCACAAAAATTTGACACCCATTCCTTGTTAGCATCATATGACTTCTCTGTAAAGAATTGGCCCGGGACATTCAAAGTAGTACCAAATGTTAGTTCTGCTGGTGAGTATCCTATATCTGGATTAATAGAACATCGCAACCCAAGCAAAACTAATGGTACCACTTCTACCCACTTTGTGTCAGTGTTTCATTTAATGGCATTTTTCATAAATCGATGCCACATTTCAATCTGTCCATTAGCCTGTGGGTGATAAGACGTAGTATGAATAACTTTTTAACCAATTACTTTTGCCAACTCTCGAAATAAAGATGCTTCAAACTGTCTGCCTTGGTCTGTGGTTATTTGATTTGGAACTCCATACCTATAAACCCATCCATAAAGAAATGCATTCGCTACGGTTGAAGCTTTTATGTCTTCGATAGGTATTGCCTCAGTCCATCTGGTAAATCTGTCAATACATGTTAAACAATAGCGATATCCTTACTGATATATTGAAAACGACCTTCCGGAATCGGAAATTTTCCAATTTCTACTTTCGTGTGTCTAGAAACCTTTGATTTTTGACACGTCAAGCAATTTCTAGCCCAAGATGATACATCTGCCTTCATGGATGGCCATACAAAGCGTCCACTTACTAATTTGACTGACGATCTAGATCCAGGATGAGATAAGCTATGCACAATGTTAAAGACCTCTTGCCGAAATTTTTTGGTAACAAATGGTCGCAAAATAGCTGTTGAGCAATCACAATACAGCTCTTTGAACCTGGTATTTTAAATTTTTTTTAAATCAAACTATGATCTGAAGATGAAAGCAAGTGCTTTATTTTTTCATCCTGATGCTGATCTTCTGCTAAGTCCTCATAATTGATTATTGATGGCATTTGGATCGTTTCAAGTCTTGATAAAACATCTGCAGTTATATTTTCATTTCCTTTTACGTACTTTAATTGTGTAGTATGCTGACCAATATAATCCAATTGTCGAAGTTGCCTCGGTGATGCTTTTTATGGGCGCTGTGAAAACGCAAATGTTAACCGCTTATGGTCAGTATAAATAATAAAGTTTTGACCCTCTAAGAAATACTGAAAGTATTTTAGACTAGAATATGCTGCTTGTAATTCGCGGTCGTAAGTACTGTAACGGCGTTGAGTTTCTGAAAACTTTCTTGAATAAAATCCTAACGGAACCCATCGATTGTTCACGAATTGCTGAAGTACTGCACCCATGCCAAAATCGGAAGCGTCAACATAAAGGGAAAGTGCAGCATTTTTAACAGGATATTGTTACGTTTAAATTTTATTAAACGTGTGAGTTCTTTTGATTGCTCAAAAATAAAAATAAATAACAACACGATTTTCTTATTTGCAACTGAACTTCCTTTTATTCTTGACTAAACCAATTACAACTTGTCTTTTCTTATTTACTTCTTAACGTTATTATCCACCGCACGAGGTCTTTTACTTTCAACGATGTTCGCTCTACTAATTTCCAATTAGCACTGACTGACTTGTTCGTTCACAACACAACTGAACTTCACAACTGACTTATTCACGACCGACCTGCCATTGGTTGCATCGCGCTTTTTATACTGTGCACCAATACCACCAGAAGTTTCAAGCATAGTCCAGACGATCATTATCATCTTAAATGTTGTTTACTAAGTGCCCAATTAAGTTCATGTGGTAACTATGTACATACATGTGTATATGCATACGTGTGTACATCATTAACTAAGCAATGCGTGGTGGTTGTTTACCTTTTGCCTTTCGTTTGAATTAGCATGTATGTATGTGCGTGTGTTAATATGCGAATCTTCTTAATAAGCAGACGCTTTTTGTTGTTGCTTTTGCTTGTTTACGTGTTACGCATGCTTATTTAGTCATTTGCTACAGTGTTTGCACTCGAACATGTGTGTACATTTGTTGCTTTAGTTAAATACTTCTAGATAGTTCTTTGCATTAACCCTGTAGGAATCTTATTACGTAACAATATGTTAGCAAACAAGCATTAGACAACTGAATCTTACATGTCTCAAAATAATTTTTTAGTTCATTGGTCCATATAATCTTGCGTTTGTCCTTCTTTTTCTGACCTTTTCTAAGATTATGAAGAAGTGCTTGTGCTTGGGAGGCTTTCGGAATAAATCGTCGATAGAAATTTATCATACCCAAAATTCTACTTAATTCATGAACTGTTTCCGGAAGTTTGTAGTTTTTAATTACTTCGACACGTTGAGGGTTTGGAGATAATCCATTTCTAGTAACCAAATATCCAAGAAAACAAAGTTCCGACTTAGCAAATTCACATTTGCTGACGTTAATAGTTAAGCCAAAAGTCCGTAATCTATCAAATAACTGACGGTGATGAATTTTATGTTCCTCCAAATCTTTTGATGCAATCAACACATCATCGATATATGCATAGCAAAAATCCAGTCCGTTTACAACTTTATTAATAAAGCGTTGGAAAGTTTGTGCTGCGTTGCACAAACCAAAAGTCATTCGAGTGAACTCAAATAAACCTATTGGAGTTATAATTGCTGTTTTCGGAATGTCTGACTCTTTGACGGGAATTTGAAAATAACCTTTAACCATATCTATTTTTGAAAATATATTATAACCATGAAGATTGTAGGCGAAGTCATGAATGTGGGGCACTGGGTATCTATCTGGAACGGTAACCTTGTTTAAAGACCTGTAGTCACCGCATGGCCGCCATTCACCGTTAGGTTTTGCTACTAAATGGAGAGGGCTTGACCAGCTACTTTTTGACGGTCGGAAAATTCCTAGCTGCATCATGTATTCAAACTCTTTTTTCACAATTTTTAGTTTTTAAGGCGGCAATCTTCTAGGTTTACAATGAACTGGTGGACCATTGGTCGTTATTTGGTGAGTCACTGCATGTTTTATCACGGGCAATTTATGAGAAGGTTTTGTTATATCATTGAATTCTGTTAGAAGAGAATAAATGGGAGAATCTTGAGAAATAGAGTTACATTTGATTGAACTAGTTGTAGACAGCCCCGTATTTGTATCAATTAGACACGGATTTTTTACTCCAACAAGCAATTCATAATGCTCAAGAAAATCAAAACAATTATGAATTTCCACTCAAAATTTCGTCTTAGTCCAAGATTTAAACTGAGAATTTTTTCACAGTAAGTTTTTATGATAGTGTTATTAGCAGCTTGAAGTTCCAAAGATTCAGGGTTATGACGTTTGTGTTGATATGTAGCGGGAAAAACAGACACATCAGCGCCAGTGTCAATCAAAAATTTATTATTTTAAATATTGTCTCTCAAAAACAGGCGACTTATCTGTAAATCTCCAGCATTCGCCACCTCAGATGCAGGAGTTTTTAGTTTTCCGATTGATGTGAGCATGGTGGACGACATTTGGTGGCTCTCGTGCCAAAGTTAAAATGATACCAGCATACATTTTTTGATACATCTAGCGCTTTACTGTTGCTCCTACGTCTATTACGACTAAGGCTTCTGCCACGAAATTGATCGGATATAACTATAGCATCAATCTTTTGCAAAACCTCATCTACTTGACTTTCTAGGCGTTCAATACGAGATTTCTCTGTGGAGTTACTAATTGAGGAAATGGATGAGTAATCTAATTGTTCATTGATTTTATCAGCCATGACTGCAAGTTTATCTAAACTATCAGAGCTTATAGATAGGACAGCTTTTAAAGTTGATGGTAAACGCTGGAACCATAAAGATTTAAGCATATCATCAGACATCTTACCGGATGATAATTGTTTCATTTCTCTCAACAATGTAGATGGACGTTTATCTCCTAATTGCACATTATCTAATAATTTCTGCAATCTTTTTTCTTCAGAATCTTGAAATTCAGCAAGCAAAGCTACCTTAAGTGTGTTATACATATTTTGTGTTGGAGGATCAGCGATTATGTGACTTACGGCAATAAGAATATCAGTATCCACGGAGCCAACAAGCAATTGATATTTCATAGCATCTTGAGATATGCCAGCGTTTATAAATTGGCTTTCTATTTGACTAAACCATAATTTTCGGTTTATCTTCCAAAATGGTGGAGAGACGAGAAATTTCAGGCTGTGGAGATGATGACGATATATATTCTTCTTCTGTTGTCGACATTACAAAGGTTGAATGAACGTCGGGGTCACCAATGAAGAAACACAGTTTATGTTTATTTTTTTATAAAAGTTTAATCAAGAAATTATGTTGTGTTTATGTTTCAACTATAACGAATAACAAAACACATTTTTAATGGATTTAAAAAAAGTTTTCGCATATTACTTTACAGCGGCATCGGGTGGTGCTATCTGATTATGCTACTGCTGGTTTTTTTTATAAGTTTCTAAGCCTATTACGCTTATTTTGCGTTTGTGATTTTCAGAAATATTATTATTTGTGAATTCTCAAATCATTTTTGAAACTGTGCATAAGATAAGATGTTTGTGACTGTTCAAAATATGTATGTGGTTGAAGTCTACTGACGATTTGTTAAAGCAAATAAATTTAAAATTAAAACATACAAAAAACATACATATTTATTATTATAAAATAATTTATTTAAAAAGATTCAATACAGTTACATACATATGTACCTATTCAGGAATGATATCTCGTGAGCGTGAACATTCGTGCGTGATTCTTTAAAATAGCTCACGCACGAGTAATTTTTTTAAAGTCACGCTCACGCACTCACGCCTGATTAATTACAAATTTGATCACCATCATACGTGAATGACGTGTGATTCACGCGTGACACGATAAAATCACGACATTTGCACATGTCTAGTAATTACGAATGCATCTATTTTTTATTGCAAGGAGCGTAACTAACATAAAAGCTTAAATATAGGTATGTATGTAAATAAAAAGGAAATTAGTGGTTAAAACCATAAGTATCCCTACTACAAGTACACTTCAAAGAACATTTTTAAGGTGACGATATGTGCATATATATGTATGTACATATGTACATAAATACTTTCAGATGAATCGATTTTGTGCTTATTAAAAGAACATAATATAATAGTTGTGTTCATTTACTAAAAATTTGTACGAATTTGTAACAATTGTTAATGGAAAGTGTTCATTAACCCAAAAAATTTGCAACGAGAGAGCGTCGAAAGAGCGTAAAAAATTGAGAGACAGAAAAATTCTTGCAAGTTTTTACAAGTAAAATTTTTACTTGTAATAATTTTTCAAACAGCTGTTTTATGATTGTGTTTGCAAAACAATTTTCTAAATTAAGTTGAAAATAAAAATATTTTGGAAAATTTAAGAAATTGTAAGTAAATGTAAACTTTTAAGACGATAAAAAGTATTAAAAAGATAAAAAATTTATTTTTGTGTAACTAGCAACAACAGAAGCAAAATAATATGTCTAATGAAATTGAACTAAGCAATACAGAATCTGGTGCATTTGAAATGTTTTTGTTTTTCTTTAATTTTCACAGACCAGTGTCGTAAATATTATGAGTACCTAGCTAGCTACTCGGTAATTTACACTAAGACGATATTTACACTGGGCATTTTCTGGTTATCTTTGCATGCAGGCTTTTTAAGTTTGTTGGTGAGAGGTGTTGAGAAACATGCGGAGAAAAACAAAAGGCACGAAATGAAAAATCGATGGGATTTTTGACATTTATCTTTGTTTTACTCTCAGCATTAAGCATGTATATTAACGTCAAAAAGTCGCGAAGAAAAACGTCTTAATTTAAGTGTGCGTGACTTTTCGAAGCGGGATTAAAAGAAAATTGTCGAAGCAAGTAGCCTACCTTGCTTAGGCATAATTTGCATAGGCACTAAGCAGGCAAATATGTTAATTAATTCAGATATATATTTGCAAATAAATTTGAATTAACACATAATTTATTAGTCACGACAATGGTGAATATAAATGACCATAATCACATAATTTTTAATCAATATGACAATTACAATCATTTTATAATAATATACATATACATATGTATAATATGTCCAGAAAACATAGAGGTAGTTATTGAGTACTCATATATACCTATACATTACAACACTACTTTAACTTGCAAATTTTAGCTAGCAAAGTGTTCATTTACTTTTTCACATTTTTGAGAGTAGTTTTGAAAAATTTCTTGTTACTCTCTCGTTACTAATTTTTACTAGTAAAGTAAATGAACACACCTAATGCCTTTTTGATTCGGTCGATATTAATTGCGCATCGATATTATACTGCTATTTAACAAGTTTCTGAAGCTAAAACGCGTTTCGCTGCGAAAAAGTTCTTAACTGGTAACAAAATTGTTACCCGAAGTTACCCTAAAATGCCGTAAAGTTCAGTAGAAATTTACAAGAACTTGCGTACTCGGACAAAACTAATCTAAAAGCGCTGCAATACTGCGTTATTAAAAAAACGTTCAAAAAGCAGAGTTGATCCTTGTTCCTTCACCGCCTGTCTTCTCTATCTCTATCCCTTTCCTAAAGAAGGTAACACCTAGTAATAGTAGTAGGCATTCATTGCCTGATGAGCGAAAGTGTCACTCTTGTTGCCAGTGTTTATATCCCTTTTTAAACGAAAAGATTACTTTAACAATCTTAAAGTTTCTATCACTTATCCACACGCAAAGTCGTAAATTAGCTTAAAAACTTAGGATAGGTTTACAGGTCACCGAGAAAATGTTACGAAATACATATTTACGTTCTCTTTGTTCTAAGAAATTTATATTAAATTATTGATTGCACCACTGTGCGTCATTAACATTAACGTTAAACCGTAATGTTATTTTCTATGTCATAAGATTTTATGTAGAATATACACACGTACATATATACGCAATATACATATGTATGTATATGCATACAATACCGCAATTCAAATTATAAAAAATATTTAAGAGCTGCCGATTGGAATTTGGGAGAGCCCACATGGACTGGTCGTATGCGCTTGGTAGCTAAAGGTACACAATGTAATCTTAAATTAGAAGATAAAACAACTGGTGCTCTATTTGCCAATTGTCCTATTGAAACATATCCTGGCGTGGCCATCGAAGCTGTAGCTGATAGTTCACGTTATTTTGTCATTAGAGTGCAAGACGATAATGGTATGTTTTCTTTAATGATTAATTCATGAAAGTTATTAATATGTGTTTTTTTAATTGCATAGGTCGCTCAGCATTTTTGGGTCTAGGATTTGGTGACCGTTCAGATTCGTTCGATTTAAATGTAGCTTTGCAGGATCATTTTAAATGGGTAAAAAATCAAGAACAAATTGAAAAAGAAAAAACCCAACCTAAACAGGAACTAGATTTAGGCTTCAAAGAAGGAGAAACAATAAAAATTAATATGAGAATAACGGTATGTGTGTGTGTGTTATATTAATTAATACAATATATTCTTAAAGACTAAATTTGTTTAAATGCCATAGAAAAAAGATGGTTCTGAAGGAACGAGCCGTACAAAATCCAAATCTGGTACTGGCATACTACCACCACCCCCAGGTGGCATGGGCAAAATAGCACCACCTCCTTCATCCGCTGGATCAGTTCGTCAAAGTCCTGGCACATCGCCGGCACATAAACCTTCCGGTAATGCGGCTACAGAATGGACGGATTACGCATCTGCTGGGTATGTTACAAATAAATTAATAATATAAATATGTTGTAAATGCTTTACATACGCTTGCAAGTAGCAAACTTGATTTATCATTAGGGTTTGGGATTTTCAAGATTTAATAACTTCCAGGGAAAAGTGAAAATTCTTGAGTAAAACAAGCTTTTTTTTTACTAAAATAATAAACGCAAATCAATAGTTGTATTAATTGAGTTGTTATGAATGTTAGAAAGTGGAATAAGTTAATATACGTGTAGCTAATTTACGTTATGATTTTTTTTTTTCATGAAATTTATTAAAAGAAACCTTGAGCAAAAATAATAGTGCATATTTTGTCAGTTGCAAATATGTATACTCCGCCGCCATATTTCCGGTGTGTTTCACAAGATTTCGTACAAGTTCGGACTAATGAGAGAAAAAAGAAAATTACTCTCTGAATATGTAAAAGTTATCCAAAATTGCTGGAACGCAAAAAATCATAATTGCCATCATGAAATACTAGTGCTGCTTACTTTTTAAATTAATTTTTATTTTAGTCATTTTAGTCGCTTAACGTTCCTTTTCACAATGCATGAAACGTTAAGAGTTAACGTGAACTTTAACTGACAGTTCTTCATACAAAACTTGCCGTTAAAGTCCCTGTTAGCTTTTAACTGTACATTGTGAAAAGCGCCGAAAAACGCATAACATTATAAATAAAAATAAAATTTTTGCATCATTGGCAACAGCTGTAAAAAGTAAATGCAAAAAATGTCTAAACAAGTAAAAGCTACGTGAATTATTAAAGGTATTCATTTCAGTTTTTTCTCGTTGGAAAAATGGAAAAATTTAATTTTTTACAACAAACACAAGAAAAAAATTTAAAAATATTTTTGAAATTTTTTTCCTGTTTTCAAAAAAAAATAAATTTTTCCATTTTTCCAACGAGAAAAACCTGAAATTAATACCTTTATTTAAAAAATCATAAAAACATTTTTTTATATTTTAGAAATGGAGAAATATGCACAAATTTACTTACAACTTTAACATAACTTTAAAAAAAATTACTCTCTCAATTACTCTCAAAATTGCACAAAAATTGTTATCTGGAACGCTTTTGGATAACTTTGTACAAGTTCGGACTGTTTTGTTATGCATCTGGAACAGACCTTTTATTTGTTGTCAGACTTTTTGATGAGTTGCCAGAATATGCTAAGCAACTTTTATTTATTTAAAATAATTTAAATAATTTTTATTTTAATTTAATTAATTAATTTTATATAATTAATTTTAAATTATATATATTTTTAGTTTTTTTTTAAATTTATTTGTATTTAAAAATACCATCTCACTATGAACAGCTAATTTGCGAAACGCATATTTGCACAATCAGCATCGTGTTATTTCGGGAGGAATAAATTAAACAAACAAAATAATATTAATAAGTAAACATGTTTTTTGTAATCCCTTTTACGCTGGTACTACTGCACCGATTTTAAAACTATTTATATGGTTTTAAAGGTTTTTCGGTACAGATTTGCAGAATCTTTATTTTATTGAAATCGGTTTAATATTTTGGGAGCTATAAGCGTTTAAAATTGCTACTACTACATGCACACATATTAGACACGCATTTATTACCTTACAAGTAAACAACCCTGTCGGAAAATGTGTGGTTGACTACAAAAATAGTTAACTTATAGTTAATTTTTCTCAGACTGACTAAAAGCCAACTGCAATGTCATCCAGAACAAACCCAAAATTAATTCTTAAGTTGAGTACGCAATCGAATTTGATGACAGCCACCAAATTTATTCTCAGCTACTTTGAAACTCATTTCAGTTTTATGTGATCATTTTGCTGTTGTTATTTTAGATGGTAGCTTAGCTGAGTGGTAGCGCGTTGAGTACACAAATTGTGATGATACATGTTCGAACCACAGAAATTTTTTTTTAATTTACTGACGGGGTTAAAAAAATCAACTTTAAGTTAGCTGAAAGTAATGAAGAGTGATCCAATTGACAACCGCCTAGGAGATCGCAATGTTAAAGTAGTCAGTTGATTACATTGCGAAGTAATACAGTGCCAGTCAGTACTAGTAGCGAAATAGTTAGCTTAAAGTTAGTTTAAAGTTAACCAAATTTCCGATAGGGAAGAAACAAAACATGAGATTGTGTGTGTGTTTGTAGTATTTCTGGTGACGTAAAATTTTTTTTCTCTTATTTGTTATTGTATGAAAGCCATAATACTTAAAGGAAGAGAGTTCAATAAATTGAATTAGCTTACTAAAAGGGATTCCGTTTGTGTTTTTAATTTCATGTATTATTAATTATGCATACGTATGCTATTTACATTTAGTTTCTAGAATACGGACGATTGTCGTCCGTTTGAATATCTATTAAAAATATAATCGGTAAAGATCAGTTTAAATTTGGAAAATAATTGTTATTTGCTATCCCTGCTCTAAAAATTGTTTTCTGAAAAAAGTGTGTTTACAAAAAGTGTATAAATCATTAAAATAAATTATTTTATTGCAAATGTAAGTGCATAATTTGATTTTATAGCTGTTAGAGAGTTATTTAAAAGAAAAAAAAAATCATTTCGAAAAATTTTTTGAGTTTTCTTATAATAATTTTTGAAAACTGCTTTTGCCCATAGGAGGCATTGGTCAATTATGGTACTTTACAAACGGTGTTTATTTTCCCATTAATATTCTTATTTATGCGTCCAAGAATCCTAACTTAAGCAGAAATTAACAAATTTGTTGATTTCCACTGGGTTCACGAGGGAACAGCAAATGTGGAAAACGTCTTCGAAGAGACATTGAGAACTATAATTGATAAGTGCAAAATTATGGATGTTGGTTAGGTTAAAGATCTAATCGTCAAAGAAAATGACGGATAGGAAAACGCAAATGGGGGAATTGCACAGGAAGTTATGGATGAAAATGATTTACATATTCACCCTTATTCCAGTTCTCAACATCGACGTCACGTCAATACAATAATTGGGGCCTTCCTACCCGTTGTCGAAAAAAACTGGCTGCTTTTAACACGCTCAGGCAATTTTTTAGACCTTAAAGAACAAAATTAGACTATGAGTAATACAAAATGGATTTCGAGATTGTGCAGACAAGCCCCAATTATTGGGTATTGAATTAACGTGATGTCGATGCTGACAACTGGAATAAGGGCGATTGATTTGTCATTGGAAATGGTTAGGAGTTGTTTCACAGGTAGTGTCGGTCCCACCGTGCTTTTTTGAACTCTCACTTACGAAATAGGAAATTGTTGAAGAGTTAGCAAGAGAGACGAATTTGCACTCTCAATTGCTGTCCAAGTATCGCTCCTAGCTATTGAGCCGGAACCGATATGTGGTTGTTCGTTAATAATCCATTGAACTCTCTTCCTTTAAGTATTATAGCTTTTCGGGTAGTTTAGCCGAATGTTTACAGAGATGAACCATGGTATCGTAGTTTTTAGGGCCGGATATGTTGGTCACTATGTAGTATAGGGAGCAGAAAGCCGATGCGATGATGAGGCACTCGCTATTCGCGCTCTAGGTGTAGATAGTAAATGCAATTTTTATTTGTGCTGAAACCCACATACAAATTGCTTTCTGCCGTTTAATAAATAGATTGTAATAAAATATGCATTAATAAAAATTTAAGTATTTTTTTAAATTAACCATTGCCTATAGGCAACATTACCGAATAATCAATACCCTTGGCATTGAAATTCTGTCCAGTTCATAATTGAATAAAACACAACACATATTCGGATTAAAAAAAACTTTACCCCTGCCGATTTTAATTTGGGCATGACAGGGCTAATAAAAATAAGAAATATATAAAAATAACCACACCTGACTGTCCATGGTAGTCAGATTTTAGTTTATTTTTTTAACTATAACTTGTTTTAATATCGAGCTCTATTTTCTATTTAATCGTAAGTGACAAAAATTGAAGTTTTCAGGAGAAGGTTCTTTTATAATATTAAAATTATAGAGTCTGCACAGATATACCTGTTTGTACCAGTTTTACGTTTATTGGTTCTGGTATGTATAGATACATATGTAATTGATTAAATCAAAAATAAGGCTCGATCTGTAAGTTTCTAGACCTTTTTACATTTTTAGTACGAGTATGTACCCCGAATATATGTAATTCAAAATATTTTTGGTACATATTACGATTATTTTCTACTTTCAGATCTGCACCCGGCCAAAATCCTCAACAAAGCTCTGCTAATGCTAATTGGGTGCAATTCTAATTATAAGCCTAAAGCTTTTCTGAGGTTTATTTAAATAATAAATAAATAAGTAAATAAATAATAAAATAATGAAAAAAATAAGTAAAAAACACCATACTGAGGACACGATACGAATTATATAAATGCTGATAAAAATCTTTAAAAACAACTCGGCATATACATACATATATGTATGTATATGCACATATGTATACATATAAACATGTGTATATCGTTAGCTCAAACGAAAAACTATGCAATCAAACTCTTTGAGTATTATTGCGGAAAGAAAAAATAATAAATAAATAATAAATCTTTCAAGAGAATGCTTTTATTTTCTTTCAAGATAGAGTCTTAAAAATATTAAGGAGTTGCGATCCTGTAAGCAACAATCACCAAAACCCAAAATTTCAAATTTTTTCTCATTTACATGGTTTCTCATTTATAAGCTAATGATATACATATGTAAGTATGTATGTATGTCTAAATAAGTATATAAATACAATATATAAATATACGTATTTTTATATGTATTTAGATCTGTATAACGTTAACTTAATACGAAAAGGCCCTAACTCATGTTTTTCATAGTTTACAGGAGGAGGAAAAAACTAAATAAAAAATGCAATATTGATACAAAATTTTTTTAAACGCAATTTTTATTAGGCTATAACTTCTGTATGTTTTTTCCGAATTCATCTGATTTTTTTTGGAGGAGATGTATCTAGTAATGGTCTATCGAAATGTGTAAAAATATCGATTTCGAAAAATTATGAGTTGGGGCCTTTTCGTATTAAGTCAACGATACATATACACATACATATACATATATATGGACATTTATTTATAAATAATTTACATATATAAATTAAAAAATTATACATATTACGATTTAAATAAAATTAATCAGTGAAATTCAATATAATTTTGTTAAAAATATTTTGCGTTTTATACATACAATATACAATAAAAAGTAAATATACGGGCCTATTCTCGCTTGAGTATGGTTTAATCTTAATTTACACTATGCAAGTCTTATTGCTAAGCTGATTAGTTTGTGGGAAAGTGAGTCGATGAGAACATAACCGTTTCTTTTCCCCTCGTCTCTCTCTATCTCGTAACAAACAAATCAGCTTAGCAATAAGACTTGCATAGTGTAAATTAGGACTTAACAACGGCAGGTAAGAACGACAATTTTGCATTGAAAATGTACCGTTACCGTTACCTCAGCACCGTATTACCATTTCATTACAAAATTTTTGTTTTTATGTGTCGTTTTCAAACGAAAATAGGCCCAATTATTAATTTTACAAATTATTTTTTGTTAAAAGTGAACTTATAATTTCTTATGTAGTATAAAAGTTAATACGTTAAAAATATTTTTGTTACACTATGAAAGTATAAAAGAATAAAACAGAAAGCTTAATAACTAGAGAAGTATGTACAATTATTCGGTTAGACAAAAGTGGAACAATTAATCTAGGGATAAATAAGATACATATTCTGAATTTTAATTATTTCTACTTCAATGTCAAAAATAAAAAAATTAAAATAATTGTGACTCATTTCGAATTTATGGAAATAGTTTAGTGTGAATTTCCATTTTCAAAGATTTTAACACAAAATGAAATTCAGTCCCATCAAAATTTTCAATAAAATCTTAAAACTATTGGTTATTAATTGATTTGAACAATTTACATTTTTCAATAACTGATTAATCATATATTACGATGCTTGAATAATTATGTAATTGCAATTTACTAATAAAAATGTAAAACTTTAAATTGTTATCCTAGCCCGTATTATTTTTTAACTTAAGTTCACCTAAAAATAACGAAAACTAATAATACAACAACAAAACACTATAATTGTTTATATACTTATGTATAAAAAATTGTACTTATATCTTTAATTACCATACTACACAATTATATTGTTCTTATTTTTCTTTGACCTCAAGAATCACATTCTTGTTGTCTTATCTCAAGTTTTTTTTATTATTTTATTTGATATAAATACATACGTAATAACCGTTAAATTGTTTAGCTAAAATTAATAGTTATAAACTAACTTAAATAACTAAACATAATATACACATAAATATTGCAATGTTTATATAATTTGAGTGTAAAAACCATAATTATAGGCCTGTTCAACGATATCGAAAGAATACGTTCGTTTTATTCTTTACAAATCTTATCAACCTATAAGTTACAGTGTTATGAGATGTTAATTAAAATTACTACGACAATTAAATCTAATAATTGAATAAAGAAAATATTAATAACACAAGACGGAGAAAAATTTTTTAAAAAAAATAATAAAAATCTCTTACGAACCTTTCAAAGTATATATTGAAAATAACAATAAAATAAGAAAAATTTTTTTGTTTTGTTCTCAATGTAAATTATAGAACGAACGTATACTTTCGACATCATTGAACATACCAGATATTTTATGTACGACGAAAATTTTGTTTTAATTTTAACATTCCTTTTTTATATTGAAATAAAAGAAATCTTGTAAAAGAAATCATTTATCGAGTGAATTTAAAATTGATTTGAATAAGAAACAGAAAAAAATTACCTAATAGATACATAACAAAAAAGTATTTGTAAAATTATTTTTTGTTTTAATATAATTTTTTAGTAGTTTTTTTTATTGCAATTTAATAAAATTAATATATATTTTTGTTTTTAATACGTATGAATTGAAAATTACCTTTCATTTTAATTGGGCAATGCGAAGAAAGTAATTCGAGTGCTTTGGCTGAGTGGTGGCGATGCTAGCCTGTCTGTTCAGAAGTGGTGGGTTCTATTCTCGCAAAGCAACCTTATTGCTTCGCGGGTTGTGTTTGTTACAAAAAAAATAGGTTTTTGGTGGTAAATGATACAATAGATCAAGTACTGTGTCATTGTCCCTGTTTTCATGCTTACATTTTTCAGGGCGTTGAACTTGTATGGAGAGTGTGACTGTATATACTACTAGTATTAGTATTGTTAAAACTGTGTGCAAATCTTTTAAAAATGGTACCACTAACAAGAGTGCCATTTATATACATATAAGGTTTTTCCTTCTTCCCCATTTAATTGACGAAAATATAAAAATGGTTCTGAAAAGCAGAGTGCAAGTTTATGAGACAAAATGAGACACTCGGCCCTGTTTTGTAAACCGAATTGATTTGAAAACGGTCGATTTAGAAAATTGGGACCATTATTAATTTTTAGAAAAAGTGAAACTTATTTGAATTCGGTTAACTGAACAGTGCCGACTATTTTTTACAACCAAATATTCTTCGCTAATCTTAACGAATTGCCGTAACTTTCCTTAGAGCAGTGAATTCCCTCAGGAGTCGCATAAAAGAAAATCTTGTTTGTTTGCCTAACCACGTGATTTGAGTTAATCGTCATTGTTTGAGGCGATTTTGTTAAAAAATGCGTTGTTTCCCTAATTCAAGGTAGTACCTTAAAGTATGACAAATTTTAACAATTTTGAAAAAGCTGAATTTGTAAAGAACTGAAAAAGCTAAATGAAATATTTGAATCTGTCAGGAAAAATAAAACTAAATAGATAATATGGCCAGGATGTTCTCATATGAGAGTGATTTCATCAGCTATTTAAAAACCTCAGCGTTATACATAACGACAAATTTATATGAAGTTAACATAAAGCTTGGCGCCTAGTGGGATATGTACGTCGTGTATGACTGTTGCTAATTTTTGTTATATGCAAGGCTCTTAGTAGTTATGGTATAATTGTGCAATTATTTATATTGGGAGTTTTCTTTAATTTTGTTGGAACAACAAGGTAAGTGGAGAAAGAGTTAAAATTTAATTCAATACACGTTAATATATTAAAATTTATGTTGTTATTTAAAAAACGGAATGAAATCCCACTACGTATAAAGCCTTAATAATTTGAGTTCTAACTATGGTAATAAGCATACTGTCCCTAAATATCAACTCTATCATTTATTTACATTTAGCTGAGGTAAAATCAAAACAGCTGATCAATGACAACAACTAATTTTTTGTTGCGTCTGCCGCCATACGTATAGAAGAGTTTTTATATAAATTTAAACGAATTTAAAGTGATTTATTTTGCAATTAAAGAACAATTTGTTTCAGTTTTCTACCATGTACACATTGTTAAATGGTTTCTTCAAATATTTAACACAAAAAGACGAATATTGCGTCGTTATCTTAGGTCTGGACAATGCTGGAAAAACGGTAAAGTCTTTAAGAAATAAATTACTTTTGGGAAAATGATCTCTGAAAAGCTTAATTTTGTAGACATATTTGGAAGCGGCAAAAACGAAATTTACGAAGAATTATAAAGGCATGAATCCAACTAAAATTACAACAACCGTTGGTCTAAACATCGGCACCATAGATGTACAGGGAGTGCGTTTAAATTTTTGGGATTTGGGGGGTCAATACGAACTGCAGTCACTTTGGGATAAGTATTACCAAGAATCTCATGCTGTAATTTATGTTATTGATTCGAATGACAGAGATCGAATGGAAGAATCGAAAATAATTTTTGGTAAGCATTAGTTTTTGCAATATACATACATATGTACGTATACATAAGTACGTTATTTATTTCTATGATATAAATTTTGGAGGCAAGATCTGGATTAAGAAGTTTTGTGTTGTGGCTTTGAATTGGGCAATTTTAATTAAAATTACTTTTGTGGGATTTTACGCAAAGAAGAATAGTAAACTTAATTCTCTTTATGCATTCCATTAGGATCTATTCTATATCCGATTATTTCTAAAAAACTTTTCTAATTCCAATTTGAAAGATTATGGATAAAAATTAATTAGCAGTCATGTCTGTCTTTGTGGAGTATAAAATTACATACGAGAAGTAGGAGAACAATTTTACTTCTGTTGGTCTTAACTGATAAGGTTCGACAATTGATCAGTTAATTCACGTTTAGCGTCTTTTGGTATCTTGACTTAAGAAGTTTGTTCGACGGGGCTTTAATCTGAAAATCATCTCCCCGGGAATTTATTTCTTATTCATTGTTCCTTATTTCAAAAAGTCATTTGCACGTTTTCAGTTAAAATAAACTACCCTGTTCTGTAAACCGAATCCGAGTAAATTTCTCGTTGTTTTTAAGAAGATTTTATCAATCCACATCTGTGGATTTTTTTCTTTTTCTTTGAATAGCGATTGAGATCTATATCTGTATATGAAGATACCTAAATGAATATAAATATGTATGTTATTTTATTTTTAATCTTAAGTCATTTTTATTTTTTACCTGATATTTTTAATCGTGTAAGTTATTTATTTGATGCTGTACAAAGTACAATCGCGATATTGTGAATTAATTAAAACCACCGGTGTTCATGTTTGTGAGTTGTTCACATTTTCGAATACTAAAAATAGAAAAACAAAATTGTTGAACTCATTTAGGATAATTTGAAACTTATGTCTTCAATAGTACAGTCGAAGTTTTTAAAACGCGTTGAATTTTTTGTCTTTCCAATCACTGATACTTTAAGCCTATATGTATACCAGAAGCATTTGGGCAGCACAAGAAAGTGATTCTGTAAAACTTTGCTTTTTCAAAACACATGTTCAACTTCAAATACACAACCTTTCTTCGCGATATTAAAATACTAAATGAAATTTATGTAAAGAGGTGATTCTAGGATATAACACGAGAAAAATATTAACGTTTCAACTTCCTTGCAACTGAAGCAGCTGCGTCCAAGCAATTTGCACAATGTGAAAGCTTTTACAACAAAGCTTTGTGCTTTAAAACCGACAAGAGCACAACAGCCAATCAGATCTCGGCGAAAAAAATGCTTGCTTCTTACTTTGCAAAGAAATGAGAACAAATTCTAAGAGCTTTCAAAGCTTTTTACCTCAAATGCAAATATCAGAGTATTTTCGGACATACTATACTAGTATGTTTGGACCTAAATTAATTAAACGCATAGGTTTTTATTGTTCAAGTTACAAAACTTTCTTTCTAAATTTGTTCATCGTTTACAGTAGTCAATTAAACAAGTAAATATACATACTTAGTACATACATATATTTAAAATTAAGCTTAATCGCATTGATTTTTGTTTTTCTTTAAGAGCGATATTTGTATAATGTGGTGTTCACGTTATCGCTTATGCACTGATAGTATTACCCCTTTTAGACACGGAAAGTTTACTTTGCAAAGTATTAATTTAGCTGAGAGAAAGGCAGAAAGATATAATATTCCTTCCTCTGTCTTCCATACAGCTGAATTAAGACTATCCAAAGCAAACTTTCCATGTCTAAAAGGGGTATATGATTTAATTTTTATTTGTTAATTTTTTATTAAAAAAACTCCACTTTAACGACTATTTTCTGAGTTCGTTATGTATTCCTCAGAAATAAAAAAGTTATTTCTTGATTTTTATTTATTCCTCAGAATATAAGTTATTTCTTGATTTGTATTTTTCTTCAGAAAACAGCTTTTATTTTATTTCTTGAAAACTACGTGAAAGTCTTTTTTTTGTCACGTGCGACAGCAAGCAATTAAGCTTGTATTTCAGAACAATGTGAGTCGATTTTTCTTAAAATTTTACTAAATTTTGAACTGCTGACGGCCAATGTAAATATACATATAAAGGAAATAGGAAATTAGTTTCGTTTTCTTTGAAAAGACAAGCTGGCTTTCCTGTTGAAATGTCAATATGTTAAATAAAATATATATTTTTTTATATATTATATTCCAAGGCAAATTCATATAAGGTATACTCAGCTCAATTCAATTTGAGAAATTTATACTTGAAATGTCAGAAAAATGTACTGAAAAATGTGTCTTGACATCCCAGGTATATTTAAATTACAAGCGGCGAAACTAGTCACCTGATCCCTTGAGACCACCTAGTATTGATTCGCCTTGTTTTATTCAGTTTAAAAACTAAATTTTTCGCATTGCCGATCTGTATTTTTATACAGTGACAGATATGTATTAAAAATAAGTGTTGATTGCTGTATAATTTTTATTATTCTTAATAAAGCACTTTGTACTATAGTCTGTTTAATTAGATTACATTTTTTTTAATTTAGATAAAATGATCCAAAATGATTTACTATCGGGCGTACCTTTGCTGATATTGGCAAATAAACAAGATCTACCTGACGTTATGGGTGTTAGAGAAATAAAACCAGTTTTTCAACAGTCTGGCGGTTTTATTGGTCGACGTGATTGTCTTACCATACCGGTGTCTGCTCTTACAGGGTTAGTCCTATAAAAAATGTAAACAGCACAATTTTTATTACTGCTGTAAGTTTTTTTTTAAATATTTACTATATTTTTATTTCTTTATTGACAGCGAAGGGGTAGACGAAGGTATTAAATGGCTTGTTGACGCCATAAAGCGACATTCGATAGTACGACCACCACGCGTGAATGACTGATGATAAATATTTATGTATAGTATATTGTTTGGGTCAAAAAAACTAATTTTCTTCTAAAGCTTTTAATTAGCTTTATGCTAAACTATATTCCAGATTATGCTCTATTTAATTTTTGTAAATGTACAAAATATTTATATAAGTTTATTTATAAACGAATATTTTTAAATATAACAAAGTTTTTCAATATGCAGTCGAACTTATCTATAACGGAATTCACTGTAACAAATTTTTCTCCACTGAATTTTGTTAAGGGTTTCCTTATATTTTAAGCTTCCTATAACGATTTTCCCTATAGGGTATTTTTCTGTGCAATGAAGGAATTATTTTTTCAAATTTTTCGTAATATACACATACCCCTTTTAGACACGGAAAGTTTGCTTTGCAAAGTCTTAATTCAGCTGGGAAAAGGCAGAAAGAGATAGTATTCCTCCCTCTGACATTCACACAGCTGAATTAAGACTTTGCAAAGTAAACTTTGAGTGTCTAAAAGGGGTAATACATAAGTTGTCGCAAAATCAAAAGTGACTGTAAAATAAATACAAACATTAAGTTTGCATGTCTTAAATACATAAAACCCCTTTTAAACACGCAAGGCTTAGTCATAGAAATTTGTTTAAATATAATACCCGTTTAGACACGTAAATTTTACTTTGCAAAGTTTTAGTTTAGCTGTGTGAGAGACGGAGATAGAAATTCTTTCCCTTGCTGGCTGCCTCCCAGCTGAATTAAGACTTTGCAACGTAAACTTTGCGGGTCTAAAAGGCATGTAAATAAGCCTTAATTGAAATAAAAAGCAAATGTTATGTGTTATACAATGTCAATATTTATTAGGTGACAGTTTCTCTATAACGAATTTTCTCTATAAACGTAGAAGTTCGTCTGCAAACAGCTACTACGTTATAGAGAAGTTCGACTGTAAATGCATTTAATATGAATTCGGAAAACTGGAATTTAAAATGATGAAATTTTATAATTGCAGAAACATTTCTTAGAAGCTATTCGGAAATTTCTGCGAACAACGGGAAAATTTTGTACATGACTATAAAACAGCGGGCAAATTACTGCACTCGAAAGAAATTTCAAAATATTTCAATAGAGTTTATATGGAAATATTTCGTAATTTCGCTCGATATTGAGTGCCGTAATTTGCCCAGATTAACAAATTATAAAAAATAATTTTATATAATAAGGGTTTTCATGAGAACTCTTAAAATTGCCAGTTGTGCAATTGGGCAAACTTGAAAGACTTGTTTTAAACAGTTTATGTAAATTTGAAACAAACTTCAAAAAGTTCATTTAATAAAAATAATATAAGAAAAACTCAAGAAATTTTTAATTAAAAAAAATATCTTTTTTATTTCTATAAAAATAAAAAAGTTTATGTGTGTGTCTAAAAATTCCTAGATCAAGCCAAAAAAGTAAGAATTCTTACTTACTTACTTACAACTTAAGTAGTTGTTAACAAAATGCACAATTGCACAGCTTAACTTTACGAGTGAAAATTATTGGGCAGACTTAGCAGGTTTTGTAAATAAATTTCTATACAATTTTTGACATTTTATTTACGAGAGTGTAAAAATGCACAATTGCACAGTTTGCGAGACTTGAACATTCTCATGAAAACCCTTAATAAAAAAAATAAAATTTCTGAAGAATCTAATAACAAACAAACGAAACGAATAGTTTTATAACAAAAAGTCTATACATATAGAACTTTATTGGTGTCTCATGTACATATGTACATATTTAATCTAGATCAATTGTAACTATCGTCGTTGCCCTATTTATGCCTCATTGAAATTTCTTTTAATTTTTTTTTACATTTCATCAAGACAAAAATATATTTAATTTAGCCAGTTGTTCACTCACCTCCAAAAAAAAGCAATTCTTATCACATACCATTAAAATGCTGTTGCTGATAAGAGCTTAACCATTAACTAGATACTCACCTAGTTACCCAGGTATATCAATTGTTATTCTCTCTCATATGTAGAGAGTTAACTAAAAGATAAGCACTATTTTTTTCCAACTTGTTCACGCAACAGTTATAGACACCTTTAATTTATTTTCGATATTAAAATTCTTGCGGTTTAGAAAACAGAAAAATTTCGTATAAACTAAATTATAATAATAATAATAATAATAATAATAATAATAATAATAATAGTAATAATTATTCTGTTTTATATCAAGAAAATTTGTTGTGAAAAAGCATATTTAATTTTTATTATAGAGCAACAAAAAAACAACATTACAAGTTTAGAAAAAAAACAGCAATTAATGAAAGAAAGATAACACCACAGAAACGCATATTTCATCAGTTGTATTGTGTTCAATTGTTAATACCAATTACTGTACAAAAAATTAACTCCTTATTGAAGTTATGTGTATGTACATATGTACATAAAGAAACGATTTAATTAACATTTTTGTTTTTGTTAAATAATAGTGGACTAATCACCAAAAAAAATCATTTGCTTTTATAAGTAGACTTCACTGAAAAACTATTTGCCAAAAACGTTTTGAAATAAATCAAAATGTACCCTTACTATGAGCAGGATTGGAGTGTATTGCCGCCAGATAGCAATCGTAGGCAAGTGAAAATAATTAAATTATACATGAACAATAATTTATGTAAATATTTAGTTCTAAGTTTAGTTTAAAATGCAGAAAAAATAATTGTTTACCATTTCGATCATAGTTTTTACATATGTATGTACATATCCATTTGTAACTTTAAGCTTATAATTTCAATTAAGATTTCATAATATCCATCACTATGAATAATTTTTCGAAATATAGACAGCCCTTAAGGTATACAACTTTTGGAATAATGTGACACTAAGTCTAAGCTGCGCCCCATTGAGGGTAGTATTAAAATTTTGCAAAATTCATCAATTTACCAGCAGTTGAGAATTCGTCAATGTTAAACCGATTCTCCTAAAAATAGAGAGACTAGAGGGTGCATAAAGTCGGTTTAATTTTTTTCAAGTTTTTATTTTTTACTTTTTAGTGTTTAATTAATAACTGATTTATATGAGTGAGAGCCTTTCCATTGCTTTTATAGCACCACTTTTCTGCTGGATTTCGTACATTAACTATAAAGTAATTTACACCAAAATTAATTTAATATTTAAACATTCACTGATACTATTATTTTAAATACACAATAATTTTCCGCTGGATTACGCACAGTAACTATAAAGTAATTCTCAACAAGTTTGAAGCTTCTCAGTGATATAGTATCCCATAATGCCATAATCAATAATTCAATTATGTGAGGTTGCCCATTATCTGCTCCTATCGCATATTGGTGAAAAATATGACTACCTGTGGAAAGAATTTTTAAAGTTGCTTCTCAAATGACGGAGAGATTGGTGAACTATGTCCATGACGAACATACATACATATAAACTCCTTTTTTGAAGTCTGTTACAAAATAAGTCAACTTAAGAAAAAAAAATCTACAAAAGAAACTTAATATTTGCATGAAATCCCAATTTTTCTCACAAAGTTTATTATAAAGATATAAACAAAACAATTCCCCTTATCGTGATTGGCGTATTTCGATTACGGCGATTTTGTAATAGATTAAGGAAGACTTCAACCGTTTTTCCTTAATGTATTACCAAACTGTCGTAGTCGTGTTTGAAATACGCCAACCACGGTAAGGAAGAATATTTACCTAAGTATTGAAAAAGTCAGACAAAATTTATTACAAAAAAACTAAAAAATAGATTTTCATAAAATCTTGGGTTCATTCGTTAATACAGTACAGTAATCTTAAAAGCTTCATGTTTTTCGACTTGCGCTGTTATGGTTTGTGACCACCAGTTTTATATTAATGAGCAGTTATTTTTCTGAATCTACATATCTTGCTATGTAACCCACTGTTCTGGTTTGTCCCCGTATGCATGTACAATATTCCCTTTGTGCCACTTTATTTATTTTGTTGTTAATAAATTTACCCATCTGGCTACACCTGACGATTTTGACACATAGTGGTTTTTTTCTTTTTTTATGTGCAAGCTGCTGAAAAAATTTGTTCGAGTATTTTTTAGTGTTAAAAACCTATTTATTTTATTAACTGAGTTTAAAATATAACAAAAATTTTCGCACTAATACATTTATTTGACGGGCAATAATATATTAAGTGAATGAGTGCTCAAGCATTCCATAAAACAGTAAAATAAAAAGGTGAAAAATTAAAATTTTAGTCAAGAGAAAAAAATTTGTCGCGTTGTTAAAAGGTAGAATTAGCCAAGTAAAAGAAAACGGGTAATGAAAAAAGGTAGTAGTGTTAAAAAAAGTGAATATACTAATGAAAGAGTGTCTGATAAGAGATGAAATTTTAATTTATAATTGTAACAAAATTATTAATTATGCTTTGTAAAAAATTATTAAACGGTAAAAATATTAAAAAAAGTTCGCAACTTTTTCAAAAACACTAAACTGCAAAATTGATTATTACATTACTCTAATAGAACCTCAGAAGTGTCATGAGTCCTTGTACATCTGTAATATTTTGCAAGTTTCTAACTGCCCGCCTTATGTTTTCTTCCCAAACAAGTTCTTATTTGACCATTATCTTGCAATTTTTAACTTTTAAACATTTCTATTTCACACTTGACCGTCTTTTAGTTTAATTAAACATGTTTGATTTTATTATGTTTATAGTGAATTTGCTGCTATCATATTTGTTTTTTCATTTGTTGGGCAATTTTTTATTTTCCTCATTGTGCTAATTATAATAAATTAAAGTCTGAAATTTTATTTAAGAGGCGGTTTGGCATAATATTGGTGCAAGTATTAGACAGCTGCGTCGACCAATTTTATCATTCCACTATTTACAATTGTGGGTGACAAGTTCGGCTGCAAAGCAACTTTTAATAAAAATTTATTTTAAATTGCAAAAGTTGAGAAATTTTTTAAAAGGCTATTTTAAGATTTTAGGAGTTTGGTATTTCAGTTGGAAGGCAAACTAAAGTTAAAGAGCCAGTTGTCAATACATAATAAACTTGTTTGTAAATTCCCTTTTTTGTTTTAAACAGAAGAATACTTAATTCAAGAAGAATTAAATATAACAGTATCTTAAATCTTATAGGTACATATATTACTCGTATGCAAAAAATTAATCGACCGTACTTATCCGACTATTTAAGACGATCGGCTTATTATTAGTAAGTGTCCAAGTACATGATGACTAATTACTTAAAATCTGTTTTTATTAACTTATTGAATAAGCAAATGTTGATTTGCTACATACATATGCATACATGTGTTTAAACCAGCTACGTCCAAATACTCCTACTTCGATATTTGCACTTGAGGTAAACAGATTTGAAAGCTCTTAAATTTGTTCTTGTTTCTTTGAAAAATAAGAGCAAGCTCTCGTCCGTGTAGAAGCACAAAGGTACTTATACAAGTTTGCACATTGTGCATATGGCTTGGGCGTAGCTGGTTTAAACCATAATATAATTAATTTCGTGTACATTTTGTACATATGTATAGTTGAAAAATTATCGTTCAGGTTCTGAAAACCATTTCGTTTTGAAACCGACAAATTTCAGGGGAAAAATCAACAAGAAAACACTTATTGCAACCTTTTATTTGGTTTTAAGATTTTATATTAGAGTTGAGCGATATTTTGAAACCTGCTCTTTTTTCACAGCGATTGATAAATCACTAATCCCAACGGTGACTGAATTTATCAAGTAACAGGTTTTTTTAAATATAGTTCCTTCATACAAACTGTGATTGCTCTTGTATGCTTACTTTACAGTAAATAAGGCTACCACATTTTTTTTTTGTATACCTTCAGCTTTTGTCTTTCATTTTAACTGCTAATTATTGGCCTATTTCTCACCTGCGAAAGAAAACGTTCGACTTACAATTTATATTGAAAACAACAATAAAATATGAAAATTTGTTTTTCAATATAAATTGTAAGTCGAACGTTTTCTTTCGCTGGTGAGAAATAGGCCATATAGAATTAAATTGAGTAACTTGGGGACATCACTTTCAATTTTTGCTTTTCAATTCCATTTAATTTGCAATAAACTCAAATTTTTTTACTAACACACTCAAACTTTTTGATTTGACAACTAGGTTGCTTTCAAACTCACCTATCCATTTATCTAGCAATTTAATGTTCAATGCGGTGACCAGCGGTTTGGCCACTGCAGCATATTGATTGAAGCTACCAATTTGAGTTGTTCTTCGTCGGGGGCATTTATAAAATTAAATTTACTATCAATTTGCTTCACAACTATCAATTTCAAGCAATTTTGACACGCAGTATATGTGATGAAATTGAAAGCGATTTATTGAACTTGTGGCTGCAGGGTAATGCTACCTACCATTTTGGCTTGTTTCTTCGTCGAAGGCATTTTCTAAATAACATTGAGTATGTGGTGTGTGATGAACTTGAAAGCAATTTATTTAATTTAATTTTCAATTTGAACAGCTAGTCAGATCACACATTGATTAAAGCTACAAATTTGAGTTGTTTCTTCGTCGGTGACATTTAAAAAATGAAATTGATTATCAATTTGTGTCAGCTATCAATTTGAAGGAATTTTGACACACAATACCACAGATATAACACAATACGTGTAATGAAATTGAGACATTTAATGAACGTGTGGCTGCAGCGTAACGTGTGTCTGCAGCGTTAGTAAATGTACTGAGTTGCATTTCCCTTGCTCGCCTTAATTGAATTTTAAATTTTATTTTGATATGGCAGCCTTGTGAACTTCTCTTTAAAGTCTCCACTAAATCTGTAACTGTCAAATACATATGTCTCAGTGTTGTTGTTGTTGTGCGTTTTGGCCAACAACGAAAACAGTTTGTTGGTAATAACTATTTAGTAAGTGTTACAATTCTATTAACATTTAATAAAGACAAAGTGCGATGAAAAATAAAACAAAAACAATTCCTAAAATATACAGTGATAAAAAATTATTATTCTTAAGGAATTTGCTACTCTTGAGAAATATTAAATATGTAAAAAATTAACTGATTTAATGACATACACATTTCAGTTCTGTATTACATTTTTTCTAGTTCCCTTACTGGTTTACGGATTTAACACTTTTATTTTGTTATTATGGTGGAAAGAAGCTAATGAGAACGCAATAATGAATTGTTATAGGTATAAGTAGATTGAGTGAAATGAATGAATGTTCGTAAAGAAAAGTGAGACGGGTGGCCGGACAGACGTAAACATACAAATTGACCTCCTCTGCTTTTTGCTTATTTTGTTTTATATTGCCGTTCTAATATTATTAAGTATTTAATAGATTTATCAAACTGCTGACAAACAACACTCAAATCACACATTAAATATAAAGGAGTTAAAAAATCATTAGTGAAGGATTTGAGAAGTGTGAATAGAAATGTAATAAATTTACATGGTTAAAACTACTTCCAAAGATCAATAGTGTGTACTTAGACATTCCAAATTTTTATTTTTATAGGCAGTTAAAGTATGTATGTATGTATTTTATTCAGGTTTATGGCTTCATTCTTTGAGCTAAAATACAAAACGAAGACAACAAAAAAATTTGTTGTTTAGTGTAATTTTAATTTTTAATTTATGCGAAATACTTTTGCCGCTAGCAAATGTCGTGAAATGTAAAAGAGAAAATATTTGCTCCCGGCCGGAGCCATGCTGTTCAGAGAGAATACTTAGCAATACGCACCGTGTCGCGAAATATCATAGAGGAGAAAACCGCCTGCTGCTGTCAAATTCCGGCTATTTACAAAATCTTTAATAATAGGCGGGCGAAAACCGGCTTTAATTAGTTTTTATAATGTAGTATTATTGAAAAACTATAATCACGCTTATCGGGAATAAAACTACACTTGAAATGTGTTTCCTTTTCCTAAAACTTTTTGTAATTTTGTTCACCATTTTTAAAATGTTCGCCTTTTATTCCCGATAAGGGTGAATATATTATCCATATTGTTATTCTAAACCAAAAATTTAAGTATGTAGGTATTTGAAATTTATTTGCTGGTGGTTTAGCTTGGTCTATATACGTATTTCATTGGCGCTTGAACCAAATCTTCAGTAGACTTCAACCACAAATTTTCAACAGTCACAAACCTCTTACTTTATGCACAGACTTTCAAAAACTATATGAGAATTCATAAAATAATATTTTTGAAAATCACAAAGACAAAATAAGCTTAGTAGGCTTTGTAACTCATACAAAACCCAGCAAATAATTTATATTCGATATGAATCTATTTTATTTTTCTTAACCTTTATACAATTAGAAATCCATTGGATATGGTTTAAGATCTGGTCACTGTTTTTATTATTTCATGGCAAAGCCTTGTATTGATAGAGGAATGCTTAGTTTTTTTCAATTTCAATTTCAATTTATTCATTCATAACACGAAAACCTAGCCTAATGGCCATAATCAGTTTCACTAATACTACTACTTTACTTTATAAAACTGAACTCTATTCAACAGTTTTCTAAGCTTATCCACAAATTTAAGTCATCTTCGGCTAAAAAGGTTAAGGTGGCAGTTAACTATATTTAAAAATCAATGTTTAAAATTAAAAAAAAAATTGCTGAGATTATGGAATAACCAAAACGAAAGAGAATTTGCTTATGTACGAAACTAATGATAGTTCCCAAGAATTTGAATTTTTTTTAAAAGCATTACTGCAGAAAAACGGCACAACTCAAAACATAAGAAATAAAATTGGCAAAAATTTAAAAATATCACTATAAATTTGAGTAAATTTTGGGTAAAAACAAAATATATTTATGTATATAGTTGCAGAATTGAGCATAAGGTAATTGTGAATCATTGCATTTTCGTTTTGAAAATTTCCCAAAAAGGCTGTTTCTAGATATAATGTTGAGCACACATTATGACATTTTGAAAATGACACCACAATATGAAAAAATAAATGTTAAATGTGTACACAGCATAAGCAAATAAATACATATGTAGATCTCGAAAGCGTAAAGCAGGGATACCACTATCGGCACAATGTACCGATTTTCGTCTGCTCACTGAAATAAAGTCTTAAGTAATAAGCTAAATTGACCTTATTCTTCAACTGATTGAAATATAAGGGCATAATTGCACCACACTACATTGGTAATAGAGCCATATAGACTTATAACGGAATTAATTGAGAAATAAGACCGGTTTGATTTATTACTTATGACTTTATTGCAGTGAGCCGACGAAATTCGGTGCCGATAAACAAAATCGAATAAGTCGACTTAACTTCGCTACCGCCAAGATATAAAAAGATTCTAACATACGATTCAACTTTATAAACACTGCCACTTTCAACTGGGATATAATACAGCATATAGAAAGTTAAATTTTCTTAAGTCGACTTAAGGAATTATTATTATTATTGTCACAGATATTCAAAAAAAGTTTTCACACGCACGCTAACAATTAATTACAAGTTATTTTGCATCTTTTGTAGTAGCTTTAGAGAAAACCGATTATTGCCTAAATGCTACGTTTCTCGTTATTAATGAATAAGTTAAATAAAAAAAATAATCACTTAATAAATGCGAGTATAAACAGACAAATGCACTAAAATTTCGATCTTGTTTTTAATTACCTACCATTATCATCGATTACTCTTCCTTCCTTCCTTATGATATATGTATGTACAAATTGTTTTCAAGCTCAATTTGTTAAATAAACATTCGTGTACGTACAAACATTATTACACGTTCTGTTTGTGAACAAATACATCTTGACATTAGTAAGAATATTAATTATACTTGTGAATAATTTTTAATGAAGCTAGATATATATGTAAATGTATTACTACATATGTACATACATACATACATATGTATTTGAATATCTTATACAGTTTTGTATTTGAATTTTACATTTTAATCTAATAGTTTTAGCGTATATTCAGGCTGTGTGACTGTGTGCATGTTTATAAAGGTGTAAATTAACGTTAAGGGAATCATATTTCTTCGTCATTCTTAAATAAAATCCAATCGAAATGCAAATTGCACTTTATTATCTTACAAAAAAAAAACAAAACTTTATTTATAACTGCTTAAATGCGCTTTAAATTAAACACTAACCAGCCTCTTAATAAATAAATAAAAATAAAAAACAAAGAAAATCAATGAGACTTTATTTAATAACAACTCATATCTTTTGCATTTTACTCAAAACGAAATTAGTGCATGATGTACAACGGCTAGAACGCGATTGAGACTTCATAGTTATAATAAAAAGTATAAATAAAACAAATACATAATCTTAAAATAACTAAAAAGCGATATTAAAAGTGTTAACAGCAATTGCAATAAATAAGAAAAAAAAAAAGAAAAAAAAAACAAAACAAAAATTTCATCAGTCGCTAAGTGATTCATTAAAACTACAACCACTAGTCTTTACTCAATAATCTCACATCTCTCCTCTCCGCATTTACATACATACATATATTTGTGCTGCTCGCGCTGTGGCTTATTAATAATAATTTCGTAATAACCTCCCATCACAACAATTATTTAAGTAAATCACTACCAAGCGATCTCTTCTTCATTATTTCTACATTGGAACAAAAAAAAAAAAACAAAAAAAAAGAACATAGACAATTTCAGCTCAATATGAACTCGGAGCATGGGTAAATGTTATTTTATTGTTATTTTGCCTTTTTTAATTTTTATATAAATAATAATAATATCTACACATTAGTTTTAATATTATTTGCTCTTATTTTTATTTAAATATTTACGATTTTAAATTAACTTTATTATGTAAATTTAAGCTTAATTTATTACATACATATTTATGTACATACCAGAAGTGAGCACAAGCCGTGAAAAAGTGCAAAGTATTGTATTTTTTCAAGAGCGAATATTGTTTGCAGTGGTGATCGTAATTGAGTGTAAAGCAAAAATAGAGAACAATGAAACAAAAAATACATAAAACCATTGTACCTATACAACAGTTGAATCGACAGTTTTGTCAATTTCGCAATATTTTTATTGTACAATTCATAGTGCACAATACATACTTCATTTCTGAAACTCAAAATTTCATAAATTATTAAGTCATAATAAAACTTTTTACAATTATATCCATTGTGAAAGATATTTCCCTTTATTGCGAGTGGCGTCGTCGACGTCACATCAAGGCGACAGTAAAAATTGGTACTTGTCTGCTCTTTATCGACTGCAATTAGTGAGAGATTTTCAATAAAATCCAATTGTTGCCGATAAAGAGTATATAAGTGTCAATTTTTATTGTCGCCTTGATGTGACGTTGATGACGCCATTCGCAATAAGCAGAATTATTTCTATTTTGTTGTTTATTTATTTTATTCTATAGTCTTAAATTAATAAATAATAAGACTTAGAAAAGTATCGCATACGAACTAACACGCTAATAATAATAATCTACGTTGTTTGTTTTTTCTCTTACACATACATATATTTGTACACTTGTGCGCTCATGTGCACTAGTGAAATATGCTTCTACACTAAAATAACTAATGCCCTTGCTTGGCAGATAAACAAATGCACTAAAAAGAGAACAATTCAATACTGCACACCAAGAAAATTAAGCAAGCAACCATCTTGTGCTCACCTCTAGTACATACATGCATATATTAATATTTTTAGAGAAACTGTTCATAAAAAGCTTCTAATATACATACATACATATGTACATATGTACATTAAAAAGCGAATTTATTATAAGTTGTTATCTAGATATTTATATCTACTAGTCTTACAAATATTAGTGAAATTTCATTGTTGGTACCTTTAAAAAGGGGGCCTTTAACAATATTAATATAGAGGCTATTAGGGAGTTGATAGTTATCACGCTTAGTAGCAGAATCCTTCAACTCGAATATGGGAAGGGGAAAACAGGAGATTATTGACAAGAGGTAAACCATCAACTCTATTGTAGTTTTTGGCAATGAATGCAATTCTTAGTCGTTTCAGTTGACGTGGGTTTACTGGTAACGGAAAAGTTTCTTCCCACTATCAGTGAAGTCATGCAGTCGGCGTTGGGCAATCTATCCCCCTGGGCCAGCAGCAAAGAGCTGGGAGTCAACCCAGAGAAAACCGTGCTAGTCCTCTTTGCCAGGAGATACAAAATATAAAGCTCTGTACTACCCAGGATGGCAGGGATAGAGCTGAGGCTAGCAGAGGGAGCGAAGCGTTTGACTGTTTTCCTAAATAGCAATCTTTCTTGGAAAAGTAACACGCAGGAAATGCTAAAGAGAGGGCTCATTGTATACTAAGCGTGCAGGAACTCCATAGGAAGGAACTTGATGCTGCAACCGAAGATAGTAAACTAGATTTACACATCGCTTGTCAGATCGGTTATTTCCTATGATTGTGTGGTACGGTGGGAGGCATTGAGGAAAGAAAGTCACAGGAGATTACTACCCAAGGTTCAGAGGTGTGCCTCGCTTGGCATCACAGATGCTCAGAGGAGCACACGTTGGACGTCATTCTTCAACTACTTCATATATAGGACTTTGTGGTGAAAGCGGCGATTAGAAATCTCCTTAGACTCGTAGAAGCAGTTTTGGTGAGGACAGGAATAACAGGTCACACATTAATCTTAAATGGGATCAGTTGTAGTGATCAGGAATCCGCAACCCCTGGGTTCACGGACTAAGGGGTCGCTGAAATTCATTTTAGTAGATCATCCTCATCGGTAATTGAGGCCCTTTTCGGATCAGCCTTGTACTTATTATACAACACTTTATAGTTATAAATTATTAATCGCAATTTTTTAAAATTTATTGTACTAAAGTCTGTTTGACCACTTCCTCCACCATGCGATAACTTTTTCTTCTAAAGCTTTATATATCCGTTAATCTAGAACAAATGATAATTAAACTAATTTTTTTTCCTTTTTAAAGGACTACAACGTTTAATAGAAAATATTTGTCCATATTAAACTATAATTAAATATTCTTTAATTATATTTATTTTACCTCAAAATTTATAAAATTATTTTATTAAAGAAATTAAAATAATATCCTTTTGCAAATATGTCTATGTATGAACGTTTCCAAAACTTAAAAAGGGTGTTTTTTTGTAGAGTGTAAAAACTTTGAGTTGACATCACTGCTTTATTTGAGCAGCAACTTAACAGCTAATAGTTCCTTTTAGTTTATTTTGCTTTGAAATTCTCTTATGAATCGACTTACTCCAGAGGAACGCCTGCAAAATTGTTGAAATTTTTAATCAAAATAATTGTTCTGTTCGTCAAACGAATCGTGTACTTATTTCATTTCCGATGAAGCCCATTTCTGTTTGAATGGGTACGTAAATAAGCGGAATTGTCCGCATTTGGAGTGAGGAGAATCCAAAGGCTTTTGTCTAAACACCATTACATCCACAGAAAATTACTGTTTGGTGCGGTTTATGGGCTGGCGGAGTCATTGGCCCATATTTGTTCAAAAACGATAATGGTCAGAATGTTAATGTCAATGGTGAACGGTATAGAAGCATTTTTCCTACCTCAATTACATTAATCTTGCTGAGATGTGGTTCTAACAGAACGGACTCACATGCCACACAGCGGGCGCTACAATTAATTTAATCAAATAAACTTTTGATGAAAAAATAATTTCACGTCATGGCCCAATTATATGGCCACCAAGATCGTGTGCTTTAACCCCATTGGATTATTTTCTTTGGGGTTATGTTAATTCACTTGTCTACGTCGGTAAACCACAAACAATTGAACATCTGGAAATTAACATTGGAAGGGTTATCGGCGAAACACGGCCGCAAATGCTGCGAAAAGTAGTGGAAAATTGGTGTTGGAGATTTAATCTTTTACGCGCCAGCCCTGGCGGCCACATTGCACAAATCATATTTAAACATTAATTTCATAAAATTTTCTTTCCAATAAAGCCCGTTTCATTGAATTCAAAATATATTTCCTTGTTTCACTATGGTTTAATATTGTGTCACTCTATAAAAAAACACCCTTTACGTTGTCCCCTGAAGTGGACCAACAAAATTTTAAAACTTTATACATTGATGTCGTCATATTCGTGGCAGAATATATTTTTGAAACTACCCCTTTTGTCCATGAGAATTGGAAAAAATATTTTCATAAGCTTCTGGAAGACCATTTCGTTATATATATGTTTGTCCTCGTCCAGACTTGCAATTTTTGTTGCTGCATTTTTTTTTAAATTCAGCTTTGAAATTGAGTTAATGTCCACATTATGAAATTCTAGTTTTGAAATTCTTTATTAAAAAATGCTATTCCACCACAAATTTCTTTGAAAAATTAATTTTTTTTTACTTTTTGTTATATTTTGTATTTTTTATACAACTGAAAAACGAAATAATAAATAAACATTAAATCCAATTAAATTCAAAAACTGTATATCCCTCCCCAATCTTCTCACCTCTCACACCTATAAACTCAAGAATTGCTGCAACAAAATTGCAAGTCTGGACAGGGACTTCATCGCAGTTTAATATGGAAATAAGTTTTTTATGTATGTACGAGGGCGGATCTTTCAATAAGGAATCATCTATATTCTACTTGAATGCCTGCGTGCAGTAAGCAGCCACGTAAACCAACCAAACCAACAATGAGAGCGGATCAATATCTGCGTGACTTTTTGAATGAAACACGTTTTTTTTTTGAAAAAACAAAAATTTATTTTTCAACATAATCTCCTTTTAACTCAATAAACTTAGTCCAACATTTCTTCAGTTGTTCTATCCCCTCCAAAAAATAGGATTTTTCGAGGTCCTTAAAATAGGCAATAATTTCATAGTTGGCGCTAAATCTCTTTCCACCGAAACATTTCTTTTGGTTTGGAAATAGAAAGTAGTCACTAGGGGATAACTCCGGAGAATATGGCGGATGGGGTACCAATTCCTATCCCAATTCATAGAGTTTTGCATTCGTGCATTATCTTGATGAAAACAAGAACTTTTTCTTGGTGATATGGAGTCGTTTTCTTTTTAAATCCTCATTAAATCGGTCTAATAAGTTGGCATAATACTTGCCGATTATTATTATTATTCCCTTTTAAAGATAATCGATGTGGATTATCCCGCGTGCATCCCAAAAAATTCTTGCCATCACCTTATTGGCCGACAAACTCACCTTGGTCTTCTTCGGAGCAGGTTCACCTGGAGAAACCCATTGCTTAGACTGCTGCTTGGTTTCCGCAGTACAGCACTCGATGCATGTTTCATCCACAGTTACAAAACGCTGCAAAAACTCATTCGGATTGCGGTTAAACAAGTCCAAAACAATCCTTTGAAGTTGTCACACGTTTACGTGACATTTTGCAGACAACTTTCTAAAACCCAGCTGATCATTTAAAATCGACACCACACTGCCATATGAAATGCCTATGGCATCAACAATCTCACGCACTTTCACTCTTCGATCGGCCAACACCATATCGTGAATATCGGGTGTACTGACCTCAATTGGCCGTCCAGAACGTTCAGCGTCATTTGTACTTGTGCGACCACAACGAAAGTCAGTTAAACACTTTTTTACCATTGAAATCGATGATGCAGAGTCCCCATATAATAGAATAGGGGGAAGATCTGGTCCAAAGATCGGGACTGCGACACCTGATGGATCTTTTGTGCTATAGATCTATGAATTAGATTAATTAAAATCTCTGTATGACTCTCCTTATGAAGGTCAGTACAGATATTAGAGAAGCCCGCCTAATATCATCTGAAGACAGAAACTCAGAATGAAAAACACACTTTCTACTGTCACACAATAAGATGCACTCACAAAGAATGTGTGTCGTCGTCTCGTCATCTTCCAAGCACAAGCGACACAAAGGTGAACGAACTAGTTCAGTCCAAAGTGACCAGACAGAACACCAGTAACAAGCGGTAAATTATTCCTGTTGAAGTTCAGGATGCCATTATATACATATAAATGGCTGCATCAAAGCTTTGGCCCGCCTTACGCCAGAAGAAGACAGCCACATCTCATTAGTGTTCGAAGTGACATCTTCTTTAATCAGACGCTCTAGGCCCATAAAAGGAGCAGAAGAGGCCCTCTTGGCCAGTTCATCCACTTCCTCATTCCCTGGATGACCGCAGTGGCCAGGTATACAATTAATGAAAACCTTGTTGCGTATATATATGTTTTGTAATGAGTCAAAGCACTCTAAAACTAGCCTGGAACGGAATTCCCATGAAAGGAGACACTTAAGAGCTGCCTGACTATCGGAAAAGATAGATATATGCGCACCTCTACCGTCCCTATTTAAATTAATGTCAGCACATTTGGTGATTGCCTGTATTTCCGCCTGAAATACCGTAGGCCATTTGCCCATGGGCAAAGAGGGTTTTACGTTGGGCCCAAAAACTAACTCCATCCTCTGTTTTGGATCCATCCGTATACCAACATAAACTTCTGGAATCCATAACGGGGCCGTTTTCGACCCATACTGCCCTGGGTGGAATTGTGACATTAAATCTCTTGTCGAACCTCAGTTCACAGTTTATCCTATCACTAGGCATTCCAAGCTGTCCTAACCTGGGTATTGTACTCAAGACCGACGAGTGCCCATTGACCAACACAACGAGCAGATGTCCCGAGACCCATCCTATAAGCGGTCATTGCCGAAGATGATCTTATAAAGATTTGTATGGGTAGTAGTTCAATCAAGGCCTCAATGGCAAAGGTTGGACATGACCTCATTGCGCCTGTTGCAAGAAGACACGCCAATCTCTGTACTTTACAGAGTTTAGTTGTCGCCACAACTTGGCAAGTCTTTTGCCACCAAACAATCATTGTGTAGATCCACACACCCATTTTCGAGCTTATGCTTCAGGTGCACCCAGCACAACTCTTCACCGCCCAGATCGCCCTAGTGGCTTTCTGTGTTACACATTCAACATGTCGGTTCCAAGTTAGCATACTATCAAGTGTAATCCTTAAGTATTTAACATCGGTCGAATAAGGAATATTAAATCCATTCAACGACACTGTCCCTAGACCAAGCTTGCTTCTAAGAGAAAAAGGTACCAGAATAGTATTATCAGAGTTGACCGCCAATCCATGTCTGCCACACCATGTCGTAACAGTGCACATAGCATTGATCATGATTTCTGAGAGAATGTTGCCGAATTTTCCAGTTGCCATCACAACCAGCTCATCAGCATACCTTATAACTTCGTGTCTTTGTTCACTAAAAATGTCTTTGTTCACCACTGACCAAAAGGGTAGTGATAAAACACCACCTTGGGGACACCCTGCGCTCGAGCATAGACCTAATCCATTTTACAGACGTTTGATTAAGACCTTTTTGTCTAAGAGAGCGCTTTATTATCAAATGCGCCAGTAATGTCTAAAAAAGCACACAACGCAATTTCACCCGACCCATGATCTCTCTCGATTTTTGTAACAAGATGATGCAGAGCGTGCTCGGTTGATTTACCCTTAGCGAATGCATATTGATTTGGGTGCAATGGACCGGTATTCAAAACCGTTGATCTAATGTGCAGATCAATAAGCCTCTCCATAATTTTGAACAAAAACGATGTTAGGCTAATTGGTCTGTATGATTTGGCCAAATTTTCTGGGCTATTGCCCATTTTAGGTATAAATACAACTTCAACCTTCCTCCACAACAGGGGAATGTGTCCGAAGATAAAAGTAGCTCTACATAGGACGGCGAGGGCACAAAGCAGTGTATCAATGCACCTTTGCAAAGCGCTGGAAATATACCATCCCGCCAGGACTTTAGACTATTTTAGATCTGTTCTGTATGAAACAGGGGAGCAAATCGTCAGTTCATCATCACTTTGAACCTTGGGAATCGGCTCTGGAAAATGTACACTAAGTAGATGTTCCAGCGTTTCTCTTTGGTTCTTGGTGTAATTGCCATCAGCTTTTCTTAGAAGGCTGATTTGGCTGACCTTAGAGCGGGAGAGAGACTTATGCAATCTCGCTGTGGTTCGAGTATTCTCGATAGAGAGTCCCCATTGTATTTATCGAGCTTTTCCTTGGTTTGATTGGCGGGTTTTTTTTCGCAAAAATTAATGTTTAATGCGCACACGAAATTCACTTTTTTTTAATTTTCTTCTCAAAAGGCGAGGTAGTCTGTTATCAACGGCTGCCAAATACAAACTAAGCGACACATCTTGTTCAAATTTAGACAGGAGTCAACTGACAGTTGCCTCTTGACAGGAGCAGTGTTGCTATTTCAATCAAGAGGCGGGAGACTCAAAAAGACACTGAGTTAATGATCCAAAAAAATATATAAAAATGTAAAAGGAGCAGAGATGAGGAAAGGAAAACCATGTAAACAGTTTGACTACAATTTGTCTCCAGACTGTTTGGTATAAAGTGACTTTTCTGCAAAAAATAAAAAATTTAAATTTTTCCATGCCGAATAGGAGTCCATTTAATTTATTATAGAAATTTGTATTTTGTATCATTCTAAAATGTTATTTAATAACGACCATTAAAATGTTGAATAGTTTTTATTAACTTCAAAATGGCCATAATTTATTTGCACACCAAATAACTTTTAACCAGGGACCGTAACTCTTATGACTTTTATCGAAAAAGTCAAGCAAAAAAAGTTATTTTTAACTTTCATTTTTTTAAGGCAGAAATAAAAGTTATTTCTTAACTTTTATTTTTTAAGGCAAAAATTAAAAGTTATTTTTGACTTTTATTATTTTACTCAAGAAGAAATAAAAGTTATTTTTTAACTTTTAATATTTTAAGGCAAAAATTAAAGCATTGCATAGTAATACTCTAGTTTTATTGCCTCTTGAAATTGTCATAACTGATGTTTATCATTTATAGCATTGAAAGCAATAAAACTTGCGTATTACTATGCAATATTTAATTCATGACTTTTATTTTTGCCTTAAAATATTAAAAGTTAAAAAATAACTTTTAATTTTTGCCTTAAAAAATAAAAGTCAAAATTAAAAGTTATTTTTTGACTTTTATCAAAAAAGGCACAAATTTAAAAGTCATGCAAAAATTTGCATGTGCATCACATACATATGTATCATAATGATAAGAACAAAAATTTTCTACGATAATTGTTTATGTGTGCTTTTTTGATGTAAATTTTTAAAAATAACAGTTATTTTCTGTGCCTGCTTTTAACAAAGTTTGTATTAATATTCGAAGAATAAGTAAATCTTTGCTTAAAATTTTATTTATCTTATTTTTTATATGTATATAGAAATATTATTACATTTAAGTCTCATTTTAATTAGTTATACCGTTTGTGCATAATTTGCTTTTTATGTAGTATTTATAACTTAATTGGCATTAAATTTTGAAGTATTCATTCATTTAAGTTAAATTATTTTATTTGCATGCATTTTTACTACTGCAATTGAGCCAAAGAACCCTTTTACTAATAATGTGTGTTTATCACGTGCCTATTGCTTTCTTTTTGGGTTACGTGATACCTTTCCTCCCACTATTTTTTCAGATTTAATCCTGCCTTTAACATGGCCACCATAAGGCAAGCCTTTTCAGAAGCTGTTGAAAGAGGTAAGTGAGGCGTTTATAACATTAATATGTACATACATACATATTCGTACACACATACTCTTTTCATTCCTTTTGTGTACTTATTATTGTTGTTCTTTGTGTGTACTTCTTTGTTGTAAAGAATTTACAACGTGAAAGAGAAACTTTTTATTTATATTTGCTTTGTGGGAAATTTTGCAAAGAATAATTCAAAAGTGCAGAGAATTATTTATGTTGCATTGGAGGTCAGGAGTCTTGCAGAAATCTTGGCTTCATATGCATGTGACAGTTAACCATTAAACCAAATTGTCCCCTACATATTACCATTAGAGTTTTTCCCGCACTGTTTCATATCTCGTGAGAGCGGAATTTTTTTTTTAAATATACCGGCATCCCGCTCCATAGAAATAATAAATATTAAATTTGCAAGGAATCAACACAATATTGATTAGAAAATTTAAAACACTAACTAAAACATATCTTATGTTTTAATAATACAAGTACATAAATATCCCTACAAGAACAATGACTGTCATTGGATGCATCATCTGATGGGCATATCTGATGGGTTTATACATGAGAAGATTCTATCATTTTGTTATGGGCAATATGAAAAAACTGATGTAAACATTCGTGTACTTGTGATATTGTTTCTCTTTCATAAACTAGTAAAACATATATCTGTACCGCTCACTCCACATTATATTACTAATCAGTACTGAAGTAAACATCGTCAGAGCTGACTAATCAGTAATGATGTAAACATAGTCAGAGCTGATAAATCAGTACTGATGTAAGTATCGTCATAGCTGACTAATCAGTACTGATGTATAAATCACATTTAAAAAAAAATTTTGTTTTAAATTTTTTAAATAAATATTTTTAAAATTTATTTCAAAATGAATGCTTTAACAAATAAAAATAAATAGATAATATAAATATTAACTCAATTAGCAAAAAAAAGAATAACCTATGCGGCATCTAGCCCTCTTCACACCTTTTCACCACCAACGCATCTTTCTCTTTAGAAATGCTTATCTAAAATTTTGAAAATAAATATACATATATTTAATTACAGTTTGTAAATTTCTTTTATTCACTATTGTTTTTACTTATCTTTTTTAACTCCTGTCCAAAAATAAGTTGTGTTATAAGCTTGCAGTGTGTATCTTTGTGTCTATCCGTCTCGACTTACATACTAAACGGCTGGACGGGTTTTAATACAGTTCTTTTCTGTTTGAAAGGTGACTTGATCGAGAGCGTTCTTAGCTATGTTTTAAGAAAAACGGTCCAGCCTTTTATAAGATATCACATTTTATTAGATATATCGGGGGTTTTTTAAATTTTTAATTTGTGTTATTAACACTTATAAATTAAAATTTTCACTGACAGAATGAATATTATTTTATTTTTTTAATAAAACTGATATGTACATTAGATGTCCCACTCTAACATATATGCTAGAGTGAAGCAACTGTAATTAATAAATAAAATGAATAGTCAATTGACTGTCACTATTGAATTCAATGGAAAATTGTTGAAAATGTGTTAGTGAAAAAATTTTGTTTGTGTTAGTTTCCATCAGCCGTTTGTTGTAGGGATGTCAATTCACATAACAGTCAATAAAAACAAACATAATCAGCCCAATTATGAATAGCAATTCCTCGGGAGCTTTTTTTTGCCTTTCCCATTTCTCCTATTATGAATTAAAATTTCCCCGGGAAAAAACTCCCCCAGGAAAAAAGTAGTTATTCTAAACATAACGAGGAGGGAGAAAATAAAGTAGGTATTCTAAACAGGGAAGGAAAATGACTTCTTGCATTTTGTACCAACTATGAAAACAAAAAGTACTTTTTAGACCATGGCTCTACCATTTTTAGGTTTCCATATACCAAAGGTGAAAAAGGAACCCTATTGTTTTCGCTACGCTGTCCGTCTGTCCGTCACACGGTATTTTCTCAGGAACCGTAAGAGCTACGAACGTTAAATTTGGACAGAGTATGTAGAACCTTGGCCGCTACAACAACAAATACATGAGAGTTAAAAATTAAAGGGTGTTCCAAAACGAGCATCGAAAAATATTAAAATCCCATGTAATATACATACAATTGTATGTACATATGTATTTTGACACTTGAAATTTGTAAAATTATTGTTTTTTATACAGACTATAACGATTAACACTAAAATTAAAAAAATTAAAATTAAAGGGTTTTATTTCAAATAATGTAATTTCGACTATGTAATTTTGACAACTTGCTGTATCTTAGAAACCGTAAGAAGCAAACTCTTGAAATTTTCAAAAACCGTTGAAAATAAAAAATCCCAAAATTATAATATCGCCAAACCACAAAAAAAATCTCCAAAAATTGAAAAAACATCGCCAAAAATTTAAAAAAGTTCCTCCCCAAAACGAAAAAAATCCCCAAAATTACAAAAAAATTTCTAACACTAAAATAAATCGCCTAATTCGAAAAAATCGCCAAAGCGCGGAAATGGCGCCAAATCTAAAGAAATTGTTTACATAAAAAAAATCGCCGAAATTAAAAAGATCGCCAAGATTAAAAAACGAAAAAAAACGAAAAACATCGTCAAAACGAGAAAAAAGTGTCAAAACTAAAAAAGCGGTTAAATGAAAAAAAAATTTGCCAAAATGGAAATAACGCCAAAAACCGAAAAATCGACACAACTAAAAAAAATCGCCAATATGAAAACAAATCGCCAAAATTAAACAAATAGCGCCAAAATAAAAAAATTACCAAAACGAGAAAAAAAGTGTCAAAACTAAAAAAATCGACAAAATGAAAAAAAAACGCCAAAATGAAAAAAAAACGCCAAAATAAAAAAAAAACGCCAAAAACTGAAAAATCGCCAAAACTATAAAAATTACTAATATGAAAAAATTGCCAAAATGAAACAAACGAGAAAAAAGTGCCAAAAAAACGGCAAATCTTAAAAAAATCCCCAAAACCAAAAAAAAAGATACACAAAAACGCCAAAACTTAAAAAATGCCAAAACTGGATTTTATACATATAGGTTAAAGTTGTATTGAATTACATATCTAGTGTCCGTACGGAACCCTTCGTGCGCGGGTCAAAGTCCCACTTCACTGAATTTATTTAATATTTATTAATAAAAACCGAAACGTAAAAAAATGTGTATAAAATAAAACTTATAAAATTCATAAGTATACAATAAAAAACGTAAACTCAACAAAAACGAATGTACAAATTCAGTATATAATAAAAAATAACAAAAAAAATATTAAATAATACATTCATAAAGGTAAATTAAAGAGAACATAAGCAAAATTAATATTACCATATAAGTGAAACATTGAGATTTTTAAATTGAACCAAGTAAGCCGCGGTAGTACCAACAAGGTAAAAAATGTACCATAAAAAGTACAATTGTACCATGATTTTCATCCGTGATTCTAAATATGAGGATAGGGAGAATTTTGTGAGAGTTTTCTCCCTAAACATTTCGAAGGGAACTAATGCAAAAGTTAAAAAATTAAATAAGTAAATGTTATAAAACAATAGTATATGAATTTCTTTAGAACAAAATGTTTAAATAAGCACCGGAATGGTATATATGGTTTTAGGCATTTTTATCCATTTTATGCCTGCGCACATCAACTTCAAAAACATGAACTACTTCTGCCTTTAGAAAAAAGTACTAAAACAGTAAAGTTGCACTCCTCCTTTCACATAGTTCATATAGCAGGTAAATGAATGATTTGTTTTTCTCTAATATCAAGACCGATAAGAAAAACTAAAATTTACAAATTCCTTTGTACATAGCCATTATAAATTTAATTCATTCGCATCTGCATCTGGTTATTTTTAGCTTCACTTTCTCAGCATTATCTGATTCGTCTTTGTTGCATATTATTAGGCTTGTTATCTCGTAATTTATTAATGGAGGAGAGAAGAGGGACAAAACGCGGACATTTGCTTAAAAAAGTAGGACTTAAAAATAAAACGAAATTATACGAAAAATAATAAATAATTTTACATAGAATATTGGATCTTTTTACCCATTAACATGGATATGCTAACCTACCTACTCGTATGTACATAATTATGTGGGTCATTCTACGTTAAGAGGTCATTTGATATTAGGAAGGGCGGCATGATAAAAATACTGAAAATAATAATTTTTATCCAAGATAATAGTATTTAATCATGTATTTTGTATGCATGTTTAACTATGGCCAGGCAATTGATCTATTTTTACGGGTATTTTAAGTGACCAGGAGAGATACTCTATACAGGGTAGATACATGAAGGCCACCTTACTTTACAGGGGAAGATAAATTGAAAACAAACTTTACTTTCGTAAAAATCAACTTGAATTATTCACTATTTTATGATAGTTTATAACAAACAAAAATCAGACTATAATTTCCACATAGTCTTTTTTGTTTAACTTGAATTAGGTATTAAAATTCGAAAACAAAAATAACAACATCTTTTTTCTAAAATAACATAAAAGTACTCGAAAAAAAAGTAAATTATTTAATTGCACATATTTTGCAACGTGATGTGACAAAAACATATAGAGGATCAATGCTCTGATCAAAACTTTAAACTTAAATAAGAACTTTTACTTAAAAAAACAAACATTAAAAAATATAACGATTGAGATCACGCCTCTTTAAAAACATTACCACCTTCGTCAAAAGCAGCATAAAAAATCCTCTGTCCTTACATTTTTAAATTGGCTGCTTGTATGTTGAAGGCTTGTTCGTTTAAAAACTGGCATGCCTTCTCGGAAACTGCCTGAGAAGATACTACAAACTAGTTTGATTTCCTATAGTGGTTCATCGACAGGTTCACTTTCAGTGCCATATACATTAACAACATTAAGGCGGCGCTTATAAATAATATACGTGAAATACTAAGAAAGAAGTAATATCTCACTTATTTATCTACTATGGCATCTGATGAAGCAGGGGAGAGACGTTTTCATTAAAATACTAACATAATCAAAAAAAAATATGCACTGTAATGAAAAAACAAACTAACACGGTAAACTATGCTGAAGTTAAAATAAATTAATATTACAAACAAACTTAAACGATAAATATCAAGTAAATAAAACTAACCACGCGAGATACATCAATCACTGAAACGTTCGAGCGAGACGAGTAGCGTGGTCGAATTATCGGCCCAATGAGAATTCGATAATAGCTCGAGCGATGTTTATTGTTAAATTCAGTTCAAAACAAATGCCCTGCTATTAAAGTTTGCAGCGTCAACGCATTTTGTCGGCATATTTAAACAAAGGAAAATTGGCAGGTGAGGAAACTTTAAATACGAGGGACAAGAACTGCGTAATATTTTCTAATAGAATATAAAAGTAATTTGAGATTTTTTTTTAAATAATTATCATTGTTATTTATACTACTTTATGTAATCAACAACGCTTAGATGTTTAATGGAGTAGTAACGTGTAAAATTTCAAAGATAGTAAAGGGACAGTCCAGGGTGGATACTTTTTTCTTAGTAAGCATGAAGTTATGACTAAACTACACTAATTTAGGTATTGCAATTTATTGTTAAAAAAGTATACTTTATGTATGTCGAAAAGGAGCAAAATGCGACTTTAGTCGCATAACGCTAACGCTGCATTTGATTGATTTTTGACGGTGTTACCATATTGAAATAGCTAAATTCAGTACTAACAGGGTGACAGATGACATTTTTCAAAAAGTGTCACCAAATAGGGGATTTATCAAAAAAAGGGGCGCAAAAAAAAAGAGAAAACTACACTAAACATTTTATTTTGAATGTATTTTCATATAAGTCAACCTAAAAAAAGGGGGACAAAAAGTGGAACGGCAGTCGAAAAAGTGGCAATATGCCACTTTAGTCAGTCAAACGGACGCTGAATATTAATTCATTCTCATTTAGTGCATTTACTTCAAATCTAATACACATTGAGATGAAGACGAACGAACTGGAACGAACGACGAATTTTTCGGTGCGAAATTTCGTCATAAAAAATAAAACACATTTGTGCTTATGAAAATTAACACAAAACCGCCGTAGAACGAAATTCGTCGTGCGTGACGAGCTCTGAGATAGATTTATTTCAATTTTGAACGCCGACGAACGGCGAAAAAACAATTTTTGTTCTCTCCCTCTCTGTGTCTTTGTACCAGGGATGGCTGAGTTGGTACAATTGCACCTTTTTTGGTACTATTTAAACTCTGAACAATGTACAATAGGACACCAATTACTAATTTAGTACATTTAAAGAATCTGCAGTTTTACTCCGTATTTATTTTCAAACGATTGCATATGTATGTCAATTTGCACTTTTGAACAATGCCACTCATATTCTTCTCCTTGAAAACAGTATTGTAAATGCAAAACGCAGCAAGAAAATCAAAAAAAAATGTGAACTAGTCCATTTCCAAATCACTGGATGCTGGAGCACATGATATTCATTTGTAGATTTTAAATTTCAACTTAAACTGGTGTAACTTACAAGCAAATTTGTGAAAATGATTCGGTAGCCAGAACAAAGTCGATTATTTTATTAAAAACAAATAAAAATATGTTATTTGAGTTAAAATTTTTTTTTTGTAAAACCAGGGTCAAAAAAGTAAAATGTCTTACAGCCTGTTTCACAATGTCGAATGAAAACCTAAGCGAACGAAGGCTAGTCACTCGATATGAAGTAAATTTGGGTTTCACGAAATCATGTTCGTTCGTTCGCTTGAAGTTACGTCTGTCAATTTTTATCTCTTACGAAAAGTAATAGATCGGCATTGCCAAATCAAAAATTTTAGTAAATTTTAGAGATTTTCCGTTAAATAATAAAAAATTACTACTTAATCGCTTTGAAGTAAATGCAACCATTCACAAAAGCGATCAGCTGTATGTGACGAATATTAAGTAAATTTTTATCAACCAAGAAATAAACAAAAGAAACATTAAAAAGTGAAAATTGTAAATACATCTATAAACTGCACAAGAGTGTGCAGTTTTTTTTCCAAGATAATAAATGAATTTTTGAAGCCAAGAAATGATTTTAAGTAATAATTTTTATTCTAAGATGTGTTTGTGCATTAATTTACCACTTCTTATTTTTTAAGAACTTTTTTTTAATAAATTAAAAACTTTTTTACTCGGCGAATACAAAACAACAAGTGAGTGATTTTGACATTTGCGCTCGCAATGTTGACGACACGTTCGATATTGTGAAACCCAAATCTGTATGAAAACACTTACGTTTTCATTCGCATTGTCGTTCGAGTGACTAATCGCAGAACGATAAGATAAAGAAATAGAATTCGGTTTTCGTTCGCTTAAAATGCGAATGAACATGTTTATTCGACATTGTGAAACAGGCTGTTAAATTTGCTGGTACAATTTTAAAATTTTCAACATCTTCCCTGCTTTGTTCACACAACAACCAACTTTATCGTTATTATGCTTCACACGACAAATTTACGCAGCGAACTCTTATCGACGAATTTGTCGACGTGGACGAAATCCGTCGTTCGTCTCAGTTGTGTTCCTAGTATAATTCACAAGTTACTTTGCATTAAGACAGTTAATGCAAATTAACGCTGTCGCCTGTCTACGCTATAAATAAGTGAATCATCTGTGCACACTTGCGAATATTTACACGTGGGCATTATTAATATTTACATTAAAACTGGATTTAATACAAAATTTGATCGAAGTCAATAGTCAGCAGCAAAAAACCGGTAAAAAGGTGAAATAAAAAGGCTAACAATAGTTATAAGAAATGAATACTCAAAGAAAAACCAAGCTTTCACATTAATCTTCAAACACCCACAACTATATCCAAAAGACATTTTATAAATACATATTTATAAATATGTATGCATGTATGTATGTATGTATGGCCCCGTAGTACATATAACTAAAAGCAGCGGACTAACTAATGCATTTAATTTTTTCCTCGCCTTTCCGCAATTTTCCATTCTATTTGCAGGCTCATACACACGCACATACCTGAACTTTTAATCACGAAATGTGGCGCTTATTAGGGTTTCCAAAATTAAACTTTAATAAGATTTTTCTTAAATCACACTCTCTCCATTATTTGAATAACGAAACTATTATAGATTGAGGAAAGAAAAAACATTCAAGTCTAGCGGCTTGAATGTTCTGAAATATAATAGCTATACAATTAGCGTAAATGAATGATAATGCACATAACCAGGGTTGCCGTTGAAAATTTCGAAAAAGTATCATAAAAAGGGTATTTGAGAAAAAAAGGGTAAATAAAGGGTATTTTAAAGTAAAATAGGGTCAAGTTTTTTGTGAACAAAAAAAATATAAAATTTTTTTAATTAAAAAATAAACTAACGAATTTTTACAATTCAATACATTAGACATAAATGAAATCAATTAGCATACTTTAAATATAAATCAATGTTAACCCTTTAACTGGCCAAATCGTAAAAATAGTCGGATGAAGCTAATATTTTTTTTAAATTGGATGAAGTCAAAAGAACCGTGAGTTTTAATTTACAGGCATTAGGAACAAACGCCAGGTAAAGAATAGTGAAGACCACTTGTAGACAGTCTTGCCGGTTTGCAAGTAATGAAAAATCACATTTAAATTTTATTTATAAAAAGTTTTATTAAGATTAAGGATGAAAGTAAGTTAAAATACATATTATTTTTAATTGTGATCCTCCCAGAAATAATTTGCATTTGGAATCAGGCATTTGTGTGTCAGATTTTTTGCATTATTTTCACCATTTATTGGCTTTTCTATCGACCAAAACAGTAAAATAATCTACAGCATCGGACCGAATATCGCTAACTTGAGGACAGCTCTTTTTCCAATACCTGATATGCTATACTATGCCTTGTCCAATTTTTGAGCACATGATTGCCCCACGGAATACATTTTGTTAAAATTATACAAAAGGATAAATTAAAAAAAGGGTCATAAAAAGTGTCATTGGCACTAAAAAGGGTCAAATGTGATACTTTGCCCTATCGGAGAATGTGTAGTTGACTACAAAAATAGTTATCTTATAGTTAACTTGTCTTAGACTGACTAAAAGCTAACTGCAATGTCATCCAGAACAAACCCAAAATTAATTCTTAAGTTGAGTACGTAGTCGAATTTGATGAGAGCCAACAAACTTATTCTCAGCTACTTTGAAACTCATTTCAGTTTTATGTTAACATTTTGCTGTTGTTATTTTAGCTAAGTGGTAGCGCGTGATGATACATGTTCGAACCCCAGATTTTTTTTTTTAATTTACTGACTACAAGTTTGTTTAAAAAAAGTCAACTTTAAGTTAGCTGAAAGTAATGCAGAGTGAGCCAATTGACTTCCGCCTAGGACATCACAGTAATCCAAGTGCCAGTCAGTACTAGTTGCGAAATAGTTAGCTTAAAGTTAGTTTAAAGTTAGCCACATTTCCGACCGAGTAATGTCACAACGGCAACGATGCACATAACACAGGCTCATCACATTAAATGTTGAAGTAGAAAATTAGTTTGAAATGAGATCTGGGCTATCTATTTCTGTTGCTTCATTTCTTTTTCTATAAAAATGTGTAGCGTCATTATCTCAGTTCTATTTCAAACGTAGTTTTACTTCATATTGTCTTAAAATCAGATCACACTGGTTTTACAGAAAATCATATCTCAATGTTCAACTCAGCAAATTCAACTTGACTCAAACAAGTAAGCTGAATGTTTCGAATTTTCTTAAAATTAACTAGTACACGCATAAGTTTAACCTCTTTAATGCAGCATGCATACCGGGCAACGGACACTGCACTGTATCAACTGACAAACGCAATACGTAGTTGTCTAGACGCTAAGGAAGACGGTGTGGGCATTTCTGGAGATTGAAGGGGCACCCTGCCGTTGCATGTGTGCTTAGAAGGGAAGAATTTGGGAACACCATACCCAGATGGATATGTACTAGAGGCCTGCGTAAACAGTCTTGAAATGTGAATACGTCTTGCTTTGTATGTATTCTCGTGTACTGTGTTATACTAAACCAATAATAAATGCTGTCGTTTAATAACCCTGAAGGAAATGTCGATGGTGAAAATGTACTGAGTCGCTTTTGACTTTGTCACCAGTATTACTCTACAATTATTCCCCATTCAATACTTTGTGCTATAGACATTTAGCATGTGCTTGTCATTGAAAATCTACTAGTAACACTAGAACAATTGACCAGGTACTGATCAGAGAACAGAAATGAGTAGTGAAAAAGTGAATAGAGTTAAATATGACTTATAATTTCTTGTACGCAATGCGCGCTTATATTTATTACAATGTTGAAGCAAATCACTCGAAAGTTTGAAGTGAGCATCGAACTCATACATAGCAACATTTATGACGTTGTTGATTTCGACTCTCCTTAAGTCAATGCCTATGGACGATGCTAAATAAATAAGTATGACTCACAATGCGAACATCGTATACGAGGTTGTGTGTTTGTTTCTCTGTTGCTTATTGTTGTTTGTTTTTTTTGCTGGAATTGAAAAACAACCCTATTTATTACTATTGTATACTACTTGCAAACTGTTTAATTACTAACCCCCTTATGCAAAAACGAATGGTAAATTTAAAATTGGTTTAACAAATGAATTTTGTATGGCAAAACCGGTTTTAAAGCATGCTTTAACTTTAACAATCGTTTTTGCATAAGAGCATAAACTTTTAAATAAACACACATACATGAGCTAAAATAGTTAAATCAATGCGAGTAGTATACCCAGCCAACCTGAGCTTCGAAAATAAACGAACGTTCGCTGTAGCCAACAATTCTCGAAACATTCTCGTAAAAAAGAAGTTTATCAACAAGAAACAATTTGTGTCTCTCAACTTTTTATTTATTTTTTGCATGTACAACAAAAGAGGAATAACGTTTTTTGCTATTAAGAAGCAATGAAATCGATTGCTAATGATATTGCTAAAGGTTCGCTATTGATTCGTAAGCGAAACATCGATATCGAAAGTTTTGCTGCCACAAACTGAGCAACGAGTGAGCTCTAGCAGCACTTTCTCTTTCCGTTTACGAAAGTCGTTCTCGGGTGTTTTGTCCAAGAAATGATTACGCAGCATTCAAATGCGATTTATTTACGTATATTTTGGTTAGCTGGATAAGTACTTTCCTGAAATTAGAAAACAAACTGAGGTGCTTTGTAAGTGTGAGTGTGGTATGAATATGAATGTTAGGTTAGGTTAGGTTAGGTAGGGGTGGCAGTCAGAAAGCCGGACTCACTTAGACCGTTTTGGTCCATTGTGATACCACGGAGACTCGGCTTATGCGGAGTCCCCACCGTCGAACCATCCAGAGCTCAGTATAAAGCTGCTAATACGTTGAAGTTCAACACTAGCAACGTCAGAAAGTTCCCTGAATTCAAGAGCGTCCATTGTGGCCATTCTCTTTCCTGCAAGTCCAGGACAGTGACAAAGAAAATGTTCTATGCTTTCCTCTTCATCAATATCTTGGCAGCTAAGGCAAAAGTCGTTGTGTTCCTTTGTGCATGCCTACCTATGAGACAGTGTCCGGTTAACACGGACATTATAATCGAGATTTGTTTTCTATTCTTCGAAATTAAGTAATCCGTACCTTCTCTATTTAGGTAAGTCCGTAACTGCCTTGTGATCACGCAATCATTTCTTGTGACCCACCTTCTATTTGTTTCGTCCTCTATCTTGCGCCTAAGTCTGAGTTTGCAAGAGAGTAGAGGTAGACCTACACATTCCAAATCCGGTGGAACCTGTAAGGTTGTCCCAATTCTAGCAAGCTCGTCAGCCCTAGAGTTCCCCTGTAAGGCTCTATGCCCCGGGATCCAGATGATCCTAATATCAAACTGCTCTGCCATCTCATTTATAGATGACCGGTAGTCGAGGGCTGTTGTTGTTCTTAGAAGCGGGGATTCGAGGGCCATAATAGCTGCTGGACTATCGGTGTAAATGTTCATCAAAGTCGTTGAAGTTACATTCACTTTTAACATTCACTTCGCAACTTCTCTTATAGCAAGGATCTCTGCCTGAAAGACACTGCAGTGATCCGGATGTCGCCTTGCAATACGAAGACCTAAAGCCCTCGAAAAGACCCCATAGCCCACACCCTCATGTGTTTTGGAGCCGTCCGTATAAAAATCAACACTTTTTCTTCTACCTGGAGTTTCATTCATCCACATTTCTGTAGATGGTATCCAGGTTTTATAAAGACGTTCGTGCAGTAGAGCAGGACAGATTTGGTCAATCCTCCATCCCCTAACTTTACCATCGACTATTCTGCAGTGGTCGGTTCCATTTCCGTTCCACAGAGAGGAACATCGAAGACGGATTGCAGAGGACGTTGCCATCTCCTTCACTACTAGATCTAATGGTAGTAGATGAAGAAGCATCCCCAGTGCATCCGTAGGAGTGGTGCGAATAGCACTGGTTACATACAAGGATGCAAGTCTTTGCACCTTGTGTAAGGTGTATAGATACGTCTTTTTCTCCACGGATGGCCACCACACGTTGATGCCATACATGAGAATTGGACGTACTTTTGCAATATAAATCCAATGAACAATTTTTGGTTGTTGCTTTTTCACTCTCTCTGGAATATTCGGCTTGAAACTTAGCTTTGAATCAAGAATAACACCAAGATATTTTGCAGTGTTGGACACTTTTATCTCCGTATTATTAAGTGTCGGAAATCAGGTATCTTATACTTCCTGGGCCCTCGATTATCCGCCCATTTTGTTAAATGTGAAAGACCATCCTGTAGGATGTCCCTTAGAGTTGTGAGGAATTTTCCTCTTACAGCTATTGCCACATATGAATGTTAACGTCGCATTGATATTTATTTCGACTAATTTTTTAAATTAATGCCATTGAGAGTGAGCGTACATCAGAGTAAGTCCTAATTTGCACTATGCAAGTCTTATTGCTAAGCTGATTAGTTGGTTAGGTGAGTGATCCCGTGGATTGGGGGGGGGGGGGGGGGGGGTAAACGTTTATGTTCCCGTCATCTCTCTTTTCTGCAAACTAATCAGCTTAGCAATAAGACTTGCATAGTACAAATTACGACTAATTGATTTTAAACGATGTCTTACAGATTTATATTTAAAATTTCATGAGTCAATATGAATAGCAAAAACAAGATTCATTGCGGATCTCTGGTAGTGATTACGTAGTTCTTAAAGCAACATGGAGACATACCAACCAGACCTTTACTGGTACATTTCTATACCTTACGTACATAAAAATTTATTTATATTGACAAGTTGTTAAAGAATCCACCAGAAATACACCACATCTGTTTTAACTCTTTCTATTATACTGACGAATAGAAGAGAAATTGTAGACAATGTAACCACTACTAGAACTTTAGTGTTGACATAAATACATTTCGCCCCAGTCTGACTGCAGGGAAACGAAGCACTATTGATGTATTGATGTTCATATATATGAGTGTTAATAAGCGATGTCGCGAAGACTTCTTGTTCATAACAAACAATCAGCAGAAGTAATGTTGATATGTGTATGCTTCTTATTACTTTTAATATTGTCCGCTTGAATGTGTGTAAGATGTAGATGGTAAGCTATTATGTGTTAAAGCGAGGTTTTTTAAGCAAGCGCACATAACTAATGTCAATGCATGTGTGAGTTTGTATGTGCGCAGAAAAATAAGAGAGCATACACATAAATTATGTAGGTATGTATGTATGTACATGCATGCATACGCGCCCATGCTTCTATGACGAAGAATGCATCTCGAATTTCTCAGTCAATAAGTATTTTTCCTTTACTCCTATACCTGCAATAACTGAAAGAAATGTCTTGGCAACAGTGTTGTTTAGCGTTTGTTTTAGAAGATTTCGCTGTGGTAAAGCATTTGAAAAATCCTTCATGTCTTAAAAGTTCTTGTAAGTGGTTTTGTGCAGTACTTTAATATGTACCATGCTTGAGAGTAGAACTGCGGAGACCCAAGTAGTTGACGAACTCTTGCACTTATTAACGAGCAATGGCATAGAATGTTAAGCATATGCCGATGACATCGTTATCTTTGCAAGACGAAAATTTGAAGAAATGTTCTGGGATATAATGCAGAACGGGCTAAGGATAGTGACGGAATGGTGTCTATCTGTAGGGCTGAATATCAACCTTGCAAATACTACTATTGTTCCCTTCACAAGGAGGAGAACACTTCCACGCTGACAATATATCCAAATAGATAGCGTGCAAATAGAAAGCTCATCGGATGTCAAGTATCTGGGAGTGATATCAGACTCTAAAGCTGTTATGGAGACAACATTTAGAGACGACTGTTGACAAGGCAACAAAAGCACTAATAGTTTGTAGATCTGTTGCAGGAAAAACATGCAAAATCTTGTGATGGATACACACCATGACAGCGAGACTTATCATAAGTTATGGTACTGTTGCCTGATCGGACAGGGTCAATTAGGCTGCGACCAGAGATCGGTTAGAGAAATTACAGAGGCTACCATGTCTTTGTATAACAGGGACTATGAGGACGTGTCCTACGGCGGCTATGGAAGTCCTCATTGAATTCACACCTCTGGCGATTGTAATATAGACTGTTGCCAGACAAAAAGTAATCAGCATCGCGGGGAAAATCACAGACAGGGACTGTTTAATTAGCCCATGGGAGCAATCATTCCTGACAAGGACGATTTCCCCTTCTTGTGCAACCCTCTGAAGTGATGATTGAAATGTATGACCTTGACAAGAGGTTTGAAACAGTTCTGGTCAATAGAAGGGAACGGAGGGGAAATATCACCCCGGTATTCCTTTGGAACTGGCACCATCGGGTGGTATACTGATGGCTCCAGAATGCTCTTGCTAAACCAGTACTTTCCACCGAGAGGTATACATTCGTCTATGTGTATTCATTTGTATAAGAAGCCGATTGAAGTTCGACACTCTGGTGCCAGTTTGGCCGACTATGTGCTAAACCATTCAAAAAACAAAACTAAAGTAATGTAACTAAAGAAAATGAAGGAGAGGGAAAATAATACAGTATTTTCCCTCTCCTTCATTTTTCATTACACCGGAATTTTTAATTGGCGGAATTTATTCTAAAGAAAAGTTTTCTCAGCGAGAAATAAAATCTGTGAAAATATTCATGACATTAATTAGACCACAAAAAAAATTTATGAAATGCCAAAAACTATTTTTTATGCAGTTTACCGGCAGTCTTCGATATTCTAGTCGTGTGTTTGCAAAAATTGCGCCAATAGCGTGCAAACAGGCCATGTGTATTGCAAAAAATTAGACGCCTTCACTTTAAACCTTTTTTTTTTTGGCAAAAAGTGCATCTAAGCATTTTTGTTCAGAATAATAGCACAACATTTTTCCTGTACATAATTCTGCTAAACTATGGCCTATCATGGATGAAACTAACGGTCCTATGTATAAGCAAAAATTGGCATGAAGTTAGCATAATTGAGTTCCTCTATACAATTTTACATTAAAAATGGTCGCATTACATAATCTTAATCCAACTCTTAAGTCCTAGCATGATTTTTAATGTTAAGTTTCATGTCAAAACTCTTTAAGATCATGTTCCATTTTGCCACTTATGCTAACTTCATGGCAATTTTTGTTTATACATAGGGCCGTAAGTGTTTGGGTAGGCTCTTTTTCAACGGCTCTCGCTTTAAATGGTATAGCTATAATTATAATACGTTTTCATTATTTTATAAGAGTGGAAGTTATTTATTTTTTCTTGAATTCTCTTATTCTCACCCCCCATAGTCGATATAAAAATCTATAAATAAATTGTAGAAAATTGAGAAAAATTGCGATTTTTATGTAGTTTTAACGAAGTTTTCAATCTTAATTATTTAAAAAAACGGCACCGCTAAATTTAGCGTATTAGTATTAGGTTTACCCACCAGGTCCCTCCGCTTGTTACATTTTTGAACTAGCACAGGGTTATTTTTGAATAAAAAAAAATTTGGAAAAATTAATATCAAAAGACATTGGCCGACATCGCAGTAATCTGAAAACAATTTCCCCAGTGTTTTACTTACGAGTGTAACATCGGCGTGTTTGTACATGCATACATACTTATAAAGACAAAGACTTTTACTAAATAATTTCTGACAGTTGCTTTCGCAAACTCTATGGCAGTGTTGACAGTTTAGGGGATTTGTCCCCAAATTGGGGATTTTTATTCGCGATTGGGAACGAACATTTCTTATTGAGGGTCTAGAGATTTGTTGGGGATGACAATCAAATTTTGGGGGATTCTGTGATTCTTTTATAACTGATGGTAACAAGAATGATTTTTAAACTAAGAAATATACGACTGGCAAGTCTATAAATGTGTGTTACTATTCATAGTGAATGGTTTCTAATAAAGAGGAAGTATCAAGGCAGATTAACCTATAATGAACACTGCCAAAACAAAATTACGTAACAAAGTGCAATACGACTTGTTGGAAGTACTTCTTACAATAAACACACACTTTAAAAGTATTTCAATTTGTTGTGATAAATTTAATCCATCTGCTGAAATGCTAAAGTACAAGTACAACAAAGTTTCTGATGCTGATGATTCAGAAGATTTCGATTATGAAGTTTTTGAAATGGTAAATTTTTGTTAAAGATTTTTTTATACTTGTGTATGTTAAACTATGTGTAATTTTTTCTTTAAAAGTTTTATAAGTACAAATTAAATTAATATGAATGCAAATATAGCAATCGATATATGCAAATTAAATAAAATTAAAAAAAAACAGAAAAAATTTCAATAAAAAAACTAAATTTGGGGATTTTTGGGGATGAAAAATAAAAAATTGGGATAAGCTCTAGAAAAAAACTGGCAACACTGCTCTATGGATTGAAAAGATATTTGCATAATTTTTTTTATTTGGTTTCCTCATTTTTTAAATCATGTTAATATATTTGTATGTTTGCCTGTTTTTATTTTTCCTTTTCCTGTAGTGAGGATGCCCACACCTACACGTTTAAGAGATCTCATAAGACAGATACGTGCTGCGCGCACAGCTGCAGAAGAACGTGCTGTTGTTAATAAAGAATGTGCCTACATACGTACCACCTTTCGGGAAGAGGATCCAGTATGGAGGTTAGTAGACGATTAGATTGTAAAATTTTCTATAAATGGCGAGAAAATCATGCAAAATGAAATAAAAAAAATTTACATACATACATACATTCATAAGTATTTTTTTTATCCGTTCCTGTTTTTCTAAATTATATTTTGTACTTTATAGATGTCGTAATATTGCGAAATTGCTGTACATACACATGTTGGGCTATCCGGCGCACTTTGGACAATTGGAATGTTTAAAATTGACAGCCAGTACACGTTTCACAGATAAACGAATTGGTTACTTGGGTGCCATGCTGTTGCTAGACGAACGTCAAGATGTTCATTTATTAATAACAAATTGTTTGAAAAAGTAGGTTTGCGACATAAACTAAAGTAAAGCTGTTGTTCTTTTTTTTAGTTTTAGAGCTACAAGTTACTGATACTACTCGTAACTTACAGTTTTCATTCATTTTCAATAATGTGTGTTTGTTTATGTTTCTTTCTTTCACTTCAATCCGCTCGACATATCAAAACAAAATAAACCTACAGTGATTTAAATAGCTCAACACAATTTGTTGTAGGTTTGGCATTGTGCACATTGGGTGCAATTGCCTCACCTGAAATGGCACGTGATTTAGCCAGCGAAGTGGAGCGTCTTATGAAATCACCAAACACTTACATACGCAAAAAAGCAATCCTGTGTGCATTTCGTGTCATTCGTCGCGTACCCGAATTAATGGAAATATTCTTACCAGCCACTCGTTCCCTATTGAGTGAGAAAAATCATGGTGAGTTGCATTTTTTAAATTTCATTAGTAAACAAATATTTGTGTTTATTATGTATTCAGTTTAGTTTGCTTAGTTTTACTGAAAGAACAGAGCAGTTGACTATAATCTGGCGTGCAGGTCAACAAAATTTATGGATTTGGTTACAAAGTTACTTTTTTTAAGTAAAAAGGAAATATGTATGTATGTATGTATATGTATATAAATACATACATATGTACAGGGTGGCCCAGAAAGACCGAAGTGGTGTAAATTCCTTATAACTTTTTATTTAAGACATATTTTTTTAATTTTTTGTTTTTTAAATACAGTAAATTTATAGGGAATATTTTTAGATTAGTTGTTAAAAATGATATCCCGCAAGTGGAGGCCATTTTCTGCTTCGCACAAATGATCTCTTTTCAACACATTTTCCATGACCTTTCGCAAAACTTCCGGTGTTATGTTGTTAATTTCGTCTGGAATATTGGTTTTTAATTCCTCAATAGTCCTAGGCTTATTAACATAAACTTTCCCTTTTAAATAACTCCAAAGGAAACAGTCTGGAGCGGTTAAATCCGGGGAACGCGGAGGCCAATTAAAATTGCTTCTACGCGAATTTATTCTTTCCCCAAAGATGTCGCGTAAAATAGCCATTGTGGCCCTCGGAGTGTGCGCTGTGGCTCCATCCTGTTGGAACCATATTTGCGGATGGTATTCCACGGCTGGCGTTACAAAATTTTCCAACATGGCCCGATATCGATCACCATTGATGGAAATGGCGACATCTCTTTCATTTTCCAAAAAATATGGGCCAATGATCCTTTCTGAAGAAACACCGCACCAAACAGTACACTTAACTGGGTGTAATTGTCGTTGATGAAGTACTCTCGGGTTTTCCTTAGCCCATATCCTAAAGTTTTGCTTGTTAACAAACCCATTTAATTGGAAATGGGCTTCGTCACTCATAAATAAGTTATGAATAATGGAAATGGAAAGAGCACATTTGTGCGAAGCAGAAAATGGCCACCACTTGCGGGATACAATTTTTAATAACTAATCTAAAAATATTCCCTATAAATTTACTGTATTTAAAAAACAAAAAATTAAAAAAATATGTCTTAAATAAAAAGTTATAAGGAATTCACACCACTTCGGTCTTTCTGGGCCACCCTGTATATGCGTGTAGTTTTAACCTAAATATGTATGTATGTTACATACGTAATGTATACAATATATATGTACATATATTTTGCCTAAATAAAAATAATGGCGGTCTTTTTTTGGGAAAATTTTCACTCCTTGGGGTGGTTCAACCCACCTAAAAACGCGGATTTTGAGCTCGTTTTTCTGCAGAGCAAAAACGGTTAAATATATGGCAAATCTGATTTCACCAGTCGATTCTGCAGCAAAAATTAATACATTGTATGTTTTTTGAACCCTTAAAAAAGTTCCAAAAACCCACAAGAGGGGGCGCAAATCTCATTGAAAAAAAATTTTAGGTTTTTTTTTAAACATGCACGATAAAAAGGCACCAATATTTTATTTTTAGTTTTTTAAAAATTTCAAATGACAGGAAACTGCAAATTTTTTTTAAACAGTTTTAACTTTTTTTGCACCCTATGTTGAGGGTTTTTGGAACTTCTTTAAAGATTCAAAAAACGTTCATTGCATTAATTTTTGCTGCAGAATCGGCAGGTGAAATTATATTTGCCATATATTTAACCGGTTTTGCTCTGCAGAAAAACGAGATCAAAATCCGCGTTTTTAAAAGAAAACCTTTAAAAAAATAATGATATCCGCAAATCAAATTTTTAAAATTTACTCTTAATGTATATATTCCTATAGATATACATTACTATAGGTATACTAATAAGTACATAATTATAGTTATGTACATATGTACATATTTAAATATGTTCACTTGGCAATCACTGTTCACTTGGCCATCACAGTTTCAGAATGCTGGAAACCCAAGTAAAACTGTAGAATGCAACAACAAGTAACATTAAGCCACTACAATTATACTTACATGCATGTACCGATGGTACATCGAATAAGTAAAAATAATTAATGTGATGATCGTAAAAGATAAGCAAGAATGACTAAACATACTTAGGTAGAGTAATATAATTTCGTGCTAACCTAAATAGAAAAATGAAAAAAATGGAAAAACAGAAAATTAATAGTGATACTTATAAATGTGTTTACCAAAGGTAAATCAATTGTATACACAACAATCGTTTCTCATATTCCGTTTCATTGAAAATTTAAGTTAAATAGCTGATGTTAACAAGAATCTCTACCCAAGTAGATAGACTAGGGTGCTGATGAAGTGCGTGGCTGCACAGAAAAGTATGGGTATTTCCCCCAGCTTAAAGTCTAACGGCCTGGCCCACGATGTCGACAAGAAATTATCTTTCGCTTAGTTTTTGTTTTCAATGGGTCAGGCCGTAAGTTTAATTTTTCTTCTCTTCTTTAGATACTCACATTAATTAATAAAATATTTCATTCAATAAGAATTGAAATTACTGAACTTAAGCCTGACTAAAAATTATTTCTGATTAAAAATCACTAAACGTTCAATTAAAAATTTACAAATGTTTCACTTAAAATAACAAAATGTATACTTTAGAAGGCCGTGACGTACTAAAAAAAGAGGAAAATAAATCATCAAAACTCATGATAAAATTTTAATTTTGTTGCATAGTGTAATTTAAGCAAACATTAGGCACTTTTTTTCTATATTTAGGCAGTTTTTATTGCTTAAACAAGTATAAGAAACTATAACTGTTGTTATATAATTTAAATAATATTCATGTGTTCGAAGGAATGCTTAATTATTCATACTAATTAGTATTGCTGATAGGTTGTTTCGTTTCAAATAACCTAAGCGCCATATCATAGGCTGATTTTAGAAAAACAAAGCTTTTTCAACCGATATATGCTTCTGGTTTCATGTTAATCAGAATATATAATTTTCGTTTCAATATTGCAAATAGTTCCAATTTTATAAAGTTTTCTCTCTCCTGTAAACTTTTGAAAACTGCTGATAGGTTGTTTGGTGTTTAAGGTGACGATATGTACATATTTTTATAAGCTCAACAAATCAAATTTTTTGGAAGGAATAAAAAAATGGAGAAACTTTGGACAAATGTATAGAGGTCAAAAGATAATACGCTGGCGATTAAAATGATTTTTGTCACGTCTTTATTGACCCGCCTAGTATGTTAAGATGTATTTTTTTATGTTTAACACATAAAATTTTCATTTTATATTCACCCCAATCATAAACAAAAATTCCGCACGAGTTTTCTTACTTTTGTTTGTTTTGTCCTTTTTTTTACCAAATACAGCAATAAAAAAATTCCCCGGCGAAAAAGTAGGTATTATGAAAGACAATTTCATATAAGGTATACTCAGCTCAATTCGCTTCCAGAAATTTATACTTGAAATGTCAGAAAAATGTACTGAAAAATGTTTCTTGACATCCGAGGTATATTCAAATTACAAGCGGCAGAAATAGTCACCTGATCCCTTGCGACCACATAGTATGGATTCGCCTTGGTATTATGAAAGCAATTGAACTTGCTTTTTTCACTCAAAAACTTTCCCTTGCAAAACAGAAGGGAATTTACATAAAAACATAGTTAATACCATGATACAATAATATAAAGGTAAAACCACATTTGACGTTTAAAATTAATTATGACTTTTACCCAAACTATTTGAATAGTGTTTTTTGAAAACAGAGAGGAAAACGTTGCCACACACATATAATGGCAACTTTTATTTAGGAATGCTTTTTGAAATTTGTAATTTGACTTTAGAAATTATACTTTAATACATATTTTTTAAACATTATATCAATTGGACATGAGGATAACGAAATTCGCGTGTAATATGACCTACAAAAGTAAGCAAATGTTTGATTTTTTATTTAATTCACTTGATAATAAAAAAGCCTTCACGGCTAGGGATGCAACATCATTCTTAAAAATATCGATGTTTGAAAACATCAAAAATTCGGCAAAAGAAACGCGAAAATGAGCAAAATCTTGCTAAAAGCAGTAGTATGTTGTGACCGAATATGGCCCATAAGCTAGGTATACATAATGAATAAATAAATGAAATGAAGTGAAATGAAATGAAATGAAATAAAAGCAGCATAACATAATATTGGTTAAAATTACCGAAAACTCTTAAGAAGCAAAAAATCTGTACACCTATTTTGAAAATACATATTATCCATCTTCTTCTGAAGTTTTGAAAATGTTTGGTAGCAAACCATCATCTGTATTGCATGCTTCTATCCATTTCTGCCGCATATATGGAATTGAAGGAGATTGAAAAAACTTGACATTCCTGCCTTTGCTGAAATGCTTGGTGTTACTGCACTTGTGGTATATTCTGCTCATTCCTCAACATTTATTTTTTTACACAAATTACAATTATTTATGATATATGTATATTAATATCTATTTAATAACTTTTAATGCAAAAGAGATGAATCTTTCAATATTTTTATTATAAAACATTTTTTTTTTTTATTAAAAAAGCATAACAGTCAAAAAGTAATCAAAAAACTCGGATTTTACAAATGAATACGGTAGCATTATTTTTGAGAGTAAAAAATAATCAGGATAAACGTCAGAAGGTTAATATGGCGACGAAAAGAGAGAATGGTTTTACCTTTATATTATTGTATCATGGTTAATACTTAATTAAAACAAAATTTATATACATAAACTTGTATTTTATAGTTCGTTTATTTGAAAAAACACAAATAATGCCCAAATAAATCATTTATACATATTTCTTACATATTTCTTCAAGTTGGTGAATTTTGTTACTCTCTCATTAAAGGCCGGGGCACAATGAATCCGTCCGTCATACGTTAAACTTCGCCTTTTTCAACTTACAAACGCAGCGACGGAGTAGGTTGGCACAATTAGTACTTTATTGACAGAAGCATTTGTAGGTTATTTCTCCATTTTATTTATTAAATTCAACTTTTTTATTTATTTCGCTTATTTCTTTTGTTTAATTTTATTTTTGCTGGCACAAAACACAAACACATACCAAAAAACCAACCAATATCTGTCAAACTACTCAACGTACGCAAAAAGTTAAAAGTTAAACAATTTTTGTACTTTGCGATGACGGACACGTACTGAATATAGCAGACCTCATAAGAAACCATGTATTTCAACTCAGCTGTCAGTTGCGAAAGGCGAACTTTAACGAATGACTCATGGGTGGATGGATTCATTGTGCCACGGCCTTAAAAAAGGAGAAACAAAATGTGAAAAAACAATCAAAACAACGAGATTTGTATTGCGGTGATGCCACGTATTACTCTTTTTCCCCAAGGAATTTATGATTGGGGGAATTTTTTTGCGAGAAAATTATTTTCCGTGGGATATAAATTCCGAGGGAGTGTTATAAGTTTGTAGTGTATGTCTGTGTATCTGCACGAGTCCACGTACAGACCAAATGGCTGGACCAATTTGGATTTAGTATTTTTTGTTTGTTTGAAAGGTGACTTGATCGAGAGTGTTCTTAGATATGCCAGCCGTTTAGACGATATGACATCTTTTCTAGAAAAATCGGGGGTTTTTAAAATGTTTAATTTTTGTTATTGTTATATGTTTTCATTTTGGCAACTATTTTGTTTAAATTTTTTTGTTTGTTTATCTTCTTTCATAGGGAACATCAGTCATAAAATTAAAATATATATTTTTTTATTTTCAGGTATTTTAATTACGGGCGTTACATTAATTACAGAAATGTGTGAAAACAGTGCCGATACTTTGATGCATTTTAAAAAGGTAAGTTTATTTTTTAAACAAATGTATAGTAAATACATACTTTTCAATAGCTAATTGTGTTTTTGGGCAAATCACTATTAGCTTAAAAACTAACGATTCGAGAAGGAAAAGCAAATAATAAATTCCCTTACATATTAAATGTAAAATTCATGTTTGAGCAATTGGAATGCCCGTCCATTCATTAAAATATTGTACTCGTAATGATAAAACTTCCTTATACACATATGAATATTTTTGTAAAGCATTTTCAATACTCCAAAGCACTCGCTTACCCCAGCTCTTTTCTTTAAGTGTGAAATGTTTCCTTTTTGAAAAATCTATGGAAACAAATTACCATTCATCAGATAAAAATAAAGCATCGTGTTGGCATGTTAACATTTTTTAGTTCAAAAAACAAATGTTGCTGTTAAAACTATATCGTATCATAATTGCCATAAAAGTTTAAGCGACATAAATTTCGAACTGAATTTTTTGACTTAAATCGAGTATTTGAGATAAATATTCGATTTTCGTAAAAATACTAGTCCCAAAATATGTGTCGGCAAGGTTTTTTTTTGGCGGTTATTGCTCGGTATCTATAAGGATAATCCAAACCGAACAGCAACAATTATGTATTTTAAAAGCTTTTCAAACTATTTATTGGCATTCCTTTATTGCTTTAAGCTCTTACTTCTTTTTAACTAATATCTACCTTTTCTTTTTGCCAATTTTAAATTTAAGTTTTTTCTTTCGCTTCTTTCTAATTAACAAAAAAAATTATTTTATTTTTTATGCTAAAAAAAATAATGCTAACTTATTGTTTTTCCCTTAATAAATATTAAAAAAAACAATAACAAAACAAAATCTATACACATATACACGTACGTTTAAAACTATGTAATTGTAATTTGCTTGCCAGGATAGCGGAAACCGAGAGGTATGCATTTTATGTTGATTTTTGATTAGAAGTTCTGATCGTTGATTATTTTAATTAGTTTTCCTCCTCAATATCTGCAGCACTATAAATTTTGATGTTTTATTGTATTTAGAGTTATATTTGTTTATTTTTTCATTAATTATTGTTTTTTATTTGACGCAGATAGCGCAAGGTGAATTGATACAATGTGGTCTTGATTTGCAACTCTGCGTAATACCTTGTATATTTGTTAGTGTAAAATTGCCTGCTGTCAGAATATTTCATTCATATTAGTAATATTTGATTCATTTTAGTTGCAGGGAATTTATGTCAGCTGGTGAATTAAGATCACCTTATGTGAATTCGAATTGTGATATAGAAAGAACTTTATTTAGCATTTTCTGTGATGATGCCAAGTTTAGTCATGTTTTAGACATATCAGTTTTTCTTGAAGCATGTCTGAATTTATGGGACAGACTTGCTTGTACCAAAAAGTGACTTCAGTAGTTCTCTTTTGATATTTGATTCGCTGCATTAAAACAATACGAACACTACAAAAACAGACTGTCTGACAGCTATGCCAACTTAGCGCGTTTTAACTATGCTCAACGCGCTTTTTTCCCGTCTTAGCGCAATAAAAAAATCAATAACATCAATGCAGTTCAATATTTTTTACTTTTTTTTTGTAAAAATTTAAGTATTTTCTAGTCCAGTTGGGCCTCGATTATCTGTAATGGTCGGAACCGGGAGCATTCTGGATAATTGATTTTGCCGGTTAATCGAGTAACAGCTTTTATTTAATTTTGTTTCATATATTTTATTCATATTTTTGTATTTATTTACATGTCGTTGTATATACCGCATATAACAAAAGAAAAATTCAAGGATTTTATTCTTGTGTTTAATGAAAAAAATTAAGAAATATTTACTATAAGGGAATAGGGTTAATCACGGTTGATCGATGCAAAAAAATGAAACGAATGGACAACAAGAAAACAATTACAATATTTCTTTCCCGGATAATCGAATCATGGATAATCGAGGCGTTACTGTATATGTACAAAACTTTGGTAACAATTTTTAAATTGGTTAATGATTCAGCTCTCGCAAATTAAATTACTCAACTGTGGTTAGAATTAAAAACGCATTTTAATACTGTAAATGGCAAATATTTTGAAATTTCACAACTAAAATTGTGTACTAGATGAAATATTTACATAACTTATTAAGCATCTTTTATAGCTGCATTACAAAAAGCATTTGAGTCGCAAAACTATTCGACAATTTATATGTTTGTTACAAAGTTTTTCAAAAAATTACTGCTTTCCAGAATCGTTTTTGTAAGGAAGAGAATGTTACGGATTCACTTGCTGTTGCGCATGAGTAAATCATTTTTTTGTGCTAGATGATCCAGCTAGAAGCAATACATTTAGCTTCTAAGAAGCCATGCATGTTTTTGCCTTACTAAAGTGCTTCACAGAATTAATAATATACTAGATATACTAACGGACGACACAATCGTCCCTATTCTAGGATCTAAATGTAAATAATTGTATTAAGATTCAAAGAAAATTTATCTAAACGTCATAAAAAATTCATTAAAACACAGCCACCCACATACATAATTACATACATATGCATAATTAAATAATACATGAAATGAAAACCACAAACGAAATCCCTTTAACTAAGCTAATTCAATTTATTAAACTCTCTTCCTTTAAGTATTATAACTTTCATACAATAACAAAAAAGAGAAAAAAAATTTAGATCAAGAGAAATACTACAAACACACACACAATCTCATGTTTTCTTTCTTGTTTACTTGTAAAGCTACGGTCACACTTGTCAAAAATTTGCCGAAAAAAGCGTAACCAACAAACACTAATGAAAAAAGTTTTGATCCAGACACTTTTTTATCAAGTTTCGAAAACAACTAATAGACAATATCATAGAATACAACATTATTGGCTACGCTTTAACTTGACAAACTTTTGTCGGAATTGAAAGATTTTTCATTAGGATTTAGTGGTTACGCTTTTTTGGGCAAATGTTTGACAAGTGTGACCGCACCTTAAGCCATGAATCTTTGATTCATGCTTGTAAGTTAATAAATGCGTGTGTAATATGTGTGCATGTAGTAGTAGCAACTTTAAACGCTTATAGCTCCTAAAATATTAAACCGATTTCAATAAAATATACATTCTGCACATATGTACCGAAAAACCTTTAAAACCATATAAATCTTTTTAAAATCGGTGCAGTAGTACCAGCGTAAAAGGGATTACAAAAAACATGTTTGCCTATTAATTATACATATACATATATAAGATAATTTTTGTACTTTAGTGCTTTTCAGAAGTATTTTTTGAAGCTGTTGTTATCAAGTAAGCAATATATTGCTTCCAAATAAAATTTTTTTTTCATGAATAGCGCGTTTGGCATCGCTGGTAGTTATGACAAAACAATAAAAACAATGTAGCTCCGAAAGTCTTATTTTATGACTTTTTTGTGTGAGCCCCAACAACAATTTTTTTTAAACTATGTTAAAATATTAAAACATTAGGTCTGTTCATTGACTTTCCCAGCAGAAACTAGCAAGGAGAGAGTAAGGCAGAAATTTACAAAATTACTCTCCCAAATATAAAAAAGTAAATGAACGCTTTATTTGTAAAAACTTGCAAGACAATTTTATTCATATCAGAACCATGGATGGAAATCATGATGATGTATTTTGTTTGATAATATTTTAAATTGCAAATTTTTTTTAGAAATTGATATTTAATATGGAATTCTTTACACAGTTTCATGTATTTTTACTATTTTTATGAATTTTTCTTACTTTTGTAATTTATTCCATTAACAAATACAAAAATTCGATTTTCCATCTCTGATTATTTATGAGAAACAAACAAAATTATTTGCCACTAAAATTTAATTTATGTGGCTTAATGGAAGAAAAACTATAAATTAATGACGTTTTCTTTTCTAAAAGAAAAGTGTAACACATATGTTACATTTGGTTTGGCAACATTTTTAAATGCTCACCTGATTTTTAAGAAATTTTGCATATTTTACGTTTACAAAAGAACAATTTTCCAACAAGTTTCGGCATAAAACAATGACGAACTAGAAAATGATTTATTTTTTCATAAACAATAAGCACTCATACCCCTTTAAAGAAAATGAAAGTTGAACATGTAAAATTTTTCTTCTTTTTATGGGTAACATCATGAGAAAAGAACGCGTTACATTTTTAAAATAACACATAATTTTCAGAAAAGAACACAAAGAAATCTAAAAGGTAGTATAAATGCAGCATATTGCTCAGAAAAGAAAACGATAACATGCTTTCTTTTTTCATACGTGTACATGTTTTTTCAGTTTTTCTTTTTTCAAATATTTTTTAAATAATTTATTTGACAACAAAACACACAACAGGTGGTTGGACAATTCTTGCAAGTAAAAATTTTACTAGTAATAGTTTGTAGGAATTTGTTTGTCTCTCAATTTTTTTTCTTCTCTCTTTTGACGCTCTCTCCTTGCAAACTTTTTGAGTTAATGAACACTTTCCATTAACAATTGTTACAAATTCGTAACAATTTTAAGTAAATGATTAAACCTATTATGAATTTCAGAGTAAAGTTTGAATACCCTAAATATGCATTAGAAAGTAACACGGATTCCATTTTTTCTAATCTATTTTAATATAAATGTGTAGTTACGGCCTTTTTAAATCCTTTAACAAAATCGTTATTTCTTAACGTATCGGTGTAAAATTTTATTATCTGTCCAAGCTATGTAAATATTTGGATGCTTTTTGTCATAAAAATATGCATATGTGACGCGACATGACAAAAGTTTTTGATACCAATGGATAAAGGACAAAATTCTGAACAAAATAACACCAAAATCATGCAAAAGTCTCAAAAATTTACGAAGTTGCAGCATTTTGAAGTTTTTATTTCAGAAAAGGTTGTTTCGAGATAATTGAGGTTAAAGTTTGTTAAAGAGGTTAAACTTTATCCTTGTACCATGGTTAGAGGTTTGGAAAATGGACTTTTATGCCATCTTGCGGGTAAAAAAAATCAAATAATCCATAAATTTTAGTTCATCTTGAGATATTTAGGTAGCGTTAGGTGTCAAAACCCCAAAACATGAAATTTAGACTTTAATTCACGTTTTGGCCAAGATAAGTTCCCTTTCGTCATGTCGCGTCACATATCCATAAAATTTCCAGGTCTGTTAATCAGTATTTTTTTTATATAGAACTAAGTTGAGAATAAACGTTGATCTTTGAAATTAAACTTATGTTTTTTTTTATTTTTTAGCACTTGAAGTGTTTATGTATTTATATTTGTGTTCAGAAACTTGCACAATCAAAAATTCTTAACTGCACAGTAGAAAATTAATGTAAATATTTAATGATTTCTTATTAGCATGTTTAATTATAATTCATATATCGAGAACCTATATTCAAAAGACTTTAACTCAAATTTGGTCAAAATTACTTTCTGATGGCAAATAACCCCCCTATGCAATATTAATCTGTAATAAAAATTTCGAATCAAAAAAATGATTTTATCTCGTTTTATATCAATTTGTCTTATTCTGCTTTTCTTTGGTGAAAATAAATGCTAACTCCCATGTAAATTTCCAATATTTTTAAAAAAATGGATAATTTATTATCAATCTACATTTGGCATGCTGAACACGAATCTGGTAAGGATTTTGATATCCTATGGCTAGTTTTTGAGATACGGTCACTTTTAACATATTAGTACATAGAGGTTCCGATAAAAAAAATTGGTAATGTATGTATAACTTTTAAGTTGTTAATGGAATAGAAACTTACGGCCCTATGTATAAGCAAAAATTGGCATGAAGATAGCATAAGTGACGAATTTGAATTAGATGTTAACGAGTTGTTACATACAATTTGACATTAGAAATGGTTGCATTACCTAATTTTAACCCACCTCTAAGACCTAGCATGATTTGTAATGTGAAGTTTCACCTCAAAACTCTCTAAGATTATGTTCAATTTTGCCACTTATGCTAACTTCATGTCAATTTTTGCTTATAAATAGGGCCGTTAATGTATTAACCGATTACATACATATATTCAATGATATTAGCTTTCGGGTGACCTTGTTACACTACAGAGTGAGTTATAGAGTGCTAAAGCTGACCACCTCGAGATGGAAGAGGCTTTCCGTCAGCCTAAAGTTATTTTTTTTATGGTATTTTATGTTTTTTCTTGTAGCTTTTCAATTCTTATATCTAGTATTATAAATAAATATATTAAAAAAAATCTTATATTTTTTCCGACAAAATATACTAACTCTAAAAAAATATTTGCTTTTTGATCGACTAAAATATGCTATCTCATAAAAAAATACGCAAACCAGTGCAAAATAAAATATTTTTTTTAGTAAGCATATTTAAACCATATTATGAAAGGCACATTATTTATTTTTACAATAATAAGCGAATAAACTAGTTTTTTTGCTCTACTGAAAAGTTAGCTTTTTTGAGTTGACGTATTTTGAATATATGTAGGCTCTCGATATGTAAGTTTTCACATCTGTTCTTTAAAAAATAGTTTTTTTTGCCGTAACCCTCACTTGCACTAAAAATTGCTTTATTTTTATGCATGTACACAAATACATATGTACATATATACATACAAATGTAAGTAATGTAATTACACTGTGCGGCAGCTAATAAACACACCTCCTCTTATACATACACTAGCTGATCCCGGCAAACGTTGTCTATGTCTTTTATTTACGCTGGTGTATGGATCAAATTACATCAAAATTGGTTAGATATTTTCGGCTAGGCAGTAATTCACTCTATTTTCCCCATTTGGATCTTGGGGCGAAATAAAGGGAAAATAGCGTACTAACGTTAAAATGGCTTTGTTTTTCTTTTGAGTATGGAAACTATTGCTTTAATACGAGTAGATCTTTTCTAAAACGATAATTGTTCAGGGCTATCATGAATAAAATTCCGCGTGATATTTTTCCCTGGGAACAATTCCAACTAATAGCAAGTAATAGGGAAAACAAAAAATTCTAATTGGAAAAGGGGAAAATTTCACGTGGAATTTTATTCGTGATAGCCCAGATTATTTTCTGAGTATAGAAGGTTTACTGCCTTTAAACTCTATCCTAGGCACTTTAATGGATCCTTGTGTAACCTATGTGCGTAGTGTTGTTCCTGTAAATGAAGGTTTTCCAAAATCCTCTCCAAAGCAAACCATCCAGCAGAAATAACCAAATTAACAATAATAGAAATTTAAATTTTTTGGATATCGGTTTATTGAAGAATAAGCAGATTAACAAGTCTTACAGCTACCAGATTGAATTCAAGAGAGAGAGTAAAAAACGGAAATTGTTTAAAACCATGCTTGCATTTGACAGATAAGAATTTAGGCATTCTCGTATAAGACCTTTTATTAGAATTCAGCTTTCAAATATATCTTTTAATATGGTTTATATCAGGACAACTGTCATGTTTATCTTGACATAAACACGTAGAAAGTTCCATTCTTCATTTTAATGAATTTTTTTTTATATCGGAAATTTAATGAAACAAAATACGTATACACACATACAACGAATCCGCTTCAGCCACATGCTTTACTGAAAAAAATGGGATTACTGAAAGGGATACAAATCCCCGCACTGATTTTAAACGCAGCTGGTCTTATTCACTTCGCTTTAGTGAAACATCGCTTAACTGAAAATATCTTATTACTGAAAACCAAAAGCAAGTCCACAACTACGTTTTGCATGAAACTTTCTTCGCTTTAGTGAAAAAATAAACAATGGGAGCTATTCTGGAAAACGCGTCGAAGGAGTGAAACCTTACATTCAAACAAAAAAAAATTTCAAAAATTGTTTTTGTTTGCCATGTATTTTTTAAATGAAATAGATTTTCAACGCGTTACTCCTTCTTTTAAAAACGGTTAATTTTGTATGAGAAACAAAAACAAATTGTTTACAATATTTATTTTTCGTTGAACAACAACGTGCGTGGTCGTATACATAGGATTGGTCTTCCAATGTGCTGTGGTTAAAAGGTCAGCAACACTCATAATAAGGCTCAATTGAGACCATTAGTTCAGAAACGTTGTAATAGTATAGACGAGTATTAGTGATAATAAATCAGTGTAAGTTAACTTAAATTTTTGGTTTAAAATGTGTTTAAACCAGCAAACCTATAAATAAGTACAGTACTCGTATTTAAACCATCTGTAAACGCATAAAATTGGGCGTTAAAACTACCAATACAGGCCATATGATTTTGTTACTTACGGACCATATACATTTTATTTATTTTTTTTTTGGTTTCTTCTACTCTCACCCCCCAAATCGGTTCAGTTTTATGTAAAAAAAAAATACAAACAAATTTCATACCGATAAGTTGCGTTTTAGGGGGTGCGTCCGGCTCTCAAAGTTGGCCTTCAAGCCCATTTGTCAATGTAATTTTTTTCATATGACTATCTTTTTAAAAACTCATTTTACAAGAATATGATATATGTCAATATTTTAGCTCTTCAAGTCAACAATATTAGTCTCAAAGAAAGTTTTTTGATAAAATTATTATTTTAGAAAATAATGAGAAAAATAATTAAAAAAAGCCAACAATTTTATGTAAAAAAATTATATTTATATGGAAATTTTTTATTTTAAGCATGTAAAATAAGAGCTTATATATGTATATTAAACTATTTCATACATATACAGTATATATATAGTCAAAATAAATCTAAAAAAAATTACATATATACATACATATATTGGCTTGAGGGCCAACTTTGAGGACCGGAGGTATGCAATTTTTTGTATTTTTTTACATAAAATTGACCCGATTTGGGGGGTGAGAGTAGAAGAAATCAAAAAAAGTAAAATAACGGCCACGGTAATGTACATACTTTGCATTAAAAGAGCACTCAACTTTTTTTCCAAGCCTATACTTTTTCTTCAGATTTAGTTAGAGCTGTATTCATGCACTATTCTACTTCGCCAAGCATAAATCTAATTTCTTCTCAGTAAAATTTGGCGACCTTTGATTAAAATTTTTTAAATTGTTTGCCTTTTTGATTGTGCAAAGAATTGATAGCCTGCTTCATTCAAAACAGCTGTTTTTCGGCATTTATTCTAGTGCTGCCAGAATATTATTTTTTAAAGTACACATACGGTATGGTTCACTAATTTACTCCTGTTGAGTTTAAACCACATATAAATTTGAGTTTAGTTTAACTAAACAAGCGTTTAAACTTTCATTGATTTGTTAGTCCTTAGTCTGTTAAACTGGATACAAGTTCCTGGCAAGGCATCGAACAGCTTGTGCTCTCCGAAAAATCTATTTCCGGCAGGATGTCAGATCTGAGAGTTTGTGCACCCTGCGTTGCATAAATAACAACAAGATTCTCCAGTACTTGTTGCAACTTAAACACATTCTCAGCAGCAGGTGTTTAAGTAAGCTTATGCTTAAGGACAAAGAACTGATTAGTTTTCTGAATATGATCCCGACACCAACTTAGGTTTGGTTTACTTACTTACTTTCATATAACAAAAAGATTGCATTGCCTTTGAAATAAATTCAGCTGGAGGGTTATTATGTAATCCGAATCGAAGTGAAATGATTTCAAATTTAAATGCTAATATGTAACAACATATAAATTCGAAATTTTCTTTTCGAAATGAAATACTATTATCATTTAGAAGTGCTAATTGTTTGGCTTGCCGTTTCAAGATTCATTGGCACTAAAAATTTAGTTGAAAATTAGGACTACCTGAAGGAAACCGGTAATAAAAAAGTCCTAAGTTATCATTCATGAGCAAAATGCTCTAATGTAAAAATAATGACGCTTACCGGGAATAAAAGGCGAACAGATTCTGCACGTAAAAGTTTTTATGCAAATTTTCACGAGGACTAGTTCGCCTTTTTCCTCAATAAGGGAATTTAAGTCAACTTTCAAATAGTTTTGTTTTTAAACAAGAAAGACAAAGTTTCATATTTCTTAATACATATTTGTTTGTTATATATTTGAAAAATAATCTCTTACAAAATAGATTTGTTATAAAAAGTGATTTACAAAGTATTGTGAGAAAACAAAATCCATTAATTATCCACTTATTTCTTTAATTAGATTGTACCGAATTTGGTGCGCATCTTGAAGAATCTTATTTTGGGCGGATACTCGCCGGAGCATGATGTCAGCGGCGTAAGTGATCCATTTTTACAAGTAAAAATTTTGCGACTGTTGCGTATTTTGGGTCACAATGATACGGACGCTTCGGAAGCTATGAACGACATTTTGGCGCAGGTAGCTACCAATACAGAGACAAGTAAAAACGTGGGCAATACCATACTATATGAAACGGTCTTGTCTATAATGGATATAAGGTAAGTTCTTACATTTAAATGACTAAAATTATGATTTGGTAAATTAGTTTTGAGTTGTCAGTACTCGTATCGGCAACGGTTATTTGTACAAGTACATACCGTTATTGAAATGGAGTTACCGGTATAACAGTTTAATTTATGAAAGAAAAACAACATGCATTTTTAAAAATTTGTTATAACTTCGTGAAGTTATGTACTTATGACATTCAAAATTTCTAAAAGCTAAAATATTTGTAAGTTAAAAAAATATTAATATAACATGTTCTAAAAAAACTTTAAATTAAAACAATACTAAAAAATTTATTAACATTCGGATAAATTAGGTTTCTGGTAAAGAATTATCAACAGTCATGCCATAACATTCAAAACAGCTGTTCGAACCAAACTTATGGGCAACACTGTATTTGATTATAGGTGGCTTTGCCAAAACGTCATCGCCATAATCGTAACAATTTTGTTTTTCTCCGTAAAGCCTACTACTACTCTGCTCGAAGTTGTCAAAAATTTTGAGCAAACATTTGAAAAATTTTGTTGCCGATAAAGAATAAACAAGTGCCAATTATTACTGTCGTCTTAATTTGACGTCAACGACGCCATTCGCATTAGGGGGGAATATTTTTCGCACGATGTAAATGCCAGTCACATTATTTCGCAGATGACAAGACAATGTTGCCAGATACATAAATCTTTTACGAGTAGAATAGAGTACAACTTTTGTAAAATTATTTCATAAATATGTCATGTAAACTTTTTTATATGAATTATCGGCCCTGTTCTGTAAACCGATAGATTTGAAATTGCACGATTTTAGAAAACCAATTCCGACAGTAGAAATATTGTTTTTAGATTTATTTAAATATTTTTATTATATACATACATGTATTCTCAAATATATCTGAAAAAAAAATGATCGTGTATGATTTTAAACGCGTCTGCAGGACCATTATTAATTTTTTGAAAACGAGAAATTTACTTGAATTCGGTTTAGAGAACAAGGGCGTATATCAAAATTTAGCGTGCAATTTTGAACAGTACCAGACTTAACCATAAGCAGCTGTTTGCTGATTAGACATATTTGTTTTTTTTTTGTGCTTTTATTTTTTTCATTTGCTGAATTTTTGGGTTAGTTTTGAATTTATATATTTGTTTTTTTACTTATTTTAGTTTATTTATTTTTATTAAAATTATTTATTTTAAGCCTTGTTAATAAAATGAATGACGAACACTTGTGGAAGTTGTGCGCTTTTGAGTTGAATAAAGAAATGAAAATGTAAATTAAAACAGCTGTTTATGGTTATGACAGTACTAATACGATTTAAAGGTTCAAGTAGAAAAATTTAAGTGGGATATACAACGTACATTTTTGCATAAAAAATAATATGGTCTACACATCGTTAATTTTTCAAACAAAAAAATTAAATGGGCTATAAATCATAAATTTTTTATATAAAAATATTAAATGGGCTATACATCGTGTGCATTTTTTATACAAAAATATTAAATGGGCTATACAAACATACATACATCGTACATTTTTTATATAGAACTATTTAATGGGCCATGCATCATTAATTTTTTGTAAAAAAATTTAAATGGGTTTTACATAAATGGTTTATTTTTTATATAGAAAATTTAAATGGGCTATACATCGTCTATTTTTCATATTGAAAAATTAAATGGGCTTATAAATGACCCAATTTTCATTAAAAAAATATTAAATACTTGAACTTCTAAATCTGATAAAACACATATTTTGAAAGACTTTAATTTTTTTCGTTACGCAAAGGTTAAAATTTGTATAATAAAAATATTGATGTGACTGTAGACTTGTGATATTTAGTTAATTTCAGCCACCGCCCATTTAAGTTCATTATTTATAAGTGAACTACTTGGGTACACATTAATTGTCAAAATACGTTAATTTAGTTTAATCGCTTTTTATTTGGTTCAAAGATTTGACATCTCGATGTGTTGACAGTATTAACAAACTTTACGAAAATAAAAAATTAATTGCGTTATTTATAAAAATTTACTTTGCTGTATAAAGGGTTTATAAAACAAATTTTGTATGGAAATCTGTGTTGAAAATCGTGAAGGATATATCACAACTTCTCTTTTAATTGGTCTCTCCGGTTCTATTAGAAGAATTATTGATAAGGACGACGTAGCTGTCTTACTTTCCTTAGACCTTTCAAAGGCTTTTGACAAGGTTGGTCATGCTGTTTTAATAAACAAACTTTGCACATATTTTGATTTCTCTTTATCCGCTTGTAGATTATTATATTCTTACCTATCAGGTCGTTCACAATATGTTCAATGCAGTAACCTTAACTCGAGGTGTCTACCAGTCACTAGTGGTGTACCGCAGAGCTCTGTTATTGGCCCCTTACTACTATTTATGATATATATGAATAATTTCTTTGCTTTACTTGACGGCTTCGAATGTGAAGCCTTCGTTTTTGCCGATGATATACAACTATTATTTAAGGGTCATACGCAGCTTATAGATGTTTTCGAATATGATATTAACACCTTAATGTCCAATGTTTCATGGTGGATGAGTAACAGCAAACTTAGTATTAATTCTTCTAAGACGAAAGCGATGATTTTTAAAACATCTAGTGCTACGATTAACCTGTCTATCATGATCAATGGCCAACCCATTGATTTTGTCGATCGTATGAAATGTCTTGGTGTTTTACTAGACAACACTCTTAGTTTCGGACACCATAATAATGGCCTATTTTCTAAAATAAACTTCACCTTAAGAAGACTTTATGCAATGAATTTATACCTGCCCTTACATATTAGCGCTGAAAATTTAAATAGGTGTGCCTTACTCTTTAACAGAATAATACGCTTTATATACCAACTACAAATTAACGATCATGTTTCTATGCATGTTAATGATTTTTTGGGCTGTAGTTTTAAAAACTGGATACAGATTAGATCACTACTTTTCTTTTATAATGTCATGCTCACAGACTGTCCAGACTATCTCCGTAGACATTTTACGTTTTTCCAAAGTGATAGAAACCCATAGCTTCTATTCCCCATTCGAAATCGTCTTATTTATGAAAGATCATTTACTGTACGAGTCGCCAAAATGTTGGAATTCACTGCCACGATCCTTGAGAGCATTCCATCTTACTCGTAATTCATTTAAAGGTAAGCTTGTTGAACATTTCTCACAATTGAACTGATCTAGATTCTGAATACATATAGTTAACTTCATGCGCAATATATCTTCCAATTTATAAGTAATATTCTCATCTAATAATTTTATAACTACATACTATTTTTTTCATGAATATTGTGTCTAGTTTATTTGTTACCTACATGTTTAATTATTATGCTATTCTTGTAGTCCATCAACTATATATGGCCCTATGGGCTCGGTTGGTTATTGTTATTGTTAAATCAAAAGTATTTTTTTTTAATAAGTTAGTAACGTATTCAAGTGTTTACTTGTGTTTTTCTTGCTCATTGTATTTGTGGAATTAGCAGAGTAGAGCAGAGAGGTGTCTTAGAACACCCGGTTAGATGTATGATGCTTACCTATATAAAACAAATTTCATGTTTCAAATAACAATGCAATAAAATTGTATTATGTGATGATGTCAAATTCGCTGTAAATATTCAAAACTTTTCTATTTATTTCCCATTATTTTCTTTTCTAACTGCCAACTACTGGGCTAATAGCCTTTCGTATTCGTTATCTTGTTTGTGCTCATGAGCAAAAACAATACAAAAACAGCTTAACTTGAATGCACCAAGTCAAAAGTACTTGTGTGGCAACACTCTATTCTTGAATAGCTGTTGTTGTTATTTACATTTGCATTTATTTTCTTTACACACTTCTTACAACTATGATTTCGAGCTGGAAAAAGTCAACCAATGTATACTATGGTAAAGTAAGAAAATGTAAAACATGTTGGTTGATTATTGAGTTCTTGTTTCAACTTTGTTATTTGTTGAGCTTCTCATTTGTTTAAATTAATGTTTAACATAATAACTCTAGTTGTTCTAAGAACATTTTTGGGTAATCGTTCCCTGATGATCTGCATTAGCAACTGTCGCAGAGAAATTATGGGATCGTTTAGCTGTCCCTTTTAGTTACATGGTAATACAACTCTGTTTTGTAGTACTTCTTTTTGCATCATTGAATTTTAAAACTTTGCCTTCTTAACGATGGCATTTTTGTAAAGACAAAAGTAAAGAAAGAAAAAATTTAATTAATAAACTATTTATTCAACAGCAACAGTGAAAAGCGCATAGGATCCAGCTAAGTCCCTAAGGGCGACTTTTTGAGTTCAAGATTAGAGATTAAATTAACCTTAATCTTCATTTTCAATTTTTGGGTAGTCGATTATATGGGCTTACTTGCTAGTTTTAGCGGCCAATCGTGGTGGTTTAATCTTACTTTAGTATTGACAACAAGCACTTGTAAAACATATAACTTTTTGTAAAAATTATATGCTAAAATAATTTAAAAACACTTAAATAAGTATATATATTTTATATTATACATATATATATATATATATATATTTCCTTTAACACGCGCAATATTTTACTTGTAAATAATAAAATATGACAGTTTCTTCTTCTTCCCACAAAAAATCAAAGTGTGTTGATAACATGTTTGACTTTTGCACAGAAAATGTGGCCACTATTTTGTTCCTCAGTATGGTAATACTACACATAAAAAGAAGTTTAAACTACCACTCAAAAACATCAAACTCAATTATGCGAGATTAAGTTAATTTTCGGATTAGATAATTAGAGAAATAAACTAATCTTAATCCCGAACCCTAAAAGTCGCCCTAAATAATCAATTGTAATGTATTTTTAGAAAAAAATATTTTACTGAATAAGTAAAATAATAATTTGGCATTATTAGTGCGTTAACAAATGTGAAACTTACACTTAAATTATAATAATTCCCATAAAAAAACACTAAATACAAAAACAAGTTGAGCAATCGTTTTCATTGTTTTTTTCACCCACTTTAAAGAACGAAACAAAACAAAATCAAACGAAACAAAATTCGTTTATTTTCGAACTCTACTTTTAAGTACAAAGAAATCAAAACATAAATAAATTTATAACTGTAATAGTGTCTGATTATTTTTGCTACGAAAATCAAGTCCTAGCTCCTGTATCGCGCCATAAAGATCATAACTCATGAACTACAGAAGACTAAGTTGAATGACATTTGAATAGCATTATATATTTTGTATAACTTATCCTGTGATGATAATTTATTTTTATTATTATTATTATCTCTTTCATGCATAGATCTGAAGGGGGTCTTCGTGTTTTGGCTGTTAATATTTTAGGACGCTTCCTTTTAAATTCTGATAAAAATATACGTTATGTGGCTTTAAATACTTTACTGCGTACAGTACATGCTGATACATCGGCTGTTCAGAGACACCGTACTACAATTTTAGAGTGCCTAAAGGATCCGGACGTTTCGATACGAAAACGTGCTATGGAATTGTCATTCGCTTTAATTAATGCCCAAAATATACGCACTATGACAAAAGAATTGTTGTTATTTTTGGAAAAATCCGATCCAGAATTCAAAGCTCAATGCAGTTCGGGTATGATTTTGGCAGCGGAACGTTATTCGCCCAATACGAGGTGGCATTTAGATACTCAATTAAGTGTTTTAATAGCGGTAAATATTTCAATTTTAACTTTATTACTGTTTTCGGTTGAAATTAAAATTTTATTCTATTACTTAGGCTGGTAATTATGTGCGTGATGATGTGGTATCATCCACAATTCAACTTGTATCTAGCAGTCCAGCTTTAGAACAAACCTATATAACCAATCGTTTTTGGGAATCCTTACAAGTAGCCAATCACTGCGAAGACAAGCAGCCGTTATTACAAGTTGCTGTTTGGGCTATTGGTGAATATGGTGATATGTTTATGTATGCTTCAAATGATGATGGTTCGTTAGTGGAGTATAAATTTTTACTTTTCAATGAATTTAAAATAATGATGAAACCTTTTTATTTAATTAGAATTTGAACGTCCTTCGGAGAGTGATTTAATTGCAATGTTTCATAAGTTTTTGACATCTGCTCAAGTTTCAATAACTAGCAAGCAATATGCGTTAGTGTCTTTAGCCAAGCTAAGCACTAGACTCCAAAGCTGTGTCGAGTAAGAATGTTTCTGAAATACATATAAATATGTGCCCTTAATTATGACAGTGGTCTAAAGCAATATTCAGACGCTGACAACCGTCTGTATATTGCTTTAGACCACTAACAATATTGCCAGTAAAATGTGCTCAAAATTTCTTACAACCGTGTGGACTGACAAATTTTGTCAGACGTCGTTGCCAGAAAAATCATTGTCAGTCCATTGCAAGACTAGCAGCTGACAACAAATTGTCAGACATCTTACAATCGTGTGAACACATTGCAAAATTATTGCCAGATATTTGTCAGACATTTTAATATTGTCAGATGTTCGAAGTTTATGCATTCGACCATGGCGTCATTGTAAGAGAATTATTTCTATTGGCAACACTGCACACGCAAGATTTTAAAGAAAAAATTTATAATAAACTCTATGCACACAAAATCATTGCAATTGATTCTTTATGGTCCATAATAATACCCCTTTTAGACACGGAAAGTTTACTTTGCAAAGTCTTAATTCATCTGGGAGAAAGACAGAAAGAGATAGTATCCCTCACTCTGTCTTTCACACATCTGAATTCTGACTTTGCAAAGTCATACTTTCACTTTTTACATTTAACACAAACACAAACGATTGATATTTAACAATTTCTAACAAATGCTTTGAGTCTGGCAACGCGTAACAACAGATCTGACAATTTGTTCATATGACAACCGTGTGAACTGACCATTTTTCGACTGACGATTTTGTCAGATGAATTTTTTGCTATAAAACCGTCTGGCAATAAATTGTAAGATTTTCTTACAACCGTGTGCACTGAAAAGGAATATTGTACTGGCAATTTTCGATTGCCAGTACATTGTCAGCACATTGCCAGATCTGACAAGATTGTGAGATCTGACAATCGTCTGTACATAGCCTAAGTCATATGAATTTTTTATTTCGAAATATTAAATAAATATTTAAAAAATCCAATAAATCTGTGGCAAAAAGGAAAACGTGCTTAAGTCGAGATAAGCTGATTTTGAGATAATACTACCTCCGTTATCTGCATATTCGAAAGTACGCCTGGTCAAAATCTTAATTAGTTTGTGTGATTTTTTAAGAAGTTATAGCACTATAACTTGCGATTTATCTTTAGATTTCTAATCTCATTTGGAAGAATAGCTTAATTAAGGTTATACTTTTGTATACTTCAACTTAAATGTGTTACTTATAGTGTGTAGAACGATGTTTGCTTAAAAAAATAAAGGTTAAAGAGAATTTCACAATTTAAATGTAAAAGCAATAAATTTCTCAAAATCGGCTTGAAAGCTTAAAAGTGCTCTCCTGCAAAACAGTCAAATATGACAAGCACTTTTTTCTTATTGCCACATAAATACGGGTATTAGTTAAATTTATATTAATAGAGAGTATTACAACTCTAAATTAAATTATTGCATAATATAAAAATATTTTTTGATTCAATTGTAATCTACTAATTATCTCGACCAAAAAAAAAAATATATATGACAGACCACATTCACACTTAAGGGCACATACATATATGCTTGTAATTACATACAGTGCCCTTTTTGTAATATTTTGTAATACTTTTATAGAGAAGTTCAAGCTCTGATTACCTCTTTCGGAAGCCATTTAAATGTTGATTTACAACAGAGAGGTGTAGAGTTTTCTCAACTTTTTGGCACTTGCAAACATTTACGTCCAGCCCTTTTGGAAAAGATGCCGGCTATGCAAGTCAGCCGTATGTCCTCACAGAATGGCGAAAGCAGCGGCTCATACGACGACAATAGTCCCGATCTTATCGAAAATGGTTTAGCTGATGAACAAGTTAACACAGAAAGCAATATGAATACAATGAGTGATAATACAGTAAGTGAAATTGAAATGACATTAACTTCTCGCTCAGATGACCGTATTGTTTTTATCTATCTTGCAGAATATTCTCTTAGATCTTTTGGGAGGATCTGATTTAACAACAACACCAGATTTGTCGGTGCAGAAGAAAAATACGCTCAATGCTAATAACGATACAACAGCTAATAATCAAGACTTTCTAGATTTACTGGGCTTGGACATGTCTTCAGCTAACCAGTCATCAAATGCTATCACAACTACAAATGCTACCTCCCATGCACTCAATTCAAATATGAACGTTTTAGTGGGTACCGGCATTGGGAGCAGTATGGTTGGGGGTTTAGGTGATTTAAATAGTATTTTGTCAAACACATCAGCCACTCTAACCACGAATGGCAATGATTTATCAACAATTATGGCTGCCGCTAGTATAACTTCAACGCCAATGGAGTTAACACAGCAAAATTCTCTAATTAATGATAATTTAGCTACAACAACAGCATCAAATAATGTCAATGTGGTTAGTATTTAAATTAGAATAAAGCTACTAATAATAATGATAATTATAATTAAATTTTTAGCCTGAAGGACCCAAATTGACAGCTTTAAATAAAAATGGTGTTTTGGTTCAATTAGTGCCAGTCAAAGCGAACGATTCTATGCAGATTTATATGACAACTACAAATAGTTCAACATCAACATTGGAACAATATCTATTTCAGGTAATTTTATTATTACAAAAAGATATCATTTGAAGAATATAATATGAATATGATGGATCGAATATATTCATTGAACATGGCTCTTATACTTTTGGTCCTTGTATATCACTCCTTCCAAAACACTATTCATAATGATGTTATACTCAAGCATCCGAACAACAGCGCTAGTTTAGCACCTAGGTAGGCTGTAGGAGTAGCAGTCTCCTGTCTTCCGCGTCCGCGGGGAGATAGGGTGGTATATAATCAGCGACCCTCTTAATACAATGGACACATATAAAGTTACTTGAACACAGAAACTACACCATGGTAGCCTTCATAGACATTGACATTGTTTTTAATAATATTGATCCGACGGCAGTCATTCTTCGAGAGCTGGGGGCTGACGGAGAGACTTATAAGCTCCTTGAAAATACGCTTTAATGCTCAGTTAGCCGACTGTAATGGAATGTAACTGCAACGGTAGGAAACAGCTGATCGATATTGTTATGTGGAAAGTAATGAAAATGGTTATAGAAATTTAACCGGAATGTAAGAATAGGTACATTAATTTTCATATAACAATATCGATTAACTGCTTCCTACCGTTGCAGTTACATTCCATTAAAGTCGGCTAACTGAGCCACTTCCAGCATAGGAATGGCCAACCACCACTGTTGTGGAATGTAACTGTCAACATTCTGCAAAAACAAAAAACTGAAATCCATGAATATTAAAACCGTTGCATATGTAGATGATGTGACAAAGATTGGAAACGGCACTAAATAAGCTTAGCGCTTACTGCTTTAAGCCGGGATCCCACTATCGGCACAATGTACCGATTTTCGTCGGCTCACTGCAATAAAGTCATGTGTAATAAACCAAAATAGCCTTATTTCTTAATTAATTGCAGGATAAGTCTATATGGCTTTATTACCAATGCAGTGTGATGCAATTATGTTCTTATATTTCAATTAGTTGAAAAATAAGTCCAACTTAGCTTATTACTTATGTCTTTATTTCAGTGATCCGACGAAAATTGGTTCATTGTGCCTTAGGAGCGGCCTCAGTGTCAACCCGGCCAAACAGAACTAATAATCTTTACCCGGAGATACAAAGTCCATCACTTCAATCAGCCAAAACTAAACGGCATTACCTTAATCTCGTCGGATAGTGCCAAATATCTGGGTAAAAGCCCCTACGCCAATTTACGTCTGTAGAAACGCAATCGGCTCTACTTGGGAAATAAGCCCTAATAAAACAACGAATAGCAATATATATAAAATCAGTGAAGTGCGACTTTGACCCGCGCACGAAGGGTTCTGTACTGACAATACGGACTTTAGTCTATATGTATAGTATAGTTTTGGCATTGTTTTTCTTTTTGGCGTTTTTTGCGTTTCTTCGGTTTTGTCGATTTTGGTTTTGGCGTTTTTTTCATTTTGGCAAATTTTTTTCATATTGACGATTTTTTAGGTTTGGCGATTTTTCGGTTTGGGCGTTTTTTTTTTATTTTGGCGATTTTTTTATTTTTGAATTTTTTTTTCGTTTTGACGATTTTTTTCGGTTTTTGCCACTTTTTTTTCATTTTGCCGACTGTTTTTATTTTGCGATATTTTTAATTTAACGATTTTTTTATCTAGGCGATTTTTTATTTTTGTCGATATGTTGGTTTTTGGCGTTTTTTCTTTTTGCCGATTTTTTTAAAGTTTTTTAGTTTTATTTATTTTTTAGTTGTGTCAAGTTTTTCGTTTTGACGATTTTTTTCGGTTTTTGGCCTTTTATTTTGAAGATTTTTTTAATTTTGGAAGATTTTTTTCGTTTTGGCGATTTTTTTAAATTTTTTTGTCGATTCTTTAATTTTGAGATTTTACTTTTACCGTTTTTGAATATTTCAAGAGTTTGTCTCTGACGGTTTCCAAGATACAGCAAGTTGTCAATATTACGTAGTCAAAATTACATTAAAAAAAAAGCTAATTCCAAAAAATTCAGGTAAAAGCCCCTACGCCAATTTACGTCTGTAGAAACGCAATCGGCTCTACTTGGGAAATAAGCCCTAATAAAACAACGAATAGCAATATATATAAAATCAGTGAAGTGCGACTTTGACCCGCGCACGAAGGGTTCTGTACTGACAATACGGACTTTAGTCTATATGTATAGTATAGTTTTGGCATTGTTTTGCTTTTTGGCGTTTTTTGCGTTTCTTCGGTTTTGTCGATTTTGGTTTTGGCGTTTTTTTCATTTTGGCAAATTTTTTTCATATTGACGATTTTTTAGGTTTGGCGATTTTTCGGTTTTGGGCGTTTTTTTTTATTTTGGCGATTTTTTTATTTTTGAATTTCTTTTCGTTTTGACGATTTTTTTCGGTTTTTGCCACTTTTTTTTCATTTTGCCGACTGTTTTTATTTTGCGATATTTTTAATTTAACGATTTTTTTATCTAGGCGATTTTTTTATTTTTGTCGATATGTTGGTTTTTGGCGTTTTTTCTTTTTGCCGATTTTTTTAAAGTTTTTTAGTTTTATTTATTTTTTAGTTGTGTCAAGTTTTTCGTTTTGACGATTTTTTTCGGTTTTTGGCCTTTTATTTTGAAGATTTTTTTAATTTTGGAAGATTTTTTTCGTTTTGGCGATTTTTTTAAATTTTTTTGTCGATTCTTTAATTTTGAGATTTTACTTTTACCGTTTTTGAATATTTCAAGAGTTTGTCTCTGACGGTTTCCAAGATACAGCAAGTTGTCAATATTACGTAGTCAAAATTACATTAAAAAAAAGCTAATTCCAAAAACGTATATATTAAATTCCCCCAAGTTCCCGTTGAATATATCCGGGATTTATAAAAAAAAATTATTCCCTGGAATTCCCGGGATTTTTTCCCGCGTAGAAACTCTAATGTACATATGTGACACGAAAATAGAAAGGGACCTAAGGGTAAAAACCAGTTTTGTTCAGGAGAGCCATTTTAAAGATTTAAATACGCGTATATTTGGTGTACCATCACTTCATAAAATGCGCATATCTCTGGGAGGGAACACTTTTGGGGCATGGGATCGGTCTCATTCGATGCTCAGATGTTGTCCACATCAAAAAAAATTGAAAATTAATTTTTTTACCCTTAGGTCCCTTTCTCTACGCGCTGTCACATATAAGGATATGTACTTGAAATTTGTTAACATAGTGTATTTTTATTCAGACTACAACACTTAACACTAAAATTAAAAAAATCTAAATTAAAGGGTCTTCTATCAGTTAATGTAATTTTGAGAACTTTTTGTATCTTGGAAACCGCAAGAGTCAAACTCTTGAAATTTTCAAAAACAATAAATTAAAAAATCGCAAAATTATAAAATCGCCAAACCGAAAAAATATCGCCAAAAATCGAAAAAAATCGCCAAAACGAAAAATTGCCATATTAATAAAAATTTCGAAAACTAAAATAAATAACCAAAATCCAAAAAATAGCCAAAATGAAAAAATATCATTGAAATGAAAAAAAACCGTCACAAACCGAAAAAAATCGCCAAAACAAGAAAAAACGCCAAAACTAAAAACTTCAAATTAAAAAAAAGCTCAAAACCGAAAAAATTTCAAAAAAAAAAGCCAAAACTATATCGGTATAAGCAAAAATTGGCATGAAGTTAGCATAAGTGGCAAAATTGAACATGATCTAAAATAGTTTTGCCATGAAACTTCACATTAAAAATCATTCTAGGACTTAGAGGTGGATTAAGATTAGATAATGCGACCATTTTTAATGTCAAATTGTGTGGAGGTACTCGTTAACACCTAATTCAATTTCGTCACTAATGCTAACTTCATGCCAATTTTTACTTATACATAAAGCCGTATGTATGTACATATGTTATATAGGCTAAAGTTCGTATAGTATTACATACATATCTAGTGTCCGTATGGAACCCTTCGTGTGCGAGTCAAAGTTGTACTTTAATGAATTTATTCTACTTTGGATTTGTTGTTACGCAGTATTTTTTGTAAATAAACCATAATATGTATGTATATATAACTTTATTAAAAAATCGCTTAGAAATTGACAGTTACATATTTAATATGTTACCTTAAAAAAGGCATTCGGGCATGTTCTGGCACTCGCAAATCGCTTAATATTTGCGATTGTGACTTGAACTCGCAAGAGAGGTGTTCTGCAACTCGCAATCGCAAGACTTTTGGCGAGATCAAATCACAAGAGTATACTGAAGTGAACTGACGAATTTAGCACAAAACATAACTTTAAAGAAACACTAAAATGGTTAATTAATGAAATTTAATATGTTTTCGTTCCATTTTAGCCAAAAATATTAATAGTTTCGCAAAATTTTTATTATAAAATTGAAATTTATAAAATGTTCTTTTATTTTGTTAATTTTGTCTTCGCATTGTTTACTTATACACTGACGATTTCAACACACAGCTGACCTAAATCAATATGGCAAGTCACAAGCAAAACGCATGAGTTACAGAACATGTAGAAACAAGTTTGGCGATTTGCAACTCGCATGCGATTTGAAAACGTTGCGAGTGTCAGAACATAACTGATTATGTGTTTCGTGTACTATTCAGGCTTATTATGAACAGCAACGTTGTGGTTGATAAGAAAAATTTTTACAACAAAGTTGATAAATCGGTATTACGTAATGTTTGCGGTTGAAAAAAGGTATCAGCCATCAACTACAAAATCACTATTGTGAATAACTATCAACGGAAATTTATTCTCTTTTTTTCAACTACAAAATAGTAGGAGAAAAATATTCAATAGAAATGTATGTAAGTAGTAAATAAATAGAAATATATAAATAAATATCGTTAAAAATAAACAAAATAATAGCGGTATTCACGGTTGGGTATTGTAGATTTTTTACATATTGTAGCTTTGATAAATCGTGGTCAATTTAAAACACGGCAAAAAAAATGCATAAATTTTTAATTAGCTAGGCATAGCTAACCATCTACTATACTAAAAACTGAAGTAGATGTTGTAGTTGAATTTATTTACCAGAGTTTGTACAAAAGAAGAACAAGCTACATACATACAAATCCTCTCAGAGAGTGTCTTTGAATTGAACAATAAACGTTTTTTACAATACAGAAGCAAAAATCGCTCACGCTTGCTCGTTTAAAATCGTAGTATATTCAAAAGGGTTTTTTATTTTTAATACGAACAGTGAATTCCGCTAATATATTTTATGCACAGGGCGCGTATTATGAGCAATAAAAAGCAAATTGCAAGGCTTGTAAGCTTGATGGAAGCAAACTCCAATATCGCAAAGGGATTCTGCTCAAAAGTGGTTGCTGAAAAAAAAAATGGGAGAAATATACCACGGATTTAAATAGTTTAGGTCCACCTGTGAGAAAAAGCAAAAAATATTTTCATTGAACTAATTTTGAAAATAAAATTTTTCTACTAATTTTTATTTTTGTAATTTGTCAACTGTTTTATTTTTCCCTTCAAATGCATATTCATAAATGCGAATACCTACTTAATAATTCACAACTTTATCAACTGGTTTTCGTAATAACTATTTCAACCATAGTTGACAAATTTTTTCACTTTGATGGTTGCTGTTCGTAATAAGCCTTTCTTGGCATTTAAGCTTCCAGAATGATGAAAGTTCAATTTGGCAAACATAGATCAACACATATTACAAAATTGGTACAACAGTGTTCCCCAAATTTTTTTCCTTGAGAGCCACAAAGCAGGCTAAAAAGGCATTTAAAGAATCACAATTGTGACTTTCTTCCATCCATAGACAAGACGACATAATTGTCGAACAAAATTAGGGCATTAATTAACTTGTACTTTTTTATTTTCAGGCGGCAGTTCCTAAAAGTTTTAGTTTGCAAATGCTGTCACCATCTGGTTCACTTTTACCACCTGGTGGTGTTATAACACAAGAAATGCATGTTGTCAGTACATCAAATGTAAGTTTAAATTAAACCACTAAAATTTGCTTTAAACAATATACATATACAATTGCTATTTTTATATACATACATATTTGTTTAGGCTACACTGCGCATGCGCATACGCATATCATATATTATTGATGGTGTTAATGTACTGGAACAGTCAGAAGTAAGCGGTTTTCCTGATACATCTCCAGAATAGGAATAAGTATAATCTAGAGAAGAAGAAAAAGCAAACAAACAACAGTATCAAAACAAGAAGCAACATAAAATCTATATAAAGGCAAACAACAACAATACATACATAAATATAGTGATGCAGAAATAATTAAGTCGTAAAATAACACAGAACATACATACATACTATACATAATTAGAAAAAAATCAAACCAAGCATTAATTTCAGCAGGTAATTTATTTAATTTAAATTTTTAAATGAAATAAATAACATTTGCGAAATTTTCTAAACAAAAGCAAAAAACACAAACTTACTCCCTCCCTTCTTGCGATATAGAAATGAAAAATATAAACAATTATTTTATTTTTTTGGAAAATAATGTCTGAATAGAATTTCTTTTTGGATAGAAAAACAAAATATAAAATAAATAATACATGCATACATACATATACATATATATTTTTTGTAATATACAACATAATTACACGTAATAAGGGACTACTTTTTCTATTAAATGATAAACTTTTAAAAAGTAAATTCAAAAATCGTTCAACAATCACTTGTCGTATTCTATACATACATATACTCTTATTTCCCGGGCTCCCTCTTACACAAACCGTTTTTTTCACACACATACATACATATACATACATGTTTATGTTCAGTAATAAAGACGACAACATCTATGTGACTAATCTACTTACATACATACATACATACTTATATATTAAAAGAGACAACAAAACAAAAAACAAAAACAAATGTATACTAAGGCATATGTTAAATTTGTAATTTGTAATATATTAAAAACTAACAAACAATAAATATAATATAAATAATAATAAATGATAAAAAAATGACACATATGTATGTAGTATACATACATACATGTATTAAAATAAATAAACTATAAATAGTAGTCAAAGATTATAAGCGCTTGAAATCGGTTGAATCAAACAGACAGAAATCCTTACTTAAGTCCATTTCGAAAAGTCCATTTTCTACATTTACATACTCGTACATAATTTTAAAGTCACAATTGATTTGCTTTTAGTTGATAAATTTAATAAAACAAAAAGGCATTTGAACAAAAAATATTTAGACGAATTGTACATATGTATGTTACATTTGCTCAATTCACAAGCCTTGTTGTTGTATCTTTTAAAGTTGTATTTGAAAAGATAATTTTAAATAAAATTTCTCAAAACAAAAACAACAAGTTATTTGTAAAATACATACTCGTATTTTTGTTTTCAGAAATTTTATTTGAAATTGTAGGCTTGTTCATTTACTGAAAATTATTACGAATTTGTAACAATTATTACTTGAAAGTGATCATTAACTTAAAAATTTTGCAAGGAGAGAGCGTCAAAAGAGAGAAAAAAATTAAGAGACAAACAAATTCCTAAAAATTATTGGTAGTAAAATTTTTAATTGCAAGAATTATCCAACCACCTGTTATGTGTTTTGTTGTGAAGTAAATTTTTTAAAAAATATTTGAAAAAGGAAAACTGAAAAAATGGGTATTTTTTTGCTATAAAACATGTATACTTATGAAAAAAGAAAGCATGTTTTCTTAATTTATTGTTTCTCTTCCATTAAGCCACATAAATTAAATTTTAATGTCAAAAAATATAGTTTGTTTCTCATGTGTGATCAGAGTTGGAAAGTCAAATTCCCTTATTTGTTAATGGAATAAAATTAAAAAAGTATGAAAAATGCATAAAAATGGTAAATATACATGAAACTGTGTAAAAAATTTCATATTAAATATCAATTTCTTAAAATATTATCAAACAAAATACATCAGAAAAAGTACAATTGTATCATGATTTCCATCCATGGTTCTGATGTGAATAAAATTTTCTTGCAAGTTTTTCATTTACTTTTTCATATTTAGGAGAGTAATTTTGTAAATTTCTGTCTTACTCTCTCGTTGCTAGTTTCTGCTGGGAAAGTAAATGAACAGACATTGTCTTTTCGCCGAAAGGGTTTTTTCTAAGAAAATCGAATTTTATACACCTCCATGATAAGTGTAACAGATAAAAGAGATTTTTGAGAAGATAATTCAAAATGAAATTAAATTAAAATTCAAAATGGCGCACCACTATTCCTTATGATATGCGAATCAAAAGAAAGTGTTTTCTTTTGTGGATAAGGCTGTAAATAATTTATTGAAAAAATTAAATAAGCAGTTTCTTCAAATTATTCAAAAATTCAAGAATTCCGAGTAAAGCTCGGTCACTAAAACTTAAATACATATACATACAATACTGGGCATATAGAATATAATAGAATTGGAGAAGATTTATGGCTCGATTATGCAGGGCAACCCAACTTTGGTTGCGTTGCTAGTTGCCGAAGTGGTATTACGGATGGCAACTGGCAACTTATAGCTGGTAATTTCAGTTGCCATATTGGCAACAAAAGCAGAAAATTGCAAAAATTAAAAAATAATTGCGATATTATTTTTATTTTTGAATTTCTCCTATACCCAGAAAAAAAAGTGATGAAAAAAAGTAGAAAAAGCACAAACTACGAGCAAAAAGTAGTGAATTTTGCATTATAGTGTCATTGGAGCGAAGTGGTTTGTTTTTGCCAACCCGTGAGCGCATAAGATTTACTTTTTATTTGCTATAAAAACTCTAAAATAATGTGTGATTTTTTATTGGTGAAGTAACTCCAATATATTTTACATTTAGGATGTGGTTATTAACCACTTTTCCAAAGCACTTAAATAAATTTTTTAGGAAGTGGTGCTCACTTGTTTTTACCCACTTGGAACGCCATTTATTTCCTAAAAGTATTCTACTAATTAAAATAATTATCTCACAAGAAATAAGAAGGGAAACCTATTATATTTTCTGTTCGTTTTTGAAGTTAACCAATTTATACTTTTAAGCATTTAAATCAATCAGTCAATTTTATTAGCTTACGGGCTTGCTGGAGTTTGGAGTGGTTCGTATCAGTAGTTGTGGGGCTTTTCTACTTTTTTTCATCACTTCTTTATTGGGTTTTTATTTTAGAGGATAATAATAGTAAAATAGGTGATTTATCATTGCTTTAGATATGTTATCAAAAATAACTTCTTTAAACCAGAATAAAATGAATAGCATATTTTGGAAGTAATTAAGAAGTGCTATCTAAAGAAGTGGTCATTTTATTTTTTGCTGGGTACATAAAGAAAATATGCAAAAAAATAGATTGTTCAAACTTATTCCAGCTACGGAATCGTTTTCACAAATTTGCTTGTGAGTTCGGATATTAAGGTTATACTTGTTAAATTGAAATTTAGGATAGTTGTACAAATTAATAGCATTTGCTCTAGCATCCTAATTAGGAGAAAAATAATTTGGAAATGGACGAGTTCACATTTGTTTATTTTTTCGTTGCGTTTTACATTCACAATGCTGTTTACAATTGTTTGAAAATAAATGCAGTGTGAAACTGGCAGATTCTTTAAATGTACTAAATTAACCATTGGTGTACTCGTACTATTGTACTTTTCGAGTTTGAATTGAGTCAAGGCGAATTCATACTAGGTGGTCGCAAGGGATCAGGTGACTATTTTCGCCGCTTGTAATTTGAATATACCTGGGATGTCAAGACACATATTTCAGTGCACATTTCTGACAATTAAATTATAAATTTCTCAAATCGAATTGAGCTGAGTATACCTTATATGAAATCGGCTTGGAATTGAGTAGAAAATAAAAACAATTGAATTCTTTTTTCATACAACTATTTAGAAAATAAAAAAATTTTGCATAAAATTAAATTTGTTATTAAATTTAACACCTTGGCAAATCAAAGTATTAACTTTTCTTTCATCTTTCACACCATTTCATAATACATACTTACATACTAACATACTAACATACATACATACACACATACTTACTTACATTCGTTAAAATTAATTATCATTTTCTCAAAATTATTTCTTATTTAACGCTTGGCGGTTTCTTTTTTTCAATTTCAAAAAAAGACATTTGTGTTATATTGGACTTTCATTGTTATAATTTGTTTTACATACTTTAAAAGAAAGTATATGAACTTCTAATTAAAGGTATTCATTTCAGGTTTTTCTCGTTGGAAAAATGAAAAAATTTAATTTTTTTTTTGACAAACAGGAAAAAAAATTCAAAATTTTTTTTCAATTTTTTTCCTGTGTTTGTTGTAAAAATGTAAAAAATTAAATTTTTCCATTTTTCCAACGAGGAAAAAACTGAAATGAATACCCTTATTATTTTTTTTTGGTCTAAAATTAATATAAATATCTTTTTGCGTGTACTTATGTTTTCGTTAAAATACATAAATAATTTTATTTAAGAAAAAAAAAAAAGAAATAAAAAATCAAAACTATGTTTTAGCCTCTAATAACATTTCCCTTCATTTCAATTTATATGAAAATTTAATGTGGTAAATAAAGTTTTAGATAATTTAAGTTGAATAAAAGTCTATATATATATATATACACAAACATAAACAAATCTTATATTTTTAGTTGTATACAATAAATTGAGCGAAACCGAAAGAACAGACAGTTCGTATTCAGTGTTGCAAAGAATTCATAACGGCGATAATTATGAGCGTTTCTGAGATTTAAGAAAAATTGGACATACTTATGTGACCTTAATTATGAAAGTAGTCTAAGTCATGTGCATTTTTGCTTTGAAATATAAAATAAATCTTTGAAAAATTTCAATAAATATTTAAAAAATATTAAATAAATACATATAATTCAAAATGTAATCTACTAAATATCCCGAGCAGAGAAATATATGACTTAGACCACTTTCATAATTAAGGGCACATATTTATGAAACGTTTATTTTGAAAGTGACATAAGTCATTTCAATACTACCCAAATTTTAATTATTAAAATTTTAAGTAATGTTATTGTATATGTATGTATATTAAATATATTAGTTTACTTTGTACCGTTATATACATACATACATACATACATACATATATGTATGCTTTAAAATAAAAAAGCTATTTATAAATTTAATGATCCAAAACAGGGGTTCCCATTAACTTTTGCTTTACGGACGTCTCCGAGGAATGATCTCCATTTACATATGTATGTATATCTGTCATGCACACTTATCCCTCGATTTCCACGATACTTTTTTTTCACACGATTTCACATTTACACGATTATTTTGTTTTTCGTGTAAATTGAGAGATTTAGGAAATACCTTGATTTACACGATTTTTATGTGTTTTATTGAATATTTTTGTCTCTAATAGGTTTATTTGTATCAGGGATGGGCATATTGCGCTAGATTTTTAGTGCACTAAAAATTAAATAATTAGTGGTAGTGCTATTAAAATTTCAGTACCACTAAATGGTTAGTGGTAGTGAAACATCAAATTGCACTACCATTTAAAAAAAAAATTTTAATAACACTACCACTAATTATTAAATTTTTAGTGCACTAAAGATCTAGTGCATTATGCCCATCTCTGATTCATTCAAATTGCTTCACTGTGATTAGTGCAATTTTTTTCAAATACCACTAAAATTTAGTGATAGTGCTATTAAAATTTCACTACCACTAAAATTTAGTGGTAGTGCAATTTTTTTTAAATACCACTAAATGGTTAGTGGTAGTGCAATTTGATGTTTCACTACCACTAACCATTTAGTGGTAGTGAAATATTAATAGCACTACCTTTAAGTGAGTACTGGTAGTGGAATTGTTAGTGCACTAAAAATATAGTGCATTATGCCCATCTCTGTTTTGTATGTGTTTTGAGTAAACGCTTCTGATATTTTTAATTTTTGTTTTGTTTTCATGAATAACATTTATTTTGTTTAATGAATAAAGGTTTATTTTTATGTGTTTTGAGTAAACGCTTCTGATATTTTAATAATAATTTAATAAAATCAATTTTTACGCGATTCTGCCTTTATTTTCGATTTACACGATTTTTCATACACAAATTTAAAATTTCGATTTACACGACTTTCTCAGGAACGTATTTATCGTTTAAATCGAGGAATAGGTGTATTTTGATTTTCAGTATGTATTTAAAATGACATCATTTGGTAAATTCAACACGAGACGAGACGAAATTTTTGTTAATGGAATGCATCATGTCACTCAAAATAAAATAAATAAATAAATAAACCTTCATATGTACATATTGCTCATTTACTCAAAGAATGTTATAACTCAAATATTGTAGAATTAATCCTTATATCGTTATTCATATTTTTATGTAACAATTTCATACAAATATCTTGTTTACACAACTCTTGAGAGAAAAATAAATTTTTCTTTTCCCATTAAGTTGTGTGTAAATGGAAAACTTCAAACTTGTTTTATATCCAACTGGTTTTTTTAGTTATGACGTTGTTTGAATAAATGAGCGATATGTTCTTAAACATATAATTGTAGAAAGATTAACACCCTGTTTGAGTAAGAAATCTTGGCGTTTTTCTAATAGATTAAAGTAAACTTGTACAACTTTTTTAATCTATTACAAAAACGCCAATATTTCTAACTCAAACTCATAAGTTAAATATGGAATTGAATGCAAAAATAAAACTATAATACATACTAACAACTGAGGAGTTGGCTAAGAAAACAAGACTACGTTAACTTTTACAGGACATACAAATTAGTGAACTAGCTCGATAGAGACTAGCAAGGAAAAGTCAGTTTCGAACTGGTTTTAAATGAAAATATTTCGTAACTTCATGATGTGTACTTGGAGAGGCCAAAAAAAAAATTAAAAATAAAAATAATTTACTGAGAAGATGTCTAGTTTGTTCGCCAGGTCCTAAACTATGAGTGGGTTTTTAGCACCGAGATTAATCTAATATGTAGTTTGCACAATGCAAGCAAGCGACTTATCTAGAAAAAATATATGAAAAGCATTTAAATTCTCGAGTGATTCCTATACAAATTTTCTAGACAAGTCGCTTGCTTGCATTTTGGAAACTACACATTAGTTTCTAACTATAAACAACTAATCTTATAATATATTCAATTGAGTACTAATCCTGTTTGCTGTTTTTAATTGGAAGCTTAAGAGTCGTAAAATTGTCATACTGAAAATGGCGACACATAAAATTAATAAAATGTTTTCTTATACCATCTGTTTACGCGCATAGTGTAAAGGTCCCTTATTGTTCATTAGTCTAAAGGTTCTTTATTGTTCATTGGACATTTTTGTTTTCTCTTTCGTTAAGTTGTTGTGCTTTTGTCTATATATTTTGCATGTAAAATTACTTGCAGTTTGTAAACCCGATAGTACGATAGTACAAATAAATGAAAAAACACCGTGAGTTTAAATAAAAGTGAAATTTTAAATAGAAAACTAAATCTGCATTTTTTCATATTTTGAGGAAATATTTCGAGGAAACATCATCTATAATAGGTGTATTCGAGTACTTTTCCAGTAAAATCCAGAAAGTGAGTAAATATTCAGTAATACTCGTATATATGTATGTAAATGAAATGGTTATCTTATGTTGTATTCTATATGCATCTACTATTCATTTTAATAAATTCTTGATATTTAATATTAATTAAATTTGCCTGTATGTAGAAGACGTGCAAAATGAACCATTCAAGTGCTGCTATTATTCTGACAACAGCTGTATATATGTGAACAAAAAATTTCACTATAATAATCTATTCACTTTATTTACGTAAAATAATCGGGTATATTCTGAATTTCACGTGAAATTAAGTCGTTCAGAATTGCCATATCATTATTGTTACGATTATAAATAAATATGTACATATTTCCACCAAAAACTTTGTGGCAATTTCGCACATTTTAATTTCTCAAGGAAAACAAAACATAGCCTTCCCTTTGTTCTTGTTTTTAAACGACTTCAAAAAAAGGAGGAGGCTAACAATTCGTCTCTATTTTTTTTAGGTGTTGAGTTCATAACTCGGTACATTTTTGACCGATTGTAAAATTTTTTTTGTTGTCTGAGAGGGTTTTGGTTTCCATTGGTCCCATTGTAAAAAAAGTGGGCGGGGACATGCCCACAATTTTTTAACTTGATTTTACGATCTTCTACTCATTTGATTGCTGCGAAACCTAGCAAACACCCTTGGTTCTTGTAATTATACAATTTTAAATTTGAAAAAATGGGCGAGGCTACGCCCATTAAAATATATTATAACATATTACGTGGTTCTACCTAACCGATTTTTACGAAACTTACCACACCCCTTGAGCTCTAAAGTAGGCACAATTTTCTTTAAAGAAATGGGCGCGGTTACGCCCATTAAAATTTAATCTAATATTTCACAAGCTTATATTTCACTGATTTTTACGAAACTTGGCACACAGCCTAAGCTTAAATAAAGGCACAATCTTGCGTTCAAAAAAGTGGGCGGGGCACGCATATTAAATTTAAGTATAATATTTCACGTGCTTGTACTTAACCAATATTTACGAAACCTGGCACATACCTTTAACTCTTGAAAATACACAATCTTGTTTCAAAAAATGGGCGTAGCCACGCCCCATAGAATTTAATACTATATTTCACTAAAAAGCTAAAAATAAAATTTAAAAAAATTAAACCGACTTCAAAAATAAGCACTAAAAAGCTAAAATTAATATTTAAATTACATGGGTTTGATCAATGGTTTGTGTCAAAACCGAGCTACTGAATGAGTTCGATATAAGTCTATTAAGTACGATGTTCATGCTCAACATAATTTAAAATACCACAGGAGGCAAATTACTGCATTCGATATCTAAAGAAATTTCCATACAAGCACAATTAAAATTGCATGAAAATTTGTTCATCGTATTATTAAAAAAAAAATACAAAAAGCTCTCATCGGTTTTGGATTCTTTTAACCAACATTGTATACGAAATATCGTATTAATTTTTGTTTTCATATAGGTATTTTTATTCAAAGTATTGTTTTAGACGTAAATATTCGTATGTATATACGAGTACATATGTATGTACATTAAAAATATTAAATATTAAAATATCCCATATAAATATATACATAAATGCGATTTCGAACAATGACTTTTGTTTTCAATAAAATTGAATCTTAAACACCCCATGGACGTTTCAATTCAATTGTCGATTGAGTTTTTCAATTGAATTGATTTTTGGCCACATCCTTCATAAACTGAATTGAAAGATTTTCATTCAACTGTCAAATTTATATTTCTTTTACAATTATAAACTTAAAATTTTAAAACTTCTATTGCATTCATTAATTAATTTTTATATTTTTTATTTAAAATTCAATGAAATTAAATACAATTTTAAAAATACATAACTTTTTCTATACAAAATAAAGCTACAAACAAGAGACTCGAAGACACACTGCGAATTAAAAGATTTATTAAGGGCTTTGGAAACGATCAATATGCTTGCTGTTAAGTTCTGTACGTGAGCTTGTCGCCTTGATGACCCACCAAGCATTAATTTTTATTTTGATTTTGCGCTGTTCGTTTGGTTGAAAAAAACATATAAAAATTTCTAAATAAAAATATTAAATAACAATGATGGCAGCACTCCTTACAAAAAAGAGAAAAATAAAATAAGAAAGTTCTAACACTTCTTTTTTCTTCACCAGACAAATTAGTGTTTTTCTTCATTTAATTCCAATTTTTTTGGCAACCGTTCACAATGGAAATATAATTATAATGCAAATTTGTGAGGGCTTAATGGGTTAACGCTATACACGCATTAACAAGTGACAGCAAGCATGCCGAAAATCAAAATTTTTTGATTTTTCATCAGGCATCGTCGGTGTCACACATACTAACAAATTTTCACTCATACTACAACCAGACCTTTTGACCGTGTCTAATCCCCTTTAGTCAACATGAACAATCAAAATCTTTTGATTTTCCTTCAACCAACTCGACAAATGCCACACTAATGAATTGACAGAGCCATACACGCATTGATTTGGAGAACAACCGACTCAATTGAAAATTTACACACAAGTTAATGGACAAGAAAATTTTATTTTTCTCTCAAGAGTTGAATATACAATATACATACGTATTTGTATGAAATTTTTACACAACATAATTAACGATATTAGGATTGATTCTGTATTATTAAATTTTAAATTTAATTTTTTGAGTTATGACATTGTTTGAGCGAATGAGCGACATCATTACACGCATAATAATAATAAAAAGCATTTGTATTGTGTAAGCTTGTAAACAACACTGTTAACGGTTCTTGTTCTTCTTCCGTGTTTTTTTCTTCTTTTCATTGTAAACGTCCAATACGAGTAAGTTAAAAATTTGTATACGTACTGTCGTGTAAATATAAGTATAACACTTGCCATAATTTGTATAAGTGTTCCTAATTTACATAAGTAAGTACGTTTATGTTTTGGCTTCAATCTCATGTTTTCTGTGTTAAAACACATGCTACACCTGTTTTAGTTGAAATTTAGAAAATAATAAATTCAGTGAAGTGCGACTTTGACCCGCGCACGAAGGGTTCCGTACAGGCACGAGATATGTAATTCAATACGAACAATATAAACTATAGTGTTGGCATTTTTTCGTTTTTGGGTTTTTTCGGTTTTAAGCGTTTTTTTAGTTTGGGTGTTTTTTGAATTTATTGGCGCCTTCTGAGTTTTGGCACTTTTTTTCACGTTTTGGCGATTTTTTTTTGGTTTTTGAAGTTTTTTTAATTTTGGAAATGTTTATTATTTTGGCGTTTTTTATTTTGGCGATTTTTTTATTTTGGTGATTTTTTTTTTAATTTTGGCGTTTTTTTCATATAGGTGATTTTTTATTTTGGTTTTGGCGATTTTTTTTAGTTTTGGCACTTTTTTTTCGTTTTGAGGATTTTTTTCAGTTTTTGGCGTTTATTTTAAATTTTGGCGATTTTTTCCGTTTTTGGCGACTTTTTTAAATTTGGCGATTTTTTTTAATTTTGTAAATTTTTTATCATTTTGGCGATTTTTTTTCACATAAACAATTATTTTGGTTTTGGCGCATTTTTCGCGTTTTGGCGATTTTGTTCGGTTTTTAGCGTTTTTTCATATTGGCGATTTTTTTCATTTAAATGATTTTTTTCGATTTTTTAGTTTTACCGTTTTTGAAAATTTCAACAGTTTCCTCTTACGGTCTCCAAGATATAGAAAGTTGTCAAATTAAATATAGTCAAAATTGCATTAACTGATGGACCACCCTTTAATTTAAATTTTTTAATATTTTAATGTTTATTGTTGTAGTCTATATAAAAATACAATAATTTTACAAATTTCAAGTGTCAATATACATATGTACATACAATTGTATGTATATTACATGAGATTTTAACATTTTTCGTCGCTCGTTTTGGAGCACCCTTTAATTTCTAATTTTCGTGTATTTGTTGTTGTAATGGCCAAGGTTCTACATACTCTGTCCAAATTTCAGGTTCGTAGCTCTTACGGTTCCTGAGAAAATACCGTGTGACGGACAGACGGACAGCGTAGCGAAAACAATAGGGTTCCTTTTTCACCTTTGGTGTACGGAACCCTAAAAATTAATAGTATGTGTGTGTATGTGTACGCCAGAACATACACGATAATGAAATCCGATTGCGATAATATTCCTGAAAAAAGTTTTGAAACTGGCGGTTCCAAAAAAATAACGCGAAATATGAGACACAAAGACAAAAAAGAAAATAATTAAAATGAAATAAGAAAAGATTCTTAGTGATATGATGCCGGGACAGATAGGAGAACTTTGCACAATTTATTTAGGTAAGGACATATTTACTCTTAGTCCTTTTGAAACCAGTTGTCGACATCGACGTCACTTAACACAATACCAAAAAATAAGGGCTTGTTTACTCACTCCCGAGAACAATTTTGTGCTACTGACAATATACTTTCGTTCCTTATGGTCTAGAAAAGGGCATAAATCTGTCAACAGGGGTTAGGTCCCATTTTTTTGGTATGATGTTAAAGTGACGTTGATGCCGACAACTGGAATAAGGGTGAATGTCATTCATATTTTTAAATAAAAAATCATTGATGATGGCGGTAACGATTTTCATTGACCTAACTCGAGCTCCTTCTTCATTTTTGATGAAATAAGGTGCAAAAGAGAGCCACTTCTTGATGTAATGGATGGAGTCTGCAAGGCGTGTTGTGCATTCGTTTCACTTCATCCGGTTAAGCCAAAAATGAGCCTCATAGCTGAAACATATAATTTGTAATTTGGGCGAATCAATGGCTAGTTTTCAAATCTGGACAATTTGGTAGCGTTGTTCAACCGAAAGTCTATTTATGATGATTTGCCGCAGTATCACATTTTAGTGCTCGTAAACTCCATCGGTCTTATGCAAAATACATTTATATCAAATACGTGCAACGTGGAAATTGAATTGTGTTAAATAGTTTAAATTTGTCAAAAAATCGACAACATGATGAAAAATTAGCGGAAAAAAGAATTAGAGAAATCTATAGCAAAAAATAAAAACACTTAATTAAACAATTTAAGGCCTATTAAAGTTTTATTTGAGTTTTTTCTTATTCTTTTGCTTATTCATTTTAGACCAGGGGTGCCCAAAACCTTCTTATGGAAGCGCAAACACCAATACGTATACACTATATTAACGCACACAAAAAAAAAAACAAAAATATTTCATTACGTATGTTTCATACTCACGAAATCATTAAAAAAACAACAAAGTCATAAAAACAAAATAACAACAAAATTTACGCTTGGCACCAATCTGTACCAACAAAGCATGCGTTCTTGTTGCTCTGCATATGAAAGTGTTGTTGCTTTGAACTTGGGGTATGTGTGTATATGTGTATTTCATACAAAAAGAGTTGTGTATACATATTAGAATGATCAGCCAATGTTTCGCGCTTTTACAATAACAAATGCGCATCAAGCGTATAGGCCGTGGGCACCCCTGTTTTAGACTGTAATACATAAAATTTCTTTACGAGTTGAGACAAATTTTATAAAACAAAAATTTTTTTTTAATTGTTTGCACATATGTTTGCATGATATAAATATAGAAGGTACTTCCATTCTCTCTTTGTTTTTAAAAATAAGTATTTTTGAAGTTTGTTTTTTGAGAGAAATAAAGAAAAATGTTCCCATATAGTAAAAAATTTTAATCTTCCCCTAGAATTTTTTTTTACAAAAATGTGTAATTCTCTTAGCAAAAATTTGCGAATAATTAAAGTGATATACATACATAACTACACATCTGTGAAGTTTGAAAAGTGGTTATCTCATTATTTTTTTATGTTTTCTGCTTTATAAAAATCTTTTAACTACATTTTCATCTAAATTTGGCGTTGAGAAACCAAATTTGTTGATATTTTTGATTAGTTGACAATGAATTTTCATTAAGTTTAACAAATATTGATGGATATTGCATTTTGTTTAATCTACATACAAGTAATTCATTTCTTGTTGATTGTAACATCTTTTTCGAAAATATTGAACAAGATCTTTAGAAGAGTCTATTTCCCAGATATTATAAGCTCTCAGCCACTTTTGACGAATACAACGAAATGAAGGGAATCAGAAAAATGTTGCACTCATATTTTTACTTAAGCCGTAATTCAGTAAGAAGATTTAGGACGTTTTTGTTTGAAAATACTTTTGCGTTCTTGTTTTTGAATTCTCTAAATTATTTTCTTCAACAATTTTATAAGTATACAATAGTTTGAAAAATATATGAAGAAATATGTGTTGGATATAATCATACAGCAAATACAAAATCATACAGCAAATACACGAACCTTCTAGCGTAGACAATAAATAATGTTTTAAAGAATCAAAACTGCGGCTTTTTTCGTCCATAGACAAGACGATACAATCGTCGAACAGAATTTGGGCATAAATTGTTTAATTTATACATTCTGTATTTTATAAAAACAATTTTTAAATAATTTTTGAATAAAAGTTTCAAACAAACAGGAAACAGAGGGGGAAATTTTAAATTAATACGGTAGCATTACCGGAAACTTCACAATAATTATACTTGTCAGATGGTGAATGTCAAGAAAAAAATGAGAGAATGGAAGTACCTTCTATATTTATATCATGTATGTTTGTATGTTTTCAATGAAATTAAAATTTTATGTATGTATATCGTTAGTCAATTAATTTTATTTTTTAAGTTCTGAAATTTTATTATTTCAAGGTATCCCAGCAAAAAAACAAAAATCATAATGAATATGCAGTTGGCTCATGACTTCAAGTCATGGCGAACTGGTTCGATGTAGAGGAAACATGCATAATTTTTATATGTATTAGTATGTCTTTGTCGATAATGTGCTTGTGCGTGAATTGAAATAAATTGATCTTCATTAAAAGTAATGAATCGAACCAATGCATATTCTCTGATTCGGAGAAGTATTTTCTTTTATAGGTTAAAAAATAAATATGTTGCCTGACTATAAAACCTTTTGGAATTTTCATAAATCATATAATAATGACTAATTTATTCGACATATTGTCATAAGTTTATATTAATTGAAATTTATCTGATGCTGGTTAAGCATTGTCTATATATTTCATTTGTGTTGTTTCGAAGACAACTAAAATTAGATGTAATTCAGAATGCCAAAAAAAAAGTTTAGTTGTTTTAAAGTTAAGTTGTTCCAGTTTCAATTTAACTTAGTTGAGTTGTAAGTCGTGATAGGGGCATACATATAAAATGTCTCACATATGCCAAAAACTTAAAAATAGACCTCTTTAAAGACGGTCCACCTCACGAACGGTCATCGCTAGACCTCTCAAATGTTTTGGGACTCCTCATTGAAAAAACCGATCTCTGATTTGTGAGCGTTAACCAAGTCGCGTTTTTCATTTCCATACAAGGTGAGTCGCTCTAAATTACTTAAATATTGTTGCCTTAGTATAGAAACGCCATAACTAATTATTTTTTCGATTCGAGTTTTTTTTATTATTATGTTCATACACATATTCGCTCATAACATCTAAATCACTTGTTATATACGTTTTTTTAAAGAGAAGTAACACTTAGGAAATTAATGTCCACTAATATTTACTAGATGTTACCTTCTTTACGAAATTGATAGTGGTAGAAGACAACAGTTGAAGGAAGAGATAGCGAAAGGTTTCATTATTTTACAACTTTGCTTTTTGCACGTTTTTAATAATGCAGAGCCTCTGTTGCCAATGAGGCGTATTAAATTTTCAAAGCTGTGTGTAGTAACCATTTTATTGGTTATTTTACTTCGCCAATGATTCTGCTACGCAATACCGACGAAGGATGGCGGTGTGATGTTACATTAGCATCTGCTGAAGTTGCTGTAGTTCAGTGATCAGTGACTATGCCTTCATCAATTGAACTTGAACTGATACATAATGCACATCAGAAAAATAGGCGGTGTTGTTATTCAATGACTGTCGGAAACCGGCCTCGAATACAGAACCTTCGCTTTTGTGCTAACCTTTTCAGGCAACGCCACTACTTTTATAAGCGCACTATTTGCAAATATGTAAATTAATTAATTAAGATTTCTGAATTAATAAGTCGCAATAAAAACAATAATATGGCAAGAAATTACAGTTTTATTTGCAAATAAGACGTGAGTATAATCGTAGTAAGAGTTAATTAAACAAATGAGGAATTATTACAAGCGCCTTGGCCTGTCAATTAAAGGTTATGTGACCTCACACTAAATTCAATATGGTGTTCTCTAGCGCACATTAATTCGTGAATTAAACATGTCATGTTGAAAGAGTTTAAATCACTGATCATTGGTCTCAAGTAGAAAAGCTCTTAAAGTGGCGTACACACTATAAAACATGAGTGACACTAAAGAATTCATCAGTTATGAATGATAGTGTTGGCTGTTCAGACTATCGATCATGTTCGACACTCAAACCTTCATTTAAGCAAAAAAATTAACACACAACATAGAAAGAAGACAAATTGGATTCGCATTAGACTCCTGCAAAATACCACTTACAAGAAATTTTGAGAAATAAGGGATTTTTCAAATGGTTTACTGAAGCGAAGTTTTCTGAAACAAATGCTAAGCAACACTGTTGGAAAGACATTTCTTTACGTTATTGCAGGTATAGGAGTAAAGAAGAAAACATTTCCTGACGGAAGAATTTGTAATGCTTGCTTCTTCATACGCATGGGCGCGTGTACCAACGTCATGCATTTATATATGCACACACGTTGTGTGTATGATATTTTATTTTTCTGCGCACATAGAAACGCACACATGTATTGACATTAGTTGTGTGCAGTAATGCCAACTTTTTTGACTCTTAAAGCACATCAAAAATTAAAAAAAAGCACAAAAAGCATAATTTTGAGATTTAGAAAGCGTTAAAAGCACTGACGTGAAAAACAAGTGGAGATTCAAACGAGTGAACTTTAATATTTTCTAAACTATTCTCTATTTCGTCAATAGTATCACCTTTATTGAAATATATCGGACGAAAAAGGTATGCTTTTTGGGTCTTCAAAAAGCTTTAAAAATAGTACCAAAAGCACCAAGTTGGCATCGCTGGTTGTATGCGTTTGCTTTACAAAACCACCCCTAAACAGTGCTGCCAGAAAAAGTTTGCGTCTTGTCCCCAAAAATCCCCATTTTAAAAGAAAAATCCTAATTTTTGTCCCCAAAAATATTTTGTCAACATTGTTGTTTTATATCATTTTAAAATGATGCTGTAATTCATTATATTGCTCCAAAACTCTTTGCACAGCTTTTCCAAGAAATAACCATCTACGGCCCTATTCATATTGAAAAACTAGCATAAAGTTAGCATGGTCATGATCTTACCGAATTTTGCCATATAATTTGACATTAAAAATCAAAGCAGAATGTAGTATTAACCCACTTTTAAATTCTACCGTGATTTTTAATGTAAAATTGTGTGGCAAAACCATGTTATGATAACTTCATGATAATTTTTCATTATGCATAGGGACATTTGTACAAGTTTAAAAAATTTATTTGAGTCCACACTAGACTTGTGTCCAACAGTTCTTTTTGAATTAGTTTGAAAAAGTTGAAAAGTTTTTCAAACCTATTTTAATTTACATTGATGTTTTTGGCCAGACTTGTGTCCAACTAAACGAACTAGTTCAAAAAGAACTGTTGGACACAATTCTAGTCCACGGCTAAATTAATTAATTTTGCAGTTTTTTCTAACAGTATTAAAATTTGTTATCATTGGATTGTTTAAATTTTTTTGTTTAAATTTTACAAATTCTCGCGGTTTTTTGCAAACTTTGCATAAAAGCGGTGTTTGGGTGTTTTTTTTTAGCTTCCTAACAGTTTTGCAAACTATTTTGCTTTTCGCTTTATAAAAATATAATTACTTTTGTAATTAACATTGATACATTTTAAGTTTCTTTTTTACGTTACAATTAAAATTTTTTCTAAGCACCAATTTGATTTACATATTTTGCTATGTTGTCAACACTGTTTTTGTTTTGTAGCCATCAAAAATAGAAATAAGTTTAATTTGACTACAACGACAAATGTATCACGGACAGCAAACGTGAGCCTGTTGCCTTGTTGCCGTCAAAATAATTCTTCTCATATAAACGTGTGTATTCTATCCTTAACATTTTGTAGTTAGTAGCTTGCTGTATTGAATGTGTGAATGCATAAAGGCAGAATTAGTTTGTACGTGCTGTTCTGTTCTGAATCAGCTGTTTTGTTTCTGTTTAGTTGAAAATCTGCATGTGTGTTAGTTTTTCCTTTTTCGTTCTGTCATGTTGCGGACTGATCTGTAGAAAATAGAATTCAACGTTAAGTGACTGCCAAAAGTGTGTGTGTATTAGTGTGTTGTGATACTTTTTGTACAAGTGTAATCAATTCTGCTGATTTTTTTCACAGAACAAGTAATTGAGATATATTTTATACGGAAAAGAATGGCACAGAACAGCAACAGAAAGTAAAGACTAATCACAGAATATTAACCAGAATCCTCACTTATGAGTTAAGCGAAATCGTCGTATCAGCTGATGTATAAATATTTGAAGGGAGAGAAAAAATAGGCTTTTTGCATGTATAAAAAGCAATAGCCATACATAGCATTTGTGACCATATGATTGTGAAAAAGTGCAAAATTAAATTTTCCAAAAGTGAATTATTTTAGACTTATTTTTAATAAAATATAAATATTTGCATAAAAGAGCAGTGATTTTTGTGTTTAATTAGCTTAATTAAAGGCCGGTGGTGTTCTTCAACTAGTGAATGTAAATTGCGACCTAACTAATGTGAAAATGTTAAAATATTTGCAAAAGCAATTCCATAAGTTTTCATTGTCACAAAATAAATTTAATTTAAATATATTTTTTTAGACTTAATGCGCTTTAATTACAATAAATGTTGATGTAATCGGTAATTAACATATTCGTATTACGTGTTCTCAATGATATCTTCCAATGCATCGCTCTGGAATTGGTTGTTTTCATAAAAAACACGAATTGTTAGTACATGGTCGCTTGTTAAATTTATCAATTTTGTGAAACAAAAAAGCTAATATTGGAAAAAGAAAACTAGCTGGAATTAATTCGGACTGCGAAAAGTGAATATGACTATTTTAATGTGCCTTTGGAAGATGTTAAACGCGAATTATGTACATACATACGTCGCGGCATTGTCCAATGGCAAAAACGCGATCTGATCCAAAATGCCAAATTTCTGGCTGAAATGGAACCATGTGCAATATACATAGACATCGATGCAAGAAGTGAAAAATTTCAACGAGGCAACATTGCAAGGCATAAAGAAAGTGGTATGTGACAATTATTTTTTGGCCAAATGTTATTTTGATGTACGGGAATACGACCGGGCACCTATGGAGTTCTTAGGTCGATGTGATCATTTTATGGCCATTACATAATATCAAAGAGCCTTGAAACTAAATCTCTAATATCTGACGTCTTGGAGTTTAATGTGTCATGAAAGCTGGAAAACACGAATGCTGCTATACAAAGGAATAAAAAAGCTGTAGGTAAGTTTTAAATGTTGATTGAATCCATATTAGTACACATAATTTGTTTACACATGCTTAAATTATTTTCATTTTAGGAGAGACCTATGAAAAACTAGATAGATTTTGAAATTCCATAAAATGTTATCGTTAAGCATGTAATGTGGGTGATGTCGAAGGTGTTATGTATAAAATGGCCAATCGGAATGAAAAAATTGGAGCCTTAGAGGTGGGTGTTGGGTGCTACATTATGTATTGCAGCGATGAAAGAGTAGCGGCTGATAACTAGGGTTTATATCATGGCTTCATGTACCATCGTGAGTTATTATGAAGGCAAAGAAGAATATCATCGGGCATCGCAATATGCATCCAAGTGCTTAGAGTGTAAGTTAAATTACAAAATTTTTGAAAATAAAATACTATAATTAAAACTTTTTTTCTAGCGCAAATTAGAAGCCAAATCTACTTAAAACTGAAAATAAACGGTTTGGTGCGGCCGCAAGTGATACTTCTGTAAGCTTTAAATCTTCGAAAATACAACAAACGATGTGTCCACCAGAAATCGAGACTAATGTGAATAATATATTTATTAATGAATTTTTATATTTACAGCTTTATTTATAAAAACTATAAAGGCTTTATAAAAACAGAAAAGGTTTAAAAAACAGATTTTCATAAGAATTTATTTTAATAAAACCTTAATAAAACAAAGAGGCAGACGATGATGTTTGCTTGTCTTCTATAAATTGGTAGTAATCTTTTATAAAGCCTTAACAAAAGACTATCAATACAAAATACAACTTAATTTAAGTAAACCAATTTATGTGCAGTTTTTATCATGCAAATTAAATTGTTGATTGATTTCTGTAGACATTTTTTAAACAAGTCGCTTGCTTAATGTAATGTAGAAGCAAGTTATTTCTTTACTAAGCTTATACTCACCCGAGTTTGTAGTAACAAAATCATAAAAAAGTATGTCCAATTTTGAAATTGTATTATTATTTTTAATTTTTAAGTATTGTATAAATGTATGTATATTTGTAAATCATCTTAAATTGTTACAAAAACAAAACAAAATTAGAATATTTACTAATATAATTAATTAACATTTTTTAAATACATAAATACATTTCAATTAAATTTAAAAATGTCTCACATAACTTTTGATTTTAAATAATTACAATAAAAATTAAATATAATTTATTTACATATGCCATCAAAGTGTAAAGTTGTTTTATTTGCGAACTTTCTTCCTTCTTGGATGCATTTCTTTCCAGTTTAGATTTTTAGGGATAGAATAAAGTTTTGGAACAGCTATATTTTATTTAGTTTCTGTCAGGTTTTCTTGTTGGAGTTCATGTATGTAAATAAAAAATTGGAATTTTTGTATTATTAAAATTGTATATGTTGTAGTAAAGCCAAAATTTTATCTCTTTTGGAAAATATTATGTAGCCCTGAAAAGGGCTTTTTATATGATTTTTTTTCGACCTTATCTGGTCTAGATCCATCATGTTCTGCTAAAAACAGCATGTAGGATGTGACTCTTCGCCACGCATGATGGTCTTGAGTAAGGAGAAGCTTTAAATGCGTACGCATTATATTTTCGCTGCACTTACTCCTGTGCCAGGGTGTATTATTCTACCATAAACACTCGATGCCAATCCGTACCAAAAAATAAAAAAACCGGTTCAGAACCGGTTGAAAAATATATACGATTTTTGACGCCTATGATGTAGCTTTCCATTAAGGGAAGAATTTTTAAAATCCGTACCAAAAAATAAAAAAACCGGTTCAGAACCGGTTGAAAAAAATATACGATTTTTGACGCCTATGATGTAGCTTTCCATTAAGGGAAGAATTTTTAAAATCCGTACCAAAAAATAAAAAACCGGTTCAGAGCCGGCTAAAAAAAATATACGATTTTTGACGCCTATGATGTAGCTTTCCATTAAGGGAAGAATTTTTAAAATTAAATTAAATCCGTACCAAATAAAAAAAAACCAAATACATATAAACAGTTTCAGTTTTTTGTTGGAAAAATGCGAAAAATGTAACAGTAAAAAAATTCAAAACTTTTTTTCTAAATTTTTTTCCTGTTTGTTGTCAAAAATTAATACTTTTATTATATTTGTTATGAAGAAAAGTTTGCGTAACTTTTCAAAACATACAAAAACAAAAAAAATTATTTAATTTTCATTATTTTTTAATTTTTTTAGTTAGATTTTTTTGGTTAAAAATAAAAGGCAAGCTTTGTAGAAGAAATTCGTTTCCAAACGTTTAAAATTTTTATGAAAAATAACAAAACGCCTTTCAAAAAGTATTTTTCCCATACAAATTTCAAAACGGCAAAAAATGATTATGTTTAGAAATTTAAAATGATTGATAATACTATAAAAAAACATTACATCTGATATGTTCCTTCCAATATAAGATGTTCCTTCAATGTTCCTTCCAATTTACGAAATTCCGCTCATGCAATTTTCTTAATATATACACATGACCCAAAAATGTTCGATTTTGAACCAAGTGCTTGCAAAAGATTAAGTAAAAAAAACACATTTGAATCTTAATTGATCCGAAAACTTGTTTTTCTCGCGACTTATATGTCCGTGTTATTGTACATTGGACAAGAACAGCATTGTTCCTTCCAATTTACGAAATTCCGCTCATGCAATTTTCTTAATATATACACATGACCCAAAAATGTTCGATTTTGAACCAAGTGCTTGCAAAAGATTAAGTAAAAAAAACACATTTGAATCTTAATTGATCCGAAAACTTGTTTTTCTCGCGACTTATATGTCCGTGTTATTGTACATTGGACAAGAACAGCATTGTTCCTTCCAATTTACGAAATTCCGCTAATGCAATTTTCTTAATATATACACATGACCCAAAAATGTTCGATTTTGAACTAAGTGCTTGCAAAAGATTAAGTAAAAAAAACACATTTGAATCTTAATTGATCCGAAAACTTGTTTTTCTCGCGACTTATATGTCCGTGTTATTGTACATTGGACAAGAACAGCATTGTTCCTTCCAATTTACGAAATTCCGCTCATGCAATTTTCTTAATATATACGCATGACCCTACAACATTATATTTTTTAGTAAGAACCATCAAAAACTACGTCAAAGTGCACACATTTGGATTCCAATTGTTATGAATGTTTTATATTACACAAACTTGTTAACCAACATACTTGTTCATTTGATAAGAACATTGTTGTTCTATCCAATCTACAAATTTATCACATCAAGTTCACTTTACGTTGGTACGTACAAATTAGTTTAATTTTTTTAAACAACACCAGAGAACATATCACTTGGAATCCACTTGATTGCACTTGATCACTTGATTATTCCTCGGCTTCTTAACCTGTGTCATTCTACATTGGTGAGGAGGCACCGGTGTCCATCCCAATGTACAAAATTCTACACTTTATTTATATACATTAGACAAAAGCATAAGTTTTTTTTTATACACAATTGTAGAAAATATAAAACGAAGAGAACATATTTGGATTCCAATTGATCTGACTACTTCATTTTTCCACGATATGTTGACCAACGTATGTACATACATATTTGTACATTGGACAAGAACTTCATTGTTATATCCAACGTACAAAAGTTTACATATTTATACTGTATTGACACAATCATGCACATTACTTATGAAGTATTCAACAGATCAATCGGAATGTTGTTCCCGCGACACACACACCGACGTTTGTATTTGTACATTGGACAAGAACATCATTGTCCCTTCCAAAGTACAAAATTTCTAAAAATCACTTCACACAAACACAAATTACTAACCTTGGCTCTTTCGGGAACAAATGTAGTTTCTCCGCTTCAGGACATCCCAAAATGCATCTGTTGCTCCTGGAAAAACAAGAATATATTAGTAAAATCCTATAAATAAATGAAAAATTAAAATACTTACATTTTCACTTTACCTGCTTGTCTGCTGCTCCAAAAAAAGTGCTATTTTTATCGTTAGCACTTTTCTTTTTGTCATTTTCTCATTGTTGGTAATTTGTGGACAAGATAATCTACCAATTTTTGTCCACAAATTACCAACTTTGGGCAGGATTTTGGCGCAATAACACTTTTTCTCCACTTTGCGCCAAATCCTGCCAAGAAATTTTATTTTTTGTAAACACTAAATTTTACAAATGTCAAAACCGTATACTTTGTGCGATAGAGAGAAATATAGAAAAATTCTCCAATGTTCCTATCTCTATCAAATTATTTATACGGTTGAATTCGCTTGAATTCGCCCGTGTCGTGTCTAGTTGTTAGTCTATGGACTAATGAAGCCTTTAAGCTTTAAACTTAAAGCTCGCAACAGCTGCGAAGACGCAAGGCGAATTGAATGATGTTATGAATTCGCCTTGCGAAGACGGTTTTGCATATGTAAATAAATATTTTTGTGGTATTACCATCTTCATTTAATAGTGTGATTGCACCACTATTGAAAAAGATATTTAAAAACAGAAATGTTGTCAACATCCGATTAATTTTTATCCTGATAGGTACATGCAAATCAAACTCATTAAGTGCTAATACTATTTTAAAATTATCTGTAAAATTATAAGAAAACCCATAAAACGTAAATGTTCTATTAATATGAAATATAAGAAAGTGATGTTAGCGCTCAAAAAGTCCCCAAATCCCTCCCCACGAAATGCTGTCCCTGAATGAGAGGTGAAATCCCCATTTTGGGGACAAATCCCCTAATCTGGTGGCACTGCCCTTAAACACATACCCACTGAACCTGAGATTCGATAAAAACGAATGTCCACTAAAGCCAAGAAATTTCGAAATAAAATTCTTCGATAAATAAAAAACATAAATAAAAAAAATGTTACTTTTTCTGCTGCCTCTTTGGGATACCGAAATTAGTTCGAACAAATGTTTTTTGGGACAAAACTGAGCGACAGGTGAACTTTTTTCGATTAATTTCTTAGTGTCACTCGATAATTTTACACGATAAATGTTCGAGATATATTCGAAATCGATATCAATAAGGAAAGTCTTGGTCAACTGGGTAATAGCTTACCATCTATGTACATCTTACACACACTCTCAAACGTGCAATACGTAAAATAACAATCCACTCGCATCAACACTACTACTTTTGAGTGTCTTCCCGACATCGCTTGCAAACACTCATATGCACGATCATCAATACATTCATCGTGCTTCGCTTCTTAAAAGACATCATTTATTATTGGTTTAGTATAATACATGCCATGAGAATACATTAAAAATACTTATTTACATTTCAAGGCTGTTTACGCAGGCCTCTAATTATCATTATTTATTGAAAATACTTCAGACCAATGTGTCTATTTACATAAATTAAAGAACAATCTGTAGGAGTTCACGTCAAAAGACTGCTTACCTAGCGATTACTACTTTTCACAGGACAATGCCTCAAAGTCCACACCCCATATTGCCAAAATTTTTAATTTTTAAGTCAAATAGCAAATAAGAACTCGTCAAAGTCCAGATTTCATTCAAATCGACCGCTTGAGCTTGTTTAACAAACAAAAAACAGGAAAGTGTGTAATCGGAATCAAATCTTAAGTAAACCGATTTTCTTGTATATATGAGAATAATAATAGGGTGCAAACGGCGAAAATTTTTGAATGAGTGACTGAATGAGTGCTTTACACAATCGAATACCACATACATTTTGCATACATTTTGTAATTTGTTAAAGTAAATTCCCATAATATATATGTATGGTGTGCCCTAACTTTTGGGGCTCGAGTTTCACTAATTTTTTTTTGTTTTTCTACATTAACGAAATTAAGCTCATAATTTTTCGCGATAATTTACTAATTATGCTTTGATTTTGCGTGTTTAGTGGTTTTTTGTTGTTTTAGTTTAGTTTTTGAAATAAAAAGAAAAATCTAAGAAACTTTAATTATATGGTGGTGTGTCCTCAGTTTTGCGGTCTAATGTATGAATTCCTTTAAAAATTATTTTCCGCGTCCAACTTTTGTTGTTTATGATACAAAAATATCTCTGGACTGACGCTTTTTGGTACACACTAATTGCGTTCGCGTACTCAAAAGTTTTTAAAAATTGTTACTGAACTTTACTGCATTTTACTAAATTGCGTTCGCGTACCCAAAATACATTAAATGAGAACATAAATTGAGAGAGAAAAGTGACGTTTCCTGACTGAATGTGTTGCAAATTTTTACTGCAGAAATTTGTCGTATTAAAGTTTAGTAAGATAAAAACAGATGATTCAAGAAGTAAACAAGCGTAAAAATTTTACAAAAAATTAAACCAAAATTGTGAGAGTCGGTAAAAAATAATTAATTTATAAAGCATAACAATAATAAATGATAATAGGTATACATATGTAGTACATGTTTTTTAATTTATTTTGTTAATGCTTTTGCTTTGCAAATTATTCTAATTACTCAGAGTTGTAAAACTATAAAGTATCTGGTTACATATAGTATTGTACCTGCTTTTAAACCACCAACGGTTACGCAAATTTAACTTTGAGCATTAAAAATAACAGCGACTTTAGTAATACATTTTTCAAAACTAAGAAACAAATAAAAAATTACATATTTATAAGGGAAGATAATGTTTTTTAGTCTTTCGACATTAGGAATAAAAAAAATATATAAAAAAGTAATGAAAAATGTATAGGTACTTGGTTATTTTATTCACATACACGGTGACACACGGTCTTACGCACTGGATTAGTAAAAAATACACAACGTGTCACAGAATACACAGAAGTGAAGAAAGCAACAGGTAAAAAAAAGCTCGAATCAGGTTTTTTTTTAAACTCGTGGAAAAAAGAGATACTATTACTACTTACCAATTAACACAGCTAATAAAAATTTATTGCACTAGAAAGAAGTATCAAAACAAAAACGACGATAAAATTTGTGGGAAAACGAGACAAACAGAAAAATACCCTTATCTTCCGTCTCGTGACACTTCTGTATGTTTTGTGAACGTGTGCTTACGAAGAAGTTTCGTCATAAACTAAAAGTAGGGGATGTGCAATGAGGCAGCTACTCGAAATTGCAACCAAAAATAATAACAGGGAATAATGTTATTCGAATTTTTTAACACACCCGGTCTCACAGACCAATAGAACACCAATAACGGGTTAAGGTAATCAGAAACATTAACAAATAATCATGTAATATTTATTAATTTAACCCACAGTAAAATCAAGAAGAAATTAATTTCAAATATATGAAATAAATTACAAAATTTATTCTTAGATTGTCCGTGTTATAAAAATATTGTATGGAGTACAAATAAGAAAAAAGAGTTGAATAGTCAAAAGATTATATATTTTTCAACACTATGTGGAGTTAGAGTCAGCTGTTTCTACAACCTTACTAGTTTTTAGTATTTTTCCGTTCGCGTACTTTTTTCGGCAACAGCTCTTTTAGAGAGTAAATTTTAAAATTTTTGCAGGAACTACTCGTTTACTGCATTTTACTACAAAAGTAAAAAAACACTTATCATGATACAATAATACAGGTAAACGCGAAGCGCCATCTGTTTTGCTTGTTTCGTGATATGATCTGTCAAATGGTGATTATTTATTTATTAAACATATTAATGAAAAGTAAATTTGCATAATATGGTGTTGCACAAATATGGGCGGAGTAACGTAGACCATATGCCCAAGATGGTATTAACAGTATTTTATAAGGTTTTGTGACTGACTGTACACGACCTATGCCTTCACATAGGAAGTAGACAATGTGGTTGTTAAAGAAATTCCACAAAAAAACCGCAAGATTATACGGTTATCCGTGGCGGATCAGTCAACCAGTGCGAGCGAGACGCGAGAGATGTTCCCCGACCCAGAGCTGCTTAACGACTGAAATGGTGATTGTGTTTTACCAACACACACGCACAGTGCCTATGAAAACTGTACTAATCCAAACATGCTTTGGAAACCCAAGAGAAAACGCAATCTCTTGTCAATCACAAAACCGCAATAAAAGTCACTGTAGCAAAACTATTATCACTCATGTTCGATAGTGTTTACTCATTCTACTTAACTCAAATAATTGTATATATGAATGTATGTATGTTTACTGATTTATTTAATTTTTATTTACTCGATAATAATTAGATGACAACACGATAGTCGAGTTTTAATTTTTTAAACTTATAATTTGTATATAATTTATGTACATATATACATACATACATACATAATTATACATACTATATTATATGTACATATATACATACATACATACATACATACATACATAAATATGTACATATATTTGAATGTATGCACATATGTATGTACTTGAATGTATGCGGCTAATGGTAGTTTCGTATGTTTCGAATCGAGCTGCAGACTTTCACTTGTTGTCTCTTTAGTTAATGGATGTCGTCCACTCTAACGTCCTCCAATCCCAGGTTTCAAGATTAATTTCCGACGTTTCTCTGTTAATACAAATGTATGTATGTAAATGAAAATAATTATTTATTGTTTTAATGAAACGAAATGATTTTTGGCTTAATACGAGTAACTACTGGAAATTAATTTGTATAGTTATACATACATACATACGTACCTATTGATAACAAACCACCCGTTGTTGTTGTTGCGCCAAAATAATCATCCCAATCGTATTCTGAATTATTTTCTGCGTGTGTTTTATAAATTTTATAAATTAAAATGCATATGTACGTTTAATATTATAAATTGCTTTTATGAAACAAAGTGAAAGAACAATTTAACTTAAATAGTCGTACCTTGAACATCTTGAGGGTTTTCTATTCCTGCAGCTGCATGAATTTCTGTGTTATAGTAAATGGAAAAACATACATATGTATGTAGAAGAATATTTTGGGAACAAACCATGCATCTAAAATCAAACCCTATACCGCTCCTCTCGACATGCAAATTTATTTCCTTTTTTTTATTTAAAGACATTCGGTCCTGTTCTGTAAACCAATCCATTTGAAACCGCACGATTTTAGAAAACTAACTCAGATAAGAGAAATATATTTTATAGTATTTTTTTTAAATGTTTTTATTATATAGATTCCCAAGTGTCGTATCTGAAAGAAAATTATGACGTATGATTTTAAACACGTCTGCAGAACCATTATTAATTTTTTGAAAACGAGAAATTTACTCGGATTCGGTTTAGAGAACAGTGTCGATTGACTTTAAAGATGGAAATGGGAAATCAATTATTATGCATAAATCTAAGGTAGCTCGCGAAAAAATTAAAAGCAGGGAGTTCATACGTGAGAGGAGGAATAATGATTCGAATGTAGAAGCATTTATTTCAGTACATACATTTTTCTAATAGAAAAAATTTTAATTTAGAAAAAATTTTTTTTCTAAAGAAGAGAAAATACATTTTCATGTCGAGAGGCACGGTATAGGAGTTGATTTTAGACACATGGTTTGTTCGGAGAATTTTCTCAGTATTTCGTGTAGATTACGTTTTTGCTATTTTTATTTTTTTTTACGAAGCCAAATCTGTGGCAATAAGGAAAAAGTGCTTAAGTCTTATTTTACTGTTTTGCAGCAGAACACTTTTAAGTTTTCAAGTAGATTTTTAGAAATTTATTTCGTTTACATTTAAATTTGGAAATGCTCTGTTAAACTTTATTTTTTTAAGCAAACATCGTTCTATACACTAAAAATAATATATTTAAGTTGAAATATACTAAGGTATAACCTAAATTAATTTATTATTCCAAATGAGATTAGTCTTAAAAAAGATAAGTAGCAAGTAATAGTGCTATAACTTTCTGAAAAATCACACAAATTAATTGAAATTTTGACCAGGGGTACTTTCGAATATGCAGATTATGGACGTACCATTAACTCAAAATCAGCTTATCTCGACTTAAGCACTTTTCCCTTTTTTTCACAAAAAATAATTTCTTAATAACTGCCGCAAATAAATAACTTTGCATAGTCCTTACCTAGACATATAGCCACAAGTACGGTTAAAAGGAACACAATTTTTAATTCCATGTTTTTTTATCTACGTTACGAGTACTTCGAATATTGACAGCGTTTGTGAAAAGTAATTAACGAAATTAATAACAGAATATTTATGCGGGCGAGTTTTTATAGTTTAAATTTTTCTTTTAAATTTAAAAACTTTATTTGCAGAGAATGACAAAAGAACTCGTGAGTACTGGCAGGCAAATGCGTACAGTTCTAAATGAGAGCATTCTCATATGTAAACATACGCATCGACACACATATGTATGTATTTTAAAAGAGTTTTTGAAAAGCTAATGCGCAGTAATTAATGCGCATATTTTCATTCTTTTCATACTTGCATACATATGTACATACATATACATATGTATACTGTTAATGCCACGACGAAATGAATAATTATCTTCGTGGCATTAACTTAACTTACACAAGCAACGATTACTTTGCGAAGAATTAATTCAGCGGAGAGAAAGACAGAAAGAGACTGTACTACTACCTCTGTCTTTCACACAGCTGAATCAAGACTTTTCAAAGTAAACGTTGCTTGTGGAAAAGGGATATTAAATTTGTTTTTTTTTATTAGACAAATGTCAATAATATCTACTCATATTGTTATACATATGTATGTGTGTATATACATATCTATGTATGAACCTCTTTGTTTTTAAAAAGTTGGGCATAGCTAAAAGAAAGCGACATCGAAAGCAACGGACGAAATTCGTGTTCTCTTGCTGTGGCTTCGAATTCAGCGGCAAAGCTCTTCACACCACTTCGACGGACGGTTAAGTTTAATTTTTTTTTCGTTTAGCAGCACCGTCGTTCGCTCGTTTTTCTGTTTTTTACTTTCTTTGGCTGTTGGCTTTAAAACTTTTCGCTGTCACAGCACAGTCAAAATAAAAAAATTTAAGCATAGCAAAAGCTGCACAGTGGGGCCAAAGCCCTTTTTCGCGTATCAACAGTTCATATCTAAACTAAAATAGTGAGATTCACTAAATTTTATATGGGTACTTTTTAAATCAATATGCATATTCCAACAAAATATTGAAGGTACAGGAAGGGAAAGATGGTTGCCTACCATATATGGTAATTATTATTATTTTTCCTACATTCTCAGAACTAAATAAATTTGATGTTGATAATTCTTACGACAAACTGCATGTTCCACCAAAATCTTGGGGTTATAAGAAGGGGCAGACGGCTGCCTCCATATAAAGTAATTATTATTTAATTAATAAAAAATATTTTTTTTTATATAAGAAATACAAAACAAGCAAAAACTAAGGATTTTTTTCCTGATTAATTGCCTGCCAGTGACTGACAAAAATAGAACTTTGAACAAGCCTGAGAAAGTTAGCTAAAGTCACAAATGTTATTTTTTCAAAAATCATTACTAAATATCAATACAACCACGACCACGCGTTACTCATACCTCACTCACACGTGAGTAATACGTGACTCGCGCATAACATTATATGACATTTGTGCATCTCTAATGAAAGCAAATAAAACAACGAGAAAGACAACAGAATTAAAAGTGTTTCCAGGAATCGTTAAGCGCTTATTTGCAAACTAAACGCGTGAGGATATTGCTAATTCGTGCATAAAAAAGAAATTGGTCACCAAAATCGCCAAACTCATTATAAGGTTTTACTATCCTTTAGTAGTACTATCGAACCTATACTGTCACGAGCGTGTGTTTTTCCAAACGTCTCAATTTGTTGCATAGTGTTATTAGTTAAATGTTTCAGTATGGTGACTTTAAAATAAATTTTCAAAGAGAATATGTACGGATGTCACTCTTCGCCTTTTGCAAAAGCAAAAACCTGTGATATTTTACATTAATTTTTATTATCCCAGTGAAAAAAAAATGGAAGTCATTCTAGCGGAAGTACATTTTCATTGCTTCCAAAAAATCGATATTTTTAATTTGCCGAGAGTGAGCTAAAACCCATATAGAAGCTTATTTTAGTCACACAAAACCTTGTAACTCCTCCATAGTGTTAGAAAATACTCACGAGAATTTAAAAAAATGTATTTTTTTAAAGAAATTTATGAACTATTTTTAGTCTAAAATTTAAAAGTTATTTACATGAAAACACTGTTTCGGGCTTAAATTCGTATAAAAAGAAACGAATTGTTAAAAAAGGCAACTATTTACCATTTTTCCTAGATGAAAATATTATCATAGAACACAAAAAAGGGAATTTTTCTTAATATCGCTTCCAATTCATTGACCAGGCATCGAAAAAGAGAACTTCTTGCAATGACAACCCTATGTAAAAATCATTAGATCGGATCGAAACTTGCACTACTTCCGCATCGTAAACTCTACATTTTCATGACTTTTTTGGAGTCTCTTTTTTTACTGGGTATTTAAATTATACAATTAATTAATCTTGCTGTCCATTTTTATAATTTATTTAATAATGTAACTGAAGATCAATTTAAAAATGAAGACGTCGGAAAAAAGCTGACGAAACGTTGAGAAAAAATATGAAATAAATTGGTTTTATAATTGGTTTAAATAGCCAACGTGAAACACAATAAAAAACATAAACAAACGAAATTGGTCACAAAACATAAACACACTAAATGAAAATAGTTCAATTTAAATTTATATGATTTTATAATGATTATATCTGTTGCAATATGAAATAATTGGTTGATTATGCTTAAGGAAATTCAGCTTTATTACATTATATTGCGAACCAGTTGAAAGTCCGAAAAACGTCCGAAAAAAATTCTTTGATTAAGAGGACTTAAGCGATTATTCCATACTATCACGATATATTTATCAACTGAAGTACAAATAGGTCAGTATATTAAATACATAAAATTTTGGTTACTTTTTTTTCGCCCTTGGTTACTTTTTTTGATGTGTAAAAATATATACGATAGGGGTAAGTTTAAGTTTGAGTAAGATCGTAAAGCGTTATCAAATCGGTGTGAGCTATGTATGAGTGTATTAGTGTAATCATACGAACAAGAAGTACAGAGAAACTTAACAGCTGCATAGAAATACAATCAACCGAATTTTAAAGCATACATTCAGGAGCAATGTTAATTTTAATAGAAATTGCTTATGAAGTGTAATAGTGTTGCCAGTGTGGATAATTCTGTTAATATAAAATAAATAAAATATATATAAACTCTTAAATAAAGGAGCGTTTTAAATGTCAAATGTTTATTTAAAAGATATATAGCAGTCTTTATAAAGAATTTATAATATTATATTATAACATATCTTCATTTCGTAGTGTTGTCTTACACTGAAGCTGGTGCACGACAATTGGGTAACAATCTCCATCTCGTGCCAAATATTATGGGTGGAGATTTTAATACAAGTTTTGCAACCCACAGTCGCAAGCTTTATCAAAATTTTTATTTGACGGTTTCCACTTGCATATGAGCAATTCTCCACAAACACCCACAACTAATAATTCCACTACTATAGATGCAGTTTTCCATAGATTTTTAAATACAGTAAAGTCAAAAATTTATATATCTTATTTTAGTTGCCATAAGCCAATATTAAAAAAAATTCATTACTAGATGTTTACACATCTCCCTGTTATCGGACTCACATTTCTTTTTTTCATATTTTGGTTACAAAAATATTTTGGTTGTGGCAACGCTGCCCGTAACCCATAAAAATTCATACATACATACATAAATGCGATTTTGAACGTTGACTTTTGTTTTCAATAAAATTGAATCTTAAACACCGCATACACGTTTCAATTCAATTGTCAATTGAGTCTTTCAATTAAATTGATTTTTGGCCACACACTTCATAAACGGAATTGAAAGATTTTCATTCAACTCAAATTTATATTTTTTTCACAATTCTAAACTTAAAAATTCAACAACAACATGAAAATCAAGATCAACATGAAAAATCAAAATCTTTTGATTTTTTTTAAACCAATTCGACAAATGCCAAACATCTATTGACAGAGCCATACACGTTTTGATTTGGACAACAACCGACTAAATTGAAAATTTACAAACAAGTTAATGGAAAATAAAATATTATTTTTCTCTCAAGAGTTGAATATGGGCACTTCCAAAAAAAGTCCACCATGGTGGAAAAATTTAAAGTTTACCAACAGATTTGTTTTCTTGTATTGTAAATTATAAAATTTTAAAATTAACTAAATTTAAGATTTCGAAGCTTTCCTTAGTTGTGATGGCGAAATAATGGGATACAAAGTTAGGCTTCTCGTTTTGGTAAGTTTTACTTAATTTCATGAGCATTTTTTCTTTACTTTTTATACTTCTAGGAGCAATTGCACAATAATACTTTTATTGCAAAACTATTGCTACAACAACAACTAATCATAGACAAATTAAGAGAAAGCCATTATATATCAATTAACCGTAAAATTTAGGTTTTCTTAAAATGATATTTCAATGTAACGTCTACGCTGACGATCGCAAGTGCGTGAAATTTTGCATGTTAACGAAGTGTTATTAGCTTATGTGATAATAATAAAAAAATCGTTTATAAAACAAATATTTAATATAATATTAATATTCAGAAGTGTGTAATGTAACGCCAGATTGTGAGTATTTTTTTGCATGGTACAATGTTTGTTTAAAATTTACTTGAAATTTTGGTTTGGAGTTTATTCGTTTGTTTTCTTCGCTTTCACGACCAAACCGCTAAACCGATTTTTAAATTATTTCACCAATGGAAAGCTACATTACTATCGTCAAACAAAGAATAGTTTTTGTATCCGTTTCGGGACCGGTTTTTTTGTATATGGCATGGATTTTTTTCGAAAAATAAATTTTTGGGATGGTAAGGGTAATTTTCGATTCGGTTTTTATTGTTTTTTAATTTTATTTTATCGGCCTCATCAGCGACTTACAATTAACAATACATTCATAAATTTTAATTATATTTTCCAAAATACAACATGAGCGGAGCTGCGAATAAAACTAATAAGTATTTATAAATAACAAATATAGTTTTGTTAATCTTTTGTGTATATTTTTCTTAATTTTCAACCAAAAAAAATTTCAAGTGGAAATTTAAGTAACGAAACGCCATATAACGTAACGCCAGATACTAAGGCTAACAGAAAAAAAGGGGAAACGATTTTTTAATTTAGATGCTTGAAAAATAAATGTATATCAGTCCAAACCCTAACAAAAAAAGTTTTGTCTAAAAAGACTTGTTCAGTTCGCAGAATTAAGCAATTTTGTTAGTCAAGTCAAACCCCACTTCTGTTCTTTTATAACGTAACGCCAGGTCATATTTTGCGTATATCTTGAAATCCTTAGGTTTGATTGTCATAATTTTTCACTGAATATAGGGCTATTTAATTGCTTCTCAAATATAAGAAAAAATAATTTTTCAGGTATGATTTAAAATTTTTTTCAACATTTTGTCGTACAAATGTCACGTAACGCCAGAATGGAATCACCCATATATGTACATCTCCATTTTTCAAAATTATATGAAAAAATCTTATGAACTATAAATCGTCCATTTCGTATGCAAAAAATTAAAAACACCATGCATCGTCTTTTTTCCATGCAGAAAATTAAATGGACTATACATACAAAATTTTATGGGCTATGTCCTGATTCACACACGTCAGGTTTGACTCGTCAAGTCTTGAGCTTATAGGAAAGAGCTGTGAAGAGAATAAAAAGGGGTACAGACTTGACCGTACCAGTCAAGTTTGCTTTTTCGTTTTGTTTTGTCATTCGTAATACTCTACTACAACGCAAATTGATGAGACTTGATGACTTGACTTGACGGTGTGTATGAACGCAAATGCAGGTTCAAAAGAAAATTGGACTAAAAGTGATCAGCTAAACCTGATGTGTGTGAATCATGACTATAAGTCGGTTTTTTTATGAAAAAATTTAATAGACTATAATTTGTCCATTTCGTATGCAAAAATTAAATGGACTATATACGTCGCCTATTTTTCGTGCAAAAAATTAAATGGACTATACATACATACAAAATTTAAGAGACTCTACATCGTACATTTTTTTAATTTTGTATGGACTATAAACCGTCCATGTACAAAAAGTTGCGAAAATTAGCGAACAATTTCTTAATTGAAAAAAATTTAATTAATTTAAATTTATTAAAAATTAATTAAATTTATTAAAATTAATTTTATTAAAAAGCGCTAAATTTGTATGGAATGCCAAAAACTTTGAAAAATTTGCCACGATATCGAAAATTTGTAAAAACTTAGTAACATCAAAAAGATATCAAAGTCTGATACTGATTCAAAATCTTGAAAACTGTCAAAAAATCAAATAATTGAGAATAATCACTTTTATTGCTAAAATATAAAAAATTCGCGATAAATTGTAAACAAGCCGTAAAATAGCTTGCAAACACCTAAAGATCTAAGGAATGCCAAAATAGCGAAAATTCGATCAAATTCGCTAACATCAAATAGATACATAGATAGATTAAAAATTGGTAACAAAAGAGTCAAGATTTGGCTAAAAAGTCACTTTTATCATGAAAATTGACGACAAATTGCAAACAAGTGCTAAAATTATTTAAAAATTTCTAAAATTGTAAGGAATGCCATGGTTAGCCATTCTTCGGTTTTTAGCTGAGATATATTTAAAGTGGAGCGTGTTTTCAAACTCACGGTTACTTCCGTATATATTTAATAAGGCTTAGGTATAACGAATGTGAAATACTTAATAGGTATAAGGAATGCGAAAAAAAACAGCTTTATTGAATTTTGTGCTAAAATAGTTTGAAAAAAATGTTAGTACTTCAACAATTACAAACTATTATTTCTGGCAACACTTATCAAAATATATTTAATAAATCGAATGTATTGCAAGTCATGGGATGTAACGAAGAATGCACATCGATACATACAAGTATGAAATAAAGTGTGCAGTGGTATACGCAAGTATGAGAATGAATGGGTATCAAATACGCACTAGCATAAAATATGCTCAATATATGCTGGAGTATCCAAAAATTTTTGTATTGATTGGCTTTCTCTGGTACATATGTACATGTAGCTATTATTAGAATTGAAAATAATAAACTTAAGCCTAGCGAATAAATTCGTCATTATTATATCATTGATGAAAATTAACATCCAAAAAGCTTTAAAATCAGGCAACATGCACGTGTTCGGCACCGACTTGTAAAAAATATTTATTTAATTTTGTTTTTTTATTTATTATTTTTAACCTATGTGAGAAAATACTTCTCCGAATCAGAGAATATGCATTTGTTCGATTCATTAACTTTAATGAAGATCAATTTACTTAAATTCCCGCGCAAACACATGTTCTCCAATGACATGCTAATATAAAAATTATGCATATTTTCCCTCCATCGAACCAGTTCGCCATGACTTAAACTCATGAGTCAACCTTTTCATTTTCATCATGTTGTTTTTCGTTGCTGGGATACCTTGAAATAATAAAATTTAAGAACTTAAAAATTAAATTAATTGACTAGCGATATAAAATTTAAATTTCATTGAAAATATAGAAACATATGTGCAAACAAATGATTAAATTCGCAGCAAAAAGCTATTAAAATAAATGTGAAACATTCAAAAGATAGTGAAAAAGCTTCATAAATAATAACATTTTAAAAGTTCTATTATTTGATTGCTGTCTTGATGAATAACTGTTTATGTATTAGTGGCCTGCGTAAGCAGCAGAGTAGCAGGCCGAGCAAAAAATTTCGGCGGCGGCTGAAAGACAAATATTTTCGGCGGCGGCGGCTGAACGGCTTAACGCCGATTTGTTTAATCATTTGAAAAAAAAGTTTTAACCCAGTCTGTTTTTAGAAAAATACGGGAATTATTGAATCACCACGTTGTAACATTATTTATTTTGCAATAGTTTGAATATTGCAGTAATTGATGTCCTAAAAAATAGCTTCGCAAATTATTTGTTAAACCATAGAAACATATTCTAGACCATCAGGGCAATTATGAATAAAATTTCGCGAGAAATTTTTAATTTTTTAAATTAGAATTTTTTTCCCAATTACTTGCTATTAGTTGGAATTTTTCCCCGGGAAAAATTTCTCGCGGAATTTTATTCATGATTGCCTTCTACATAAATTTGATTTAAGCTTTCCGATTGAATTAAAAATTAATTACTTTATTGGAACACTGCTACGGATTAGGGTTGGGCTCAAAAAGAACGAACTAGTTCAATTGAACTATTCCCATAAGTGAACGATGTGAACTAGTTCAGACTAGTTGTTCCTTTTTGGTCTTTGTTGTTATTTTAGTCTTTCTTGTTCTTTTGGTCTTTATTATTCTCTTGGTACTTTTTGATATCTCGGTCTTGTTCGTTTTTTGTTCGTTCGTTAATTTTTGGTCTTTATTTTGTTCTGTTTATCTTATTCTCTGTTCCTGACCAATGCACATGCAAAAGATTTCAAGTAAAATATTATAGTTTCTCGTTTGCATGCTGTTAAAAATACACAAATGTAGTGTGCCTATTAAATTTTTAGCACAATAATCAAAACAAACAAAAGAAAATGTATACTTAGTGAAATATACAAAAGAGTTTTACAAAATTAATAGAAATAATATGTAGTATTGAACTAAAAAACAGATTGCGAAAAAGAATATTAGAATTAAAAAGGTGATTATAGTTTGTTTTAAACTGGAAACGGATTTCATTTTAAAAATTTCAAAAATATTAATTTTTACCTTTTACTTACTAAAAGCATACAACAAATAAGACTACAAACCACAAATGAAAATACGTCTAAGCAAAGAAAATTTTTACTCAATTAAAAGAAATAATTTGTTGTGTCGAATATAAATCAGTATTAAAAAAGTGATTAAAATTTGTTTTCAAATGATCAAACTTAATTCTAAGCATTTCCAATCAAAAATTATTAATTAAATAAGGTCGTTAAGAATGAAATGAAATTACTTTAGAATATTAACAAACGAATAAAACATTTAAGAGGATTCAATGTATGCATGTATGTGTAATCTCTGCTCTGTTGTTCACTGCACAACTGACCGAAAAGAACAACTGAACGAAAAGAACGAACTAGTTCTTTTTGTTGTTGGGATCAAAAAGAACAATCCGCAAAAGGAACAACTATGCCCAACTCTACTACGGATCAACAAACAAAAAGCTTTGAACAATTAATTATCAAAAAGTCGCCTGACTGCTTAAACAAAAAAGTCTATGTAAACGTGCATGTATTTAAGAAGGGACTCCAGAAGAGAACGTAAGTGTTGTCGCAGCTACGTTACCGTTCACATAAACATTTTCTTTTTATGTGGAAGCAAAAACAACTATATTAAATACGAAATTTTAAAAAGTATAAAAAATAAGACAAATTATCGGCTGAGTACTAAGCCGCCGATAAGCCGAGTAATTCGGCGGCGGCTCGGCTTGTCGAAAAAAATCGGCTGACTGGCTAGCCGCCAGCCGCGCCGGTACGGCTTGCTACTCTGGCATGCATTACACTAAGCCAGTGACGGCCAAAAAGAGAAATGAGAATGTTTAGTTGTGTTTAACAAAAGTGAGGGTGTATTGGTAAATATACACATGGAGAAATGCATTTGTTTTCTTTTGTTTGCGTTGTTGGAGTGTTTTACTATTTTTGCTTATACGAGTATATGTTAAATGTTAACTTATTATGTTTAAATATTAAGTTTGTTTAAATATTTTTGGGTTTGTGTGTTAAAATTAATAAAAAAAATTAAATATATGAATTCAATTGTTTGCAATTAATAAATAATTTTTTTTCTTTAAGAAAACAGGTACGTAAGTTCTTTTCACATAGTATGTTATCTTAAAAATAAGTTTAAAAATATTATAATTAATTGGTTTTCAGAGGTTATGTGTGATAAAATTAAGTAATGAAAGATTTAATAAAAATAATACATATAAGTACGTAAATTCAATTCAAATCGTATTTAATGATGATTTAATTTAAAAATTTATGATTTAATAAAAAATAAATATATATAAACGTAAATTTAATTCAAATCGTGTTTAAGTGTTTAAATTATGAAACTCAATTAATTTATCTATGTAAATTTCTTTGTTGTAACATTTAATTTTGAGCAAAGTTTCTACATGGTTGTCAGACAATTTATTTCGATATTTGCTTTTAATTTGAGACAACGACGAAAATGTTGCCTCGCATATATATGTTGTCGAAAACATTGAAATAAGATTCAATATAAGATCCCTACTGGCACCATATTTTTTGGGACAAATATTTTTCCAAAATGGAATACCAGTTTCCATTTTTACCAGTTCTTGTTGAATATTTAATGGTACATTTTCCATTGAACATGTCAGTGGGTTGTTATAAATATTAACAACCCATTGCATGCCAAAAATATCTTTAAATCTTAGTTTAAAAGTTTCTATAAGTTTTTTAAGTTCTTCTGAAGAGGTTTAATTTATTAAAATTTGAAAATTTGGAATGTATTTCCGAAACTTTTTATGTCAGTAAGGAATGCTAATTCCAATAAGAAGTCGGGACATTTAATGGCAGTAAGCAAGTCTGTGTCCTTTGGGGAGGCCTCAGATTGCAAGAAAGCATCAATTTCCACTCTTAGGCTAAAGAGTCGCTCTAAGCTTTTCCCTCGACTTAGCCATCTCACTTCCGTGAACAAAAGGACGTCTGCATACTCCACATTTACTTCCTCCAAAAATGCCACCAACTTCCTATGCATAAGAGCATTATTGTTGTTATTTCGGATTGTATAAATAACACAATTTTTTCTGTTCGACGCATAATAGTGTTGCGGGACAAAGCCATTTCATTTACAATATTTTCCATTTTTTTCCCAACATCCCCAAAAAATGGAAAAACTGAAATACAAATTTCTTTCCATAAAGGTCGACCTTTTTTAGCTAAGGCTAAGGAAATTGTATAGGTCGCCTTGAGTTGACCACTTGTTGAGGAAATGATTTGGTCATGATTGGTATTCATGAACTGATTATATTTAATTCTTAAATCTTCTTTTAACTTGATAATTAAATTAGACCTAGCAATTCCAGTAAGAGAATGCATATCTGAGTGGCGGTTATAGTACCGCTTTAAATTGCATGCAAATTTCTCTTTAATTTTTTGGTTGTGTTATTTTGCATATTGTACGTTTGGGTGTGTGTGTAAGATTTAGATGTTTAGGTGTTAGGGAGTTTTTTAAAGCAAGCGCACACAACTTATGTAAATGCATGTGTGCGTTTGTATGTGCGCAGAAAAATAAGAGAGCATACACAAATTATGAAGGCATGTATGTATGTACATGCATGACGTTTGTATACGCACCAATGAGCAATAAAGGCCCAACTATAACATGAATATGCTGGCTTAAGCTAATGCCAGAGTTTAACGATAAGTCTGTCAAATACATAAGCAATTCAGATGTGACTTTTAGGTGGCCACAATGTACTTACATGCACTTAAGTATTCTTTAGCCACAGTTGCACATATAGGTATTGTTCAGAATTTTTAGTAATTTTGTTTCTTCTTATAACTACTAAATGAATGCAATTCAATCAAATTAACTTGTTGGAATGTCCTAGTCTATTAAAAATTAATTAATTATATTATTATTATTATATTAATTAATTATATTCACCACTTTATTATTTGTTTTATATGTTTTGCCTACCAAAAAGTACAACAGTGAACATACATAAATAATCTCAAATGTATGTGTGTATATGTGTATTGTAAAACAAAGAATGAAAATAAAATTTTTGATTTTTTTCTGAATTTAAAATAAGAAACAATAAAAAATATTTAAAATCAATGAATATTTTCTGCTGCTGTTTGCTTGAGTTTAAAAAAAATGCAAAAACAGTGTTTTCCGTACGGAATGTGCGTTCAGTTTGGCACTTAATTTAAGCAAATGACATTTGACGAAACTTGACGAAAAGTTCCATAATCACATTATAGTTTGCCACATACGTTTTATATGTAACCGCACAGTTGCTTAAATTCGCTTATTCCTATTATAGTTGGGCCTTAAGTTAAATAAATGTATTGCCGACAACGTTGGTTAGCGTTTGTTTCAGAAGATTTCCCTGTAGTAAAGCATTTGAAATTGCCCTCATGTCCTAAAACTTCTTATAAGCGTCTTGTGCAGGTCTTTATTATGTATTGAAGTCAGAAATGAATAAACAAAATAATAGGAATATTTATATGTAATAGGAATTATTATATGTAATAAATGCGACCACTTACGACCCTGTATCTTAAAAACTGTTTAAGATATGAGCAATAGTGGCAGACCACTTATATGTGTTTTTAATGATTTTTAACATTTTTGACACGCCATATCTCAGGAAAATCAGAAGCTGGAAGTCCAAAATTTAATATTTATCTTATTTAAGTAACGTGCAAAAAGACAACTAAGTTTCATAAGATTCAAAGGTGGTCGGGATAATCCGTTCTTCGGTTATACAAATTTTAACCCTTAAATTTTTTCATAAAAAATTAAAAAATGGATGATCATCCATTTTTAATAGAGAAATACATCGTCCATTAATAAAATTTTTATGAAAGAATTTAATGGGCTATAAATTGTACATTTCGTATGCAAAAACTTTAATGGACTATATACGTCGTGTATTTTTCGTGAACAAAATTATATTTAATTAATTAAATTAATTATAAAGGGTGTCCCAACAAGAACGCAAGATTTAAATTATGCGAAGTGTCATTGTTTGACATGTGAACAACTGTTTGCTAGTAGAAGGTACGAGGATAGTAAAAATAGAACGCTACACAAATGAACAACGCATTCTCATTGTGAAATTGTTTTACCAAAATTGTGAAAGTTTTGCGGCTACAGTTCGCAATTGCGATCAATTTGGGGTCACAATAATGCTCCAAATGAGTCAACTGTAAAGAGATTAATTGATAAATTTGTCGCATTTGGGGTGAGGAAAATCCTCGAGTGATTCACGAGAAGCAAATGCATCCTCAACGTTTCACTGTGTGGTCTGGACTTTGGGCTGGAGGAATCATTGGACTTTTTTTATGAAAATGATGCAGGTCAAGCGCAAACAGTCAATGGTGTTCGGTATCGTGCAATGATAACCAGTTTTTTCGTGCCTAGAATTGAAGAAATGAATGTGGAGGGCATGTTGTTTCAACAAGACGACGCCACATGTCATACAGCCAGAGCAACAATTCAATTGCTGCATCAGTCATTTCCCGGTCGTGTTATTTCGCGTTTTGGAGACCACAATTGGAGGCCTAGATCGTGAGATTTAACACCATTAGACTTTTTTCCTTGGGTTTTTTTAAAGTCGATGTTTTACGCGATAAGTTGTGTTTTAGGGGTGCATCCGCCATCTTTCCGTTAAAAACTTAAATTATATCTACAATGACCTGTTTATTATTCATTTAATAAAAAAAAATTATGTACGTACGATATACAATTATCTTAAATTTCTTAATTCTCTTTAGTCTCTTCTTGGCAAAGTCTTTGGATCTTTTAAAAGGCTTGCACGAGCTCTTTCATGACGTACTTTTTCTTTTCGAGACTTTTGCAATGATTTCAGTGCTCTATTCAATGAAAACGGTGTTAAAGTGTAGTCAGCAATATTTAAACGATTACGATTTTTTTCCATACTTCCAAATATATATGAATATATAACATTTTGAACAGGTATATAATACTTGCACACATTATCGCAACGATATCTGGAAAGAAGAATTGCGAACAACATTAATAGTTTGCTTAATGATAACTATGTACTAGAATTTATGGCCCAACTAAACTTATAGGCAGATTTTGTAAAAAATTTCGTTTCTAAACGTTTCAAAATTGTATGAAAAATAACGAAAATTCGTTTCAAAAAATATTTTTTCCATACAAATTTCAAAACGAGAAAAGCGTTTCTATTTACAAAATTTGGCCTTTAAGTAATTTACAAAGCAAAAAAAATTTTAATGGATTTGAATGAAAATTATTTACAGCCTCGATTATAAAAGTGTGCTATTCTACCTGAGTCAAATTTCAACATTGTTTTCCAAGTACTTGTACGAAGCCTTATAAGCTAGCTTAAGTCAGCTGAAGCAACTGTGCGGTTACATATTAACGTATGTGGGAAAGTATAATGTACTTAATGAAACTTTTCATCTAGTTTAGTTAAATTTCATTTGTGCCAAATTGAACAACGCACATTCAGTACGGAATTTTTAGAATAGTAGGAATTTTTCCCGGGAACAAATCATTGGGAAGAGTAAATACTCGATGGGAAAATTCAAAATTGGGATGTAAATATTTTTTTAAACTGTTGAATTTCAATAATGTGCTATATTCGGCTGTGCCGAATCTTATATACCCTTTACCAAAGTGCGTTTATATAGTGTAGAGATACATACATAAGCACAGCGGTACATATTCATTTTATGAAAAAATTCCTACTTTTTTTTAGTGCAATTTTTAGGATTTTGGCATTATGTTTAATTTGGTGCTTTTTAAATTTTGGCGATTTTTTTTTTCATATAGGCAATTTTTTTTTGGTTTTGGCGATTTTTTTCGGTTTTTGGCGTTTTTTTTAATTTTGGCGATTTTTATTTCGTTCTGGCGATTTTTTTTATTTAGGCGATTTTTTTATTTTTTATATATATAATTTTTTTTATTTTTTTGTGGCAATTTTTTAATTTTTGACACTTTTTTCTCGTTTTGTCGATTTTTTTCGGTTTTTGGCGTTTTTTTTATTTTGGCGATATTTTTTATATAGGCAATTTGTATTTTGTTTTGGTGAGGTTTTCGGTTTTTGGCGTTTTTCAATTTTGGCGATTATTTTTCGTTTTGGCAGATTTTTTGATTTTGCCGATTTTTTTTTCATTTAAGCGATTTTTTTAATTTTTGGCGATTTTTTTTCATATGGGCAATTTTTTTTTGTTTTGGCGTTTTTTCCGATTTTAGGCGTTTTAGTTTTTAATTTTGGCGATTTATTTTCGTTTTGGCGATTTTTTTTGATTTTGGCGATTCTCTTTTCATTTAGGCGATTTTTTTTATTTTTTTTGACGATTTTTGTTCATATAAGCATTTTTTTTTGGCGATTTTTTGCGAATTTTTGTCATTGTGGGATTTTTTTGTTGTTTTGACACTTTTTTCTCGTTTTGGCGATTTTGTTCGGTTTTTGGCGTTTTTTTTAATTTTGGAGATTTTTTTTCGTTTTGGCGATTATTTTTAATTTTTGGCGATTTTTTTCATATAGGCATTTTTTTTTTGATTTGGCGATTTTATTTTGGTTTATGGCGTTTTTTTTTTTTAATTTTGGCTATTTATTTTCGTTTTAAGCGATTTTTTTTTTGTTTTGGCGATTTTTTTCGGTTTTTGGCGTTTTTTTAATTTTTGCGTTTTTTTTTAATTTTGGCGAGTTTTTTTTTGTTTTGGCGATTTTTTTAAATTTTTGGCGATTTTATAGTTTTCGGATTTTTTAGTTTTACCGTTTTTGAAAATTCCAACAGTTTAGCTCTTACGGTTTCCAAGATATAGCAATTTGTTAAAATTACATAGTCAAAATTGCATTAACTGATGGACCACCCTTTAATTTAAATTTTTTTAATTTTAGTGTTAATTGTTGTAGCATATATAAAAATACACTAATTTTAGAAATTTCAAGTGTCAATATGCATATGTACAAACATAATACAATTGTATGTATATTACATGGGATTTTAAAAGTTTTCGTCACTCATTTTGGAACACCCTTTAATTTTTGGCTTTTATATATTTGTTGTTGTAGCGATCAAAGTTCTACATACGCTGTCCAAATTTCATACCCGTAGCTTTTACCGTTCCTGAGAAAATAGCCTTCTTCCTAAAACATGAAATATGTTTAATTATTAGGAAAAAAGTTAAAGTTTTCCAACCCTGGAAACGTTTTTTTTAATTTGTTAAATTTTTAAAATTTTTTTTTAATTATAAATACCAATTTTATTCATACCGAAGTATAAAATAAGTTAATTTAATAAAATAGTAACAAAAACTTGTTTTCGGTAGTTATTTTCTATGGGAAAATAGAGTTTGAGTTTTCCAGCTCTGAAACCGTCTGTCCGATTTTGCTGATTTTCAATAGCAAAATTTTTCGGAAAATTTCTGATACACCAGTCCAAGAACGAAGTCTCTAGCTCTTCTGGGAGCTTGGAAAACCGATTTCACGTACAGACAGACGGACAGACGGACATCGCTTGTTCGTCTTCCCTATGCATAAGGATCCAGAATTATGTATACCTAGCTTATGGGCCATATTCGGTCACAACATACTACTGCTTTTAGCAAGATTTTGCTCATTTTCGCGTTTCTTTTGCCGAATTTTTGATGTTTTCAAACATCGATATTTTTAAGAATGATGTTGCATCCCTAGCCGTGAAGGCTTTTTTATTATTAGGTGAATTAAATAAAAAATCAAACATTTGCTTACTTTTGTAGGTCATATTACACGCGAATTTCGTTATCCTCATGTCCAATTGATATAATGTTTAAAAAATATGTATTAAAGTATAATTTCTAAAGTCAAATTACACATTTCAAAAAGCATTCCTAAATAAAAGTTGCCATTATATGTGTGTGGCAACGATTTCCTCTCTGTTTTCAAAAAACAGTATTCAAATAATTTGGGTAAAAGTCATAATTAATTTTAAACGTCAAATGTGACTTTACCTTTATATTATTGGGTCGTATGAATAAAAAAAAGTATTTGCTTTTTAGTCATGATTCACACACATCAGGTTTAGCTGATCACTTTTAGTCCATTTTTCTTTTGAACCTGCATTTGCGTTCATACACACCGTCAAGTCAAGTCATCAAGTCTCATCAATTTGCGTTGTAGTAGAGTATTACGAGTGACAAAACAAAACGAAAAAGCAAACTTGACTGGTACGGTCAAGTCTGTACCCCTTTTTATTCTCTTCACCGCTCTTTCCTATAGGCTCAAGACTTGACGAGTCAAACCTGACGTGTGTGAATCAGGACTTACTTAAAAATTTGTTTAAAAAACTAAAAACACATACAGGGTGTTTTTTTTAGAGGTATAGAACTTCGAATTGAAATAAAACACAAGAAAATCGTTTTAATGTCCATCAATTTGGCTTTATTGGAAGGATCATTTTATGCCATTAATGTTTAAATATGATTTCGGGCATGTGGCCGCCGCGGCTGGCTCGAATAAAGCCAATTCTACAGGTCCAATTTTCAACCACTTTTTCGAGCATATGGGGCCGTATGTTGGCAATAACGCCACGAATGTTGGCTTCCAAGTCCCCTAACGTTTCTGGTTTGTTGGCGTAGACGAGCGACTTCACATATCCCCAAAGAAAATAATCCAATGGTGTCAAATCACACGATCTTGGTGGCCAATTGACAGGTCCATTCCGCGAAATTATGCGCTCATCGAATGTTTCCTTCAATAAATCGATTGTGACGTGCGCTGTGTGGCATGTAGCGCCGTCTTGTTGGAACCACAACTCATCCACATTCAAGCCATCCAATTCGGGAACAAAATAGTCGGTTATCATGGCTCTATACCGGTCTCCGGTGGCGAATCGATTCATTCGGGTCCTCTTCAACACTTTGCTCTACAGCGGCAATTGTTTCTTCGGTGCGCACTGTTAGACGTCTCTGCTGATGCGTATTATCACATAGAGTAAGCGTAGTGCGAAAACGATCCATGGTTAACCGAATAAGTTGCTCTGATGGACGATTATGTCGACCATAAAATGGACGAAGCTTGCGGTAAACTTCGCGAACTGAACCATTATTTTCGAAATAAATTTGCACGATTTGCAAGCGTTGTTCTTTTGTCAACCTGTTCATGATGAAATGGCAAACCAAACTAAATATTAATCACTTGACAGCTGACAAAATGGCAGCCAGTTAAAAAAGTGATGCCAACCTAAAGTTCTATACCTCAATAAAAAACACCCAATACATATTTTGGGTTTTAAAACAAATTTTTAAGTAAAAAGCAAATACTTTTTTTATTCATACTACCCATTGTATCATGATATAACCCAAGTATGTATTTTTATTTCTCTTCTTTTTAACGAAAAATTACTCATCAGTTCTAAATTTTGATTTTATATGTAAGCCCTCTTTCACATTAGGCAACTTTACTTGCGCAAGTCTTGTGTTTGTGGGTGTGAGAGGAAAGGTCGGTTGAAGGGGAAAGAATTGTCGAGATTTGAGTACAGACTTGCTTGAACTTGCCAATTCTGCCACAATTCTGTTTCAGCTGTCATTGTTGGCTTGGGATATTGATTTGTTTTTGACATTGTCTTTTATTTCTTCTTCGGTGTGTTGTCTAATTAATTAATTTTGTGTTAAGAAAATTTTATTTGTGAATGAAAAGTTAAAAAATAATGAGAAATTGAGCATAAGAAAATTAAACTTGCTCAACAAATGAACTGAATGTGAACATAGAAGCAAGTTCAAAAGAAAATAAATAAAAATGAAAATTATACTTGCGCAAGTAAAGTTGCCTAATGTGAAAGGGGCCTAAGAAGAAGCTAAATGAAAATGAGTTTTAAATTGTGAATATCATTGTAAAAAAAAAATTAAGTTTCGTTTAAACTTACATCAACTCCGATTCCTCATGAAAGAACGTGATAAAACGATTTAAATTTTCCACATCATTACTTAAACTAGAAAAAATAGAAAATAATTATTGATAATTATTCAGCAAAATTCAAGCAATACTTTTCTTCCACTTCCTCCAACGTCAGACCATCAGCATACAGTTTAATCTCTAAATAAAAACCGGCATTATATTGATACTCCATTGTATGAGGATTGTCATAGGACAACATTTCTCCATCGTTTACTGTCACAACAAAATCTGCTAATTCTTTCAATTCCAATGATTCGCTGGTAGAAAATATAATGGTATTGTCTAAACTACGACAATATTTTATGATATTCCATATTAAAAGTCGATCAAATGCTGGCAAGCCTCTTGTGGGCTCATCAAATATTAAAATTTTCCTATGAACAATTAAAGCTGCAGCCACACTTATTCTGCGTTTTATATTTTGCGGTAAATCTCCTATTCTTGAGCTCATATAATTTCGTAATTGCAAGGACACACTTAATTCCCGTAAATAATTTAAATGCTTTGATTTCTGTACACCGTTCATCATGAGCAAAACTTTGAGCAATTCAGTTGGTGTTAGTAGGCTATTAAAACCTTTCTGTTGTGGGCAGTAGCCGATATCCTCCAAGGCCTTAGCCATTTGTTTTTTGCAATTGAAGCCTGCTATGTATACTTCACCAAACCAATAGCCATTTTCGCCAACTAATTGCTTGAGTAGATGTGATTTACCCGAATGATTCGAACCATAAATACCCAAACAGACGTGTCTGAGAAGATAAAAGAATTGTCAAACCTAGAAATTTTATGAAAATAAAAAAGGTTATGCCTTTGCTGCCCTAAAGCAGCGGTGTGTTTTGAAAATCAGCTTTGATGGCTTGAAAAAAAGCTTGCTTGGTATCACGGCAACATTTTTTTTTAGATAATTATTGATTATTTTATTTAATTTTTTTTAATCAGCATAATTTTACAACTAATGAAGAAAGTTAAATTTTAAAAAATTAAAATAGTTACCCTTTTGTTCATATTAAATTAAAAACACCGATTACGTTGGCATAACTAGTTTATCGCTAGCAGCTCTAGTTTCAAAGACATATGTATGTACCCAGCGGGAAAAGTGGTCATTAATTACATAATAATGGGAGAAATAATGTATTATATTTCAAAAGAAGACAATGCATTCTCTTAGAAACGAGAGATTAATTTGATCGAACACAATAAATTCACATTGATTACCACGTGGATTACCACATCTGCAGAAGATGCACAGAAAAAATTACGCACAAAAGATTTTCAAACAAATTTTTGTTTGACATAAAATTTAGTTTTAGTAAATACTTTTTATTGATCCAGTAAATTGATTGTTCAAATTTTGTTTGTGGTTTGTCGGCTACTTTTCGGCAATTACATGTATGCAACACGATCAATCAAACTAAACAACAACAGCAGCATGTTGGACCAACGACAAGCAAGGTAAACACCACCACACCTAAACAACAAATTCTCTCAGCCGAACTCACCTAGATTTGAATTTTTATAAAATTGTTATCAGAATTTACAAAGTTATTTGTAGGACCGTATTCATAGACATACATAACATTTACTGATTCAATGAATTTGGTTACTGAAAATGAAATTTAGTTTTTTTCTGTGTGCATTAAAATTATTCATTACTTTCCTAGGATATCTATTGTGTTAACAGTAAGCAGTTCTGGAATGAAAATTATACATGCTGTGCATTACCTTCTCCTTTACTATTCACTACCTTAACAAACTGTGTAAAGACATTTCAGTATTCCATAATCTACACCATTTTTTAACTATTCCTTAATATTTCCCAAAATAATGCTCAAAGACTTATATTTTTTATATTACTTTAAACTACACAAAAATTTCTTTAATTTAGGTGGGGTGATGTCAGTTTCTATTTTAGGATATATTACTGACATAGCAAGGATCTTTAAAATATTTATTTACTTCTTAGTTCAGTTCTTAAGTCTTGGAAAACTCCTCGATTGGGCATTTTCAAAGAAGGTGTAAGCTAGACATTTGTACGAACTATTTTATGTTAAAAAAATTTACAATCCATTGAATAAGTCTTAAAATATTTAAGAAAAATTTTCGCATTTCAACTAATATTTTAGGTATTAATCATACTTGGGCAATTTCAATTGCAATTACATTTTATCGTAGTTGAGATATTTTCAATTACAATTACAAAAATTTAATTAAGATGATTTTTATTAGAATTACAAAATGTTACAAATTACATGTAATTGTAATTGCAAGAAAATTATTAAAACTAAATGTGATTTGTAATTGAAACAACATATCCAAATAATTACAATTACAAGTTATTTTAATTACAAGCAATTCTAATTACAAGTAATTTTAACTACAAGTAATTTTAATTACAAGTAATTGTAATGACAAGTAGTTAATTATAACTATATTATAATGATAATTATTGTAATGAAAATTAATTGTTCGTTATGAACGGTTTCATTGTACATGTAATTTTAAGTATAGTTGGTTTTTTATTCGATTGCAATAACATGTAATTATAATTGAATTTTCTTCAGTTACATTGGCATTTCATTGTAATTGAGATTTTTTCCACCACAATTTTATTTTAAATTTATTTTTTTCAATTGCAGCAAAATGTTATTGTAATTGAAATCTTTTAATTACAATTACAAAAAAAAATTTCAATTGATGTGTAATCATTACTGCCGAAGTCTGATACATATGTATACATACACATATTAAAATAATCATACTTACTTGTTTAAAGCAAAAGATATAGTGTTAACACGACTTCCTTTTGTGGGCAATTCATTCTCTAATTGGTCTACTAAAACAGCTTGAGCTCTACACGACTCTATATTCATGTTCGAAATGCGAACTTTTTCTTTCACCACTCGTTCATCATCGTATGGATAACATACAGTCGCTAAGTTTTTTATCCTAAATTTAAATGATAAAATAAGTCAAACTCTGTATTACGTATTAATAAAAGCCAAATAAAAATTCCTTCAACTATGCTGATAAATCTGATAATTGTATTTTAAACATTCAGATACAATATTTTTTATTATAACTATCGATTGGTTCCATATTTATAGGAGGATCGGTGGCAAACTTCGGCAATGTTATTTATTTGCAAAAGTAAAATCAAAATTATCTTAGCAAACTTGGCATAGTATAATTTTGGGGAGTTGAAAGTATGCACAAAAAATTATAATAAACGTTTGCTTTATAATTAGTTTTATTATTGACTCACTTTTTAGGTGTTGATTTCAAATAGGCTCTGCGGTAAATAATAACACCAGCAAATATTGTGAAATATATAAACGATATCAAGAATAAAAAGCATATAGAGTCCAAAATCCCTGGATTGTTCCACTGAAAATAAGAGGCTACAAATAAAAGTTCTTATAGTTATATTATAAAAAGAAACTATTTACTCGTAATTCTAGCAAATATAAACTTACCTAAATTCATTTTCTCATTGTTATTGAAGACTTTGGTGGTGCCATGTAAAACACTAAAGCCGGGTAAAAGCATGAATATATGGAATAAAAATGCAATGCTTTCTTGCATCATATTCACATATACAACATAAGGAAAGAGACCTTTAAAAAGAAAAGATAAATAAAAATGCAGCCATTACGTATGTATGTATGTATGTGATACATACAGACTTACCCAAAAGTAATTGCAGCGAAAAAATTTTAAGAAACGCTCTTATTTTATTGTGCTCCATTATGAATAAGGACATTAGATAAATGAACAATAAGGAAGCGATTCCACAGAGAAAAAATAGTATTAAGGCAGCTAAAATTAAAAAATAACGAATAAAAAGTAAATAAGACATTTACACCTGCACGAAATATAGTAGATATCAATTGAAATTTTTATCTAAATCTGTAATGTTAACACCAAGATTTCGTATCCAAAATAAAAACCAATGACTGAAATTTTTCCTAAAGCACACCCTAATGTAGTTAATTCATACAACTTTTTTGAATAAATTTCTTTACAAACCATATTTGCATCACTAAGTACAATTTCATTTTAAGTAGATTTTGACAAAATCTAGTGACGAAGTAAGTTTCTATATTTATGATTTGATCAGGCTAAAGTTCGTATCGCTTTGCAAGCCAAATTACTTGTGATAATTATTAATGAGCAAATAACACCCCAAAGTTAATTGTAAATATTCTGAGAAACACGTAAGTTGGACAGAACAACTAGCTGTTTTCGAAGGCCACTAAACCTTCATCATCAGCGTTCTTTTGTGTTTGGTCTGCAGTGTGTGGTGTCAGTTGATGTTTATGTCTGCTTTATATACGCAACTTTTATGCAAATGGAATATGTGAATTATTTTGGTTCATCGCATTTCAATGTGCTGAAAACTTTTTATGTTATGAAAGCTAAATTTACAACAGTCTTGCTATTGTCGTTTGCTCTTTACTAACTATGTACTGACACCACACAATATATCGTTAAATGTAAAATTTCTCAGAAAATCCGCTGCTCGCAATAAATTTTCACAAAATTTGTGAAAAGTATTTAGCATTTAATGCTAAAGTGAAAGCAGCAGTTTTCTAAATGTAAAGTTGTCAATTATATTTTTATTATTTCCCGGGATCCCGCATAAAAATCCAGAGTAATCGGGAAGTGTTAAGACTGGAACTCCTGGGAAAAACCCCTGTTTGTGATATAGAATTAGAGAGTTAAAGCTTTCGTCTTAGTAACGGATGTCTTTTTAAGGGTTCCGTACACCAAAGGTGAAAAGGAACACATTGTTTTCGCAGCGCTGTCCGTCTGTCCGTCTACGGACCTAAACTTTGAACAGAATATGTAGAACTTTGGCCGGTACAACAACAAATATATGGAAGTGTTAAGACTGGAACTCCCGGGAAAAACCCCTGTTTGTGATATAGAATGAGAGAGTTAAAGCTTTCGTCTTAGTAACGGATGTCTTTTTAAGGGTTCCGTACACCAAAGGTGAAAAGGAACACATTGTTTTCGCAGCGCTGTCCGTCTGTCCGTCTACGGACCTGAACTTTGAACAGAATATGTAGAACTTTGGCCGCTACAACAAATAAATGGGAGTTAAAAATTAAAGTGTGTTCCAAAACAAGCAACGATAAATTCTAAAATCCCATATAATATGCAAATTGTATGTACGAGTATATACCACAAATTTGTAAAAAAAACCTAAATTAAAGGGTGTTCTATTTATTAATGTAATTTTACTTGTATAATTTTGACAATTTGTTGTATCTTCGAAACTGTAAGAGGCAAACTCTTGAAATTTAAAATAAATCGCCAAAAACCGGAAAAATCGCCAAAATGAAAAAATCGCCAAGAACCGAAAAAAATCGCCAAAATTTAAAAAATCGCCAAAATAAAAAACCGTCAAAATGTAAAAACGTGAAAAACCGAAAAAAATCGCCAAACCGGGAAAAAGCGCCAAAACTAAAAAATAGCCAAACCCGAAAAAACGCCGAAAACGCAAAAAATATGTATATACTATATAGGCTAAAGTTCGTATAGTATTACAAATCCAGTGTCCGTAGGCAATCCTTCGTGTGAGAGTCAAAGTCGCACTTTTCTGAATTTATTTAATGTATACAAGTCAGCTCTCAAACCATAGTTATCGATATCTGTAGTTCTCATGCAGCTAAAAAAACCAACCGATACCACGTTATAGGATCATTATGTATTTAAAAGTTTAGATTTTTAAATAAATATTTATAACAACGTATATATATATATATATATATATATATATATATATATATATATATATATATATATATATATATAAAATGTATTTTAAAAGTGTCTCATCCATTGTTTTGTTTTAAAAAATGTTGCGCTAGAAACTTATTATACAAATCATTAGTCACGATTCACACACGTCAACTTGATCAAGTCTTAGTACACTCATAATAGTATGTTTCCACCGACTTTAAATCAAGTAGGTTTAAGTAAATCACTTCAAAGTGTTTCCACCGAACTTGTGAGTGATTTGCTGTTAGAATTTTCGTATTCAATTTACGCAATTGGTTTATAAGGTGGGCGGAGCAGCTGTAATGTGAATTTTATTCACATGTAGTTGACATTTAAAATTGATTAAATATTACTCAATGTCATTTTTTCGAAATTGTCAATCACTATTGATAGATGACCCAGGGATGGAGTTTGTAATTTTAAAAGCAACGCAGGGTTGCATACATAAATTGAGTTCGAAAAATAGCATTTTTGACATTATTTAAAATAAATCAACTACTTTGAGGTGATTTATCCATATAAGTAGTTGATTTATATAAGATACTCGTAGACGGCGAAGGATCTACAAATGTTTCTTTTTTTTTCTACCAGCTAAATTAATGATGATCAACAAATGGAGCGGGATTTAAGGCAAATTGAAATTTCAGGGGTCTACTCTGTTAATAACATCGAAAATCGACAGGATTTTCTTTTGCATCGAGTTACAGAGTACACTCCCAGATTTGGGTTTATTTCTAAGCCACCGAAGTGCTCGGTTTAGTTCTAATAACTAAATAGTAATTTAATTAATTTCATTAGCTTACCCATCACAATTAGCCAGCTTGCTTTATCCATTATACAAATTATTAGAATAACTAAGTATAATATTGAGATCGCAAAGCACATAAAAATATCCCATAGAAATGTCACAATCCATTTAGTTTTTTCGTTGAGACCACCCAGTCTTTCTAGGGTCAACATTCCGCTAAACCGTTCATCTTGAAGATTTACCAAAACTATTGACATCGTTAATGGCATAATTGTTCCCAGTATAATATGTATATCATAATTGTTCTTCAGGACTATTGGTTTATTAATATAAGTGCTTACGCTGGAAAATAATGAGTAAAGGCAATAGGATATTAATATAATTAATTGCTTAATTCACAACAATCTTTATCGTGTATTTGTGTATCAAATACATTTTTTGTTTTTTTAATTGTGAACACCCTCTGTGTAGTGTATTAATGTATGTATTTTGTATTTTAAATGAAAAAAGAAGAACAAGCTACATACAAATTCTCTCAGAGAGCCTCTCTCTCAATACAACATTTTAAAAACATGAAATAAAAGTGTAATAGTGTATTTAATTTTTATTTGAAAATTTCATACAGCAAATGTTACACTCTTGTATTTAATATGATAATACAATCGATATAGAGACACAAGAGGTTTTGTGAATTAAGCAAATAATTTTTGTAAACATACATAAGTTAAAGTTCGATTGTGAATTCATGTGTGATAATCATACAAGACTGTAGATATTAATCTTTATAATTATTAAAATAAAATATATCTAATACAAACGGCCCTGTTCTGTAAACCGAATCGATTTGAAATCGCACGATTTTGGATAACTAACTCCGATAATAGAAATATGTTTCCATAATTTTTTTAATTTTTCTATTATATAGATTCTCAAATATCATATCTGAAAGAAAATTATTGTGTATGGTTTTAAACACCTGGGGCCCGTTTCTCAAAGCTACAAATTACAAATCTGCAAGTAAAATACACACGAAACAACTACATTTCAAATTTTATTGTTGTTTTGTGTACATTTTATTTGTAAATTTGTAATTTGTAGTTTTGAGAAACGGGCCCAAGAAAACCAGAAATTTACTCGAACAGAGCTTAATATAGACGATTCTTTCGACTTGTTAAGATATATTAAAGAAGCATGCAACATTTTGCTTAATCTAGTACAATATATTTCTTTTGAAGAATAAAATAAAGATAAAATATTGCAAGTAAAGGGTGAATTTTTAGCAACTTTCTTTTTGGCAACACTGTTTTTGGCAACTCAGCTGTTTTCGTGTATCATGTTACGTTAAACATGTTTAGTATTGATTATAATTGAACCATGAATCGAAACGCTTGCATATTAATAACACAGCAAAAAATTACACATTACCATTAGAACTACTTGCCATATAATGACTTACTTTTCTGATTAACAAATTTCTTTACTCGCTTACAAACCATCTTACATAAAATTCAAGAAAAGTGTGTACTATTTGATAAATGACGAGATTGATTCTTTTAGATTTAATAGATTACGTGAACATGTTGCCCAATAAAAAAAGAATCAATTATTTTAGTCTCACGCCTTCTTAAATTCATTCAGTGTTTAAAAAAATTAAATGATTTTCATTTAATTTCATTTTGCTTCTGCTTCTGCTTTCATTTTTGAAAAATACAACAGTTTCAGTCAAAGCAAAATCACAAAACGATTTATAACCCATTGCACAGTAGTTTCAACAGTCGACGATTTGAAAATTTACAATATAGGTATGTATGTATGTATGTATGTACTATGTATGCTACATATGTACATAAAATAAAAACTTTGTTCCTTTTACTATTTCTGTGCTTTTATGGCATAAATAAAAAAAAATCTTGTTGTGTAAGTACTTCTATGTAAAAAAAATAAAAAAATCTTAAATGAAAAGTTTTTGCTTCTTCGACTGTAACTGTTGCGACTTTCAAAAGCAAAGAGAATACGTCTGCTTTTACTTGCAGTATTTACCAAAAGCAACAGCAAATCAAACTCAAACTTTTTAAATCGTCCACTGTTGAAAGTAAAAGTCAGAAAGTCATAACTCATTTTCTGCTTCGACTGCGACTTTTGTTTATATTCAAGCATAAGCAAAAGCATTAGTCCATTTTAAACAGTTATAAAAAAGTCAAAGTAACGAAAAGTAAAATTTTACAACTTTTGTTTTTTAAACACTGAATTCATTAAGCTGGTAAGCTTCTACCAAAAATGCTTAAATTCAAACCCGATTACCTTTTTTGAAATATTTTGCTGGGAAATCTTATTCATGCTAGGTTGAGAAAGTGCATCATGTTTTCCATTTTATGGCCAGTTTGGGCAACCTGTTGAGGAGGCTATTCGGAATCTTGTGACTAAACCTCCAACACTCATACATATGTACGTAGAGAGTAAACAAAGCAAAATATAGCAGCTGTACCCGCCAGTGTTGTTGATGACCGTGGATTGTCGATTCGGCGCCAAATGTCACACAGCAGGCGAAACAATGGCTCAATTGAGAGTCGAGTTCGGTAAACAGTTTATTTCACATTTGGGGCCGGTCGAATTGGTGCCTGGATCGTGTGATTTAACGCCTTTAGACTATTTATTGTGGAGCTACGTTAAGGCTTATGTCTAGACTGACCAGACCGCAACACTTTACGCGCTGAAAAACAATGTTAAAGAATTTATTCATCAGATACAGGCCGATATGTTGGCGGGACTATGCTAAGATCGGACCCACTGTATGAACCGTTTCAGGCGTACCGACTCCAATAAAGATTTTATACATTTCTCTAAATTTTATGTGAAAGCTCTTAAAAAATCACCCTATACATTTCTTTCACTTTATTATTTGCTTTCTTAAAAATTAAGTACATATTTTTAAAACCACTCGAAATTTGTACAGTCATTGAGATTAGTATTTAAAATTTAACATTCTGACCCACGATGTCGAAAGAAAGCATTTTTTCCTTATTGTATATTGAAGATAACAATAAAATTTGAAAACCGCCGTCTTGTTATGGTAAGTAAGCATAGGAAAGCTTTAAAACCTTGCATTTTATGTATACTTTGCATTTATGTATTATTATTTTATACCTTAAGTTTTTGTTTATAATTTATATATTAAAAAAAGAACTTACTTGCCCAAATAATTAAATGCCAAATTGAGAGCCAATGGTGCTGAATGGAAAATGCGCTCATTAAACCACACGGAAAGAGAAGTATTTTTTACTTCCAAAGCAGCGAAATTATTATAGTTCTTCATCGATCCGTTTTCGTAGGAATCATTTGAATATTTAATGTTTTTGTAATAAAAGAAGCCATTTTCAATGTTTCCAACATAAGGAATTTCCACTAAAGTATGGTCGAATCTTGTTTTTATTTCTTGGCCTGAAAACAATATTCTGTCTGCAGTCAAACGTGCTGGTAGTGCTTTACCTAAAGCCAGTATTAAGCAAAATCCTGCACATATTATACAAATTGGTAGAATTTGCTTAGATTGATATAATAATTTTTTGTACAATAATGCTGGAAATAAATTTCTTTTCAACTGTAATTTCTTATCGTGTATAAATTGTAATGCTGTCTTAATATCGGGAAGTAGATTTTTTTCGTTTGGTTTCAAAGTCAAAGTCATATAGACTTCATTTAAGCTACTGCCTGTCATATAAACATTAGATATGCCGAGTTCAGAGAAACTTCTCTCTATCTCGATTAAAAATCTTTGAAAAAGAGATTTTTTATCAGCCGGTATAAGGTATATAACGCGATCAACAAAGTGACTGTGAATCTTCAGGTTTGTTATATATTTCTCTATCAGTTGAGTTATAGGTTCTATGGGTTTCATTGGTTGCAGAATACAGACCTTAAGAAATTATTTGTTAAATTTAAATTTTAATTAATAAATTTGTTGCTACTTACTAAATGGAACTGCCCCTCAAATTTATTTCTCAAAAAATATGACGTACCCCAAGCCATTAAACATCCATCATTTAAAATTCCAATACGATCACCGATTTCATTCGCTTCGTCTATATCAAGCGTGGTGACAATAATGACGCGATTTCGTTTCTCTTGCTTTAAAATATCCCAGTACTTGCTTTGTTCCTCGCTTCTCATATGAACAGTCGGTTCATCTAACAAAACCACTGAAGTGTCACAAGCCAGTGAGCAACACAGCGCCAGTATACGTTTTTCGCCAAAACTTAAAGTTTCAACTAGTTTCTGGCAATTGACCAAGGATTTCATAACTTTCAGCCATTTGTGCTGCTCGGATTTCAATAGAGTGTCTTCCGTTCGTTTCAATAAAGTGAAATATTTAATTGTGTCTTCTACTGTTAACTGATCAAACAATGAATTATTAGACATAGAAACATCAACATGTTGTCTGTAGTGTGACCAATTCTCCCATATATCTTGACCTTGGAAAGCAATACTTCCTTTAAACCTCCGCCAACCTGCTAATGTACTAATGAACTTAGTCTTGCCGCTGTTGAAGGGTCCCACTATTACAGAGATTTCATTTTTGAAAATTCTCATAGAAATATTTCTTAGTTGAGCTTTTGTTTTAGAATGATCGCAATATGAGTATACATTTTTAAGCTGCAACACTTCTCCGTTTAAAAGGCCATATTCGATATGATCTTCATACAAACTACAACTTAAGTCCATACAATTCTTACATTGTTGATTACCTTTTGTATTTCGATGCCTTTTTATATAACGAGCCTGGCATATAAGTTCTATACTTTTCAAAAGGCAGCCATACAATAAGATTATTAAAAATTGCGCCCCCAGTAAAAGGAAAATTTCTTAAAAAAATTTAATATTGTCTTCTTCGAAGTAGTCCATTAGTCCATTGGGCAACAAATTGTTAAAAAATATTAAGGAAATTATAAAAATTTTTAATTTTAGTACATCGAAGTTCGTGGTATTCAATGTTTCCGAAAATACTGCATATGAAGTGATCCATAACGCAACTCCACACCATACAGCAGTTTTAGCATTTTTTATCAATGAACTTAGTGCCATTGCATAAAGGCTTAATAACATATTGTATTCAATTAAAAATGCAAACAAAATAAGCAACTTCCAAGTGGGAAGTGGATCCCAAACGAACTAGAAATTATAAAAGATAAAAAGTATAATAGAAATGGAATGGTATTAAAAGCAATGTTATCAGAGGATTTCAATTCCATGATTCATGGTCACGGCATAAATAATAGTTCTACATAGGCAACCACACGGCTTGCACATATGTATATGTATGCATGTATTAAGCCAAAGACTGATTAAAACTGTTTGTATGCCATAAAGTATCGAGACTTCATGATTAAAATTATATGATCATACGAAGTTTTTTCCTCAATCTACCAAAGAGTACAGTAGTACCCCTATTGAACTAGTAATCACGGCCATGCAAAAATTTCAGCATAGTGCGATATTCCAGCAAGATTCACTTAATTTCTCATTAAATCTAGATATAGGATGTCCAAAAAATTTATTATATTGTCATAGTTCTATTCTAATTAAAATTTATTTTCTGGTGGTTAAGCATTGTCTATATGCATTTCATTGTCTTTGAATAGTCACTTTATACAAAACCATCAAATAATTTTTTTTGATATGGATCTATTTTATTTTTCTACACCTTTGTATAACAATTAGAAATCCATCGCATAACAATAAAAGTATTTATAAGGCAAAATGAAAAATACAATCTTAATTCAACATTCAAGAATTTTATTATTCAACATATTGTCATAATTTAAATTTACTTTGCCGAAAGAAAAATAATGAGATCAAACTGGAAGTACTCGTACATTCTCTAAGGAAAAATTTTAAAAATCTGTTTGTTGGTTGCATACGATTGCGTATGAGCAATATTTATATTATTCTTCATCAGGATTACTCATACGTAACGTGACCATATGGTTTTTTAAAATGGGGGAATATCGATAAAAAAGTAGGAGTTTGAAGAAAATACAGCCAAAAAGCGGGATTTAAAAATAGAAATCGTATTAGGAAACTCAGTTTTCAATTTAAAAGGAACGCTTAACAGCTTTGGATGAGGTAGTTAGCACGTTGAGTACAAAACCGAACGTCATGGATTCGATACCCGTCTCCGACAGTCATTAATTAACAACACCCTGGTGCACCACACATTTTTTGTTGTGCATTAGTGTCCCTTTGTATCAGTTGTTGTAGGAAAAGTTCAAGTGATGAAGGCATAGACACTGGTCACTGAACTATACCGACTGATGCTGATGATAATCCTAATGAAATTAATTATTTCGGTATTGCTATGGTATTGTTGTTACAAATATGTACATATTTCGAACAACAATCCTATGGCCTATGTACTCGTAATATAACACTAAACGTTAATTTGCGTTTCCCCATCCACTTTTCCAAATGCTAAATCGTGTCACTTTCAGAGCTCAAGGCCAAATCTTTTAAGAATCGGTTAAGCATATCGATCCATAACAGACAACTGCAGCGATACACCGCAACAATAAGTACACAGTTCAAACACACAGTCTATCGTTGACAACTGTATCTCTTACACCTCAACAAAAACTGTGCTGTGTGTTTTACTAAACATTCTTCTGCAAATATCTTTATGCGATCACAATTGTACTTTGCATTATTCGTACTGTGTCAGAGACACAGTATGCAAGCAGCGATTGCAAAAAGGCGATGAGAGTGAACACAGCACTCAGCAATTTCACAATCGAGTCTCTTTTTTACATGTTTTGCTTTGTGTCGATTCTGCATAAACATTTCTTGATGTGTGGCGGTGGCGTAAATGTGTATTGTAGTTTTAATAAACTGAATATGTATTGGCGTTTAGTTGTTTAGTTGTACCTTTGGTTTTTTCTGTTTTTAGTTTTGGAAGATGAGCTAACTGTGTCATTTTTGATACTGTACACATATAAAACTTACTGTGTCGGTGGCACCGCCAACGCAAAAAATCAAACACACTTTCTACACTCTAGCACTCTACTCTCATTGATTTATTCTACTGTGATGGGCTCACATACTGTGTTGTTGGTATTGCAATGACTGCTTAAGCTGCACTGATCCGAAGATGTGTTATGAACGAGACAATGACACACACACACGAGACAATGACTAACAAACAACATCAGTGCGCTTTTGATTGATTAAAAATAATACTGTGACGACAATGATTGTACAGATTACTGTTGCTGTGTCACCGACACAGTAATTTCCATGTGTGCACAGTAAGTGGCAAACATTACTGATTATGCAGTTCCCTGATCCATAGCACCATAAAAAGCTTAAGTAAAAAAAACAAAACTTTACAGGAGAAGGTTTTTTTTATTATCTTTGCTGTTATTTAAGTTAATTCATTGACTTTTATAATTATGCTAAATACAAGTAACGCAATGAGTTTTAACGAAATATTGGCATAATAACGCTATATTTTGTCCCTTAAGCTTTTTTTTTTTGCTGTCACCCTGGTGACTTCCTATGTATATTTTTGTTTTGGTTAACCTAAAAAAATTTGTTTAGAAAGTAAATATCAGTTTTTTAAGTAAACTTGTCTCCAAATTGCTTAATTATAGTCTTTTTGATCGACTGCATGTAGTGAATCTTCTACAGATATATCACTTTTCAAGTTACAGAGGTCGCTATTAAATTTGTTGTGTATAGTTTTACCGACGGAAAGTATTTTCAAGTCAATATACTTTTGTGAAGAATTCTTTAATAAATTGCTCTATGTACCTGAAGTGAACTGGCAACTATCTCAGTTTTCACCTACAAAAATTTGATTCTAGATTAAAAAATATTGTATTTATTTACTTTTATTTTTTTGTAGAAAGAATTCTAATGATTTGTTCATGAAGTTATATATACAAGTGTGTACGAAGATTTTTTTGTACGAAAATATGTTTGTCTGTATTGTCTATATTTGTGTATAGTTTTGTTGAGGTATAATCAATGGATCACGAGCTGTAGGATAATTTTCAAATACATACGGCCATATTCTTAAAACCATTTCGTTTTGAAATCGCAAAGTTTCAAAAGCGGAAACCCGTGTTCTCGTTATCAAATAATTTATTGCATTGGAAATTAAGTTTGGATAACATATCTCTAGCACATGAAAAAAAACCAAATAAAAAGCTTCAATAAGTGAGTTTTCTAGTTGATTTTTTACGAAATTTGTCGGTTTCAAAACGAAATTGTTTTCAGAACCTGCCCGATAACAAAGCTTATAATAAACTGTTATGTGATGTTTGATTATTATATTATTAGATGATACACAATTGTTCCAAATGTAATAAGGCTTTATAGTATATATATCTTCCCTTATAAAATAACGAAAACGAATTATAACTATCGCTATACAATTTTTAGCGAGAGGCGTTGAAAAAAATTATTTCCAAAAAAACTTAGTTTCATCCCATTAAAGGACCATGATAGGAAATATTCAGGGGAAAATTATGTAGAAGAAAGATGTTGCGGTATTTATTCTAAATAAAAATAGTTGAAAAAAATTTTCCGAAAAACGCCGCATTTAAAAGTTACGGTGCCAAAAGTGTTTATAAGCAAGATAGGTTATTTTTTAAGTGCAATTTTTACACACGTGTTTTTTTATAGCCGATTTATATCAGAAACTGCTTGTGCACAGTGGTTCAGTAGTAGGACATAGTGGTCAAAGATGATGTTCGATTTTTTCACAGTTAGTTCGCTCTAATACTCACTACTAGTGCTACTACTAAAACATGCAAAAAGATTTGCAATCAGTTGTTTTTTACATTTACTTTTGTGCATCGGAAGTGAACAAATCAAAACAACTTTCCTAATATTTTTCAGCAGTGCTAATAAAGTTAATTTCTAGTGCGTGTTTTTCAAAGAAAAAAACATTTTTGACTTATTGTTTTACAATGGATATTTAAGTTGAAGGTGCTTACCGTTATTATTATATATTTAATAATTGTTTAAGCAAAACGTATTTCACGGAAAGCGGTTTCACTACGAATCAATTTTTACTTATATTTTTTCCGACGTTTTTTCCCCTTAAGGTATTAACTATGTTGCTGTCTTATGCCGCTTTCAAGTTACATATCAAAATGTTACTCTATATCTGTACTTTTAATTTAAAAAGAATTTATCTGCGTTTGTTTGCGAATGTGTATGGTACAGAGTATCTTCGTCTCTACGACGAATTATTGAATTCAACTACATCAGCTGAAATAACTGGCTTATACCAAGCAGTTATTGATCGGTGTCATAATCTTTTGGAATATCTTTCGTCGGCATTCAAAATTAATAGTGTAGAATTTAGAGATTACTCGTTAGGAACCGCGCGAATGCTTATTAGTACGTATCCATGATATAATTTGCCTGCATCACTTCATAAAGTGTTAATTCATGGATCGGAAGTAGTTAATCACTGTCTAGTTTCCATAGGCGAGCTCTCTGAAGAAGCCGCTGAATTTTGTAATAAATTATTTTAGCAATTCAGACGATACAACACGCTAAAAATGTCTCGTGTTGTTAACACTGATCTTTTGCATAGACTTCTTCTTAATTCCAACCCGTTGATTCCTTCTTTACGTAAATTACAACAAAAGAAGAAGAGTTGTTTGCTATCACCTGAGGCTTTACGTATGTTAAGTTCTTGAAAATAATGTACAAATGTTGTATTAAATTGCCGTTATAAAATTTATTACTTTTTTTAAATTAATATTTTTGGTAAATAAATTATTATAATATTATATTCAAAGAATTTTTTATCTTATTTTACACTAATTGGCTCATAAATACCGTAAGCATAAATATTCCTATTAATTTTGATGACTACAACTGAGTAAACTACGTATGACCGCCTTCCTTAGAAACTTGGACCACTGTGCGGTGGAGCGAATAAAATAAATACTTTCGGCAATTTGGGTGGTCTAATGTGTATTCAAGTTTTTTAGATGTGGGTGAATAAATCGCTATCAGAAAGGGCTGATCTATCTTAAAGTCCTCTCTAGTTAATTATTTTAATAAAAGATAAATATTAATAATGAAAAAATGCAGAATAAAATATTTAACTATTGCTAATATCGAAAATAAAATATTTGAATCAAGTCGGTTAGTCGAAAAAATTGCAACAGACTAAAAAAATAAGTACACTATTTTTCTTTTACAAAACAAATATGTACGAGTATGTATGTAATAGGGACCTGCGTAAACAGTTTTCAAATGTAAATACGGCTTGTTTTTTATGCTATAAAAACAACTGGGCCGAACGACGAATTTTCGGTTGCGATTATTCGTCGTAAGAAATAGAATACATGTGTGTATATGAAAATACACACAATCAGTACGTTGGACGAAAGTTATGGTGCGTAAGGAACTTGAAATAGATTTATTTCTATTTTGTACTCCGACGAACGACGAAAAAACAGTTTTCTCTCTCCCTCTCTGTATTTCGAAATTGTGCTTCATACGACGAATTTACGCAGCGAATGCTTATTGAAGAATTCATCGACGTGGACGAAATTCGTTGTTCGTCCCAGTTGTGTTTATAGTATTAAGTGTATTCTCGTGGCATGTATTATACTAAACCAATAATAAATGCTGTCGTATTATAAGCGAAGCACGATGGATGTATTGGTGTACGTGTATATGAGTGTTAACAAGCGATGTCGCTAAGTCTTCTTGTTTGTATGTGTGTATGCATGTACATGCATGACGTTTGTATACGCGCCCATGTGTAGAAAGAAGCACAAGCATCACAAATTTTCAGTCACGAACTATTATTTTCTTTATTCCTATACCTGCAATAAATAAGTTAAACAAATGTATGCCCACAGTGTGGTTTTGTAACGATTCCATGTTTATGGTATATTATCCTGGGAACGGGGATACCTAATATTCCGGCTGTGCTCGTCGTTGGGTTGGGTACTTTGTTCCCGTATATAAATAAGTTATAGTTCGCTATAAAAGACTTTAAATTTAGGTAGCTAAGAAAATCGAAATAATCATACAGTAGTAAAGAGAAGAAAAGACATTGGTTGATCGATCGATCTAGCCCTCCCTCCATCCTGATAGAATCAAAGTTTAATTATCAGCCCATAGCAAAACAAGATAAAGAAAAACTAAAATAAATTTACACCATATCTGAACTTCACCTTTCGTAATATTATAAATTAATTTAAAATTTCATATTTGCAATCAATACATATATACCATTTTATTTATAAGTAGTTAACAAAAAAAATTAGAAGTAAAACTAAGTGTTGAGAGTGTTAATTAGAGAAAAGTTTGGTAACCATTTGTTATAAAAAAAAATTTAACTAATTAGTATATTTAGAGACATTTTATGGTTAAAAGGAGATTTTGTATTATAGTGATGTTCTTGTATTGTATTGTATTTTTTTATAAATAATTCCAACAATGTATGTTAGATTATTAAGAAAACGTAACATGAATTTGTTAATTGTAAAATATTAAATTTAGGCTATTGTAATACTGTTAGTTTTTGAGTAAAAAAGAAAATTTGCAAAAACTTAATTAAAATTTAATAAATATTATTTTTACGTTTTCTTAATGATTTAAAATTCGGTATTTTCTTTTTTTTTAAGAGAGTAATACTTCAAATATGTATGTATATATGTATAAATAAATATTATCGCAACTTACGTTTTCATTATCTAACGTTTTCAGCAGGCGTCAGATGACAGTAGAATAGTTGTGATTTGAACTTAATTTGAATATATATTTTGAATTAATTGTATGTATATGTGGTTTATTAATCTAGACTTTAATTTAAATCTATAAACCAGTGAAGCTTACGGAATTGGAAATATTTTGTTAACTGTAAAATTTCTTAAATCTCTAGTGGAGGTGAAGAGTGTATGTATGTACTTATTGTTGTTAAGTTAAGTTAAAATTTATGTAAATAACAATTTTTATGACTAATTAGTAAAAGTAAAATCAATACTACAAGAATCTTTTTTTTATATTAGTTGATACCGCGAAAGAAATTCATCTAGAGTTTAGAAGTTAACAAAACTGAATTAAAAAAAACTTTTGCAAAAAAATCGTATTTATGTATGTATAAAAAGATTTATCTAATTGGTATAAACAAATTAAAGTTCTGTAATTCTGCAATACAAACTGTAGATAATAATCACACCAAAAAGAAGTGGTTTTCGCAATTAGTGAAACCTCTGCAGGAACTTTAGAACCTTACGACTTGCTTTTAATTAAAGTTGTATGGAAGAACCACGAACAACAGTTTATAGTTGTAGCACTAATGTAGATCCAAGTGTAAATTTACCAAACTTTACCAATTGGGGAATCTTATGGATATTCCTCCACCCAATTATTTTGATAGATGATTCAAAACTCTCCAAGAAAACAAAGTTATCTGATTATCATATAAATCCACAACAAATTCGGATGACCCAATGACACAATAGAAACAATTCAGCTATGCTTCCAATCAAATATTTCTTTTTGTTTTCTCCCTCCAGAAATTTTCAAATTATATTAATTAAAAAAAAATTCAGTCTTGAAAATTGTGATCCTTTTTCTTCAAATTATTTTTTTGTTATCAAATTTTTAAAATTATATAAAATCCTAAGCCAATTAAAAAAATTAATTTTATATTTTTTTTTAAAGTACCAAGTATTATTTCCAACACACAAAAATAATGCCTGTAAAAAAAACTAAATCAACCTTAATACAATTTTTCGCCATCACAGTTTAACGTTTGTTTTAAAACCGTGGTCGGCAACCTACACAATTGCATTTTACAGTTGTTTATGTTATACTCTCACCACGATCCAGTGTTGCCACTGAAATTTCGTGTCATTTTCCTAATTTTAAATTTTAAATCTTCAAAGCAAAATTTATTTTATTATGGTTAGAAGAAACACTCAAGCTTTACTTATAAAGTGCTACCTCCATGCAATGGTTATTAAAAAGATGTTTTTGTAGGAAATTTTCTTAAAATAATTTAAATATATGCTTGAAAATGCCTTTGCATGTCATGTTTTTTCATGCGTGACAACACACATTGTCAAATCAAAAATTCTGGTTTGTAAAAATAATTTTCTGAAAATAAATTTTTTTAGTAAATTATCATCACACATATTTGCTTATTGTGGCAACGCTGATTCTTAACAGCATGCGATACACACAACTCGTCTGCTTGAATGTTTAAGATAGACTGATTAATGTTGTTTATTTCTCATCAATGCTTGTGTACACATACGTAATAGAAGAGTATATTAAAAGCCACGGCGCCCTTATTTCGCCGACAAACGTTTTAGAACATATCGCTGTAGTAAAACATTTGGAAACCCCCTTATGTCTTAAAAGTTCTTGTGAGGGTTCTTGTGCAGGTCTTTTTTAATATGTAATATTTTATGTATGCATATACTTCAGCCAACGTCGGTGAATATAGCACTCTTACTTGCTTTATTTTCAAAAGAAAATTTTAGCTTAAGTAATGTGTAGTTAAGCTTAAATTAGGTTTGTTCATTTACTAAAAGTTGTTACGAATTTGTAACAATATTTACTGGAAAGTGTTCATTAACTCAAAAAGTTTGCAAGGAGAGAACGTCGAAAGAGAGAGAAAAATTGAGAGACAAAAAAATTCCTACAAATTATTACTACTAAAATTTTTAATTGCAAGAATTATCCAATCACCTGGAGCCCGTTTCTAATTACAAATCTACAATTAAAATTACTAATTACAAATCTACAATTAAAATACACACGAAACAACAACACTTTTACAAATTTTATTGTTGTTTTGTGTGTATTTTATTTGTAAATTTCTAATTTGTAGTTTGTCAAATTTATTATTTAAAAAAATATCTGAAAAAGGGAAAATGAAAAATGTAAACTGTGCCCCATTTCTGTTACTTGTGAGAAGTTATCGCATCGAGAAAAATTAAATAATTATATTGGTTGTCCTATTTGACAGGGTTACTCACATAAAAATTTATATAAACTTACAAAAAGTATCAAAAAATACAGTTTATTTCTTACTCACCCTGTGTTTCGCAGGATGATAACAATTTTTTCGACTCGAAATGCTCTCACATTCCTTAGAGAAACGAGGCACTGAACAATATGAATTTCTTTGTTACATATGTATACGTATGTAAAAAGAAAGCATGTTTTCTTAATTTATTGCTTTTCTTTCATTAAGCCACATAAATTCAATTTTAATGGCAAACAATTTTGCTTGTTTCTCATATATAATCAGAGATAGAAAGTGGCATTTTTGTATTTGTTAATGAATAAAATTAAAAAAATTATGAAAAATGCAAAAAAAAAAGATAAAAATACATGAAAATTTATAAAGAATTTCATATTAAATGTAAATTTCTAAAAAAATGCAATTTAAAATATTATCAAACAAAATACATCAGAAGAAGTACAATTGTAACATGATTTCCAGCCATGGTTCTGATATGAATAAAATGTTCTTGCAAGTTTTTATAAGTAAGAGTCTGAACACAATGTAACGATTTTTTATTGCGATGCGGATTTCCATACGATTTTGAAGTAAAAATCCGCAGTGCGGGACGGAATAAAATTAAAATCTATTTTATTGTCATTGCGGACTTTCTTATTGTAAAAGAAAAACATAATTTTGAAGTTCAAACATTTTTGTTATATATTATAAAAGTTTAAAAAACATATCAAATATATCTGCGAATGTATAAAATGTTAATAATTTTTTGTTTTTAGTTATAAAATGTATGCACAAAAAAATTAATAACAATTTAAACAAACAATGACAAGTATTGCCGGCGCCGTCTTCCGTTGTATTATGTTTATTTTTCTCTCCCGCAACGAAAAATCGCACCGCACCGCAAACATTGTGTTTAGACTCTCAAGCGTTCGTTTACTTTTTCATATTTAGGAGAGTAATTTTGTAAATTTCTGCCTTATTCTTTCTTTGCTAGTCTCTGCTGGGAAAGTAATTGAACAGACCTATTGTTTTTGCTATAAAACTTAAATGGTATATTATATGGCTAAAAAATTTTGACAGATAGTGGCAATGATAACAAGTTAGTGAGTTTTATAAAAAAAAACGCATTTCGAAAATCATGTTGGTTAAGCTTCTTTGGCGGTAATGTTTCGATATAGAATATTAAATTCTAATGAGCGTGACTCTGCCCAATTTTTAAGATTCAAAATTGTGCAATTGCGAGAGTACAAGGTGTTTGCCAAGTTTGGTAACAATCGTATAAGTAAAAGTACATAAAATCTAAGACAAAAACTAATAGGTGTGGTTCCGAACACTTTTCGGTAATGTGACCAAATTGTCCCTGTCTAACAAAGAAAATTTAATGAATTTTTAAAATCGGTCTAAAAATTATAGAGTTATGAAGCACACACGTTACTCAACACATGTTTTTCAGTACACTTTTTGACATCCTAAGCGATTTAAGATGAGTCCAACTTATATGAATATACATATAATGGATTATATGAGAAAAAAAACCTAATTTTAGTTCAAAATGGAATAAACGAAAGCTTTAGAATAGTTTATAAAAACAAATTTTGTTTTTGGTTATAAACGAAACATATGTTAGTGACAAAAACCTTATGTTTTCGAAAAACCGGCTGATAAATCATTTTATAATACCCAATGATTTTCTGAGAGTAAAATTACTCACCATTATGGATATGAGTACTAAAAAGTCCAACAATATAAAGCGAAATAATGAAGCAATCAAATGGGCAAATCCTTGTTCATTATATGAAAAACCATAAATCCAATGATGGGCAAATACATTTTCTTCATGTTCTCGTGCCAATTTCTGGAAAAATAATAAATGCTTCTGTTATTGAATCTTTAAATTTTACTCTAACAATTACATCTGCTTACCCATATTAAGTTTATAAATGGTATTAAATATATGAAATAATATAAAGACCATTTCAAAAATCTCGCAGGCGTAGCGGATCTCTTGGCATATTCATTAACACAGCCCACTTCAGGTTCATAACCATGAAACATAGAAGAAATTCGTGTAGGAATTTCATAATCTGTAGACAATTGAATATTTTCCTCTTCGATTTGACTTTCTACAATGGTGAATAGAAGGGGAAGAAATCCTTCCCGGATATAGAAATTCATTTCATTTACATTATTATCAGCTCTGCATCTTGTTAACCAAAAATCTTCCAATTTAAAAATTTTATTAGTTCCAGTGCGGAAATAGTTTGGAAATCTTAAAATAATGTTATTGTCTTGCAAAACAACCCCAGCTAATGTTGAAGAGGCATCAAAATATTGTATCATCTCCTTTTCAGTTTCAAAACCAACAGATTCCAATAATTTTAATTTCTCAGCAGTATTTTTAAATATAATTTGAGTGTATTCATTGTTGGGAGTGAAGTACAATTTATAAGGAATAATGGATTCCTGTATTGACATTAGATCGCTAAAAAAAGAATATTAAGAGTTAAATTACATATGCTACATTTATTGTTGGAAATACCTGAACTGAGATAAGTCATTTAATTTTATATCTCTTTGAAAATTTGGTTGTTTTCCAGCACTAGTATTATGGTATTTTATTTGTAATACGATGAAAAATATTGCTAAAATTGATAGAATTTCTATTGAGACTACAACGTAAGATCTAAATTCCACCACGATATTCTTTTTCAGAAGCATCCGAAAATTTTTCGTTGCCATTATTGAGAACTATTTTGTAGACACTTTTTAATTTCATTTGACGTTCTTATATATGTATATGTATATACATATGTACGTACATATCGTCACTTAGAACCTAAAATGGTAAGTAAGTGAGATGCACATGGACACCATAGTACTTGTTAAGATATCAACGCATATCAAGTGTAGAAATTATACTCGTACATATTTTATCTATAGAACTATTAGGTTGTTTTCTTTAAGTTTTTATAATATATATGTATATGTTATTTTACCCATTTATGTGTGGTTTAGACAATGCAAGCAAGCAACTTTTCTAGAAAATTTGTATAGGAACCATTCAAAAATTTTAATGTTCTTCATGGTGTCGGTCCAGACTCGCAATTTTTGTTGCATCAACTTTTTATTTTTTTAGTGAGAAAGAGCAAGATAGGAACACGAAATGTATATAATTCAATTTTAATACTCTCAAAAATATTAAATCATTGCTGTAACAAAAATTGCAAGTACGGACCGGGATTGTGGAAACTATACGTAAATTGGGGTTATTATCGCATGATTTATAAAAAGAGGACAGCAGAGGGAAGAAACCCGAAAATTTTCTTAAAAAAGTAGGACTTAACAATGAAACGAAATTGAGTTTTTCCAATAATATTACTACCAATAAGATCTAAAATGCATATCGATAGTGTTGTGCGAAAAGATCCAATCTCGCACCATTTTATATACATATATTTTTACATTAAAACGAACCTACATATGCATGTAAATACATTTGTAAGTATATACACATTTGAGAATATTCGCATACATAAGTGCAGAGATATAGCACTGCAAAAGTGTTGTCGTTTATACTTATCATAAAAAGTTTATATCATAAAACTTATTTAAAAAGTATGTAGTTCTTCATCAACTGAAAACAAAAAGTTCAACCCATTACATACAAAATATGTATCTTTACTTTCATTGTTTGGTTAAAATGTCTTATTTTTATCCATGAAATAATGATTTCGTACTCTCGCTTAAAGCTATGCACTATATTATTTTCGCCCTTTTTTGCTCAACTCCATCGATATTTTGAGTAGGGATGTAACGAATACCTATACCGATTCCGATATATCGGCGATATTTCAGATTTGCCGATATATCGATATCAACGATATTTTACTGTCGATACGGCGATATTCCCTAAATTTTTTTAGAGCTGTTTTGAACAAACAATTAAATTTTCAAAAATTTTTTTTTAATAAAAACTAAAATATGTATATATACATATATATATATATGTAACATATTGAAAGCAGAAAATAAAGTCTGAACAGAAAAATTAACCGTTTCTTTTGTTTTGCTTTGCACCATAGTAGTGAAATATTCTCTCAATGCTACATCATGTATTTATTTAAAAAATAATAATTTGTTTTTTTGTTAATTTCAAAATAAATTCAAATATCAATTTCAAATATTAATAATCTCTTACATTATAATTTTGTATAATAAGAGGTTTTGTTAATTTTAACTTGAGTTCAGTTTCAATATGCGTATCGGTATCGGAATCAGTATCGGTATCGGCGATATTTCTTTTATAGTATCGGTATCGATATCGGGTCGGCAAAACGGCGTATCGTTACATCCCTAATTTTGAGTATATCTTAATAATTCTACGTCTTAAAATAACATAACACAAACCTAAGGTAAGCTGGACATCCAATAACAATTACTTTCCTTTTTACCTTGGTTTTTAATAAATACCATTTTCCAAGCAATGTAAAAGTTAAAAAATTTAGGACTTTGCCGGACGCAAAATTTTTCCGAGGACAGTAATCTCAAAAAGAGGACAGAGTCCGGGAAAAAGAGGACGGATAACAACCCTACGTTTATTAATAATAACATGTTGATCATTTACGTCAATAGTGTAACAATTAAATAAATTCAGTGAAGTGCGTTTCGGACACGAGATATGTAATTCAATATGAACTTTAGCCAATATAAACTATAGTTTTGACATTTTTTCGTTTTTGGTTTTTTTTTCGGTTTTAAGCGATTTTTAGTTTTGGGGTTTTTTGAATTTATTGGCGCTTTCTGAGTTTTGGCACTTTTTTCTCGTTTTGGCGTTTTTTTTTGGTTTTTGAAGTTTTTTTAATTTTGGCAATTTTTTTTATTTTGGCGATTTTTTTATTTTGGCGATTTTTTTAATTTTGGCACTTTTTTCTGGCTTTGGCGACTTTTTTCGGTTTTTGGCTTTTTCCAATTTTTTATAAAAATTTAAAAAATGAACCATGTATAGCCCATTATATTTTGTATGTATAGCCCATTTAATATTTTTGCATGAAAAATAGACGATGTGTAGTGTTTTTAGTTTTTTGCATATGAAATGGACGATTTATAGTTCATTAAATTTTTTCATAAAAATTTGAAAAATTGACCATTAAATTTTTTTCATAAAAAATTTTTTTGCATAAAAACTGGATGATGTATATTTCATTAAATTCTTTGCACGAAATATAGACGACGTATATAGTCCATTTAAGTTTTTGTATATGAAATGGGCAATTTATAGCCCATTAATTTTTTTTATAAAAATTTAAAAAATGAACCATGTTTAGCCCATTATATTTTGTATGTATAGCCCATTTAATATTTTTGCATGAAAAATAGACGATGTGTTTTTTAGTTTTTGCATATGAAATGGACGATTTATAGTTCATTAAATTTTTTCATAAAAATTTGAAAAAATGACGATGTATATATAGTCCATTAAATTTTTTTCATAAAAAATTTTTTTGCATAAAAACTGGATGATGTATATTTCATTAAATTCTTTGCACGAAATATAGACGACGTATATAGTCCATTTAAGTTTTTGTATATGAAATGGGCAATTTATAGCCCATTAATTTTTTTTATAAAAATTTAAAAAATGAACCATGTATAGCCCATTATATTTTGTATGTATAGCCCATTTAATATTTTTGCATGAAAAATAGACGATGTGTAGTGTTTTTAGTTTTTTGCATATGAAATGGACAATTTATAGTTCATTAAATTTTTTCATAAAAATTTGAAAAATTGACGAAATTTAAATTAAATTTTTTTCATAAAAAATTTTTTTGCATAAAAACTGGATGATGTATATTTCATTAAATTCTTTGCACGAAATATAGTCGACGTATATAGTCCATTTAAGTTTTTGTATATGAAATGGGCAATTTATAGCCCATTAATTTTTTTAATAAAAATTTAAAAAATGAACCATGTATAGCCCATTATATTTTGTATGTATAGCCCATTTAATATTTTTGCATAAAAAATAGACGATGTGTAGTGTTTTTAGTTTTTTGCATATGAAATGGACGATTTATAGTTCATTAAATTTTTTCATAAAAATTTGAAAAATTGACGATGTATAGTCCATTAAATTTTTTTCATAAAAAATTTTTTTGCATAAAAACTGGATGATGTATATTTCATTAAATTCTTTGCACGAAATATAGACGACGTATATAGTCCATTTAAGTTTTTGTATATAAAATGGGCAATTTATAGCCCATTAATTTTTTTTATAAAAATTTAAAAAATGAACCATGTATAGCCCATTATATTTTGTATGTATAGCCCATTTAATATTTTTGCATGAAAAATAGACGATGTGTAGTGTTTTTAGTTTTTGCATATGAAATGGACGATTTATAGTTCATTAAATTTTTTCATAAAAATTTGAAAAATTGACGATGTATTATATATAGTCCATTAAATTTATTTCATAAAAAATTTTTTTGCATAAAAACTGGATGATGTATATTTCATTAAATTCTTTGCACGAAATGTAGACGACGTATATAGTCCATTTAAGTTTTTGTATATGAAATGGGCAATTTATAGCCCATTAATTTTTTTTATAAAAATTTAAAAAATGAACCATGTATAGCCCATTATATTTTGTATGTATAGCCCATTTAATATTTTTGCATGAAAAATAGACGATGTGTAGTGTTTTTAGTTTTTTCATATGAAATGGACGATTTATAGTTCATTAAACTTTTTCATAAAAATTTGAAAAATTGACGATGTATTATATATAGTCCATTAAATTTTTTTCATAAAAAATTTTTTTGCATAAAAACTGGATGATGTATATTTCATTAAATTCTTTGCACGAAATATAGACGACGTATATAGTCCATTTAAGTTTTTGTATATGAAATGGGCAATTTACAGCCCATTAATTTTTTTTATAAAAATTTCAAAAATTAACCATGTATAGCTCATTATATTTTGTATGTATAGCCCATTTAATATTTTTGCATGAAAAATAGACGATGTGTAGTGTTTTTAGTTTTTTGCATATGAAATGGACGATTTATAGTTCATTAAATTTTTTCATAAAAATTTGGAAAATTGACGATGTATATAGTCCATTAAATTTTTTTCATAAAAAATTTTTTTGCATAAAAACTGGATGATGTATATTTCATTAAATTCTTTGCACGAAATATAGACGACGTATATAGTCCATTTAAGTTTTTGTATATGAAATGGGCAATTTATAGCCCATTAATTTTTTTTATAAAAATTTAAAAAATGAACCATGTATAGCCCATTATATTTTGTATGTATAGCCCATTTAATATTTTTGCATGAAAAATAGACGATGTGTAGTGTTTTTAGTTTTTGCATATGAAATGGACGATTTATAGTTCATTAAATTTTTTCATAAAAATTTTAAGAATTGACGATGTATTATATATATATATATAGTTATAGTCCATTAAATTTTTTTCATAAAAAATTTTTTTGCATAAAAACTGGATGATGTATATTTCATTAAATTCTTTGCACGAAATATAGACGACGTATGTAGTCCATTTAAGTTTTTGTATATGAAATGGGCAATTTATAGCCCATTAATTTTTTTTATAAAAATTTCAAAAATTAACCATGTGTAGCTCATTATATTTTGTATGTATAGCCCATTTAATATTTTTGCATGAAAAATAGACGATGTGTAGTGTTTTTAGTTTTTTGCATATGAAATGGACGATTTATAGTTCATTAAATTTTTTCATAAAAATTTGAAAAATTGACGATGTATAGTCCATTAAATTTTTTTCATAAAAAATTTTTTTGCATAAAAACTGGATGATGTATATTTCATTAAATTCTTTGCACGAAAAATAGACGACGTATATAGTCCATTTAAGTTTTTGTATATGAAATGGGCAATTTATAGCCCATTAATGTTTTTTATAAAAATTTAAAAAATGAACCATGTATAGCCCATTATATTTTGTATGTATAGCCCATTTAATATTTTTGCATGAAAAATAGACGATGTGTAGTGTTTTTAGTTTTTGCATATGAAATGGACGATTTATAGTTCATTAAATTTTTTCATAAAAATTTGAAAAATTGACGATGTATAGTCCATTAAATTTTTTTCATAAAAAATTTTTTGCATAAAAACTGGATGATGTATATTTCATTAAATTCTTTGCACGAAATATAGACGACGTATATAGTCCATTTAAGTTTTTGTATATGAAATGGGCAATTTATAGCCCATTAATTTTTTTTATAAAAATTTCAAAAATTAACCATGTATAGCTCATTATATTTTGTATGTATAGCCCATTTAATATTTTTGCATGAAAAATAGACGATGTGTAGTGTTTTTAGTTTTTTGCATATGAAATGGACGATTTATAGTTCATTAAATTTTTTCATAAAAATTTGAAAAATTGACGATGTATAGTCCATTAAATTTTTTTCATAAAAAATTTTTTTGCATAAAAACTGGATGATGTATATTTCATTAAATTCTTTGCACGAAATATAGACGACGTATATAGTCCATTTAAGTTTTTGTATATGAAATGGGCAATTCATAGCCCATTAATTTTTTTTATAAAAATTTAAAAAATGAACCATGTATAGCCCATTATATTTTGTATGTATAGCCCATTTAATATTTTTGCATGAAAAATAGACGATGTGTAGTGTTGTTAGTTTTTGCATATGAAATGGACGATTTATAGTTCATAAATTTTTTCATAAAAATTTGAAAAATTGACGATGTATAATAGTCCATTAAATTTTTTTCATAAAAAATTTTTTTGCATAAAAACTGGATGATGTATATTTCATTAAATTCTTTGCACGAAATGTAGACGACGTATATAGTCCATTTAAGTTTTTGTATATGAAATGGGCAATTTATAGCCCATTAATTTTTTTTATAAAAATTTAAAAAATGAACCATGTATAGCCCATTATATTTTGTATGTATAGCCCATTTAATATTTTTGCATGAAAAATAGACGATGTGTAGTGTTTTTAGTTTTTTGCATATGAAATGGACGATTTATAGTTCATTAAATTTTTTCATAAAAATTTGAAAAATTGACGATGTATAGTCCATTAAATTTTTTTCATAAAAAATTTTTTTGCATAATAACTGGATGATGTATATTTCATTAAATTCTTTGCACGAAATATAGTCGACGTATATAGTCCATTTAAGTTTTTGTATATGAAATGAGCAATTTATAGCCCATCAATTTTTTTAATAAAAATTTAAAAAATGAACCATGTATAGCCCATTATATTTTGTATGTATAGCCCATTTAATATTTTTGCATGAAAAATAGACGATGTGTAGTGTTTTTAGTTTTTTGCATATGAAATGGACGATTTATAGTTCATTAAATTTTTTCATAAAAATTTGAAAAATTGACGATGTATAGTCCATTAAATTTTTTTCATAAAAAATTTTTTTGCATAAAAACTGGATGATGTATATTTCATTAAATTCTTTGCACGAAATATAGACGACGTATATAGTCCATTTAAGTTTTTGTATATGAAATGGGCAATTTATAGCCCATTAATTTTTTTTATAAAAATTTAAAAAATGAACCATGTATAGCCCATTATATTTTGTATGTATAGCACATTTAATATTTTTGCATGAAAAATAGACGATGTGTAGTGTTTTTAGTTTTTGCATATGAAATGGACGATTTATAGTTCATTAAATTTTTTCATAAAAATTTGAAAAATTGACGATGTATAGTCCATTAAATTTTTTTCATAAAAAATTTTTTGCATAAAAACTGGATGATGTATATTTCATTAAATTCTTTGCACGAAATATAGACGACGTATATAGTCCATTTAAGTTTTTGTATATGAAATGGGCAATTTATAGCCCATTAATTTTTTTTATAAAAATTTCAAAAATTAACCATGTATAGCTCATTATATTTTGTATGTATAGCCCATTTAATATTTTTGCATGAAAAATAGACGATGTGTAGTGTTTTTAGTTTTTTGCATATGAAATGGACGATTTATAGTTCATTAAATTTTTTCATAAAAATTTGAAAAATTGACGATGTATAGTCCATTAAATTTTTTTCATAAAAAATTTTTTTGCATAAAAACTGGATGATGTATATTTCATTAAATTCTTTGCACGAAATATAGACGACGTATATAGTCCATTTAAGTTTTTGTATATGAAATGGGCAATTCATAGCCCATTAATTTTTTTTATAAAAATTTAAAAAATGAACCATGTATAGCCCATTATATTTTGTATGTATAGCCCATTTAATATTTTTGCATGAAAAATAGACGATGTGTAGTGTTGTTAGTTTTTGCATATGAAATGGACGATTTATAGTTCATAAATTTTTTCATAAAAATTTGAAAAATTGACGATGTATAATAGTCCATTAAATTTTTTTCATAAAAAATTTTTTTGCATAAAAACTGGATGATGTATATTTCATTAAATTCTTTGCACGAAATGTAGACGACGTATATAGTCCATTTAAGTTTTTGTATATGAAATGGGCAATTTATAGCCCATTAATTTTTTTTATAAAAATTTAAAAAATGAACCATGTATAGCCCATTATATTTTGTATGTATAGCCCATTTAATATTTTTGCATGAAAAATAGACGATGTGTAGTGTTTTTAGTTTTTTGCATATGAAATGGACGATTTATAGTTCATTAAATTTTTTCATAAAAATTTGAAAAATTGACGATGTATAGTCCATTAAATTTTTTTCATAAAAAATTTTTTTGCATAATAACTGGATGATGTATATTTCATTAAATTCTTTGCACGAAATATAGTCGACGTATATAGTCCATTTAAGTTTTTGTATATGAAATGAGCAATTTATAGCCCATCAATTTTTTTAATAAAAATTTAAAAAATGAACCATGTATAGCCCATTATATTTTGTATGTATAGCCCATTTAATATTTTTGCATGAAAAATAGACGATGTGTAGTGTTTTTAGTTTTTTGCATATGAAATGGACGATTTATAGTTCATTAAATTTTTTCATAAAAATTTGAAAAATTGACGATGTATAGTCCATTAAATTTTTTTCATAAAAAATTTTTTTGCATAAAAACTGGATGATGTATATTTCATTAAATTCTTTGCACGAAATATAGACGACGTATATAGTCCATTTAAGTTTTTGTATATGAAATGGGCAATTTATAGCCCATTAATTTTTTTTATAAAAATTTAAAAAATGAACCATGTATAGCCCATTATACTTTGTATGTATAGCCCATTTAATATTTTTGCATGAAAAATAGACGATGTGTAGTGTTTTTAGTTTTTTCATATGACATGGACGATTTATAGTTCATTAAATTTTTTCATAAAAATTTGAAAAATTGACGATGTATAGTCCATTAAATTTTTTTCATAAAAAATTTTTTTGCATAAAAACTGGATGATGTATATTTCATTAAATTCTTTGCACGAAATATAGACGACGTATATAGTCCATATAAGTTTTTGTATATGAAATGGGCAATTTATAGCCCATTAATTTTTTTTTATAAAAATTTAAAAAATGAACCATGTATAGCCCATTATATTTTGTATGTATAGCCCATTTAATATTTTTGCATGAAAAATAGACGATGTGTAGTGTTTTTAGTTTTTTGCATATGAAATGGACGATTTATAGTTCATTAAATTTTTTCATAAAAATTTGAAAAATTGACGATGTATAGTCCATTAAATTTTTTTCATAAAAAATTTTTTTGCATAAAAACTGGATGATGTATATTTCATTAAATTCTTTGCACGAAATATAGTCGACGTATATAGTCCATTTAAGTTTTTGTATATGAAATGGGCAATTTATAGCCAACAATTTTTTTAATAAAAATTTAAAAAATGAACCATGTATAGCCCATTATATTTTGTATGTATAGCCCATTTAATATTTTTGCATGAAAAATAGACGATGTGTAGTGTTTTTAGTTTTTTGCATATGAAATGGACGATTTATAGTTCATTAAATTTTTTCATAAAAATTTGAAAAATTGACGATGTATAGTCCATTAAATTTTTTTCATAAAAAATTTTTTTGCATAAAAACTGGATGATGTATATTTCATTAAATTCTTTACACGAAATATAGACGACGTATATAGTCCATTTAAGTTTTTGTATATGAAATGGGCAATTTATAGCCCATTAATTTTTTTTATAAAAATTTAAAAAATGAACCATGTATAGCCCATTATATTTTGTATGTATAGCACATTTAATATTTTTGCATGAAAAATAGACGATGTGTAGTGTTTTTAGTTTTTGCATATGAAATGGACGATTTATAGTTCATTAAATTTTTTCATAAAAATTTGAAAAATTGACGATGTATATTTTTGTATATGAAATGGGCAATTTATAGCCCATTAATTTTTTTTATAAAAATTTAAAAAATGAACCATGTATAGCCCATTATATTTTGTATGTATAGCCCATTTAATATTTTTGCATGAAAAATAGACGATGTGTTTTTTAGTTTTTTCATATGAAATGGACGATTTATAGTTCATTAAATTTTTTCATAAAAATTTGAAAAATTGACGATGTATTATATATAGTCCATTAAATTTTTTTCATAAAAAATTTTTTTGCATAAAAACTGGATGATGTATATTTCATTAAATTCTTTGCACGAAATATAGACGACGTATATAGTCCATTTAAGTTTTTGTATATGAAATGGGCAATTTACAGCCCATTAATTTTTTTTATAAAAATTTCAAAAATTAACCATGTATAGCTCATTATATTTTGTATGTATAGCCCATTTAATATTTTTGCATGAAAAATAGACGATGTGTAGTGTTTTTAGTTTTTTGCATCTGAAATGGACGATTTATAGTTCATTAAATTTTTTCATAAAAATTTGAAAAATTGACGATTAAATTTTTTTCCATTAAATTTTTTTCATAAAAAATTTTTTAGCATAAAAACTGGATGATGTATATTTCATTAAATTCTTTGCACGAAATATAGACGACGTATATAGTCCATTTAAGTTTTTGTATATGAAATGGGCAATTTATAGCCCATTAATTTTTTTTTATAAAAATTAAAAAAATGAACCATGTATAGCCCATTATATTTTGTATGTATAGCCCATTTAATATTTTTGCATGAAAAATAGACGATGTGTAGTGTTTTTAGTTTTTTCATATGAAATGGACGATTTATAGTTCATTAAATTTTTTCATAAAAATTTGAAAAATTGACGATGTATAGTCCATTAAATTTTTTTCATAAAAAATTTTTTTTGCATAAAAACTGGATGATGTATATTTCATTAAATTCTTTGCATGAAATATAGACGACGTATATAGTCCATTTAAGTTTTTGTATATGAAATGGGCAATTTATAGCCCATTAATTTTTTTTATAAAAATTTCAAAAATTAACCATGTATAGCCCATTATATTTTGTATGTATAGCCCATTTAATATTTTTGCATGAAAAATAGACGATGTGTAGTGTTTTTAGTTTTTTCATATGAAATGGACGATTTATAGTTCATTAAATTTTTTCATAAAAATTTGAAAAATTGACGATGTATAGTCCATTAAATTTTTTTCATAAAAAATTTTTTTGCATAAAAACTGGATGATGTATATTTCATTAAATTCTTTGCACGAAATATAGACGACGTATATAGTCCATTTAAGTTTTTGTATATGAAATGGGCAATTTATAGCCCATTAATTTTTTTTTATAAAAATTTAAAAAATGAACCATGTATATATAGCCCATTATATTTTGTATGTATAGCCCATTTAATATTTTTGCATGAAAAATAGACGATGTGTAGTGTTTTTAGTTTTTTCATATGAAATGGACGATTTATAGTTCATTAAATTTTTTCATAAAAATTTGAAAAATTGACGATAGTCCATTAAATTTTTTTCATAAAAAATTTTTTTGCATAAAAACTGGATGATGTATATTTCATTAAATTCTTTGCACGAAATATAGACGACGTACATATATAGTCCATTTAAGTTTTTGTATATGAAATGGGCAATTTATAGCCCATTAATTTTTTTTTATAAAAATTTAAAAAATGAACCATGTATAGCCCATTATATTTTGTATGTATAGCCCATTTAATATTTTTGCATGAAAAATAGACGATGTGTAGTGTTTTTAGTTTTTTCATATGAAATGGACGATTTATAGTTCATTAAATTTTTTCATAAAAATTTGAAAAATTGACGATGTATAGTCCATTAAATTTTTTTCATAAAAAATTTTTTTGCATAAAAACTGGATGATGTATATTTCATTAAATTCTTTGCACGAAATATAGACGACGTATATAGTCCATTTAAGTTTTTGTATATGAAATGGGCAATTTATAGCCCATTAATTTTTTTTTATAAAAATTTAAAAAATGAACCATGTATAGCCCATTATATTTTGTATGTATAGCCCATTTAATATTTTTGCATGAAAAATAGACGATGTGTAGTGTTTTTAGTTTTTTCATATGAAATGGACGATTTATAGTTCATTAAATTTTTTCATAAAAATTTGAAAAATTGACGATGTATTATATATAGTCCATTAAATTTTTTTCATAAAAAATTTTTTTGCATAAAAACTGGATGATGTATATTTCATTAAATTCTTTGCACGAAATATAGACGACGTATATAGTCCATTTAAGTTTTTGTATATGAAATGGGCAATTTATAGCCCATTAATTTTTTTTTATAAAAATTTAAAAAATGAACCATGTATAGCCCATTATATTTTGTATGTATAGCCCATTTAATATTTTTGCATGAAAAATAGACGATGTGTAGTGTTTTTAGTTTTTATAGTCCATTAAATTTTTTTCATAAAAAATTTTTTTGCATAAAAACTGGATGATGTATATTTCATTAAATTCTTTGCACGAAATATAGACAACGTATATAGTCCATTTAAGTTTTTGTATATGAAATGGGCAATTTATAGCCCATTAATTTTTTTTTATAAAAATTTAAAAAATGAACCATGTATAGCCCATTATATTTTGTATGTATAGCCCATTTAATATTTTTGCATGAAAAATAGACGATGTGTAGTGTTTTTAGTTTTTTCATATGAAATGGACGATTTATAGTTCATTAAATTTTTTCATAAAAATTTGAAAAATTGACGATGTATAGTCCATTAAATTTTTTTCATAAAAAATTTTTTTGCATAAAAACTGGATGATGTATATTTCATTAAATTCTTTGCACGAAATATAGACGACGTATATAGTCCATTTAAGTTTTTGTATATGAAATGGGCAATTTATAGCCCATTAATTTTTTTTATAAAAATTTAAAAAATGAACCATGTATAGCCCATTATATTTTGTATGTATAGCCCATTTAATATTTTTGCATGAAAAATAGACGATGTGTAGTGTTTTTAGTTTTTTCATATGAAATGGACGATTTATAGTTCATTAAATTTTTTCATAAAAATTTGAAAAATTGACGATTTTTTTCATAAAAAATTTTTTTGCATAAAAACTGGATGATGTATATTTCATTAAATTCTTTGCACGAAATATAGACGACGTATATAGTCCATTTAAGTTTTTGTATATGAAATGGGCAATTTATAGCCCATTAATTTTTTTTTATAAAAATTTAAAAAATGAACCATGTATAGCCCATTATATTTTGTATGTATAGCCCATTTAATATTTTTGCATGAAAAATAGACGATGTGTAGTGTTTTTAGTTTTTATAGTCCATTAAATTTTTTTCATAAAAAATTTTTTTGCATAAAAACTGGATGATGTATATTTCATTAAATTCTTTGCACGAAATATAGACAACGTATATAGTCCATTTAAGTTTTTGTATATGAAATGGGCAATTTATAGCCCATTAATTTTTTTTTATAAAAATTTAAAAAATGAACCATGTATAGCCCATTATATTTTGTATGTATAGCCCATTTAATATTTTTGCATGAAAAATAGACGATGTGTAGTGTTTTTAGTTTTTTCATATGAAATGGACGATTTATAGTTCATTAAATTTTTTCATAAAAATTTGAAAAATTGACGATGTATAGTCCATTAAATTTTTTTCATAAAAAATTTTTTTGCATAAAAACTGGATGATGTATATTTCATTAAATTCTTTGCACGAAATATAGACGACGTATATAGTCCATTTAAGTTTTTGTATATGAAATGGGCAATTTATAGCCCATTAATTTTTTTTACAAAAATTTAAAAAATGAACCATGTATAGCCCATTATATTTTGTATGTATAGCCCATTTAATATTTTTGCATGAAAAATAGACGATGTGTAGTGTTTTTAGTTTTTTCATATGAAATGGACGATTTATAGTTCATTAAATTTTTTCATAAAAATTTTAAAAATTGACGATGTATAGTCCATTAAATTTTTTTCATAAAAAATTTTTTTGCATAAAAACTGGATGATGTATATTTCATTAAATTCTTTGCACGAAATATAGACGACGTATATAGTCCATATAAGTTTTTGTATATGAAATGGGCAATTTATAGCCCATTAATTTTTTTTTATAAAAATTTAAAAAATGAACCATGTATAGCCCATTATATTTTGTATGTATAGCCCATTTAATATTTTTGCATGAAAAATAGACGATGTGTAGTGTTTTTAGTTTTTTCATATGAAATGGACGATTTATAGTTCATTAAATTTTTTCATAAAAATTTGAAAAATTGACGATGTATATATAGTCCATTAAATTTTTTTCATAAAAAATTTTTTTGCATAAAAACTGGATGATGTATATTTCATTAAATTCTTTGCACGAAATATAGACGACGTATATAGTCCATTTAAGTTTTTGTATATGAAATGGGCAATTTATAGCCCATTAATTTTTTTTATAAAAATTTAAAAAATGAACCATGTATAGCCCATTATATTTTGTATGTATAGCCCATTTAATATTTTTGCATGAAAAATAGACGATGTGTAGTGTTTTTAGTTTTTTGCATATGAAATGGACGATTTATAGTTCATTAAATTTTTTCATAAAAATTTGAAAAATTGACGATGTATAGTCCATTAAATTTTTTTCATAAAAAATTTTTTTGCATAAAAACTGGATGATGTATATTTCATTAAATTCTTTGCACGAAATATAGACGACGTATATAGTCCATTTAAGTTTTTGTATATGAAATGGGCAATTTATAGCCCATTAATTTTTTTTATAAAAATTTAAAAAATGAACCATGTATAGCCCATTATATTTTGTATGTATAGCCCATTTAATATTTTTGCATGAAAAATAGACGATGTGTAGTGTTTTTAGTTTTTTCATATGAAATGGACGATTTATAGTTCATTAAATTTTTTCATAAAAATTTGAAAAATTGACGATTTTTTTCATAAAAAATTTTTTTGCATAAAAACTGGATGATGTATATTTCATTAAATTCTTTGCACGAAATATAGACGACGTATATAGTCCATTTAAGTTTTTGTATATGAAATGGGCAATTTATAGCCCATTAATTTTTTTTTATAAAAATTTAAAAAATGAACCATGTATAGCCCATTATATTTTGTATGTATAGCCCATTTAATATTTTTGCATGAAAAATAGACGATGTGTAGTGTTTTTAGTTTTTATAGTCCATTAAATTTTTTTCATAAAAAATTTTTTTGCATAAAAACTGGATGATGTATATTTCATTAAATTCTTTGCACGAAATATAGACAACGTATATAGTCCATTTAAGTTTTTGTATATGAAATGGGCAATTTATAGCCCATTAATTTTTTTTTATAAAAATTTAAAAAATGAACCATGTATAGCCCATTATATTTTGTATGTATAGCCCATTTAATATTTTTGCATGAAAAATAGACGATGTGTAGTGTTTTTAGTTTTTTCATATGAAATGGACGATTTATAGTTCATTAAATTTTTTCATAAAAATTTGAAAAATTGACGATGTATAGTCCATTAAATTTTTTTCATAAAAAATTTTTTTGCATAAAAACTGGATGATGTATATTTCATTAAATTCTTTGCACGAAATATAGACGACGTATATAGTCCATTTAAGTTTTTGTATATGAAATGGGCAATTTATAGCCCATTAATTTTTTTTACAAAAATTTAAAAAATGAACCATGTATAGCCCATTATATTTTGTATGTATAGCCCATTTAATATTTTTGCATGAAAAATAGACGATGTGTAGTGTTTTTAGTTTTTTGCATATGAAATGGACGATTTATAGTTCATTAAATTTTTTCATAAAAATTTTAAAAATTGACGATGTATAGTCCATTAAATTTTTTTCATAAAAAATTTTTTTGCATAAAAACTGGATGATGTATATTTCATTAAATTCTTTGCACGAAATATAGACGACGTATATAGTCCATATAAGTTTTTGTATATGAAATGGGCAATTTATAGCCCATTAATTTTTTTTTATAAAAATTTAAAAAATGAACCATGTATAGCCCATTATATTTTGTATGTATAGCCCATTTAATATTTTTGCATGAAAAATAGACGATGTGTAGTGTTTTTAGTTTTTTCATATGAAATGGACGATTTATAGTTCATTAAATTTTTTCATAAAAATTTGAAAAATTGACGATGTATATATAGTCCATTAAATTTTTTTCATAAAAAATTTTTTTGCATAAAAACTGGATGATGTATATTTCATTAAATTCTTTGCACGAAATATAGACGACATATATAGTCCATTTAAGTTTTTGTATATGAAATGGGAAATTTATAGCCCATTAATTTTTTTTATAAAAATTTAAAAAATGAACCATGTATAGCCCATTATATTTTGTATGTATAGCCCATTTAATATTTTTGCATGAAAAATAGACGATGTGTAGTGTTTTTAGTTTTTTGCATATGAAATGGACGATTTATAGTTCATTAAATTTTTTCATAAAAATTTGAAAAATTGACGATGTATATATAGTCCATTAAATTTTTTTCATAAAAAATTTTTTTGCATAAAAACTGGATGATGTATATTTCATTAAATTCTTTGCACGAAATATAGACGACGTATATAGTCCATTTAAGTTTTTGTATATGAAATGGGCAATTTATAGCCCATTAATTTTTTTTTATAAAAATTTAAGAAATGAACCATGTATAGCCCATTATATTTTGTATGTATAGCCCATTTAATATTTTTGCATGAAAAATAGACGATGTTGTAGTGTTTTTAGTTTTTTCATATGAAATGGACGATTTATAGTTCATTAAATTTTTTCATAAAAATTTGAAAAATTGACGATGTATAGTCCATTAAATTTTTTTCATAAAAAATTTTTTTGCATAAAAACTGGATGATGTATATTTCATTAAATTCTTTGCACGAAATATAGACGACGTATATAGTCCATATAAGTTTTTGTATATGAAATGGGCAGTTTATAGCCCATTAATTTTTTTTTATAAAAATTTAAAAAATGAACCATGTATAGCCCATTATATTTTGTATGTATAGCCCATTTAATATTTTTGCATGAAAAATAGACGATGTGTAGTGTTTTTAGTTTTTTCATATGAAATGGACGATTTATAGTTCATTAAATTTTTTCATAAAAATTTGAAAAATTGACGATTTTTTTCATAAAAAATTTTTTTGCATAAAAACTGGATGATGTATATTTCATTAAATTCTTTGCACGAAATATAGACGACGTATATAGTCCATTTAAGTTTTTGTATATGAAATGGGCAATTTATAGCCCATTAATTTTTTTTTATAAAAATTTAAAAAATGAACCATGTATAGCCCATTATATTTTGTATGTATAGCCCATTTAATATTTTTGCATGAAAAATAGACGATGTGTAGTGTTTTTAGCTTTTATAGTCCATTAAATTTTTTTCATAAAAAATTTTTTTGCATAAAAACTGGATGATGTATATTTCATTAAATTCTTTGCACGAAATATAGACGACATATATAGTCCATTTAAGTTTTTGTATATGAAATGGGAAATTTATAGCCCATTAATTTTTTTTATAAAAATTTAAAAAATGAACCATGTATAGCCCATTATATTTTGTATGTATAGCCCATTTAATATTTTTGCATGAAAAATAGACGATGTGTAGTGTTTTTAGTTTTTTGCATATGAAATGGACGATTTATAGTTCATTAAATTTTTTCATAAAAATTTGAAAAATTGACGATGTATATATAGTCCATTAAATTTTTTTCATAAAAAATTTTTTTGCATAAAAACTGGATGATGTATATTTCATTAAATTCTTTGCACGAAATATAGACGACGTATATAGTCCATTTAAGTTTTTGTATATGAAATGGGCAATTTATAGCCCATTAATTTTTTTTTATAAAAATTTAAGAAATGAACCATGTATAGCCCATTATATTTTGTATGTATAGCCCATTTAATATTTTTGCATGAAAAATAGACGATGTTGTAGTGTTTTTAGTTTTTTCATATGAAATGGACGATTTATAGTTCATTAAATTTTTTCATAAAAATTTGAAAAATTGACGATGTATAGTCCATTAAATTTTTTTCATAAAAAATTTTTTTGCATAAAAACTGGATGATGTATATTTCATTAAATTCTTTGCACGAAATATAGACGACGTATATAGTCCATATAAGTTTTTGTATATGAAATGGGCAGTTTATAGCCCATTAATTTTTTTTTATAAAAATTTAAAAAATGAACCATGTATAGCCCATTATATTTTGTATGTATAGCCCATTTAATATTTTTGCATGAAAAATAGACGATGTGTAGTGTTTTTAGTTTTTTCATATGAAATGGACGATTTATAGATCATTAAATTTTTCCATAAAAATTTGAAAAATTGACGATGTATAGTCCATTAAATTTTTTTCATAAAAAATTTTTTTGCATAAAAACTGGATGATGTATATTTCATTAAATTCTTTGCACGAAATATAGACGACGTATATAGTCCATTTAAGTTTTTGTATATGAAATGGGCAATTTATAGCCCATTAATTTTTTTTATAAAAATTTAAAAAATGAACCATGTATAGCCCATTATATTTTGTATGTATAGCCCATTTAATATTTTTGCATGAAAAATAGACGATGTGTAGTGTTTTTAGTTTTTTGCATATGAAATGGACGATTTATAGTTCATTAAATTTTTTCATAAAAATTTGAAAAATTGACGATGTATAGTCCATTAAATTTTTTTCATAAAAAATTTTTTTGCATAAAAACTGGATGATGTATATTTCATTAAATTCTTTGCACGAAATATAGACGACGTATATAGTCCATTTAAGTTTTTGTATATGAAATGGGCAATTTATAGCCCATTAATTTTTTTTTATAAAAATTTAAAAAATGAACCATGTATAGCCCATTATATTTTGTATGTATAGCCCATTTAATATTTTTGCATGAAAAATAGACGATGTGTAGTGTTTTTAGTTTTTTCATATGAAATGGACGATTTATAGTTCATTAAATTTTTTCATAAAAATTTGAAAAATTGACGATGTATAGTCCATTAAATTTTTTTCATAAAAAATTTTTTTGCATAAAAACTGGATGATGTATATTTCATTAAATTCTTTGCACGAAATATAGACGACGTATATAGTCCATATAAGTTTTTGTATATGAAATGGGCAATTTATAGCCCATTAATTTTTTTTTATAAAAATTTAAAAAATGAACCATGTATAGCCCATTATATTTTGTATGTATAGCCCATTTAATATTTTTGCATGAAAAATAGACGATGTGTAGTGTTTTTAGTTTTTTGCATATGAAATGGACGATTTATAGTTCATTAAATTTTTTCATAAAAATTTGAAAAATTGACGATGTATAGTCCATTAAATTTTTTTCATAAAAAATTTTTTTGCATAAAAACTGGATGATGTATATTTCATTAAATTCTTTGCACGAAATATAGACGACGTATATAGTCCATTTAAGTTTTTGTATATGAAATGGGCAATTTATAGTCCATTAATTTTTTTTTATAAAAATTTAAAAAATGAACCATGTATAGCCCATTATATTTTGTATGTATAGCCCATTTAATATTTTTGCATGAAAAATAGACGATGTGTAGTGTTTTTAGTTTTTTCATATGAAATGGACGATTTATAGTTCATTAAATTTTTTCATAAAAATTTGAAAAATTGACGATGTTTATATAGTCCATTAAATTTTTTTCATAAAAAATTTTTTTGCATAAAAACTGGATGATGTATATTTCATTACATTCTTTGCACGAAATATAGACGACGTATATAGTCCATTTATGTTTTTGTATATGAAATGGGCAATTTATAGCCCATTAATTTTTTTTATAAAAATTTAAAAAATGAACCATGTATAGCCCATTATACTTTGTATGTATAGCCCATTTAATATTTTTGCATGAAAAATAGACGATGTGTAGTGTTTTTAGTTTTTTCATATGACATGGACGATTTATAGTTCATTAAATTTTTTCATAAAAATTTGAAAAATTGACGATGTATAGTCCATTAAATTTTTTTCATAAAAAATTTTTTTGCATAAAAACTGAATGATGTATATTTCATTAAATTCTTTGCACGAAATATAGACGACGTATATAGTCCATTTAAGTTTTTGTATATGAAATGGGCAATTTATAGCCCATTAATTTTTTTTATAAAAATTTAAAAAATGAACCATGTATAGCCCATTATATTTTGTATGTATAGCCCATTTAATATTTTTGCATGAAAAATAGACGATGTGTAGTGTTTTTAGTTTTTTGCATATGAAATGGACGATTTATAGTTCATTAAATTTTTTCATAAAAATTTGAAAAATTGACGATGTATAGTCCATTAAATTTTTTTCATAAAAAATTTTTTTGCATAAAAACTGGATGATGTATATTTCATTAAATTCTTTGCACGAAATATAGACGACGTATATAGTCCATTTAAGTTTTTGTATATGAAATGGGCAATTTATAGCCCATTAATTTTTTTTATAAAAATTTAAAAAATGAACCATGTATAGCCCATTATATTTTGTATGTATAGCCCATTTAATATTTTTGCATGAAAAATAGACGATGTGTAGTGTTTTTAGTTTTTTCATATGACATGGACGATTTATAGTTCATTAAATTTTTTCATAAAAATTTGAAAAATTGACGATGTATTTAGTCCATTAAATTTTTTTCATAAAAAATTTTTTTGCATAAAAACTGGATGATGTATATATATTTCATTAAATTCTTTGCACGAAATATAGACGACGTATATAGTCCATTTAAGTTTTTGTATATGAAATGGGCAATTTATAGCCCATTAATTTTTTTTATAAAAATTTAAAAAATGAACCATGTATAGCCCATTATATTTTGTATGTATAGCCCATTTAATATTTTTGCATGAAAAATAGACGATGTGTAGTGTTTTTAGTTTTTTGCATATGAAATGGACGATTTATAGTTCATTAAATTTTTTCATAAAAATTTGAAAAATTGACGATGTATAGTCCATTAAATTTTTTTCATAAAAAATTTTTTTGCATAAAAACTGGATGATGTATATTTCATTAAATTCTTTGCACGAAATATAGACGACGTATATAGTCCATTTAAGTTTTTGTATATGAAATGGGCAATTTATAGCCCATTAATTTTTTTTATAAAAATTTAAAAAATGAACCATGTATAGCCCATTATATTTTGTATGTATAGCCCATTTAATATTTTTGCATGAAAAATGGACGATGTTTAGTGTTTTTAGTTTTTTGCATATGAAATGGACGATTTATAGTTCATTAAATTTTTTCATAAAAATTTGAAAAATTGACGATGTATTATATATAGTCCGTTAAATTTTTTTCATAAAAAATTTTTTTGCATAAAAACTGGATGATGTATATTTCATTAAATTCTTTGCACGAAATATAGACGACGTATATAGTCCATTTAAGTTTTTGTATATGAAATGGGCAATTTATAGCCCATTAATTTTTTTTATAAAAATTTCAAAAATTAACCATGTATAGCTCATTATATTTTGTATGTATAGCCCATTTAATATTTTTGCATGAAAAATAGACGATGTGTAGTGTTTTTAGTTTTTTCATATGACATGGACGATTTATAGTTCATTAAATTTTTTCATAAAAATTTGAAAAATTGACGATGTATAGTCCATTAAATTTTTTTCATAAAAAATTTTTTTGCATAAAAACTGGATGATGTATATTTCATTAAATTCTTTGCACGAAATATAGACGACGTATATAGTCCATTTAAGTTTTTGTATATGAAATGGGCAATTTATAGCCCATTAATTTTTTTTATAAAAATTTCAAAAATTAACCATGTATAGCTCATTATATTTTGTATGTATAGCCCATTTAATATTTTTGCATGAAAAATAGACGATGTGTAGTGTTTTTAGTTTTTTCATATGACATGGACGATTTATAGTTCATTAAATTTTTTCATAAAAATTTGAAAAATTGACGATGTATAGTCCATTAAATTTTTTTCATAAAAAATTTTTTTGCATAAAAACTGGATGATGTGTATTTCATTAAATTCTTTGCACGAAATATGGACGACGTATATAGTCCATTTAAGTTAATGTATATGAAATGGGCAATTTATAGCCCATTAATGTTTTTTATAAAAATTTAAAAATAGAACCATGTATAGCCCATTATACTTTGTATGTATAGCCCATTTAATATTTTTGCATGAAAAATAGACGATGTGTAGTGTTTTTAGTTTTTTGCATATGAAATGGACGATTTATACTTCATTAAATTTTTTCATAAAAATTTGAAAAATTGACGATGTATTATATATAGTCCATTAAATTTTTTTCATAAAAAATTTTTTTGCATAAAAACTGGATGATGTATATTTCATTACATTCTTTGCACGAAATATAGACGACGTATATAGTCCATTTAAGTTTTTGTATATGAAATGGGCAATTTATAGCCCATTAATTTTTTTTATAAAAATTTAAAAAATGAACCATGTATAGCCCATTATACTTTGTATGTATAGCCCATTTAATATTTTTGCATGAAAAATAGACGATGTGTAGTGTTTTTAGTTTTTTCATATGACATGGACGATTTATAGTTCATTAAATTTTTTCATAAAAATTTGAAAAAATGACGATGTATAGTCCAGTAAATTTTTTTCATAAAAAATTTTTTTGCATAAAAACTGGATGATGTATATTTCATTAAATTCTTTGCACGAAATGTAGACGACGTATATAGTCCATTTAAGTTTTTGTATATGAAATGGGCAATTAATAGCCCATTAATGTTTTTTATAAAAATTTAAAAAATGAACCATGTATAGCCCATTATATTCTGTATGTATAGCCCATTTATTATTTTTGCATGAAAAATAGACGATGTGTAGTGTTTTTAGTTTTTTCATATGACATGGACGATTTATAGTTCATTAAATTTTTTCATAAAAATTTGAAAAATTGACGATGTATAGTCCATTAAATTTTTTTCATAAAAAATTTTTTTGCATAAAAACTGGATGATGTATATTTCATTAAATTCTTTGCACGAAATATAGACGACGTATATAGTCCATTTAAGTTTTTGTATATGAAATGGGCAATTTATAGCCCATTAATTTTTTTTATAAAAATTTAAAAAATGAACCATGTATAGCCCATTATATTTTGTATGTATAGCCCATTTAATATTTTTGCATGAAAAATAGACGATGTGTAGTGTTTTTAGTTTTTTCATATGAAATGGACGATTTATAGTTCATTAAATTTTTTCATAAAAATTTGAAAAAATGACGATGTAAGTCCAGTAAATTTTTTTCATAAAAAATTTTTTTGCATAAAAACTGGATGATGTATATTTCATTAAATTCTTTGCACGAAATATAGACGACGTATATAGTCCATTTAAGTTTTTGTATATGAAATGGGCAATTTATAGCCCATTAATTTTTTTTATAAAAATTTCAAAAATTAACCATGTATAGCCCATTATACTTTATATGTATAGCCCATTTAATATTTTTGCATGAAAAATAGACGATGTGTAGTGTTTTTATTTTTTTTATATGACATGGACGATTTATAGTTCATTAAATTTTTTCATAAAAATTTGAAATTTTTTCATAAAAAATTTTTTTGCATAAAAACTGGATGATGTATATTTCATTAAATTCTTTGCACGAAATATAGACGACGTATATAGTCCATTTAAGTTTTTGTATATGAAATGGGCAATTTATAGCCCATTAATTTTTTTTATAAAAATTTAAAAAATGAACCATGTATAGCCCATTATATTTTGTATGTATAGCCCATTTAATATTTTTGCATGAAAAATAGACGATGTGTAGTGTTTCTAGTTTTTTGCATATGAAATGGACGATTTATAGTTCATTAAATTTTTTCATAAAAATTTGAAAAAATGACGATGTGTAGTCCAGTAAATTTTTTTCATAAAAAATTTTTTTGCATAAAAACTGGATGATGTATATTTCATTAAATTCTTTGCACGAAATATAGACGACGTATATAGTCCATTTAAGTTTTTGTATATGAAATGGGCAATTTATAGCCCATTAATTTTTTTTATAAAAATTTAAAAAATGAACCATGTATAGCCCATTATATTTTGTATGTATAGCCCATTTAATATTTTTGCATGAAAAATGGACGATGTTTAGTGTTTTTAGTTTTTTGCATATGAAATGGACGATTTATAGTTCATTAAATTTTTTCATAAAAATTTGAAAAATTGACGATGTATAGTCCATTAAATTTTTTTCATAAAAAATTTTTTTGCATAAAAACTGGATGATGTATATTTCATTAAATTCTTTGCACGAAATATAGACGACGTATGTAGTCCATTTAAGTTTTTGTATATGAAATGGGCAATTTATAGCCCATTAATGTTTTTTTTATAAAAATTTAAAAAATGAACCATGTATAGCCCATTATATTTTGTATGTATAGCCCATTTAATATTTTTGCATGAAAAATAGACGATGTGTAGTGTTTCTAGTTTTTTGCATATGAAATGGACGATTTATAGTTCATTAAATTTTTTCATAAAAATTTGAAAAATGACGATGTATAGTCCAGTAAATTTTTTTCATAAAAAATTTTTTTGCATAAAAACTGGATGATGTATATTTCATTAAATTCTTTGCACGAAATGTAGACGACGTATATAGTCCATTTAAGTTTTTGTATATGAAATGGGCAATTAATAGCCCATTAATGTTTTTTATAAAAATTTAAAAAATGAACCATGTATAGCCCATTATATTCTGTATGTATAGCCCATTTAATATTTTTGCATGAAAAATAGACGATGTGTAGTGTTTTTAGTTTTTTCATATGACATGGACGATTTATAGTTCATTAAATTTTTTCATAAAAATTTGAAAAATTGACGATGTATATATAGTCCATTAAATTTTTTTCATAAAAATTTTTTTTGCATAAAAACTGGATGATGTATATTTCATTAAATTCTTTGCACGAAATATAGACGACGTATATAGTCCATTTAAGTTTTTGTATATGAAATGGGCAATTTATAGCCCATTAATTTTTTTTATAAAAATTTAAAAAATGAACCATGTATAGCCCATTATATTTTGTATGTATAGCCCATTTAATATTTTTGCATGAAAAATAGACGATGTGTAGTGTTTTTAGTTTTTTGCATATGAAATGGACGATTTATAGTTCATTAAATTTTTTCATAAAAATTTGAAAAATTGACGATGTATATATAGTCCATTAAATTTTTTTCATAAAAAATTTTTTTGCATAAAAACTGGATGATGTATATTTCATTAAATTCTTTGCACGAAATATAGACGACGTATATAGTCCATTTAAGTTTTTGTATATGAAATGGGCAATTTATAGCCCATTAATGTTTTTTATAAAAATTTAAAAAATGAACCATGTATAGCCCATTATACTTTGTATGTATAGCCCATTTAATATTTTTGCATGAAAAATAGACGATGTGTAGTGTTTTTAGTTTTTTGCATATGAAATGGACGATTTATAGTTCATTAAATTTTTTCATAAAAATTTGAAAAATTGACGATGTATAGTCCATTAAATTTTTTTCATAAAAAATTTTTTTGCATAAAAACTGGATGATGTATATTTCATTAAATTCTTTGCACGAAATATAGACGACGAATATAGTCCATTTAAGTTTTTGTATATGAAATGGGCAATTTATAGCCCATTAATTTTTTTTATAAAAATTTAAAAAATGAACCATGTATAGCCCATTATATTTTGTATGTATAGCCCATTTAATATTTTTGCATGAAAAATAGACGATGTGTAGTGTTTTTAGTTTTTTGCATATGAAATGGACGATTTATAGTTCATTAAATTTTTTCATAAAAATTTGAAAAATTGACGATGTATATATAGTCCATTAAATTTTTTTCATAAAAAATTTTTTTGCATAAAAACTGGATGATGTATATTTCATTAAATTCTTTGCACGAAATATAGACGACGTATATAGTCCATTTAAGTTTTTGTATATGAAATGGGCAATTTATAGCCCATTAATTTTTTTTATAAAAATTTAAAAAATGAACCATGTATAGCCCATTATATTTTGTATGTATAGCCCATTTAATATTTTTGCATGAAAAATAGACGATGTGTAGTGTTTTTAGTTTTTTGCATATGAAATGGACGATTTATAGTTCATTAAATTTTTTCATAAAAATTTGAAAAATTGACGATGTATATATAGCCCATTAAATTTTTTTCATAAAAAATTTTTTTGCATAAAAACTGGATGATGTATATTTTATTAAATTCTTTGCACGAAATATAGTCGACGTATATAGTCCATTTAAGTTTTTGTATATGAAATGGGCAATTTATAGCCCATTAATGTTTTTTATAAAAATTTAAAAAATGAACCATGTATAGCCCATTATACTTTGTATGTATAGCCCATTTAATATTTTTGCATGAAAAATAGACGATGTGTAGTGTTTTTAGTTTTTTGCATATGAAATGGACGATTTATAGTTCATTAAATTTTTTCATAAAAATTTGAAAAATTGACGATGTATAGTCCATTTAATTTTTTTCATAAAAAATTTTTTTGCATAAAAACTGGATGATGTATATTTCATTAAATTCTTTGCACGAAATATAGACGACGTATATAGTCCATTTAAGTTTTTGTATATGAAATGGGCAATTTATAGCCCATTAATTTTTTTTATAAAAATTTAAAAAATGAACCATGTATAGCCCATTATATTTTGTATGTATAGCCCATTTAATATTTTTGCATGAAAAATAGACGATGTGTAGTGTTTTTAGTTTTTTGCATATGAAATGGACGATTAATAGTTCATTAAATTTTTTCATAAAAATTTGAAAAATTGACGATGTATATATAGTCCATTAAATTTTTTTCATAAAAAATTTTTTTGCATAAAAACTGGATGATGTATATTTCATTAAATTCTTTGCACGAAATATAGTCGACGTATATAGTCCATTTAAGTTTTTGTATATGAAATGGGCAATTTATAGCCCATTAATGTTTTTTATAAAAATTTAAAAAATGAACCATGTATAGCCCATTATACTTTGTATGTATAGCCCATTTAATATTTTTGCATGAAAAATAGACGATGTGTAGTGTTTTTAGTTTTTTGCATATGAAATGGACGATTTATAGTTCATTAAATTTTTTCATAAAAATTTGAAAAATTGACGATGTATAGTCCATTTAATTTTTTTCATAAAAAATTTTTTTGCATAAAAACTGGATGATGTATATTTCATTAAATTCTTTGCACGAAATATAGACGACGTATATAGTCCATTTAAGTTTTTGTATATGAAATGGGCAATTTATAGCCCATTAATTTTTTTTATAAAAATTTAAAAAATGAACCATGTATAGCCCATTATATTTTGTATGTATAGCCCATTTAATATTTTTGCATGAAAAATAGACGATGTGTAGTGTTTTTAGTTTTTTGCATATGAAATGGACGATTAATAGTTCATTAAATTTTTTCATAAAAATTTGAAAAATTGACGATGTATATATAGTCCATTAAATTTTTTTCATAAAAAATTTTTTTGCATAAAAACTGGATGATGTATATTTCATTAAATTCTTTGCACGAAATATAGTCGACGTATATAGTCCATTTAAGTTTTTGTATATGAAATGGGCAATTTATAGCCCATTAATGTTTTTTATAAAAATTTAAAAAATGAACCATGTATAGCCCATTATACTTTGTATGTATAGCCCATTTAATATTTTTGCATGAAAAATAGACGATGTGTAGTGTTTTTAGTTTTTTGCATATGAAATGGACGATTTATAGTTCATTAAATTTTTTCATAAAAATTTGAAAAATTGACGATGTATAGTCCATTAAATTTTTTTCATAAAAAATTTTTTTGCATAAAAACTGGATGATGTATATTTCATTAAATTCTTTGCACGAAATATAGACGACGTATATAGTCCATTTAAGTTTTTGTATATGAAATGGGCAATTTATAGCCCATTAATGTTTTTTTTATAAAAATTTAAAAAATGAACCATGTATAGCCCATTATATTTTGTATGTATAGCCCATTTAATATTTTTGCATGAAAAATAGACGATGTGTAGTGTTTTTAGTTTTTTCATATGAAATGGACGATTTATAGTTCATTAAATTTTTTCATAAAAATTTGAAAAAATGACGATGTATAGTCCAGTAAATTTTTTTCATAAAAAATTTTTTTGCATAAAAACTGGATGATGTATATTTCATTAAATTCTTTGCACGAAATATAGACGACGTATATAGTCCATTTAAGTTTTTGTATATGAAATGGGCAATTTATAGCCCATTAATTTTTTTTATAAAAATTTCAAAAATTAACCATGTATAGCCCATTATACTTTATATGTATAGCCCATTTAATATTTTTGCATGAAAAATAGACGATGTGTAGTGTTTTTAGTTTTTTCATATGACATGGACGATTTATAGTTCATTAAATTTTTTCATAAAAATTTGAAAAATTGACGATGTATAGTCCATTAAATTTTTTTCATAAAAAATTTTTTTGCATAAAAACTGGATGATGTATATTTCATTAAATTCTTTGCACGAAATATAGACGACGTATATAGTCCATTTAAGTTTTTGTATATGAAATGGGCAATTTATAGCCCATTAATTTTTTTTATAAAAATTTAAAAAATGAACCATGTATAGCCCATTATATTTTGTATGTATAGCCCATTTAATATTTTTGCATGAAAAATAGACGATGTGTAGTGTTTCTAGTTTTTTGCATATGAAATGGACGATTTATAGTTCATTAAATTTTTTCATAAAAATTTGAAAAATTGACGATGTATATATAGTCTATTAAATTTTTTTCATAAAAAATTTTTTTGCATAAAAACTGGATGATGTATATTTCATTAAATTCTTTGCACGAAATATAGACGACGTATATAGTCCATTTAAGTTTTTGTATATGAAATGGGCAATTTATAGCCCATTAATTTTTTTTATAAAAATTTAAAAAATGAACCATGTATAGCCCATTATATTTTGTATGTATAGCCCATTTAATATTTTTGCATGAAAAATAGACGATGTGTAGTGTTTTTAGTTTTTTGCATATGAAATGGACGATTTATAGTTCATTAAATTTTTTCATAAAAATTTGAAAAAATGACGATGTATAATAGTCCAGTAAATTTTTTTCATAAAAAATTTTTTTGCATAAAAACTGGATGATGTATATTTCATTAAATTCTTTGCAAGAAATATAGACGACGTATATAGTCCATTTAAGTTTTTGTATATGAAATGGGCAATTTATAGCCCATTAATGTTTTTTATAAAAATTTAAAAAATGAACCATGTATAGCCCATTATACTTTGTATGTATAGCCCATTTAATATTTTTGCATGAAAAATAGACGATGTGTAGTGTTTTTAGTTTTTTCATATGACATGAACGATTTATAGTCATTAAATTTTTTCATAAAAATTTGAAAAATTGACGATGTATAGTCCATTAAATTTTTTTCATAAAAAATTTTTTTGCATAAAAACTGGATGATGTATATTTCATTAAATTCTTTGCACGAAATATAGACTACGTATATAGTCCATTTAAGTTTTTGTATATGAAATGGGCAATTTATAGCCCATTAATTTTTTTTATAAAAATTTAAAAAATGAACCATGTATAGCCTATTATATTTTGTATGTATAGCCCATTTAATATTTTTGCATGAAAAATAGACGATGTGTAGTGTTTTTAGTTTTTTCATATGAAATGGACGATTTATAGTTAATTAAATTTTTTCATAAAAATTTGAAAAATTGACGATGTATAAGTCCATTAAATTTTTTTCATAAAAAATTTTTTTGCATAAAAACTGGATGATGTATATTTTATTAAATTCTTTGCACGAAATGTAGACGACGTATATAGTCCATTTAAGTTTTTGTATATGAAATGGGCAATTTATAGCCCATTAATGTTTTTTATAAAAATTTAAAAAATGAACCATGTATAGCCCATTATATTTTGTATGTATAGCCCATTTAATATTTTTGCATGAAAAATAGACGATGTGTAGTGTTTTTAGTTTTTTCATATGACATGGACGATTTATAGTTCATTAAATTTTTTCATAAAAATTTGAAAAATTGACGATGTATAGTCCATTAAATTTTTTTCATAAAAAATTTTTTTGCATAAAAACTGGATGATGTATATTTCATTAAATTCTTTGCACGAAATATAGACGACTTATATAGTCCATTTAAGTTTTTGTATATGAAATGGGCACTTTATAGCCCATTAATGTTTTTTATAAAAATTTAAAAAATGAACCATGTATAGCCCATTATACTTTGTATGTATAGCCCATTTAATATTTTTGCATGAAAAATAGACGATGTGTAGTGTTTTTAGTTTTTTCATATGACATGGACGATTTATAGTTCATTAAATTTTTTCATAAAAATTTGAAAAATTGACGATGTATATATAGTCCATTAAATTTTTTTCATAAAAAATTTTTTTGCATAAAAACTGGATGATGTATATTTCATTAAATTCTTTGCACGAAATATAGACGACGTATATAGTCCATTTAAGTTTTTGTATATGAAATGGGCAATTTATAGCCCATCAATTTTTTTAATAAAAATTTAAAAATGAACCATGTATAGCCCAGTATATTTTGTATGTATAGCCCATTTAATATTTTTGCATGAAAAATAGACGATGTGTAGTGTTTTTAGTTTTTTGCATATGAAATGGACGATTTATAGTTCATTAAATTTTTTCATAAAAATTTGAAAAATTGACGATGTCCATTAAATTTTTTTCATAAAAAATTTTTTTGCATAAAAACTGGATGATGTATATTTCATTAAATTCTTTGCACGAAATATAGACGACGTATATAGTCCATTTAAGTTTTTGTATATGAAATGGGCAATTTATAGCCCATCAATTTTTTTAATAAAAATTTAAAAATGAACCATGTATAGCCCAGTATATTTTGTATGTATAGCCCATTTAATATTTTTGCATGAAAAATAGACGATGTGTAGTGTTTTTAGTTTTTTGCATATGAAATGGACGATTTATAGTTCATTAAATTTTTTCATAAAAATTTGAAAAATTGACGATGTCCATTAAATTTTTTTCATAAAAAATTTTTTTGCATAAAAACTGGATGATGTATATTTCATTAAATTCTTTGCACGAAATTTAGACGACGTATATAGTCCATTTAAGTTTTTGTATATGAAATGGGCAATTTATAGCCCATTAATGTTTTTTATAAAAATTTAAAAAATGAACCATGTATAGCCCATTATACTTTGTATGTATAGCCCATTTAATATTTTTGCATGAAAAATAGACGATGTGTAGTGTTTTTAGTTTTTTCATATGACATGGACGATTTATAGTTCATTAAATTTTTTCATAAAAATTTGAAAAATTGACAATGTATAGTCCATTAAATTTTTTTCATAAAAAATTTTTTTGCATAAAAACTGGATGATGTATATTTCATTAAATTCTTTGCACGAAATATAGACGACGTATATAGTCCATTTAAGTTTTTGTATATGAAATGGGCAATTTATAGCCCATTAATGTTTTTTATAAAAATTTAAAAAATGAACCATGTATAGCCCATTATACTTTGTATGTATAGCCCATTTAATATTTTTGCATGAAAAATAGACGATGTGTAGTGTTTTTAGTTTTTTCATATGACATGGACGATTTATAGTTCATTAAATTTTTTCATAAAAATTTGAAAAATTGACGATGTATAGTCCATTAAATTTTTTTCATAAAAAATTTTTTTGCATAAAAACTGGATGATGTATATTTCATTAAATTCTTTGCACGAAATGTAGACGACGTATATAGTCCATTTAAGTTTTTGTATATGAAATGGGCAATTTATAGCCCATTAATGTTTTTTATAAAAATTTAAAAAATGAACCATGTATAGCCCATTATATTTTGTATGTATAGCCCATTTAATATTTTTGCATGAAAAATAGACGATGTGTAGTGTTTTTAGTTTTTTCATATGAAATTGACGATTTATAGTTCATTAAATTTTTTCATAAAAATTTGAAAAATTGACAATGTATAGTCCATTAAATTTTTTTCATAAAAAATTTTTTTGCATAAAAACTGGATGATGTATATTTCATTAAATTCTTTGCACGAAATATAGACGACGTATATAGTCCATTTAAGTTTTTGTATATGAAATGGGCAATTTATAGCCCATCAATTTTTTTAATAAAAATTTAAAAATGAACCATGTATAGCCCAGTATATTTTGTATGTATAGCCCATTTAATATTTTTGCATGAAAAATAGACGATGTGTAGTGTTTTTAGTTTTTTGCATATGAAATGGACGATTTATAGTTCATTAAATTTTTTCATAAAAATTTGAAAAATTGACAATGTATAGTCCATTAAATTTTTTTCATAAAAAATTTTTTTGCATAAAAACTGGATGATGTATATTTCATTAAATTCTTTGCACGAAATTTAGACGACGTATATAGTCCATTTAAGTTTTTGTATATGAAATGGGCAATTTATAGCCCATTAATGTTTTTTATAAAAATTTAAAAAATGAACCATGTATAGCCCATTATACTTTGTATGTATAGCCCATTTAATATTTTTGCATGAAAAATAGACGATGTGTAGTGTTTTTAGTTTTTTCATATGACATGGACGATTTATAGTTCATTAAATTTTTTCATAAAAATTTGAAAAATTGACAATGTATGTCCATTAAATTTTTTTCATAAAAAATTTTTTTGCATAAAAACTGGATGATGTATATTTCATTAAATTCTTTGCACGAAATATAGACGACGTATATAGTCCATTTAAGTTTTTGTATATGAAATGGGCAATTTATAGCCCATTAATTTTTTTTATAAAAATTTAAAAAATGAACCATGTATAGCCCATTATATTTTGTATGTATAGCCCATTTAATATTTTTGCATGAAAAATAGACGATGTGTAGTGTTTTTAGTTTTTTGCATATAAAATGGACGAATTATAGTTCATTAAATTTTTTCATAAAAATTTGAAAAAATTACGATGTATTATAGTCCAGTAAATTTTTTTCATAAAAAATTTTTTTGCATAAAAACTGGATGATGTATATTTCATTAAATTCTTTGCACGAAATATAGACGACGTATATAGTCCATTTAAGTTTTTGTATATGAAATGGGCAATTTATAGCCCATTAATTTTTTTATAAAAATTTAAAAAATGAACCATTATAGCCCATTTAATATTTTTGCATGAAAAATAGACGATGTGTAGTGTTTTTAGTTTTTTCATATGAAATGGACGATTTATAGTTCATTAAATTTTTTCATAAAAATTTGAAAAATTGACGATGTATATATAGTCCATTAAATTTTTTTCATAAAAAATTTTTTTGCATAAAAACTGGATGATGTATATTTCATTAAATTCTTTGCACGAAATATAGACGACGTATATAGTCCATTTAAGTTTTTGTATATGAAATGGGCAATTTATAGCCCATTAATTTTTTTTATAAAAACTTAAAAAATGAACCATGTATAGCCCATTATATTTTGTATGTATAGCCCATTTAATATTTTTGCATGAAAAATTGACGATGTGTAGTGTTTTTAGTTTTTTCATATGAAATGGACGATTTATAGTTCATTAAATTTTTTCATAAAAATTTGAAAAATTGACGATGTATATATAGTCCATTAAATTTTTTTCATAAAAAATTTTTTTGCATAAAAACTGGATGATGTATATTTCATTAAATTCTTTGCACGAAATATAGTCGACGTATATAGTCCATTTAAGTTTTTGTATATGAAATGGGCAATTTATAGCCCATTAATTTTTTTTATAAAAATTTAAAAAATGAACCATGTATAGCCCATTATATTTTGTATGTATAGCCCATTTAATATTTTTGCATGAAAAATAGACGATGTGTAGTGTTTTTAGTTTTTTCATATGAAATGGACGATTTATAGTTCATTAAATTTTTTCATAAAAATTTGAAAAATTGACGATGTATATATAGTCCATTAAATTTTTTTCATAAAAAATTTTTTTGCATAAAAACTGGATGATGTATATTTCATTAAATTCTTTGCACGAAATATAGACGACGTATATAGTCCATTTAAGTTTTTGTATATGAAATGGGCAATTTATAGCCCATTAATTTTTTTTATAAAAACTTAAAAAATGAACCATGTATAGCCCATTATATTTTGTATGTATAGCCCATTTAATATTTTTGCATGAAAAATAGACGATGTGTAGTGTTTTTAGTTTTTTCATATGAAATGGACGATTTATAGTTCATTAAATTTTTTCATAAAAATTTGAAAAATTGACGATGTATATATAGTCCATTAAATTTTTTTCATAAAAAATTTTTTTGCATAAAAACTGGATGATGTATATTTCATTAAATTCTTTGCACGAAATATAGACGACGTATATAGTCCATTTAAGTTTTTGTATGTGAAATGGGCAATTTATAGCCCATTAATTTTTTTTATAAAAATTTAAAAAATGAACCATGTATAGCCCATTATATTTTGTATGTATAGCCCATTTAATATTTTTGCATGAAAAATAGACGATGTGTAGTGTTTTTAGTTTTTTGCATATGAAATGGACGATTTATAGTTCATTAAATTTTTTCATAAAAATTTGAAAAATTGACGATGTATAGTCCATTAAATTTTTTTCATAAAAAATTTTTTTGCATAAAAACTGGATGATGTATATTTCATTAAATTCTTTGCACGAAATATAGACGACGTATATAGTCCATTTAAGTTTTTGTATATGAAATGGGCAATTTATAGCCCATTAATTTTTTTTATAAAAATTTAAAAAATGAACCATGTATAATAGCCCATTATATTTTGTATGTATAGCCCATTTAATATTTTTGCATGAAAAATAGACGATGTGTAGTGTTTTTAGTTTTTTCATATGAAATGGACGATTTATAGTTCATTAAATTTTTTCATAAAAATTTGAAAAAATGACGATGTATTATAGTCCAGTAAATTTTTTTCATAAAAAATTTTTTTGCATAAAAACTGGATGATGTATATTTCATTAAATTCTTTGCACGAAATATAGACGACGTATATAGTCCATTTAAGTTTTTGTATATGAAATGGGCAATTTATAGCCCATTAATTTTTTTTATAAAAATTTAAAAAATGAACCATGTATAGCCCATTATATTTTGTATGTATAGCCCATTTAATATTTTTGCATGAAAAATAGACGATGTGTAGTGTTTTTAGTTTTTTCATATGAAATGGACGATTTATAGTTCATTAAATTTTTTCATAAAAATTTGAAAAATTGACGATGTATATATAGTCCATTAAACTTTTTTCATAAAAATTTTTTTTGCATAAAAACTGGATGATGTATATTTCATTAAATTCTTTGCACGAAATATAGACGACGTATATAGTCCATTTAAGTTTTTGTATATGAAATGGGCAATTTATAGCCCATTAATTTTTTTATAAAAATTTAAAAAATGAACCATGTATAGCCCATTATATTTTGTATGTATAGCCCATTTAATATTTTTGCATGAAAAATAGACGATGTGTAGTGTTTTTAGTTTTTTCATATGAAATGGACGATTTATAGTTCATTAAATTTTTTCATAAAAATTTGAAAAATTGACGATGTATAGTCCATTAAATTTTTTTCATAAAAAATTTTTTTTGCATAAAAACTGGATGATGTATATTTCATTAAATTCTTTGCATGAAATATAGACGACGTATATAGTCCATTTAAGTTTTTGTATATGAAATGGGCAATTTATAGCCCATTAATTTTTTTTATAAAAATTTCAAAAATTAACCATGTATAGCCCATTATATTTTGTATGTATAGCCCATTTAATATTTTTGCATGAAAAATAGACGATGTGTAGTGTTTTTAGTTTTTTCATATGAAATGGACGATTTATAGTTCATTAAATTTTTTCATAAAAATTTGAAAAATTGACGATGACGATAGTTCATTAAATTTTTTTCATAAAAAATTTTTTTGCATAAAAACTGGATGATGTTATTTCATTAAATTCTTTGCATGAAATATAGACGACGTATATAGTCCATTTAAGTTTTTGTATATGAAATGGGCAATTTATAGCCCATTAATTTTTTTTATAAAAATTTCAAAAATTAACCATGTATAGCCCATTATATTTTGTATGTATAGCCCATTTAATATTTTTGCATGAAAAATAGACAATGTGTAGTGTTTTTAGTTTTTTGCATATGAAATGGACGATTTATAGTTCATTAAATTTTTTCATAAAAATTTGAAAAATTTACGATGTATAGTCCATTAAATTTTTTTCATAAAAAATTTTTTTTGCATAAAAACTGGATGATGTATATTTCATTAAATTCTTTGCATGAAATATAGACGACGTATATAGTCCATTTAAGTTTTTGTATATGAAATGGGCAATTTATAGCCCATTAATTTTTTTTATAAAAATTTCAAAAATTAACCATGTATAGCCCATTATATTTTGTATGTATAGCCCATTTAATATTTTTGCATGAAAAATAGACGATGTGTAGTGTTTTTAGTTTTTTCATATGAAATGGACGATTTATAGTTCATTAAATTTTTTCATAAAAATTTGAAAAATTGACGATGTATAGTCCATTAAATTTTTTTCATAAAAAATTTTTTTTGCATAAAAACTGGATGATGTATATTTCATTAAATTCTTTGCACGAAATATAGACGACGTATATAGTCCATTTAAGTTTTTGTATATGAAATGGGCAATTTATAGCCCATTAATTTTTTTATAAAAATTTAAAAAATGAACCATGTATAGCCCATTATATTTTGTATGTATAGCCCATTTAATATTTTTGCATGAAAAATAGACGATGTGTAGTGTTTTTAGTTTTTTCATATGAAATGGACGATTTATAGTTCATTAAATTTTTTCATAAAAATTTGAAAAATTGACGATGTATAGTCCATTAAATTTTTTTCATAAAAAATTTTTTTTGCATAAAAACTGGATGATGTATATTTCATTAAATTCTTTGCATGAAATATAGACGACGTATATAGTCCATTTAAGTTTTTGTATATGAAATGGGCAATTTATAGCCCATTAATTTTTTTTATAAAAATTTCAAAAATTAACCATGTATAGCCCATTATATTTTGTATGTATAGCCCATTTAATATTTTTGCATGAAAAATAGATGATGTGTAGTGTTTTTAGTTTTTTCATATGAAATGGACGATTTATAGTTCATTAAATTTTTTCATAAAAATTTGAAAAATTGACGATGTATAGTCCATTAAATTTTTTTCATAAAAAATTTTTTTGCATAAAAACTGGATGATGTATATTTCATTAAATTCTTTGCATGAAATATAGACGACGTATATAGTCCATTTAAGTTTTTGTATATGAAATGGGCAATTTATAGCCCATTAATTTTTTTTATAAAAATTTCAAAAATTAACCATGTATAGCCCATTATATTTTGTATGTATAGCCCATTTAATATTTTTGCATGAAAAATAGACGATGTGTAGTGTTTTTAGTTTTTTCATATGAAATGGACGATTTATAGTTCATTAAATTTTTTCATAAAAATTTGAAAAATTGACGATGTATAGTCCATTAAATTTTTTTCATAAAAAATTTTTTTTGCATAAAAACTGGATGATGTATATTTCATTAAATTCTTTGCACGAAATATAGACGACGTATATAGTCCATTTAAGTTTTTGTATATGAAATGGGCAATTTATAGCCCATTAATTTTTTTATAAAAATTTAAAAAATGAACCATGTATAGCCCATTATATTTTGTATGTATAGCCCATTTAATATTTTTGCATGAAAAATAGACGATGTGTAGTGTTTTTAGTTTTTTCATATGAAATGGACGATTTATAGTTCATTAAATTTTTTCATAAAAATTTGAAAAATTGACGATGTATAGTCCATTAAATTTTTTTCATAAAAAATTTTTTTTGCATAAAAACTGGATGATGTATATTCCATTAAATTCTTTGCATGAAATATAGACGACGTATATAGTCCATTTAAGTTTTTGTATATGAAATGGGCAATTTATAGCCCATTAATTTTTTTTATAAAAATTTCAAAAATTAACCATGTATAGCCCATTATATTTTGTATGTATAGCCCATTTAATATTTTTGCATGAAAAATAGACGATGTGTAGTGTTTTTAGTTTTTTCATATGAAATGGACGATTTATAGTTCATTAAATTTTTTCATAAAAATTTGAAAAATTGACGATGTATAGTCCATTAAATTTTTTTCATAAAAAATTTTTTTGCATAAAAACTGGATGATGTATATTTCATTAAATTCTTTGCATGAAATATAGACGACGTATATAGTCCATTTAAGTTTTTGTATATGAAATGGGCAATTTATAGCCCATTAATTTTTTTTATAAAAATTTCAAAAATTAACCATGTATAGCCCATTATATTTTGTATGTATAGCCCATTTAATATTTTTGCATGAAAAATAGACGATGTGTAGTGTTTTTAGTTTTTTCATATGAAATGGACAATTTATAGTTCATTAAATTTTTTCATAAAAATTTGAAAAATTGACGATGTATAGTCCATTAAATTTTTTTCATAAAAAATTTTTTTGCATAAAAACTGGATGATGTATATTTCATTAAATTCTTTGCATGAAATATAGACGACGTATATAGTCCATTTAAGTTTTTGTATATGAAATGGGCAATTTATAGCCCATTAATTTTTTTTATAAAAATTTCAAAAATTAACCATGTATAGCCCATTATATTTTGTATGTATAGCCCATTTAATATTTTTGCATGAAAAATAGACGATGTGTAGTGTTTTTAGTTTTTTCATATGAAATGGACGATTTATAGTTCATTAAATTTTTTCATAAAAATTTGAAAAATTGACGATGTATAGTCCATTAAATTTTTTTCATAAAAAATTTTTTTTGCATAAAAACTGGATGATGTATATTTCATTAAATTCTTTGCATGAAATATAGACGACGTATATAGTCCATTTAAGTTTTTGTATATGAAATGGGCAATTTATAGCCCATTAATTTTTTTTATAAAAATTTCAAAAATTAACCATGTATAGCCCATTATATTTTGTATGTATAGCCCATTTAATATTTTTGCATGAAAAATAGACGATGTGTAGTGTTTTTAGTTTTTTCATATGAAATGGACGATTTATAGTTCATTAAATTTTTTCATAAAAATTTGAAAAATTGACGATGTATAGTCCATTAAATTTTTTTCATAAAAAATTTTTTTGCATAAAAACTGGATGATGTATATTTCATTAAATTCTTTGCATGAAATATAGACGACGTATATAGTCCATTTAAGTTTTTGTATATGAAATGGGCAATTTATAGCCCATTAATTTTTTTTATAAAAATTTCAAAAATAACCATGTATAGCCCATTATATTTTGTATGTATAGCCCATTTAATATTTTTGCATGAAAAATAGACGATGTGTAGTGTTTTTAGTTTTTTCATATGAAATGGACGATTTATAGTTCATTAAATTTTTTCATAAAAATTTGAAAAATTGACGATGTATAGTCCATTAAATTTTTTTCATAAAAAATTTTTTTGCATAAAAACTGGATGATGTATATTTCATTAAATTCTTTGCACGAAATATAGACGACGTATATAGTCCATTTAAGTTTTTGTATATGAAATGGGCAATTTATAGCCCATCAATTTTTTTAATAAAAATTTAAAAAATGAACCATGTATAGCCCATTATACTTTGTATGTATAGCCCATTTAATATTTTTGCATGAAAAATAGACGATGTGTAGTGTTTTTAGTTTTTTCATATGACATGGACGATTTATAGTTCATTAAATTTTTTCATAAAAATTTGAAAAATTGACGATGTATATATAGTCCATTAAACTTTTTTCATAAAAATTTTTTTTGCATAAAAACTGGATGATGTATATTTCATTAAATTCTTTGCACGAAATATAGACGACGTATATAGTCCATTTAAGTTTTTGTATATGAAATGGGCAATTTATAGCCCATTAATTTTTTTATAAAAATTTAAAAAATGAACCATGTATAGCCCATTATATTTTGTATGTATAGCCCATTTAATATTTTTGCATGAAAAATAGACGATGTGTAGTGTTTTTAGTTTTTTCATATGAAATGGACGATTTATAGTTCATTAAATTTTTTCATAAAAATTTGAAAAATTGACGATGTATATATAGTCCATTAAACTTTTTTCATAAAAATTTTTTTTGCATAAAAACTGGATGATGTATATTTCATTAAATTCTTTGCACGAAATATAGACGACGTATATAGTCCATTTAAGTTTTTGTATATGAAATGGGCAATTTATAGCCCATTAATTTTTTTTATAAAAATTTAAAAAATGAACCATGTATAGCCCATTACATTTTGTATGTATAGCCCATTTAATATTTTTGCATGAAAAATAGACGATGTGTAGTGTTTTTAGTTTTTTGCATATGAAATGGACGATTTATAGTTCATTAAATTTTTTCATAAAAATTTGAAAAATTGACGATGTATATATAGTCCATTAAATTTTTTTCATAAAAAATTTTTTTGCATAAAAACTGGATGATGTATATTTCATTAAATTCTTTGCACGAAATATAGACGACGTATATAGTCCATTTAAGTTTTTGTATATGAAATGGGCAATTTATAGCCCATCAATTTTTTTAATAAAAATTTAAAAAATGAACCATGTATAGCCCATTATATTTTGTATGTATAGCCCATTTAATATTTTTGCATGAAAAATAGACGATGTGTAGTGTTTTTAGTTTTTTCATATGAAATGGACGATTTATAGTTCATTAAATTTTTTCATAAAAATTTGAAAAATTGACGATGTATATATAGTCCATTAAATTTTTTTCATAAAAAATTTTTTTGCATAAAAACTGGATGATGTATATTTCATTAAATTCTTTGCACGAAATATAGACGACGTATATACTCCATTTAAGTTTTTGTATATGAAATGGGCAATTTATAGCCCATCAATTTTTTTAATAAAAATTTAAAAATGAACCATGTATAGCCCAGTATATTTTGTATGTATAGCCCATTTAATATTTTTGCATGAAAAATAGACGATGTGTAGTGTTTTTAGTTTTTTGCATATGAAATGGACGATTTATAGTTCATTAAATTTTTTCATAAAAATTTGAAAAATTGACGATGTCCATTAAATTTTTTTCATAAAAAATTTTTTTGCATAAAAACTGGATGATGTATATTTCATTAAATTCTTTGCACGAAATATAGACGACGTATATAGTCCATTTAAGTTTTTGTATATGAAATGGGCAATTTATAGCCCATCAATTTTTTTAATAAAAATTTAAAAATGAACCATGTATAGCCCAGTATATTTTGTATGTATAGCCCATTTAATATTTTTGCATGAAAAATAGACGATGTGTAGTGTTTTTAGTTTTTTGCATATGAAATGGACGATTTATAGTTCATTAAATTTTTTCATAAAAATTTGAAAAATTGACGATGTCCATTAAATTTTTTTCATAAAAAATTTTTTTGCATAAAAACTGGATGATGTATATTTCATTAAATTCTTTGCACGAAATATAGACGACGTATATAGTCCATTTAAGTTTTTGTATATGAAATGGGCAATTTATAGCCCATCAATTTTTTTAATAAAAATTTAAAAAATGAACCATGTATAGCCCATTATATTTTGTATGTATAGCCCATTTAATATTTTTGCATGAAAAATAGACGATGTGTAGTGTTTTTAGTTTTTTCATATGACATGTACAAATTATAGTTCATTAAATTTTTTCATAAAAATTTTAAAAATTGACGATGTATTATAGTCCATTAAATTTTTTTCATAAAAAATATTTTTGCATAAAAACTGGATGATGTATATTTCATTAAATTCTTTGCACGAAATATAGACGACGTATATAGTCCATTTAAGTTTTTGTATATGAAATGGGCAATTTATAGCCCATTAATTTTTTTATAAAAACTTAAAAAATGAACCATGTATAGCCCATTATATTTTGTATGTATAGCCCATTTAATATTTTTGCATGAAAAATTGACGATGTGTAGTGTTTTTAGTTTTTTCATATGAAAAGGACGATTTATAGTTCATTAAATTTTTTCATAAAAATTTGAAAAATTGACGATGTATATATAGTCCATTAAATTTTTTTCATAAAAAATTTTTTTGCATAAAAACTGGATGATGTATATTTCATTAAATTCTTTGCACGAAATATAGTCGACGTATATAGTCCATTTAAGTTTTTGTATATGAAATGGGCAATTTATAGCCCATCAATTTTTTTAATAAAAATTTAAAAAATGAACCATGTATAGCCCATTATATTTTGTATGTATAGCCCATTTAATATTTTTGCATGAAAAATAGACGATGTGTAGTGTTTTTAGTTTTTTGCATATGAAATGGACGATTTATAGTTCATTAAATTTTTTCATAAATATTTGAAAAATTGACGATGTATAGTCCATTAAATTTTTTTCATAAAAAATTTTTTTACATAAAAACTGGATGATGTATATTTCATTAAATTCTTTGCACGAAATATAGACGACGTATATAGTCCATTTAAGTTTTTGTATATGAAATGGGCAATTTATAGCCCATTAATTTTTTTTATAAAAATTTAAAAAATGAACCATGTATAGCCCATTATATTTTGTATGTATAGCCCATTTAATATTTTTGCATGAAAAATAGACGATGTGTAGTGTTTTTAGTTTTTTCATATGAAATGGACGATTTATAGTTCATTAAATTTTTTCATAAAAATTTGAAAAATTAACGATGTATATATAGTCCATTAAATTTTTTTCATAAAAAATTTTTTTGCATAAAAACTGGATGATGTATATTTCATTAAATTCTTTGCACGAAATATAGACGACGTATATAGTCCATTTAAGTTTTTGTATATGAAATGGGCAATTTATAGCCCATTAAGTTTTTTTATAAAAATTTAAAAAATTAACCATGTATAGCCCATTATACTTTGTATGTGTAGCCCATTTAATATTTTTGCATGAAAAATAGACGATGTGTAGTGTTTTTAGTTTTTTCATATGACATGGACGATTTATAGTTCATTAAATTTTTTCATAAAAATTTGAAAAATTGACGATGTATTATAGTCCATTAAATTTTTTTCATAAAAAATTTTTTTGCATAAAAACTGGATGATGTATACTTCATTAAATTCTTTGCACGAAATATAGACGACGTATATAGTCCATTTAAGTTTTTGTATATGAAATGGGCAATTTATAGCCCATTAATTTTTTATAAAAATTTAAAAAATGAACCATGTATAGCCCATTATATTTTGTATGTATAGCCCATTTAATATTTTTGCATGAAAAATAGACGATGTATAGTGTTTTTATTTTTTTGCATATGAAATGGACGATTTATAGTTCATTAAATTTTTTCATAAAAATTTGAAAAAATTACGATGTATAGTCCAGTAAATTTTTTTCATAAAAAATTTTTTTGCATAAAAACTGGATGATGTATATTTCATTAAATTCTTTGCACGAAATATAGACGACGTATATAGTCCATTTAAGTTTTTGTATATGAAATGGGCAATTTATAGCCCATTAATGTTTTTTATAAAAATTTAAAAAATGAACCATGTATAGCCCATTATACTTTGTATGTATAGCCCATTTAATATTTTTGCATGAAAAATAGACGATGTGTAGTGTTTTTAGTTTTTTCATATGACATGGACGAATTATAGTTCATTAAATTTTTTCATAAAAATTTTAAAAATTGACGATGTATTATAGTCCATTAAATTTTTTTCATAAAAAATATTTTTGCATAAAAACTGGATGATGTATATTTCATTAAATTCTTTGCACGAAATATAGACGACGTATATAGTCCATTTAAGTTTTTGTATATGAAATGGGCAATTTATAGCCCATTAATTTTTTTTATAAAAATTTAAAAAATGAACCATGTATAGCCCATTATATTTTGTATGTATAGCCCATTTAATATTTTTGCATGAAAAATAGACGATGTGTAGTGTTTTTAGTTTTTTCATATGAAATGGACGATTTATAGTTCATTAAATTTTTTCATAAAAATTTGAAAAATTAACGATGTATATATAGTCCATTAAATTTTTTTCATAAAAAATTTTTTTGCATAAAAACTGGATGATGTATATTTCATTAAATTCTTTGCACGAAATATAGACGACGTATATAGTCCATTTAAGTTTTTGTATATGAAATGGGCAATTTATAGCCCATTAAGTTTTTTTATAAAAATTTAAAAAATTAACCATGTATAGCCCATTATACTTTGTATGTGTAGCCCATTTAATATTTTTGCATGAAAAATAGACGATGTGTAGTGTTTTTAGTTTTTTCATATGACATGGACGATTTATAGTTCATTAAATTTTTTCATAAAAATTTGAAAAATTGACGATGTATTATAGTCCATTAAATTTTTTTCATAAAAAATTTTTTTGCATAAAAACTGGATGATGTATACTTCATTAAATTCTTTGCACGAAATATAGACGACGTATATAGTCTATTTAAGTTTTTGTATATGAAATGGGCAATTTATAGCCCATTAATTTTTTATAAAAATTTAAAAAATGAACCATGTATAGCCCATTATATTTTGTATGTATAGCCCATTTAATATTTTTGCATGAAAAATAGACGATGTATAGTGTTTTTATTTTTTTGCATATGAAATGGACGATTTATAGTTCATTAAATTTTTTCATAAAAATTTGAAAAAATTACGATGTATAGTCCAGTAAATTTTTTTCATAAAAAATTTTTTTGCATAAAAACTGGATGATGTATATTTCATTAAATTCTTTGCACGAAATATAGACGACGTATATAGTCCATTTAAGTTTTTGTATATGAAATGGGCAATTTATAGCCCATTAATGTTTTTTATAAAAATTTAAAAAATGAACCATGTATAGCCCATTATACTTTGTATGTATAGCCCATTTAATATTTTTGCATGAAAAATAGACGATGTGTAGTGTTTTTAGTTTTTTCATATGACATGGACGAATTATAGTTCATTAAATTTTTTCATAAAAATTTTAAAAATTGACGATGTATTATAGTCCATTAAATTTTTTTCATAAAAAATATTTTTGCATAAAAACTGGATGATGTATATTTCATTAAATTCTTTGCACGAAATATAGACGACGTATATAGTCCATTTAAGTTTTTGTATATGAAATGGGCAATTTATAGCCCATTAATTTTTTTTATAAAAATTTAAAAAATGAACCATGTATAGCCCATTATATTTTGTATGTATAGCCCATTTAATATTTTTGCATGAAAAATAGACGATGTGTAGTGTTTTTAGTTTTTTCATATGAAATGGACGATTTATAGTTCATTAAATTTTTTCATAAAAATTTGAAAAATTGACGATGTATAGTCCATTAAATTTTTTTCATAAAAAATTTTTTTGCATAAAAACTGGATGATGTATATTTCATTAAATTCTTTGCACGAAATATAGACGACGTATATAGTCCATTTAAGTTTTTGTATATGAAATGGGCAATTTATAGCCCATTAATTTTTTTTATAAAAATTTAAAAAATGAACCATGTATAGCCCATTATATTTTGTATGTATAGCCCATTTAATATTTTTGCATGAAAAATAGACGATGTGTAGTGTTTTTAGTTTTTTCATATGAAATGGACGATTTATAGTTCATTAAATTTTTTCATAAAAATTTGAAAAATTGACGATGTATATATAGTCCATTAAATTTTTTTCATAAAAAATTTTTTTGCATAAAAACTGGATGATGTATATTTCATTAAATTCTTTGCACGAAATATAGACGACGTATATAGTCCATTTAAGTTTTTGTATATGAAATGGGCAATTTATAGCCCATTAAGTTTTTTTATAAAAATTTAAAAAATTAACCATGTATAGCCCATTATACTTTGTATGTGTAGCCCATTTAATATTTTTGCATGAAAAATAGACGATGTGTAGTGTTTTTAGTTTTTTCATATGACATGGACGATTTATAGTTCATTAAATTTTTTCATAAAAATTTGAAAAATTGACGATGTATTATAGTCCATTAAATTTTTTTCATAAAAAATTTTTTTGCATAAAAACTGGATGATGTATACTTCATTAAATTCTTTGCACGAAATATAGACGACGTATATAGTCCATTTAAGTTTTTGTATATGAAATGGGCAATTTATAGCCCATTAATTTTTTTATAAAAATTTAAAAAATGAACCATGTATAGCCCATTATATTTTGTATGTATAGCCCATTTAATATTTTTGCATGAAAAATAGACGATGTGTAGTGTTTTTATTTTTTTGCATATGAAATGGACGATTTATAGTTCATTAAATTTTTTCATAAAAATTTGAAAAAATTACGATGTATAGTCCAGTAAATTTTTTTCATAAAAAATTTTTTTGCATAAAAACTGGATGATGTATATTTCATTAAATTCTTTGCACGAAATATAGACGACGTATATAGTCCATTTAAGTTTTTGTATATGAAATGGGCAATTTATAGCCCATTAATGTTTTTTATAAAAATTTTAAAAATGAACCATGTATAGCCCATTATACTTTGTATGTATAGCCCATTTAATATTTTTGCATGAAAAATAGACGATGTGTAGTGTTTTTAGTTTTTTCATATGAAATGGACGATTTATAGTTCATTAAATTTTTTCATAAAAATTTGAAAAATTGACGATGTATATCCATTAAATTTTTTTCATAAAAAATTTTTTTGCATAAAAACTGGATGATGTATATTTCATTAAATTCTTTGCACGAAATATAGACGACGTATATAGTCCATTTAAGTTTTTGTATATGAAATGGGCAATTTATAGCCCATTAATTTTTTTTATAAAAATTTAAAAAATGAACCATGTATAGCCCATTATATTTTGTATGTATAGCCCATTTAATATTTTTGCATGAAAAATAGACGATGTGTAGTGTTTTTATTTTTTTGCATATGAAATGGACGATTTATAGTTCTTAAATTTTTTCATAAAAATTTGAAAAAATGACGATTTTTTTCATAAAAAATTTTTTTGCATAAAAACTGGATGATGTGTATTTCATTAAATTCTTTGCACGAAATATAGACGACGTATATAGTCCATTTAAGTTTTTGTATATGAAATGGGCAATTTATAGCCCATTAATGTTTTTTATAAAAATTTAAAAAATGAACCATGTATAGCCCCTTATATTTTGTATGTATAGCCCATTTAATATTTTTGCATGAAAAATAGACGATGTGTAGTGTTTTTAGTTTTTTCATATGAAATGGACGATTTATAGTTCATTAAATTTTTTCATAAAAATTTGAAAAATTGACGATGTATAGTCCATTAAATTTTTTTCATAAAAAATTTTTTTGCATAAAAACTGGATGATGTGTATTTCATTAAATTCTTTGCACGAAATATAGACGACGTATATAGTCCATTTAAGTTTTTGTATATGAAATGGGCAATTTATAGCCCATTAATTTTTTTTATAAAAATTTAAAAAATGAACCATGTATAGCCCATTATATTTTGTATGTATAGCCCATTTAATATTTTTGCATGAAAAATAGACGATGTGTAGTGTTTTTATTTTTTTGCATATGAAATGGACGATTTATAGTTCATTAAATTTTTTCATAAAAATTTGAAAAAATGACGATGTATAGTCCAGTAAATTTTTTTCATAAAAAATTTTTTTGCATAAAAACTGGATGATGTGTATTTCATTAAATTCTTTGCACGAAATATAGACGACGTATATAGTCCATTTAAGTTTTTGTATATGAAATGGGCAATTTATAGCCCATTAATTTTTTTTATAAAAATTTAAAAAATGAACCATGTATAGCCCATTATATTTTGTATGTATAGCCCATTTAATATTTTTGCATGAAAAATAGACGATGTGTAGTGTTTTTATTTTTTTGCATATGAAATGGACGATTTATAGTTCATTAAATTTTTTCATAAAAATTTGAAAAAATTACGATGTAAAGTCCAGTAAATTTTTTTCATAAAAAATTTTGTTGCATAAAAACTGGATGATGTATATTTCATTAAATTCTTTGCACGAAATATAGATGACGTATATAGTCCATTTAAGTTTTTGTATATGAAATGGGCAATTTATAGCCCATTAATGTTTTTTATAAAAATTTAAAAAATGAACCATGTATAGCCCCTTATATTTTGTATGTATAGCCCATTTAATTTTTTGGCATCAAAAATAGACGATGTGTAGTGTTTTTACTTTTTGCATATGAAATGGACGATTTATAGTTCATTAAATTTATTTCATAAAAAATTTTTTTGCATTAAAAATGGATGATGTATATTTTATTAAATTCTTTGCACGAAATATAGACGACGTATATAGTCCATTACAGTTTTTGTATATGAAATGGGCAATTTATAGCCCATTAATGTTTTTTATAAAAATTTAATAAATTAACCATGTATACCCCAATATATTTTGTAGGTATAGCCCATTTAATTTTTTTGCATGAAAAATAGACGATGTGTAGTGTTTTTAGTTTTTTGCATATGAAATGGACGATTTATAGTTCATTAAATTTTTTCATAAAAATTTTAAAAATTGACGATATATATATATATATATATATATATATATATATATATATATATATATATATATATATATATATATATATATATATATATATATATATATATTTATTAGTGTCCGCTTATAAGAGAGGTACACATTTTTTGATAGTTTATTGTAGGTTGAAAAATCATATTAAGAGTAAACTTTTAAAACTTAGATTGTCATAATTTCCACTGTTATTTTTCGATTTTTTCTTTAGTGGATAAAAACGATTTTTTCCCTGTGCCATTTTGGGGCACAAGCTTAACAAACGACTTATTCGAATAAACAGCAATTTCTTTGCCGTCTTCAACGCATCAGTTAACCGGGATATCACCAATGTCATTGATACTAATGGCTAATAAATCAGTGGAACATAGTTTAAGTTAATTTTCATAACAAATTAAAATGGATTTAAATACACTTTCATTTTTTCAGTGGTTAATTACATTTATTATTAAATTACGTTGAAAGTATGGTAGAACTACAAGATTTCCGAATATTAGGTGTGTTTCTTTACCCTGCATTGGGATCCCACTGGATCCCAATTTATAAGAAACCGTTCCCATACTCGAAAATTGGGTAAATGAGAGAGGTTTTGCGAGAGTTCTTCTTCTTCCTGCACGAAACAGCCCGTACTTTTTTTTCGTGCTAGTTTGGGCAAAAACAAAATCAAGCAGCTGTTTGAAAAATAAACAATTACAAAGAAAAATTACATTTACCTAAAAACTAAAAATATGGAAAAATGTATGAAAATTTTTTTTCAAACTAATGGTAAACAAAGTTTTATAAGCTTCTATATGAAATTAAGTTATAAGACCTATATAAGTATGTTGAATCATGTAAGTAAATACGTGCGGGTGTATGTAAATAAGCATGTGTTTAGCTATGTGTATATGTACATATGTATATTCATACATGCATTGACGTTTATTTTAGTGTTAAAATTTTGGTTTTTCGCGCTCCCGTACTTTTGTGCATTTTTGTATATTATTGAGCGAAATTATAGTTTCCTCTCATGTTACAGAACTTTACCCAAAAAGTAAAGAAACAAACCTATTATGGAAAGCTTTCCAAAGAACAGCTGTTCAATAAAAATAAGAAATTTGATTTATCAATTTGCAGAAAAGTGAAGTAGCTGTGTCACAAAACATACAGAAGTGTCACGAGACGGAAGATAAGGGTATTTTTCTGTTTGTCTCGTTTTCCCTCAAATTTTGTCGTCGTTTTTGTTTTGATACTTCTTTCTAGTGCAATAAATTTTTATTAGCTGTCTTAATTGGTAAGTAGTAATACACTACAGTATCAAATACACTATACTTATCTCTTTTTTCCACGAGATTTAATAAAAACCTGACTGGAGCTGTTTTTACCTGTCACTTTATTCATTTCTGTGTATTCTGTGGCTGTGTTTTAGTTAAGTGAAATGGATTAGAGAGAGATACAAAATCACACGTACATATATAAATATTTTGGTCATTTTTTCACCATGCCCCTAGTAAACTAACTGTGATGTCAGTTATCGCTACTGGTCAATTGACTAGCAGTCTTCCTGTATGGTAATAAACTAACTGGGGACTATAACGGAGACGTCAGTTATCGCTACTAGTCTCCCTGTAGGGTAATTAGTAAAGATATTAAAAACAAAAGCACTACAGTGTGCAACACTCACACAGCTGTTTTGCTGAATATCTTATTTCTTTTCTAGCTGTTCTAACCCTAAATTATTTTTACATAAATAAAATCTCACGTATGTACATCCGATTTTAAACAGAAAAAATAATACTTTAGCTGATTACTAAATCCAGACCTATTGCGTAAATAGGTGAGATTGCAAAAAATTATTTAATTTTTTTTACACAAATTCAATATTTTAGATAAAATCGTCGATACCAAATGGCCACAGCAACGAAGGCGAGTAAAAGTATTTGCAGACTATTTGTGGGTAACTTGCCTTGGACAGTTAGTCATCAACAGTTAAAAGCATATTTTAAAGATTTTGGACGGGTGATCAGTGCAAATGTAATATTTGACAAAAATACTGGTTTATCCCGCGGTTATGGTTTTGTAACACTCACCAGCCTGAGAGCAGTAGAAAAGATAGAAAACGAACAAAAACATCTTTTGGAAGGCAATTATTTAAATATACAAAAGACCTCATAAATAAACTACCAGTCCACTTTTCCAGCATTTAAATAAATAAGCTATCATAAATTAAAAAAAGAAAAAAACAACAAAAGAAAAAATGGATCATACAGAAAATCAAAGTGACAGCGATTGGGAGTTTGAAGACAACAATGAAAATGATGAACTATTTACAAAAGCTACTCAGCAAGTTCAAAGAACACATGACAAAATCTTGCCCAACGACCTGCTAGAATTATATGGCCTATATAAACAAGCCACAGTGGGTAGATGTAACACTACTAAACCAGGAATGTTTAGTATGCAAGCTAGAGCAAAATGGTGCGCTTGGAATGATTTGCAGGATATGCCCAGTGATAGAGCCAAGGACTTATATATAGAAAAAGTTAAACAATTGGATCCCAAATGGTACGAAAATATACAAAATGGTATAAAATCTGCTTCAGGTGGAACTGGTTGGGTGGTTCATTCTATAGAACTACCGCCAGATGACCATAACATAATACCAGAACATGAAAAAAATATTTTCGATATTATTAAGGATAAAAATATTAATCGTTTGAAGGAGACCATAAAGAATACAGACTTTCAGTTATTAGATGAAAATGGCATGGGTCTTATACATTGGGCAACTGACGCCAATGATGTACATACTTTAGAATTCCTTTTATCATCTGGCTGTCCAGTCGATTTACGGGATGCAGAACAACAAACCGCTTTGCACTATGCCTCCTCATGTGGTCATTCAGAGTGTGTTAAACTATTGTTGCAGTTCAATGCTGATAAAATGATTCAAGATGCAGATGGGCAAACCTGCATTGATGTAGCTGATGATTCCCAAATACGTTCGTTGTTAGAATCTTAATTAATTCTCAAACATATAAACTTAGTATATGAAACACTTGTTTAAGTTACTAATTTTTTAAATAAACATGCAGTTGAAAAGTTTTTGTCCGTGAATTTCTTAATTTTGGACTAAAATAAAGTTTTAACGACTTATTCCGACATAGGATATTGATTCTTGTAATCGATCGGCATTCCTTGCTGTTTAGGTATAAGCTTATCACTTTATGTAAAATTTTGCGTGGAACTTTTTAGATGGTTAAATCAAATGAATTTTGTTGTACAATGTAATTGTAGGCAAATTAATCTCACCAAACACAGTCTTCTTGTTTAAAAAAGGTTCATCTCAAGAGTTTAGCATACATTTTGTATGATATATTCACACAACATAAAATACGATATGACGAATTATTCTGCATTGTTAATTCCACAAGCGAATTTCTTGAGATGTGACTATGTTGCGGTGAAGGGACGATACTAACTGGATTTGTACGGCTCATGCATAATCGCGAGCGTGCAGGAATGCTGATAGGAAAAATTTCAAAATAAGTGAAATTTGTAATCATTGTAATTATTTCGTGATAAAAAATGAAATTTCAAAGTTCTGGAAAGCAATTATGTTCACATAAATTTCAAGAAAAAATATATTTCTATCGTTGCTTTCTAAACGAAAATTTCGCGAGTATTCCTTAACGTAAGTTTCCGCAAATAATTGTTCTTTACTGATGTTTATGTAATAGATTAAGGAACTACGGAACAATTTTTATTTAATCTAGGACCAAAATGTCGTATTCGTAGTCGAAATACGCCAGTCACGATAAGGCGCTTTATTGCAAGTGCGAAAGATCGGGAGCTAACGAACAATCCCTTTTTCACTCACCAAATAACTTGAGATTTTCCTTAAAGCTACATGTTCATGCAAGTTGGCGAAAGAATAAGTCCAAAAAATCTTATTTACGATGACATTTTAATACTTTTGCCCGCCAATGTTATATATGTAAGGATAAAATTACTGACAAGCATTTGTGTTCTTGCTTGAATCATGAATTCAATCTTGTTTGGCACTTGCTGTAACTTTTACAGACTTGGTAGCACATATTTTTAATTCTCCATTTCATACTGTTCTAAACTAGAAAGCGTGGAATTAGAAAAAATAAAAACAATTCAATAATAATTGCAGGGTTACATAGAACTTCTTGTACAGTATGCCTCCCGGTGGTCCAGTTACCTCTGATAGTGATATTGAAAGTGTCTTGTCACTTCAAAATGCAAATCCCAAAGTTCGTCGCAATAGCACAGGGCCAAAGTACTATTGCAGTATTGAAGGATGTGGTCAAAGCTTCAAGCGTTTGGATCATTTGGATAGACACGAATACAAACACACGGGCATTGTAAGTTTTTTAATCCAAATATAATGTTAGAAAAAATTTATATTTTTTTAATTTAAAAGAAAAAACATGCTTGCCATTATGATGACTGTCCCAAAACTTACTCTATATTAACGCATTTAAAAAGGCACATACGTTCTACTCATGAAAAGAAGGAAATGGAACCGATAAAAAATGTGCCCTGCGAGGTAGACACCTGTAATAAACTGTTCGCAAGTGTAAGCAATATGCAACGTCACATACGAGAGGTGCATGAGAATCCCAAGGTGTATAAATGTCAGTTTTGTGACGAGAAATTTACGCAGAAACTGAAAATGCGCAGGCATGAGATTGCAAAACATACAGGAGTTTATCCGCATAATTGTGAAAAGTGCTCCAAGGGGTTTCATCAAAAATGGCAATGGAAAAAACACGAGGAAACATGCAAAGTCTATCCATGTCCAACATGCAATGAAACGTTTGAAAAGTGGACATTATTTTTGAAACATTGCAAAGAGAGCCAACATTCGCGCAAATACTATAAATGTGAATATTGTGAAAGAGCTTACATTAAACCTGTTGAACTCCAAAATCATGTAGCAGTGAAACATTTGGAAGATAAAAATAGCACAACCGGATCATTTAAATGCCATTATGAAGGCTGCGAAAGATCATATGCCTACGAAAGAAATTTACGCCAACATATTACGGTCGCCCACCAAGGAAAGACATTTAAATGCACCATAGCCGATTGTGATAAAGAATTTAGCTCTGCGCAAAACATGCAGAAACATTTAAATAGGGATCATTGCAGAAAAAAATCTAAACAAGAGCCGTCTACTTCCAAGCCTTTACTTAAACGTAAAATACGCAAAGACGCTGGAAAGCCAAAAATTTGCCATTTAGCACACCTTTCAGGTATAGCAGTCGATAAGGAGTTGAATAAAAAATTAAAATGTCGAGACGAAGATACAATGGTGGAAGTTGCAATACAGTTATCCCAAGAAATGCATATGAATTCAAATTCCGATACAGATGTGGAAAAAGAAGACAAAATTTCTGAAGAGTTGGAAATAGAAAAGGAAATTGCTGAAGTGATCGGAAAAGGTGAAGATTTAGAGATTGATGATAAAATTGGTGATGGCAACTTAAAAGATGCTTTTAAAAATCTTACTAAAGAAAGTATAATATAAAAGAATTGTTATGTATGTATGTACATCCGCCAAATAAGTTAGCAAAATACAATTATAATATATGTATATAAAGCCAAATATGTAATGTAATGTAAATGAATTTAATCCTAATTTGCATACTATTTCTTAAAATAAACTAGTTACACAGGACAAGAGAATTTCACTTTTACAATATGTCCTTACATGTTTTAATAGCCTACCTTTAAACATATGAACTCTTGATTTTATAGTTTCTATAAAAATTAATAAAAACCTGCAGCTCAAAGGATACTCATTATCGTCGGTTTTTCTATTGAGTAAAGAAAAATGAAATGAAAATGTAAATCAAGTTTAGGCTAAATTGAGATAGAAGAGGTTTACTGGCAATTATAATACGATAAGTAGACATTGATCTAATCGGTCTAGCAAGTAGTATTTCATTATCAGGGCAATTATGAATAAAATTCCGCGATAAATTTATCCCTTTTCCAATTGAATTTTTTTTACTTATCCTATTACTTGCTATTAGTTGGAATTGTTCCCCGGGAAAAACTTCTTGCGGAATTTTATTCATAATTGTCTATGATTGTAACAGTCGCCGTTGCATATTTCCAAAATTTAAAAATACTGCGATAATTATCTTGGGAATATAACTAGGGCAACTAATAGCAAATAATCAGGGATGTCATGAATAAAATTCCACGTGAAATTTTTCCCGGGGAACAATTTCCAATAGCGGAAACAAAAAATTCTAATTGGAAAGGGAGAAATTTCACCCGGAATTTTATTCATTATGGCCCTGAATATGGAAAACAAAAAAAACTAATTGGAAAAGGCAGAAATATCACGCGGAATTTTATTCATGATAGCCCTGAACATCTTGTTCCTGATTTGTTTTTCGGAGAATTTTATATTTCACCAATAAATCCAATCAGTATTTTTTGCTTTCCCTATCACTTGCTATTAGTTGGAGTTGTTCCCGGCAAAAAAATGACGCCGAATTATATTCATGATATTCCAAGTAATAGCAAGTAATAGGGAAAACAAAAAATTCTAATTGGAAAAGGGAGACCTTGTCTATGTATAGATGCCACAAATTGTATTGCATATTCGAAAAAATGTGCCATTTAATTTTCTGTCTACTTTCAATCCTCTTTAAAAATTACTATCTATAGAAAGTTAAAAAGGCTTGGAATTACCCACCGGTTGCAGGCGAATGTGTATTTTAAGGTTGATGGATATGATTTCTAAAATAAAATATTTATACAAGTTTAGTAGATTTTGCAAACCAAAATAATACTACGAGTATTAACGACTAAAAGTTTGGATTACGTTAGGAAACCTTTACCGTATACTAAGCAAACAGAGTTTTCAACTTGAAGGCGAAAGTATTATCGTCATTTTTCTCGATATTTAAAAGGCACTATGTGGAACAATGGAATACTATTTCAGCAAGAGTGATTTGATACAGAAATTCATTTCTATAATTTTATAAACATCTTTATTTAAAAAAAAATATGATTTATAGGGAATTGATAATCTTGCGCATTCTCATTTGTTTTAACCATGTCTCAAATTGCTCTGAAGGTGTTTGGGGATTATTTAAATAGTAATTCTTTGGCGGTTCACCTTCTTCTAATCGCACAAAGTAATGACAGTGTTTATATTCTACAACACCAAAACGTCCACGTGCATGGCGTCTAAATCCTTTGAAAACTCGTCCCTTGCCTACAAAAGATTCGGCTGCACAAGAAATGATAAATACATAATTAAAAACAATTAACATTTACAAAAGGATATAAAGGGGAACAAATACATACCAATCCAAAGATTGCTTTTGTATTCCACATTATGACTTTTTTGCGCCATTTCAATAGCTTCCTGTATGACTTCTTTAACATCAACTGCACCTTTTTTTAAAACAAAACTTAGCTGTTTTAAGGCCTCGTCAACAGACATTCCTCTGACTAAGCAAGCTATATACCACATTTTATCGGGACTATACTTAATATTCGTTCGCATATGACAGACGTACTGAAAGAGCGGTAATTCATGGGCTAAAAATTTTTATTATACTTTAAAGCTTTAAGCCACGGAATGGATTAATGGATGATCAATTGAAATAGTGTGCACATATTAGAAATAAATAAACATTTTTCACATTTCACAGCAAAAATGAATGCAACAGCCACCAAAAGCCGGTGTTAAGTTGTCGGTAAAATATTAAAAACTGACTTACCGCTTTTCTTGGCTCCTCTTCATGTTTTTGTGGCGGATGCACAATGTCATTATACTTCAACCATTTCTGTGGTCCTGTATTGTTTTTGTTATAACGAGACATAGCACTGGAACTTGTATTGAAATTGGCCGCTACTAAAGACGCTCCAATATTTACAAATTTGTGAGAGTTTAACAAATTCGTTTGTATGAAAGGCAGACAAACTAATTGTCTTCGTAAGTTATTCATTGTATATAGATTTAACAGGATTTTAATTTAAAATTAGAGAAACTACAAAATATTCACAAAATATCGGTACTGCATAACCAATCAGCAGGCCAGTGTATAATTCGAATCAGCTGACTGCCATATGGTACCCACAACTCTCTGTAACTTGGCAGCACCTAGTCTTCCAGTTAAGAGTAAAATGATTACGACTGCATTTACACAACGGTATATTTCACGATGTCGTTATAATTTTTAATACAAGGTGGCGAATAAGTAATCCTCCTATCAGAAAATGCTATAAATTTTGCGATTGGCGCCTAATGTCAGTTCAGTCAGTTTGACATTTGTGTAGTAAGCACATGCGAATTACACGTTAATAAACAATGTTACACAACACTGCTGCAGAACGCGGAATATTGGT